>CM019720.1:3419638-4019638 GCA_009760885.1 Achatina immaculata
ACACATAAGGGACATCTGGTCAGTGGAGAAAGAGAAAAAATTGAAAGATGGAGGGAACACTTTAACACCCTACTAAACAGAACACAAGCAGTACAAACAACAGACGTACTGAAGCAAAATCGGAACTAAATATCTGTACAGGACCAATAACAATAAGTGAAGTAAAGGAGGCAATAAAGAAGCTAAAATTAGACAGGGCACCAGGTGAGGAAAGAGAGGAAGACCAAGGTGAAGATGGCTGTAAGTCATCGTTGATAATGATTTGCAAATGGATGTATCAGCAGCAGGGTATCTTGCTTACAACCGAGAGGCCTACAGGAGAGCTGTTAGGGAGCCAAAGTTCCGTAAGGGACATGCAAATGATTGACTGACTGATCAGGTGAAGATGAAGTGACTGCTGAGATGTTGAAAATAGAAGAAACAGAAACATCAAAACAACTCTGACGGATACTACAACATATTTGGGATCTAGAAAAAAGCTCCAGAGGAGTGGAAAACTGACCTTATAGTAAAACTACTAAAGAAGGGTGACCTCAGAGATTGCAGGAACTGGAATGGCATTACCCTACTGCTACTCACCAGTAAAGTATTTTGCATGATAATTATCAACAGAATTGTACCAGCACTTGAGGGAAAACTTTGGAAAGAGCAGGCAGGATTTAGGAAACAAAGATCATGCATAGACCATATATTTGTTCTTAGACAAATATTTGAACAGGCAAATGAGTGGTATAGCACAACATATGCATTATTCATAGATTTTGAGAAAGCCTTTGACAGTGTCAACAGAGATGCACTGTGGAAAATTCTAAGATGGCATGGCCTACCCTATAAGATAGTGAATGTAATCAAAGCCCTATACAAGGGTTTTCAGTGCAAAGTGATCTGTGGAGAACATACCTCCAGCAGCTTTAGGGTACAAACAGGAGTGAAGCAAGGATGTGTACTATCACCAGCATTATTTATCTTGGCAGTAGACTGGTTATTGAAGGAGGCAACATCAGACAAACACAGAGGATTACACTTGACCCTTGACACAGTGCTGGAGGACCTTGACTTTGCGACAACATTTGTCTACTATCAAGCAGCCACAAAGAAATGCTAAAATAAACAAACTAACTCAGAATGCAAACAACATAGGACTAAAGATCAACGTAGGAAAGACAAAGTTAATGAAGCAAAATGTGAACAACAGAAATGTACTTAGAGTAGATAGCAAGTTAGTGGAAGAAGTCAATGAATTTGTATACCTTGGCAGTAGAGTAGTAGAAAATGGAGACAGCACAGAGGACATCAACAGCAGATTTACTAGAGCAAACCAGGCTTTTGCAATGCTGCAGAATATATGGAAATCTAAAAAACTAAGCAACAAAAAATCAGGATTTTAAAGAATAATGTTCTAAGTGTACTACTCTATGGAAGTAATGCTGGAAAATCACCAAAACCATAGAAAATAAGATGAATTCTTTCCAGACTAAATGTTTACAAAGAATTAGAAAAATATTTTGGCCAAACACCGTAAGAAATAACATCTTGTTGGCAGAAATGCAGATTAAGCCACTGACAGCAACTATTGATGAAAGACGCTGGCGATGGTTGGGACATGTGCTCTGAATGATGGACAACTCACTACCAAAATAGCATTAAGATGGACACCACAGGGGAACAGAAGTAAGGGTAGACCAAAAGAGACATGGAGAAGAACAACAGAAAGGATGTTGAGCAATAGAGGGCTCACTTGGGCAAGAGCAGATAAAAAGGCAAAGGACAGGCATTTGTGGAAAACCCTTGTGGAAGCCCCATGTGCCATGGGCACTTAAGGCTCAGAGAGAGAGAGATCATTCAAAGTACTTTTCAAGGTTTCTAATCCACGTAGTCTATCCAGTAATATTTCAACATTGCATTTAAAAACAAAAAATTTACTCTAGTAGTGAAGTCTTAACAACATGCACAATGTATGCAACCCTGTCATAATAATATATCCTGTCAGCTTGTCCTCTAATCACTATATCTGTGCTCCTGATATGATATCTAACCTTTTAAGAGTGTCAGCACACTACCTGATTCCCTGATTCTATCAATTTATCATTTCATTAGGATGTCTGTGATCTTATCATGGATGTTTGTGATTTTATTGTGGATGTCTGTTATCCTATCATAATAATTAACCCTATCAGTTTGTTCACTGGCCATGAAGTTTGTGATTCAGTCGTGGCAAACTCTGTCAGTCTGTATCCTCAGCAACACACGATAAATAGTGTATAAGTATACAACTATACACAAAGCACTGCAGTAAAGCTGTGATATCAAAATGTATAAAATATAATTTTATACATTTTGTATAATCAGCAGAGTCTGTACTCATGTTAAAATAATAATTAATTTCCATTAACATTATTATTACTGCATCTTAATCTCTGAACCACAGCAGGGAACACACCGGAATATTAAACTGTAAATAATGCAAATTATTGTTAAAAATGTACTCTTTTTAAAATTGTAATCATTCTCTATAATGTTAAAAAAGATATATAAACATTTTTCTTTGACACTATTTTAGTTAACACAGCAGTGACTTCCTGGCTGATTGTAGCACTAAATTCTGATACATTCTTTCTTCAGAGTTTTGGTCACAAAATATAAGCATCCTCCAATGAGAGACAATGAATTACAACAAAACTGAAGCAAAATCAATAGATTTTAAACAATATCAATAGAATAAAGATAAAACAGAAAATAATATTCCAGTAACTTATCTAAGGTTAGACATGTAATCAGCAGATAAGGATCATTCAAGCAATGTTTTAAAATAAAGTGAGGGTGATCCATAAAAACCTTCAATTTTTTCCTTCGTAATTTCAAGTGCAATGCCGCGTGGCATAGGCAATCATTTCTCTCCACAATTCCCTGTCTTTAGACTTGATTATGAGATTCTCTGGTGACTTTCTTCCTAGCCACACTGACAGCCCATCCAGTATCTTCCTATGTCTCCTCTTCCTTCAATTTTTCCAGTTGCTACGGTGTGTTCCAATTTTCCTTTTTTCAGGAAATGTCCTATAAATCTCACTTGTCCGCCTCTGATCTGTGTTATAATTTGCTTTTTAACCCCAGCCTCTCTTAAGACTTCTTCGTTGGTTTTCTTCGCTGTCCATGGTACCTTCAACATCCTTCTTATCAACCACATCTCCATGGCCTCCATTTCTTGCTGTGCTCTCTTATTCATAGACCATGCTTAACACCCATAAAGCAAAATTGGCTCAATGTAACATTTAAGTACTCGGAATCTTGTTTCCATTGATATGGATCTGTTACACAAGATGTGTCTCCTTGTCTGGAATGCTGACTTGGCCTGAACACATCTGCTTTTTATTTCATTGTGACATTTCCCATCAGTTGTTATAATCGTTCCTAAGTACTTGAATCTATCAACTTGTTTCAGATTTGTGCCATCGATGGTAATGCCACATTTTGGTGGTATTCTTTTCTTTGAGATGACCATCGCTTAATAATTTATTGATAAAAAAATGTCATATAACTGAGCTATACTGAAGGAAGGGAATGCAATGTCTGTGCTATAAGAAAAGTTGATTGATTTTTTTTCCCAATCCCCAGATTTACAAGTTTTCATTATTTTTTCCCTTATGCCAGACAATGGAGTGCACAAGCCTTTTTCAGCTCCTCCACATCTCCAAACAGAATGTCAGTAGTAGTATCAGGTTCTTCTGAAGATCTTTCAATGCACTGCAGTCCAGCAAGTGCTGCTTAATAGTTTCTGTGGTGTGTGGTCAGTGCCAGTTATATATATATAGGGATCGTCCAGTTGGGTTAGGTTGGGTTAGGCTCCAACATCTTCACAGCACTGGCTGTAAAAGACACCAGCTCACAGTTCCAGAGAGACAGAAGTCAAGACAAAACAAGACTCTATTACAACCTAACTTCCTAAAGTTTCTGATTCCCACTTTCACACATGATAGTAGTAAATACTTTGAAGTTTTTTGGGTTTTTTTTAATCAGACCTGAATGGCAATTACTGGACGCATTACTTTTTGACCCCAATTAAAATTGTTCTGCAGTTAGAGGTTGATGTTGTAATCTTGAACAAAATCTCCCAAGTTTATTTCTATGGCTACCCCATTTTGCTGGAACACAATCTTTGCAGAAAGCTGTCTTCCAACAGGTGCAAATACACCACTTCACAGCTCAGCCAGTTACCAAGACTAGGCACTCTTAGATATTTCAGTTTTATTATTATATTACATAACATTATGTGACTTTATTGAAGACATTCTTATATATTTCATTTTTATTATTATATTATATAATAATATGTGACTCTATTGTAGCCATTCTTAGATATTTCAGTTTTATTATTACATTATATAACAATATGTGACTTTATTGTAGCCATTCTTAGATATTACATTTTTATTATTATATTATATAACAATATGTGACTATTGCTGGTACCCAGCTTCCACAGCATGTGCATACACAAATACAAACCACACAAACACACACACATCCTCTTGGTATGCCACTGTCTCTTGCATTTATTATTTTTATTATTATCATTTTCTTGTATCCTACCAATATAAAATCTATATGGTTTCTGCAGGTCAGATCATTCTATATGTACCAAGTGTACAGGAAGTCCAGATGAATGTCTACCAATAAGGAAACTAAGTATCTCAGCAAACAATAATGATTAAAATGTCCAGTTTCATTCCTCTGAAGCAGAAACTCATCAACTTTTATGAGAACTAGGAATATTGCATCATTCCTACTGAGAAATAGACACATGACACTACAAGTGAGCATTATGACTTCTTTTACGGTGCATCGGAATGTTGAGTGCTGTTTTTGGTTAGCTAAACCAGTCTCCTATTACAGTGCAGAGAAGATTTAGACAGGAATATGGACAGGAACCACCAGAGTGTCATTCCACTGTTAGGTGGCATAAGCAACTGTTGGAAACAGGTTCCATGTTGAGGAAGGAAGGCAGTGGCAAGAAACCAGTGAATGCTGATCAAGTTGAGTCAGTTCAGGAAGCTTTTCAATGTAGTCTAACAAATAGATTGTACAGGTGAGTAGTGAACTTTGAATGCCTCGATCTATTGTGCATGACATCATACACAAAAGGTTACAGCTTACAAAATACAGTCAGTTAAAGAACTCCTGCCTAGTGATGGACCCACAAGAAGTGCTTGTTAAGGAAATGTTATCTCATACTGATGGTGACAATGAATTTCTGAAACATCTAGCATTCTCCAATGAATCCATATTCTATACATCTAGTAAAGTAAACCAGCATAACTGTAGGATATGGGGTATGAAAAACCCTCATGTGGTGTTCAAATATGGGACAGCCACAAATAAAATATGTGGTGTGCGTTAATTTGCAATTCCGTGATCGGACACTTTTTTTTCTTTCAAGAGGCTACAGAAAAATGAAAATGGAAATACTGCAACAGTACACTCTAGCCCATGTGCCACATGGAAACACATTCCAACATGACAGGCCTCCTCCCAAAGCCCCTCACATTATGCCAGGGGCATCAACAATTTTCTGGATAACTGATTCCTGCAAAACTGGATTGGGAGGGGAGGTCCAACTGAACAGCCACCTAGATCACCTGACCTAACCCTCTTAGAATTTTTTCTATGTTGATACATAAAGAGCCTCATTTACCAAACTCCTGTGCAGGACTTGGACAATCTCCACCAGAGAATAATCACTGCTTGTGAATCAGTGACACCACAGATGTTACATAACACATAGACAGAGGTTGAGTACCGCCTCGAGCAACCAAAGGAATACAAGTGGAGATCTGTTAAGGTCAATAAAGTGACTTTCTATCATTGTCCATAAAACTTGATGAGTTTCTGGTTTGGAGAAACAAAATCATACAATTTTATCATTACTGCTTGCTGAAATATTTGGTATCTTTATTGGTAAACATTCACTCAGACACCCTGTTTACTGGAGACTATCTGCATTTAAAGAATTTTTCTGTGATCATCCTCATACAATATTTAAAAACAAAAATAAAACAAAAATAAAAACAAACATTATCTGATTAAAAAACATGAAAAGACAATGGTGGTGATGTAATTTAAACGATTCATATCTGTCTCTACACACAGTTCATCTCCAGCATTCATCTGTACCAAACCCAAGTCACAAGCATTGCCACACTTTACAGTTGACACACTACACACAGGCTCTATGTTTGAAGCTTTAGGATTAGCACTCTTACACCTCACTTCATAAAATGCACTGTCACTAATGTCTTTCGATTTAGATACTTTTATAAAAGCCACATAAATACCAGCCACTGGGGCAGTGAAAATTCCTGTGTGAAGATTAAAATGGTCACTATCTTTGCATAAGAAATGACTGTAGGAAGTTAAAACTGAATCTACAACTTTGCTTCTCCTATTATGTGTCCAAGCAGTGAATCCAATGGCTGTTGTAAGGTGTGCTTCTGTAATATCAATTCTTTTTTTTTATATACATTACACATGAAATAGAAAAACAGAAAAATGTATATGACAGACAAAATGAAGGAAACAACTGTTTTAAATTAAATAGTTTTTAAAAAGGGTCTCAATCAAAAGACATTTGTGATACACAAGGGAGTAAGAATATTAAGTTTTATCTCTAATGCAACTACTTTTCACTTTCTTTTCTTTTATTTACTCATATCATGCATCTCTCCATTCTTGTTGTTATATTTATACTGTCTATTATGTGCTTACTATAAATTTTGATATGTTTCCCTGTCATTACAAACCTTTTCTTTCATATGACATTCCCCATCTCTGCACATGGAAAAATGATCTCTAGACTTAGCACAACCTGGAATTCTGTTCTTTCTAAAGAGACTGAAAAGCCAAATCTGGCCCCAAAAGAAGATGGAAAACTGGAAGCATGTATGAAGAGATCATATTGATTGTAGGATTCATGTCCTGACCTGTACTTTTGTCCAGATGGCTGAAACTGAATGCAGAATCAAAGAATATTTTTCTTCCTGAATCTGTCACATAAATGCAGGTGAGGTATTCTGTCATCATTATCATGTGCCAACTTCATAGATGAAAGATAACTGTAGTGGATATCTAGTAGATTCTGTCTCACATAGACATAACAGTTATAAAAACTATAGGAGCTTTCATTTAGTAAAGAAACAACATGATATTTCAGCTCATACCTTCATCAGACAATAAATAAAGATGAATGGTTAGAAGTGGATAACAAATATGCTCATACTAACAGTGAGGAATGAAAATTGTGTTTTTTATTTAGTACCTTATCTTTATAATTCTTGTAAAATTTTGCTTTTAGAAAATAATATTAAATTTAAGGTGAATGTACATCTGTCTGTCTCTCTGTCTCTCTCTCTCTCTCTCTCTCTCTCTCTGTCTGTCTGTCTTTCTCTCTCTCTCTCTCTCTGTGTGTGTGTGTGTGTGTGTGTGTGTGTGTGTGGGGGGGGGTGGGTGGCTGGTTTTGGAGAGAGGGAGTTGAGGGCTAAGAGAATGTTAAATGCTAAAAGACTGGAAAATAAGTAATAAAGATGCTGATAAATTTGAAAATAAGTAAAACAAATGCTGATAGACTAAAAAATAAACAAAACAGACACTGATAAACTGGAAAATAAGTAAAATATATGGTGATGGATTGGAAAATAAGTATAACAGAGTATGGACATTTGACTTAAAGCACCAACAAGAAATGTCAAAATTTGGCTAAAACAGCCTCCATCAGAAAACATCTGCAAATGTTAACACTGAACAAGGAAATGGAAAATAAGTTTCTGGTTCTTAAGATATTAATGTTCAAAAATTCAGGGACAGTGCATACAGACAAATAATTCATTTCTTTAACAATTTTTTTTTTCAAATTTTATTAACAAAATCCTTAACAAACCAAACAGTTTGTGAGGATGTCCATATTTTGTAGCTTACCTAGTTGTGTCACCTTTGGAGATATGGTTTCTACTTTCTTCACCATCTCATGGAGCTGAGGTGTAAAATATTTTTAAAATGTATGCAGTTTAGTTTTGTTTACATCAGATTTCATAACTCTCTTATATTTGATATTAAAAATCTCAGTGCCATCAATATCAGATTATTAGAGAAATAACCTCATTTCCTTTTTTCCAAAATAAAAGTTTGCTATTTTAAATTAAATACATTCTAAAAACTCAATGTCAGTTTGAAGATCATGATTCCAAGATATGATTTCACACTTTCTTCACTTGAGTTAGATATAAAGTACTGTCAAAGAGTGATTTAATGACACATAAACATTTCTGTGGTATCATCAAATCAAATCCTTCATGTGCTGCTAAATCTCACATAGAGATCGCATGGTAGCTTGCCAAGATTTCCTGTTTTCAGCCAGCTTTTCAACCTCATCAAGGGATGTTATTCCTACTAAACTGGCCTCTCTCAACAATGTCCTCTTCAGAGTTTCACGTGGTCGATATCTTTTTCTTCGGCCTGTTGTGTTCCACTTGATAGCTTGTTTTGTGATTTTCCGGTTGTTTTTTTCTCAGCATGCGACCGACATATGTCCATCTCCTGTTGGTGATCCTCCTTTTTCTGATCACCAATGAGACAGGTTGTTGTTTGCTGTCTTATTTCTGCATTGTTCTTGAATTCATTCCACTTTATACTGAGTATTTTCCTGAGGCATTTGTTTTTAAAAGAGTTTAATTTTTTGTCTACTTCTTTAGTTGTTTTCCAGCTTTCACATGCATAAATGAGGGTGTATATTACATTTGAATTGAGTAATCTTAACTTGGTTTTTGTGCTTATAACTTTTGAATGGCATATGTTCTCAAGATTCTTGAAGGTCAATGCTGCTTTTGCAATTTGAATTCTAACTTCATTTTTTGTGTCACCACCCTGGTCTATGTAGCTGCTGAGATATGCATATATATGCAATACTAAATATATAAATATACACCAAGTCATTGCAGTAAAACTGACAATGAAATGTTTATTTAAGAGCAGCTGTATTAATTAATGAGCACATAGCTGTAAAATTTTTGTTTACATATTAATCATACAAAATCATACAGGACAAAGAAGTGGGAAAAGAATAGAAAATATAAATTCACATCAGTGATGTACATCAAATAACAAAGGATGACTTAGCTAGGGCATGTAAAAGCCACAGCACAAGGATCAGAAAAAAAAATGGATGTCATGACTATGGCAAAAGACGAAATCCCCCAAAAAATCTTCCTGGGCAAGCAGCCATTGAAACTAGTGACATGTTTCAAACACCCAGTTAGCATAATATCATCCCTAGGGAAAGCTGATGCTGAGACTGAGAACAGATGCAATAAAGCAAATCAGGTCATTGGATAAGTGACATCTTTAACTGAAAAACAAATACATAACAATTTAAACAAAAAGAGCACTGTACAGCACAGTTTTACTCAAAGCTCTGTGCTGTCAATGTTAGACACGGACTCTAACAACCAAACACAAAAAGAAAATCATCATGACTAAATGAAATGTTTAAGGAGAATACTAAATATGAGAAGAAGAGACCAAATAAGAAATAACACCATCAGGGCAAAGGCTGGAGTAACACCAGTAATAACACTATATCCAGAAATAACAAGTCAAATGATCTAAACACATTACAAGGCTACCACCAGACAGAATGCCACAAAAAACATTCACACTAAGATCTATAGGTAACAGAGGAAAAGGTTGCCCATACCAGAGAAGGAGGGAGGAAATTATAGAAATTAAATGAAGTACATCACTGAGCCCTATCAAGATGTCTATTTGTTTCCTCAACAATGAGAGGTATATGAGGAAGGAGACATGACAAGACAAGACAAGAATGGAAAAAAAAAGTAGTAGACAAAAATGGAGAGTGCCTAGCTGTGACTTGCAAGAAGCTGCATCTGAGAGAGTGCATGCTGAAGTATTATGAAAATGAAGACTTTTGAAGAGTGATGAAAATCTGATTGGTTGGTAGTAAAAATGGAGTGGGGAATGGGGAAAGAGGAAATAGGAGAGAGGGATACAATAATTGTCAAACTGAGTGGAAGAGACGAATGTGGTTGTGATAGAGGGTTTTTATCAAAGTACAGTGAAGGTGGTACAGTGATGTACTTCATTTAATGGGAAATGTTAAGAGATTCTATCTACCAAACTGTTAAGAAGATAATATCACCAAAAAAAGAAGCCCCTAAAAATAAATGGATGACAGACGACATCTTAGGACTGATGGACAAGAGGAGGAGGAGTAAAAATAACGAGAAAAAATATAACAAGATAAATAAAGAAATAAGATGCAAATGCAGAGAAGCAAAAGAAGTGTGGTTAAATGAGCAGTGCAGACAGATAGAGGACTCTCATATTAAAGACAGCAAAAACATGCACAAATGAATTAATGAACTCACAGGCAGGAAAACAAAATATACCACAGGATGCCTGAAATCGAAAGAAGGTAAAATGTTAATGGGAAAAGAAGACATTGTGGACAGGGTGGACAGAGTATATCGGTGAGCTATATGGAGGAGAAAGACCAGAATTAACATCAGATACAGAAAACTGTGAGGGACCACCAATACTTGAAGATGAAATCATAGATGCCATCAAACACATGAAGAAAGGAACAGCGACTGGGCCTGATAATATAACAATAGAAGAAATAGAGGCACTAGAGGAGACAGGAATACAAATAATAACCAAGTTACTGAATGACATTTACAATAGTGGTTATATTCCCAGTGACCTGATTAAATCCACGTTTATAGCACTACCACAGAAACCAGGTGCAAAGGAATGTGACGACCACCGGACTATCAGCCTCTCATGTCACATAACGAAGCTACTTCTGAGAATAATTATGAGAAGAACAAGGAAAAAGATAAAAATGGAAATAGCAGATGAACAGTTTGGATTTGTTGAAGGAAAGGGAACACACAATGCCATTTATGCTTTACGAACACTAACAGAAAGAGTTTTAGAAGTACAGAAAGATCTCTACTTATGCTTCATTGATTACACCAAGGCATTTGACAAGGTGAAACATAATGAAATTATTAAAATGCTTGAAGACATCAATATAGACGGAAAAGACCTGAGGATTGTAAAACATCTATACTGGCAGCAAGAAGCAGCAGTTCGAGTTGAAAATAGAATTGGAAAATATCAACCTATAAAACAAGGGGTGCGACAAGGATGTGTACTATCTCCAGACCTTTTTTCTCTGTATAGTGAGAATATTCTAAGAACAATCATCACAGAACCAGGCATAAAAATTGGAGGATACAATATTAACAACCTTCGGTATGCTGACGACACAGTACTGATAGCTGAGAACCAACAAGACCTGCAAAATCTCTTGAATAAAGTCGCCAAAGAAAGTGAACAGAAAGGCCTTACTTTGAACATCAAAAAGACAGAGACTATGGTTATATCTAAGAAACAGAATCCACCAGCATGCAGTATTAAATTAAACAGAACTGTTCTAAAGCAGGTGCAGAAATTCAAATACCCTGGAGCAGTAATAACTTCAGATGGGACATCTTATCTTATATCTTATATTCTTCCCGTGCCGCTAAACGTCACATAGGGCTCGCAAAGTAGTTCGCCAATTTTTCTGTCTTCGGCGAGTCTTTCAACCTCATCAAAGGATTTTATGCCTGTTAACTTGGCCTCTCTTAATAATGTCCTCTTCAGAGTTTCACGCAGTCTGCCCCTTTTTCTTCGGCCTGTTGTGTTCCACTTGATAGCTTGTTTTGGGATTCTCTGATCATTTCTTCTCATCAAGTGACCAACATATGTCCATCTCCTTTTCCTGATCACCCATGAGACTGGTTGTTGTTCAGTCATTTGTCTTATCTCTGCATTGTTCTTGAATTCATTCTACTTGATGCCGAGTATTTTCCTTAGGCATTTGTTTTCAAAAGAGTCTAATTTATTGTCTATTTCTTTAGTTGTTTTCCAGCTTTCGCATGCATAAATGAGGGTGGATATTACATTTGAATTGAATAGTCTTAACTTGGTTTTTGTGCTTATAACTTTTGAATTCCATATGTTCTCAAGATTCTTGAAGATTGATGCTGCTTTTGCAATTCTGATCCTAACTTCCTTTCTAGTGTCACCATCCTGGTCTATGTAGCTGCCAAGGTATGCAAATTGATTGACTTCTTCAATATCTGTCCCTTCTATGTGTATTTTTCCATTTTGATTGATGGGAATTTTCATTATTTTTGTTTTGTCCTTGTTAATTTCAAGTCCTATTTTGCTAGCCAGTGAAGACAGGCTATCTGTTTTTTCTTGCATGGAATTCACATTATTACTGATAAGAGTTATGTCATCAGCAAAATCAAGATCTTCTACTTGGGTCCCATGTACCCAGTCAATACCTATGTTACCTGTGCAGCATTTTTTCATTATGAAGTCTATTGTAATACCAAAAAGTAAAGGAAACAGTATACATCCTTGTTTCACACCTGTTTCAATCTGGAACCATTCACTCATCCCTTCTTCTGTCTTGACTGCACAACCATATCCATTATATAAGTCCTTAATGATGTTGACAATTTTAGATGGTATTCCATATAGACATAAAATTCTCCATATTGAATCTCTGTGTATGCTATCAAATGCCTTTTTAAAATCTATGAAGTTCAGTATTAATGGTTTCTGCTTTTCAATATGTTCTTCACGTATTATTCTGAGAGTAAAGATCTGGTCGAGACAGCTTCTCCCTTTTCAAAATCCTGCTTGTTCTTCTCTCATTGCAGTATCCACTATATCTTTGAGTCTATTCAAAATGACCTTGCAAAATACTTTTGACACAACTGATATTAAGGTTACTCCTCTCCAGTTGTTACAGTCACTAAGGTTGCCCTTTTTTGGTATTTTAACAATGATTCCTTTCTTCCAATTAGAAGGGACCTTTTCTTCTTTCCATATCTTGTTAAACATTCTCTGTAGTTGTCTCATGTTGTCACTATTGATAGCTTTTAGCATCTCGGCTGTTATTTCATCTTCACCTGCAGCTTTGTTGTTAGTCATTAAATTCACTGCTGTTTCAATTTCATGCAATTTAATTTCATCTAGGTTGACATTTAGTTGTGGGGCTGGTAAGTCAGTTTCAGGGTTTAACAATTCTTTTGGGTGTGGTCGATTGAGTATTTCTTGGAAGTGTTCAGCCCATCTTTGCTTTTGGTCTTTATTTGATGTTAATAGTGTTCCAGTTTTGCTAAGGATTGGTCTTTCTTTAGATGTAGTAGTACCTGTTAGCCTCTTTTGTATGTTATATAAAGTTTTGCTGTCTCCTGTTTTTGCTGCTTTTTCTGCCTCTTTCGCCATATTGTCTATGGGAAATGCAGAACAGAAATTAGGAACAGAATAGGCCAAGCAAAGACTGCATTTCAGAGAATGAGAAACATATTGACCAACACATCCTTATCAATGAATGTTAGAAAACGAGTCCTAAAATGCTATATTGAACCTATCTTGTTATATGGAAGTGAATCATGGACAATAGGCAAGTCTGCACAAAAATCATTGGAAGCAGCAGAAATGTGGTTTATTAGAAGAATGTTGCAAAAATAAGTAATGAAGAATGTATGAGAAGAGCTGGAGAGACAAAAAAACCTTGTAAAAAAGATAAGAGAGAGACAATGTACTTTCATAGGACATGCAATGAGAAGAGGGGGCATTGAAAATATTATAACAGGAAAAATAGAAGGAAGAAGATCAAGAGGAAGACCAAGAGAAATGATACTGGACAGTCTGACGGGATGGTGTGAGAGGAGATCACCAACTGAGCTGATGGCCTGCATGAAGGATCGTGTATTCTGGAGAAGCATAATAGCCAACGCCAGTCGGCACGGCACATGATGATGATGATGATGACAGTGAAGGTTCTGGAATATAAGTTGCAGGTGAGGAAAGAGTAAAAGAGTAGGAAAGGGATTATAATTTTGGAGAAAAGGGAAGGTTAAATATAGCTGAATTTCAAGTTCAGACCATGTGGTTCTGGTGTCCCATACTCCTGCATGTAGCAGTTTTCAATTCTATAAGCCAGTCTCCACTATGTACTTGTTTCATCATCTCTATCTCCTCCAGATCAAGCCTGACACATGAGAACTCTCTGTATAACCTACACTGGTGGCATACTGACAAGGGACAAGAACTTCAAGGACCTATTAGTTAGAAGTAACCTCAGGTCAGCGGATACAACTTTCACTGGTGTCAGACATTGTGATCGTCTTAGATACAATACTTGTCCTTTCCAAAGTTCACATTATCATTTCAGTAGGGTTTACTCACACTTCTTGCAGTGTCATTTATGCCACTGTGTGCAAGCATTATGATATGAAGTAAACAGAGAAGACTGGCTTACATTTAAGAGATCGGTTTAATGACCATCCGAATGACATATCCAAGTGGGCATTGACACCAGTTACCAAGCACTTCTGTCAAGGAGACCAGCAAGGAAAATGGGACATTTCTGTAACTGCAATCAGCTTCTGTTCTTCTGATGAATGATCTCAGAAAACTCTGGAACAATGTTTTATTTTCCAGTGTGGCTGTCTCCACTCGGCTGAAATTAACATGTAATTCAGCTTTCCTTAAACTACTTTACTTTTCCATCTAGTTGCAACCCTGTTCTATTTCTGCTATTCATGACCAACTTTCTTGTCTTAGCCCCACTCACTTATTTAAGTTTTATTTTCAAGATCTTTCTATCCTTCTGTAACCCTCAGTGGGTTTTTTTAGCTCCCTCATCCTGTGGGGTGAAGACGCTTGTCTGATGAAGCAATCAGTGACCCATAGCTGATATGCCAGCGTCGGGTTAGCGAACAATAGCTGACCAAGACCGTGTCCCACCTCTCCATGGTACCCCCAGTAATAGGCTGGGCTGGCTATTAGGGCAGGGATTGCCATACTCCCCATGGTGGTGGAGTCTACTAAAGAAGCATTGCACACCCCCTGTTTTTTTGCTGTACTCTAGCACTGAAAAAGTAACTACCAATACAGTGCTGTGAATCAACACTTCTATAGCATTGGCTGCAAAGAACAACATCTCGCAGTTACAGGGAGTTCGTACAACTGCAAGTAAAAGTAAGATCTAAACATTCTAAGGAAGCAGTCTTGTCCTCTCAGTGTTCTCTACTCTTTCTGAACCTTCTTCCATCCACCATACTGTCTTCTCACTCTTTTATCTTTCGCATCATCTGTGTGGCTTTTGTTTAGGCCATGAGTATGCAAGGGGGGGGGGGGCAGCTAGCTAGGGCTGTCTGAGGCATAATACCACATTGTTTACCTCTGTGATCATCCTTTTACATCATTTCTCAGCCCATCACTGACTTCCACTTTGTGCTGTACTATGTCTATTTGGGCACATTTTGTGCCCATTTTTCTTACTAGGAGGGGACCAAAATAAGGTAAGTCAATATTTTTCAGCTATTTTTCATGTTTTTATCTGTTGTATTGTTTTTGCATGTGATCCTTGAAAAAGACTTTTGCCAAAATATTGGATTATTGTATATTCTTCATTTGTATGGGTTCATTTGGTGTTGTTTTGTCCACTCCTAAAATTTCTGACTGGTCTCCAGTATTCACTGTTATTTTGCTGCTTGCAAGGTGGTTCCATGTGAAAATCAGTACTTCTCCCAGGACCTTCCCTATCTAGATGGAATGTCTGAAAGCCTCTGATGAAGAATTTGTTATCTTCATTTAGATGTGTCTCCTGTATGCAGGCTATGTCTATTTCCTCCTGTTGTTAGGGGGATACTTTTTATTAAATAATCTTTCTGCATTCCACTGCACGATGTTGTGTGTTCTTGCTTTTTGGCAAGACCCTTCTCTCTGTGACTTGGCTCTGCAACACAGAGCTGGGTGGCCATCAGTAGCATGGGGTGGACTCTCTTGAGGCATAAGGTCCGGTATTTACTCCACCTGGTGGGTCTCCATGGGGTAAGCACCACACTTTATCCATATAATCCATGACGTAATAACTGTGTTGCTTAAAGCATCAATCTTCAGTGGCGTGTCTGTCAGGTTGCCCTCCTTAGCCTTTGGCTGTCCCCAGCTGCCTACAAGGCAGCAGATCAGAGTCTCTGTTTGTCTGATCCTTCCCCCTCAATCTGTCATATTGGAAGATCCTGTTAGTAGCTAAGCTACTGCCAGCATAGCTTTTAGCACTGCTAGAATATGCAAGCCCAAACCTCCCCCTCCCATGGCTAGGTGGGGACTCCAGCAAGGGACATGAAAACAAATGAAATATCATCTCTTCTTCCGGTCCTTATCAGTTTACCCATAATAGGTCAAATTCACCGTTATTTTTCTAAACTCTGATCTTGGTAATCTGCACATGACAGACTTTAATGAGAAAATCTTTATGTTTGGTCAGAGCCAAACAATAAATGATTATTCTTACTGACTTTCATTTTATCTTGTTCTAAAATATTTTTAACTAAAATGAAAATGACAAAGATAAATTATCTCAAAATTATCTGATACTGAAAACTGCCTGTATCTTGTACACTTTCTTGCAAACCTTTCATCACGAAGGAGTCAACATTTTGCTTTGTATAATGGAAAATTGACAGATTTGTGTTATTTCCTCTATCCACCTCCGGCACACGTGACCTCTTCCTTTATCTCCAACCAATCTTAGCATGAGTGTTCTCTGAGGTATAATACTGTGATATGCCATCTTTTACTTCTCTTCTTCTTCTTCTTTGTTCTCTTCTATCACCAAGAGATTGCACCGTGATCCTACTGAATTTACTCCTGTGGTCCTTGATTGGTCCTCCTGTGGTCCCCGAGAGGACCACAAGAGGTTCAGAGTATCACGGGGCTTGGGCCTGTATTCTCAGTGGGTCACAGAAGTGAGATTGCATGACACTGTGATTTTCGTTGCACCAGTTTAATCTAGTGTTGGACTTTCTCACCAGAAAACCTCGACATGTTTTGGATATCAGTATATCCCTGCTAGGTGAGAGGTGGTTGCCCATCCAATCCAGCATTGGACTTTCTCACTGGAAAGCCTCAGCATGATTAGGATACGCATATATCCCCGTCAGGTGAGAGGTGGTTGCCTATCTAAACTGCTCTGGTCTAGTGTCTTCGACTTCAGCATTTTGTGGTCATGGCCACTACCCTTCCTAGTTGTGACCAGGATGGAGCTTTTGTCCAGGAAGATGAATCCTTGCCACTAGTAAGTTTCAACCCTGGGTTAAGCTGGTTTAGGTGTATTATCCCAGTATGGGTGTGTTTAGGATGTGACTGATCTCTAGAGCAGAGGTACCGTGGCATGAGTAGTCATCAAGTTTCACCCCTGGGTTAAGCAGGTTTAGGCATATTTCACCAGTATGGGTGTATATTGGATGTGGCCGGCCTCTAGAGCAGAGGTGCCGTGGTATGAGTAGCTCTCGCCATGAGACTACTGGACATACCAATTAAACTTTACTTTATCCTTTCCATCACCTTTTCAAAATGGCACCGCACGACAACCCTAATCACATTTTCGCATTTTCTTGGCCTGGAGGAGTTTCACCCCACTTGTGGCAGCCAAAGAATCTCACCAGCAGTGTCTTAGTTTAACCCCTGGGTTAAGCTGATTTAGGTAATCTGCCCCAGTATGGTTGTATATAGGACGTGGCCAGCCTCTAAAGCAGAGGTGCCATGATTTGAGTAGTCCTGACCTCGAGACTACTGGTTACTTCACTTACTCCTTTCCTTCACCTTTTCCGCAGCAGTGATGCGTGGCAACCCTAATAGCATTTTTCTTCATTGGCCAGGAGGAGTTTCACTCCACACATGGCAGCTTAAGGATCTCGCCAGCAGCTCCATCTTTTTCTGACTGGATCATTGCATATTTTTAAATAAACTCATCATATCATTTTCCATATTTGTTCTAATGGTTTACCTTTCTGACATTATCAACTTGTGTCCTGGCCCTCTGATTAAGTACACTTCTTAAATCTTCTAAAGGTTTAAGTCTGTTCACCATCAGCTGGCACACATTCTTGAACTGATGAAAATATGGAGTTAAAAACATAAGGGTATTTATTTTATTAGCATCAGGAATGTATATCTGAAGAAAAGTTATAAAAGAAACTTGAAAGAAAAAGAATGATCCATAGAAAATGTTTAAAAACCTATTGACTTACATATCATATAATTTAGATGAGATGCCTAAAGGTGATAATTGATTACAGGACTGACTTCAGCTAACAAAGGGTATTATACAGTAGGGCAGTGAATTTTGAGATTGGACGCAGGGGACAGTTGAACTTTGGGTTCAAGATTTCATCCAGCATCACTGTGGGTCTTCTAACATAGTAACACATACAGATGGCCCAGTGACTCAGAACAGCAGAAGTGGTTGGGTTTTGTTGTCTACCACAATAGAAGAGTACTGGCACAGGGTTCGGGAAGCTTTAAAGTTACCACATAAAGCATGCGAATGGAAAATGTGGCTGTGTCAGCAGCAATGGAATGGTTAGTTGCTCATGATGTGGTTAATGGTGTCATTGTGACAATTTCATAGAGTATACTTTGCAAGAATGAGAAAAAAATTGCTTCAAAAAAGAATGGGTTCATCTATTAAGCCAGTCAACTGTGACAAGCCTAATGTGGCTTTACTGTCAAGGGCATGCAGGAGTACATGGCTATGATGTAGCAGATAGACTTGCTGGACAGGCTAAAATAAATGTCAAACTGACAATGGACAAGGAGGACATTGCTAAAGCTGTATTGGACAGACTGCGGGAAAAAGAAGAGCGAAAATGGAAGAACAATGTAGATATGAAGAGATTGCTGGAGCAACAGGAACATACTCTTGGATAGATGCTGTGGCATGCAGCAGTGCATATGTGGTGTTGCCCAAATGCAATCAAGCCGGAGTCTGAATTCTGAACTTCAAACTTTACTTACACACAGAGAACTAAAACTATTAAAATGCTGGAAAAATAAAACAAAATAATTCAATGTTCATATAAACACTGTTGTAAACAATGAATTACAACTTACACTAATTTCTGTTGCTTGAAATTGCTCTCCTAGTTTCTCTAGTTCTTCTTTGACTCTTGTCTCTATAATATGCAACTTATCTTCAAACTCCTTCATTATCACAACATTTCTCTCTTGAGTTTTTGAGAATGTCTCAAAGGTTTCCATATTAGTGTCCATTTTTGTAAATAAAGACTGTGTGACCTGTTCTTGTGAGACCACTCTGTTCAACAATTCTTTTATTGAAGAATCTGTTTCTTTAAAACTGGCTTGTAGAGCATAGATTTTACATTCAACAATCTCTGTGTTTCCATTAATATTTTGTATCTTTCTTTCTAGCTCTTCATTCATGTCATTTCTAAACAAATTTGCATTTTCTTCTAGCATATCCTGCTTTACAGACAATTTCTTCACTAGCTTCTCTAAATTCTGAAGCTTAGATTCACACTGTTTCTGTACTTCTGTCTGTTTGTCAGTGATCTTTTCTATGTGCTCCTTCATCCTCTTCTTTTCTTGTTTATCAGCTATGGAAATATCATTCATATGTCTGTTTAAGTCTGACAACTTGGCTGTAACATTTTCAAATCTGTTGTCTGTTTCTGTCTGTTGCTTTGTGATCTTCTCCATATTGCTACGAAGAGAGTAAATGGCTTCTTCAATGACCCCAAATTTTGCCAAAACTTGATGATGCAACAAATCTCTCTCTGTCAATAAAATAAACAATGGCTCCTTTAGTCAATCCAGTATCTGTAAAAACTTAACATAATAACCCATAATCAAGTTGTAAAAACTGATAGAAGAGCCATAAAATATAACCTGAATGTTGGAAAGGGGAAGAAGGAAGTATGTCTGAACTGGTAACACATAAACAGTAGTTCCTCCTTTCCTCAAACTGTAAAACATTAAGCTTATCTCTATAACTGATGAGAATTTATCCAGAAGAAAAGAAACTGCCAATAAAATATTAATTCTTAAAAAAAAAATACAGTTTATTCTTATTTGTCACATTGTAACAGAAGAACATTTCTCAGAATATGACTCTGATTTGATTACAAGCTTATTTTTTGTGTGTTTTCACTTGTTCCCATTAAAACAAACAAACAAACAAAACATAAGAGGATTACTTTATACAGAAAATGTATCGGGTTTTCTTTTGCAAACATAATGTTACAAACTTTTGTCATCAGACTAAACTTAGAGGAATCATTAATAAATAATAAGCATCAGAGCTTCAGACAAAATGAAGACAGAAATTTTGTAATTTACATCAGTACAATTTCTATCATGAGCTAATTCTCTCTCTCTCTCTCTCTCTCTGAACCTTAAGTGCCCAGGGCACATGGGGCTTCCACAAGGGTTTTCCACAAATGCCTGTCCTTTGCCTTTTTTTCTGCTCCTGCCCAGGTGAGCCCTCTATTGCTCAACATCCTTTCCGTTGTTCTTCTCCATGTCTCTTTTGGTCTACCCTTACTTATGTTCCCCTGTGGTGTCCATCTTAGTGCTATTTTTGGTAGTGAGTTGTCAGTCATTCGGAACACATGTCCCAACCATCGCCAGCGTCTTTCCTCAATAATTGCTGTCAGTGGCTTCATCTGCATTTCTGCCAACAAGATATTATTACTTATGGTGTTAGGCCAAAATATTTTTATAATTCTTCGTAAACATTTAGTCTGGAAAGAATTCAACTTATTTTCTATGGTTTTGGTGATTTTCCAGCATTCACTTCCATAGAGTAGTACACTTAGAATATTACTCTTAAATATCCTGATTTTCGTATTAATGCTTAATTTTTTAGATTTCAATGCAGTCTGCAGCACTGCAAAAGCCTGGTTTGCTCTAGTAAATCTGCTGTTGATGTCCTCTGTGCTGTCTCCATTTTCTACTAATCTACTGCCAAGGTATACAAATACATTTCTGTTGTTCACATTTTGCTTCATTAACTTTGTCTTTCCTACATTGATCTTTAGTCCTATGTTGTTTGCATTCTGAGTTAGCTTGTTTATTTTATCTTGCATATCTTTCTGGCTGCTTGATAGTAGACAAATGTCGTCTGTAAAGTCAAGGTCCTCCAGCACTGTATCAATGGTCAATTGTAATCCTCTGCGTTTGTCTAATGTTGCCTCCTTCATTAACCAGTCTACTGCCAAGATAAATAATGTTGGTGATAGTACACATCCTTGCTTCACTCCTGTTTGTAGCCTAAAGCTGCTGGAGGTATGTTCTCCACAGATCACTTTGCACTGAAAACCCTTGTATAGAGCTTTGATTACATTCACTATCTTATAGGGGAGGCCATGCCATCTTAGGATTTTCCACAGTGCATCTCTGTTGACACTGTCAAAGGCTTTCTCAAAATCTATAAACAATGCATATGTTGTGCTATACCACTCATTTGCCTGTTCTAATATTTGTCTAAGTACAAATATGTGGTCTATGTATGATCTTCCTTTCCTAAATCCTGCCTGCTCTTTCTGAAGTTTTCCCTCAAGTGCTGGTACAATTCTGTTGATGATTATTCTACAAAATACTTTACTGGTGAGTGGCAGTAGGGTAATGCCTCTCCTGTTCCCACAATCTTTGAGGTCACCCTTTTTTGGTAGTTTTACAATAATAAGCTAATTAAATCACTGTAAACTTCACAACTTTCAGTACAAAGTATCACAACTTTTAATGGCCACCAAAAAACTTCATAACTTTCAGTGGCCGCCATAAACTTCACAACTTTTGTAACCAAAGTGGCAGAAACACTGAACATTTAAACAGTAACACTTTATCCTGTCTTATTTCTGCCACGGCTGACTTATGAAATTCAAAAGTGGCTAAAACTGAGATTAGTACTAACCAACCTGCTTCAGAATCTGCAGCATGTGTATGCTGTTGTGCAGTCACCACTACTGGAGTTGGTTGAAGTGCAGCTGCAGATTTTAAAACCTGTTGTTTTTCCTGTGATGTGTTTTCTATTGCAGACTGTGCCTTATGCTGTTCTGTTTGTTCGGTTTAGTTTGAAAAAAAAATCATAATATACAAGGAGACAAGTTATAATATTATTTAATTAAAAATACGAGGGTCATACCAAAAGTTGTGAGCAAAATTTTTTTTTTATCAGAATTTATAGATAGAGAAAATATAAATGTATCACCTTAACTGCATCATTTGCACTTCACACAGAAGTCACATGACGTCACCATCATGTGTCACATGACCACAAGAAGCATAAACAAAATGGGCTGTTCTGAAGTTTCATTTCGTCAAACTGCTGTTATTGAGTTCCTCATTAAAGAGGAAATCTCCACTGCTCAAATTCACCTTCTTTATAGAGATGTGTGTATGGGTGCTAGCAGTGTTAGGAGGTGGGTCAAACATTTCAAAGATGGAAACACGAGCATCCAAGATATGCCTCGCAGAGCTTGCCCTCGAAATGCCTCCACTGAACGCAACATGGAAAGGGTTAACGACATCATTAAACAAGACAGACATGTCACAATATCTGAAATTGCCGTAAATCCTGGAATATGACACACTGCAGTACAGGAAATGATTGAAACTCTAGGCCAGGGGTGGGGAACCTTTTCTCATTTGAAGGCTGCATGAGAGCTAACATCCTTCCAAGAAGTCCACATCAAAAAAAAAAAAAAATTACTGCAAAATGCATATAATTTAATACTAATATTGCTTTTATACAGAATTAACCCTTTCAAGTATCTTATCCTGCCATACAGCAGAGTGCATACTAACAATGTTTCAAAAGAAATATACATATATATATATATATATGCATATCTTATTTTAAACAACTAAAACAATTAAGCTAGCTGCTTACCTTTCAGTAACTCTTCTGAGATTGTTTTTTTTTTTTTGCAAGGAAGCAGTGATATATCAGTCTGCAGAGTGGATGTATGTAGTCTTAACATTTTGTTGTTTTTTTTTGCGAGGAAGCAGTGATATATCAGTCTGCAGCGTGGATGTATATAGTCTTAACTGGTCTTCTAGGTGTTCATCTGTAATTTGTGATTTTAAGGATGTCTTAATTTTTGTTAAGTAGGAGAATGCAGATTCGCATCGATATGTTGTTGAGAAGCAGAAGTGCAAGTGTTGTGCATATTCCCTGAGGTGAGGATATTCCAAGGCATTTTTCCATATTTGAGTGGGATTTTTTGCTGTCAGCCAGCGACTTCAGTTAACTCCATCTGCAGCTTCTCTGGGGCCTCAGATACATCAACTAAGTGAGGTTGAAAAGCTAATTTGAGAGTCATGTCATGCTTCTCAAAATATGAACCTTTCATTGTATTTCTTGATTAGCGAGATTCATATTGTTTGAACCATTGAAAAGAATATTTTTCTTCATTAATAATTTTACCAGGTGAGAGAAGTGCTCTTCAGGAAGCTTATTTCGGTCAAGAAGTGATTTAAGAAATGTTAGTTTTGTTCTGAATATTTTTATTTCTCTCCACATATTATATGTAGACTTGGTGTTACCTTGCAATGAAAAGTTCAAGTTAGTTTGCTTTGTCATTATATCACACAGAAAACCAACATGTCTATAAAACTCCTTGCAGAATAATTCACAGTTTTCATTCCTTTCCTAAAAAAATTGGATTATTTTTTCCGCAAATACAAAACTTTGACTAAAACCCGTCCTTGTGATAACCAGCGCACTTTCAAATGCTATGGCAAATCACCACTAATTATCTCATTATCCATCTTTAGCATCTCACGAAATTGTCAATGTCTCATTGTATTTGCTCGAATATAATACACAACTCCTACAACTTTCTGCAAAAACGTCATTTAAAACAGTATATTTGGCACAGAGACTTTGTTGATACAAAATGTAATGAAAAGAAATAAGATCATTTTGGCTTGAAAGCTCTTTCTTAGGTTGTGCGATAAAGCCTTTGTTCGTAACTGTCATAGAAAGTGCACCATCTGCGCATACACTTACTAAATTATCCAGACTCAGTCAGAATTCATGACATCTGTCTTTAAAATCATTAAACACATCATCACTTCCTCTCATTCTGCTCTTTAGAGTGCTCAGATTAAGCAACTCTTCGTAAACACAAAAATCCTCAGTTATGGTGAAAACAAATTACAATACTTGCGCTGAGTCAGTGCAGTTAGTTGATTCATCCAGCGCTGTTGAATAGTACACATTTTCTTTCTGGATTATTTCTTTCAGTTGATCTATGACACTGAGTGCTAATTCATGCTGCCGATCAGCATTAGTTCTTCTTGAAAGAGGCAGTTGTTTGTATTTGTTAACTTTATCAGGTTCTAAGCATCCTATAGCCTCTACGATGTAATCTTTTATAATTTCCGCATCACTAAATGGCTTACCTTTTTTCCCAAGTATATACAATACTTTATAAGTAGCTTCTGTAGATGCGTTTCCGATACTCTGCACTGATTGTAATAACTGCCTCTGCTTTTGCTTCCCTTCTTTCAATTTTTGTAAAGCAATCTTTCGGGATTCATTTTCTAGTTTAATGTATTTATTGTCCTTATGAGTAGAGTAGTGTTTATGTTCATTGTATTTTTTTTTTACCATTGAAATCACAGAATCACAGAGCAGGCAATTCATTTTATCCTTCTCAGAAACAACATAGTATTGCAATTCCCACTCATCATTAAACACTCTGTGTTCTTTCAGCGACCTTTTCATTTCTTCAACATGATGAAAAGAAAAAAAAATGTAATCAAGTGACAAACACACTCTACAGGAAGGAACCAAAAACGTTGAACTCTCTATGCCAGCCACTTAGTAACTATCACCACAGTATTGCCAGAAGGTGGAGAAAAAATTTCAGTTTCAAAACTAGCATATATATATTGTATGTATGTACAATCATTCTTTTCCTTTCCTTTTTTTTTTTTTTTTTGAAAATTAATCTCAGTGTTTTAAGAGAGGTTTTTCAGGAAACATCCAGATTGTTCTTTTTTCAACACAACCACTGCTGTCTGTTGAACTTTAAATGCTAGTTCTTTCTCCATATTTACCATCATTCACTCTGGGATCAATTTCCTGTTTCTATAGGCAGAAAGACATTTTTTCAGGAATTAGATATCCACACAAATGTTGAATTATGCCGTTTCATCACATTTATTGTAATATGGTCAATATCTTTAAAAAAAAAAATATATATATATATCCCAAGCATTTTGCATGCCAAAGTGATGTCATGTCTTCACACTTCTATCCAACAGCACTGTGAGGTATGAAGGCCAGCACCTGTCTTTGATGCTTTTGTTTCTCAAGAAAACATAAATATTCATTTCCTGAGGCTGGGTTGACCTTGGTGCTAATCAGTTCAAAATTACTCCACCCCCATGAGGAAACTGAACCCCAGATCTTCAGGTCAGGGGTGCATGTGCTAACTACTACATCACTGCTACAAATTTACTTTAACAAAATGAAAACATATATCATTTTTTTTCTTTTTCATCACATTCTTTTCTTTACTTCTTCTCATTTGTCATTTCATTTTTGCCACAGGAGATTATGTTTAATTTGCTTATCATTAATTTATTCTTATGTACTTTGGGATTTTTTAACATAGTAGTCATTTCATCTGAAACACTGAAAATTGTGCTGTACAGTACACACTGGTGCATTTAATATTCAATGCTTTCAAGAGCAGTTCTCCAACAATAATGTTAGGTATTTATTTTTACAGATGCATTAACTGCAGCATTACAAGACTTGGTTAGAACAAGCTCCTTCACATCTAGAATACCCAGTTTAAATGCATGGGTCCATTTTTTTTCCTGTGTCTCAGGTGACAAATAAAAGAACTGCACCCTGTCTTGTCAGTTTGTCTGCTCTGGTAGGCGTTGTTAGGGAGTTAATTTGTTCATTCTTTTGTACGGATTCAGTTTTCACCATCCTCTTTTTGTTAAGACTAAATCTGCTCAAGGCATCTATTTGAAACTAACTTTTTAAAATCTATCTTCACCATCATTAATGTTTTCACCATCATTAATGTTTCCAGTCCTCATAGAAGTATACCCATGTTCTGGTACAAAACTATCTTTAGAGTGAATTGTATGAGAAAAATTATTGTTCTTTTCTGAATTTAAAAATCACTTCTAAAACTAGTTGCAAAGTGATATAACAGGGTTTTAGGCTTTCATGGCACTCAGAGTGGATACATTATATGTCTAATCTTAATACAGTATGTCTCTGCATCATTTGTATAATTTTGGTTAGTAAAATTTATAAGTAAAACCATAGCAGAATTTAATGACCTCACTGTATTTCTTCTCAAATCTGTCTATCTACTGCAAATCTTGATTCACTTCTCTGTTATCTTCAGTAGCATATAATGTTCTCTGTCTTCTTTCATTGTCTTGCATTCATGTTCCCCAAGTTAATCAATATGTTTTTGTTGGTGTATGTCATTATAGTAGATACAGACTAAATAACCTATGCTTATAACCTGTTTTTTCTGAGACATTAACATATCAAAACATTATCACTAATATTCTCTCTCTCTCTCTCTCTCTCTCTCTCTGAATCTTAAGTATCCAAAGCACTTGGGCTACTACAAAGGTTTTCCACAAATGCCTGCACTTGCCTTTTTTTCTGCTCTTACCCAGGTGTGGCCTCTATTGTCTAATATCCTCTCTCATCTTCTCCATGTCTGCTTTGGTCTTCCCTTGCTTCTGTTCCCCTGTGGTGTCCATTTCAGTGCTATTTTTGGTAGTGAGTCATCAGCCATCTGAAGTACATGTGTCCTAACCAGTGTCTTTCCTCAGTAATCATTATCTATGGCTTCATCTGTATTTCTGCCTACAAGATGTTATTTCTTATAGTTTTGGTCAAAATATTCTTCTAATCCTTCATAAACATTTAGTCTGGGAAGGATTTTCCAACATTTACTTCCATAGAGTAGCACACTTAGGACATTACTTTTAAATATCTGATTTTTGTTTTCATCCTCAGCATTTTAGATCCTGATATGTGTTTCTCTTTCCACCTGCATTTGTTTTTTTCTCTTGTTTCCATTTCTGTAGCAGTTCGATGTTTTTTAACCAGACAGAGTCATGTTTGGTAGGGTACAGAGTTCCATTCTATTATTTACTTCTCAAACTTGCTCCCAGGTCCTGGGTACCACGCGGGGCAGAAAAATATCTTATATCCTTCCCGTGCCGTTAAATGTCACATAGGGCTCACAAGGTAATTTGCCAATTTTTTCTGTCTTCAGTGAGCCTTTCAACCTCATCAAGGGTTTTATGACTAATTTGGCCTCACGTCATGTTAATCTAGTATCTGAGTGGCAAAGTGGTTAGTGCACTGGTCTCTCATGGTGAAGGTCGGGGGTTCAAATCCAGCCTGCGACACCCCAGTCACCCAGCTGTAGAAATGGCTACCTGACTTCTTCTGGAGTTGGGGAAGGAAAGGCGGCCAGAGGTGATACTGACCATATCACCCTCTAGTGTGCTGACAGGTCAAGGAAAATATGGGCACTAACACATATCCCTATGTGCCTCTAAGGCATGACAGGGTTACTTTTACCTTTACCCATGATAATCTAGAGAAAACCGTCTTGGAAAGGTACATAATAGGAAAAAGAGAGAGGAAGACCAAGGTGAAGATGGCTGCAATACATCGTTGATGATCTGCAAACAGATGCATTAGCAGCAGGCCATCTTGCTCACAACCAAGAGGCCTACAGGAATGCTGTTAGGGAGGCAAAGTTCTGCAAGGGACATGCAAATGAATAATTTGGCCTCTCTTAACAATGTCCTCTTTAGAGTTTCATATGGTCTGCCTCTTTGGCCTGTTGTGTTCCACTTGATAGCTTGTTTTGGGATTCTCTGACTGTTTCTTCTCATCACATCATCAACATATGTCCATCTACTCTTCCTGATCCATGAGATTGGTTGTTGTTCAGTCATCTGAGTTATCTAAGAGTTATCTTACTTTACTTTAATCCTCTTGTACTGTGAAGTGTCAAAAGAAGATGCATTTGGTGTTTCTGGGCCAAATGGGAGGCATCAGTGACATTCATGCCATAATTAGCGAGTGTCTCTCTGATACCATTTAACCATCTCTTTCTGGGTCTTACTCTTAATCTGTGTCCTGTAGTTCTTTGTTTGAAGGCTAACATACATAACAATATCATAGGACCAAAACATTAAAAGGTAGCAGAAGTTGGAGAATGATATTCAAAGAGATAGATAAAGGTATAGAAAAGAATGTACTGCTACCACTTCCTGGGCATGAAACATTCTAGTATGCTGAGAGAATAAAACTTACTGACAAGAACACTCATTGTCAGCAAACATTTATGTGTTTTTATTTTTTATCTTTTTTTTTCAAGTTATTATTTCCTCATTCTGAAAGGGCAGATTGTCAGATGGGCCTGCCCACCCAATTTTTAACCCTTTGGAAATGGTTCTTTGGACTTGACGTATAAAGAGCTGCTCCAGTGATAAGATCATAGATCCTGTCTTGGCTGACCTTACCATTGCTGGATGTTTGTTTCAAGGTTGGATGATATGTTGATAAAAAATGTCTGGGTTCATGCAGGGGTTTTAAGATAGTATAATTAACAGGGAGATGTTAGAGAATAGCCATTATCTTCTGTATTTGTTTCTGCTTAGTCCATTAACTAAAGCATTTCTCTTTCAGCTTTCAGCTAATTTCATTGTTTTTCTTTTTCTTCTTATGCATTTGACAACTGTTGGTCACATCAGATCCTGATCCCTGTTGACATGGCAAAGCCCGCAGTCCTCTCCAGATCCTGATAGAAGCCCAAAAGCTTTTGCCCCAAGCTTGTGTTCTCCGGCCATGTCTCACACCTCAGGTCCACATGGTTTGGGCACTCTTGAAGGATATGTTCTGGAGTCTGGACTTCACTGCCACGTGGACACTTGTCTGTGTGCGATATTTTCAGTCAATGTAGGTGGCAGTGCTTTCTTGCTTTCTGGCTTTTTTCCCTCAAACTTTTTGATGGTTGACTAATTTCAGAAGTCTAATAAGTTTGTCAGGAACACATGAAAAAATAAGTACAATGTATACAGATATACAAAATAGACAATGTACACACTGAACCTCATTGATGTAATCAGTCGTAGCAGCAAATAAATGGCTCTGAAGTTTCTCTACAAATGCAAGTTTATAATTCACATACTCCAGGTTTGCTCGGTGATGACCGGCCATCTGATAACAGGAAGTAAATAGTTTATTATTTGTTTGTTACACATTATAAATTAATCCAAGAGAAATGTAGGCATTCTGATAAGATTAGAAAATATAGTGCATTAGATATATTCAACGACTGACAAGACAGAAAAACAAGTCGAGCATTATATACATTCTCCTTAATTTTGTGGAAGAATAAAATAACCATGACCGGTTGAGATTTGTTAAAAAAATTCTGTTCTTGGCAATAATTCTAAAACAACAGAAAAGTGACTGCTTGACTACTAAAAATGGAAAACGAGAATAAGAAATTAAAATATGAGTGTGAAAGATGGCAATTTGTGGAGATTAACCCCCTATAGATGAACAATGGGAAATGTTAAGAGATTCTATCCACCAAACTGTTAAGGAGATAATACCATCAAAAAAAGAAGCCTCTAAAAATAAATGGATGACAGACGACATCTTAGTACTGATGGACAAGAGGAGGAGGAGTAAAAATAACGAGAAAAAATATAGCAAGATAAATAAAGAAATAAGACGCAAATGCAGAGAAGCAAAAGAAGTATGGTTAAATGAGCAGTGCAGACAGATAGAGGACTCTCATATTAAAGACAGCAAAAACATGCACAAACGAATTAATTAACTCACGGGCAGGAAAACAAAATATACCACAGGATGCTTGAAATCAAAAGAAGGTAAAATGTTAATGGGAAAAGAAGACATTGTGGACAGGTGGACAGAGTATATCGGTGAGCTATATGGAGGAGAAAGACCAGAATTAACACCAGATACTGAAAACTGTGAGGGACCACCAATACTTGAAGATGAAATCATAGATGCCATCAAACACATGAAGAAAGGAAAAGCGACTGGGCCTGATAATATAACAATAGAAGAAATAGAGGCACTAGAGGAGACAGGAATAAAAGCAATAACCAAGTTACTGAATGACATTTACAACAGTGGTTATATTCCCAGTGACCTTATTAAATCATGTTTATATCACTACCAAAGAAACCAGGTGCAAAGAAATGTGATGACCACTGGACTATCAGCCTCTCATGTCACATAACGAAGCTACTTCTGAGAATAATTATGAGAAGAACAATGAAAAAGATAAAAATGGAAATAGTAGATGAACAGTTTGGATTTGTTGAAGGAAAGGGAACACACAATGCCATTTATGCTTTACGAACACTAACAGAAAGACCTTTAGAAGTACAGAAAGATCTCTACTTATGCTTCATTGATTACACCAAGGCATTTGACAAGGTGAAACATAATGAAATTATTAAAATGCTTGAAGACATCAATATAGACGGCAAAGACCTGAGGATTGTAAAACATCTATGCTTGCAGCAAGAAGCAGCAGTTCGAGTTGAAAATAGGATTGGAAAATATCAACCTATAAAACAAGGGGTGTGACAAGGATGTGTGCTATCTCCAGACCTTTTTTCTCTGTATAGCGAGAATATTCTAAGAACAATCATCACAGAACCAGGCATAAAAATTGGAGGATACAATATTAACAACCTTCGGTACGCTGACGACACGGTACTGATAGCTGAGAACCACCAAGACCTGCAAAATCTCTTGGATAAAGTCGCCAAAGAAAGTGAACACAAAGGCCTTACTTTGAACATCAAAAAGACAGAGACTATGGTTATATCTAAGAAACAGAATCCACCAGCATGCAGTATTAAATTAAACGGAACTATTCTAAAACAGGTGCAGAAATTCAAATACCTTGGAGCAGTAATAACTTCAGATGGGAAATGCAGAACAGAAATTAGGAACAGAATAGGCCAAGCAAAGACTGCATTTCAGAGAATGAGAAACATATTAGCTAACACATCTTTATCAATGAATGTTAGAAAACGAGTCCTAAAATGCTATATTGAACCTATCTTGTTATATGGAAGTGAATCATGGACAATAGGCAAGTCTGCACAAAAATCATTGGAAGCAGCAGAAATGTGGTTTATTAGAAGAATGTTGCGAATCCACTGGACAGCAAAAATAACTAATGAAGAATGTAGGAGAAGAGCTGGAGAGACAAAAAACCTTGTCAAAAAGATAAGAGAGAGATAATGTACTTTCATAGGACATGCAATGAGAAGAGGGGGCATTGAAAATATTATAACAACAGGAAAAATAGAAGGAAGAAGATCAAAAGGAAGACCAAGAGAAATGATACTGGACAGTCTAACGGGATGGTGTGAGAGGAGATCACCAACTGAACTGATGGCCTGTATGAAGGATCATGTATTCTGGAGAAGCATAATAGCCAACGCCAGTTGGCACGGCACATGATGATGATGATGATGAACCCCCTAACATAATGATTTTATGCAGTATATATATTTTTTTTTTTAATGCAAGCAGAACCACTGAAATGATGGTGATTCAGTCTCTTACACTGAGGGTTATATGATTACTCCTGTTACAGTTACTCTCCAATCAATCCAGCTATATGAACTGATAATCTGCATGCTACAATGAGGAAAAATCTCTCTCTAAAGATAAAGAATACTAGATTACACTACTTCCAAGGCTGTCGGTGGATGAAGCACAAGTAGATCACAATGGATATTGGAATTTGTAATGTTCTAAGTGTACTATTCTATGGAAGTGAATGCTGGAAAATCACCAAAACCATAGAAAACAAGTTGAATTCTTTCCAGACTAAATGTTTACGAAGAATTTAAAAAATATTTTGGCCAAACACCATAAGAAATAACATTTTATTAGCAGAAATGCAGATGAAACCACTGACAACAATTATTGAGGAAAGACGCTGGCGATGATTGGGACATGTGCTCCGAATGACTGACAACTCACTACCAAAAATAGCACTAAGATGGACACCACAGGGGAACAGAAGTAAGGGTAGACCAAAAGAGACATGGAGAAGAACAACAGAAAGGACGTTGAGCAATAGAGGGCTCACCTGGGCAAGAGCAGAAAAAAAGGCGAAGGACAGGCATTGTGGAAAACCCTTGCGGAAGCCCTATGTGCCCTGGGCACTTAAGGTTCAGAGAGAGAGAGACTGGAATTTGCCTTAGTTGTTATAAATAAAATAAAACTTCCTGTTTCCCTGATATTAAGGCACACTGGGAATAAGGTGCTAGGCCCCCATTTCCATGACAGTGTGATGTGGTAAGTATTATGCCTGGCCACATTTATCTTCCCAGGTTTCTCTGGTGCCCATTTCTAGAGGCTAGATAAACCTGGAACCTTTTTTATGTCCACCTGAATAAATTCCACTGCTGGGACTGAACCCAGTACTACTGGATTAGTAAAACGAGCAGCTAACCACTCAATTAACCAGGCAAAATAATGTTTAAAAACATTAATACATGATTGACATCAGCACTGATTATAGTTACTGTTAAGCAACTTATGAATTATTATGCCTATCATACTTTATAACTTTTGAGAAGCTCAATATATCTGGTGTCATATTTTATAGCTGCTGATGATGAGTCACATGAGAATTGTAACAAGTATATATCTATGTCTTACCACATTCTAACAACTTTTTTTTCATGTTACATCAGGTTCTTTTTTTTTTTTAACTCCACGTTTTAATCAGAAAAGTTCCTCAGAGAGCATAGAACGTCTGTCTAGAAAGCTAGTGGCACAAGAGCACAGGGCAGATGCGGAAATAAGGTACTACCCTCAAAATGACACAGCCAACCTGTATCCAAGCTATAGCCATATAAATCTACACAATCAATAATTACAAATAAATAAAATATGGCGAATTCCTAGTAAAATTGTACAATGTGTTTGTAACGAACAAGAAATTTTTACATAATTCTAAGTTCTATAACTATCTAGTATGCTTTTACTGTGTCGCATAAGCCGAAACATTTTTTCCCGTTTCCATGAAATAGAACGATACCTTTTGCTCTAGATCGATGTCTAAAATTAATTGCGACACTAATGATCCAATGCAGACAGATAACAAGAAAAATTATACTAAAGTTCTTTAACGGTCATGACAGAAAGTTTGCACTTGTTTTTTTTTTTTAAACATATGGCTGTAATGTTTTGGTTTCCACTTTAATCATACAAAGGCATGCAGAACGAAGAATCGTTAATACTCAGGCAATAAATTCCTCCGTCTTTAAATAGTGGGACCTGCCGTCTGTGTGACCAGAGTCGCGCACTTTAAAATCCCTAGCCAGTTGGAAATAGCAGAAACATTAGACCAGACGGCCGTTGCCCGGGCAAAATTCTAGGAAAAATCTACCATAGAGACTGGCACGGGAGCTTGGAATATCCACGCCGACTGAGATACCCATTCTCAGATGTTAGAAACAGCGAACGAGCAGGTATGAGAATGTTCAGACTGCTATGAAACCATTTTCAAACAAACAAACATTACTACAGTGAATTTGCGTAGATGATAATAATTAGTTTATATACTTGCATATAAAACATATTCCCTAAAAACAAACAAACATTACTACAGTGAATTTGCGTAAATGATAATAATTAGTTTTATATACTTGCATATACGAGGAGTGATTGACAAGTTCTCGGCATAAGGTACACATACTTGAAACGCACAGTTGATGTTAAGTGTTTGTACATCAGATTAAACTGTAAGATTAAACACCACATTTCAAGAAATTAACTGCAATCAATTTTTTTTAACAGGCTATTGAAGTGGTAAAGGGTGGCAGAAATTGAGAAAATGGATAAAATTTCTCATCGAGCAGTCATCCACTACCTCTGCATCAAGGGCTTATCACCGAAGGAGGTCCATGAGGATTTGGTAGAGACTCTAGGGGAGAGTGCCCCTTCTTACAGCACAGTGAAGAAATGGACAGCTCAATTCAAACATGGAAGGGAGCGTCTGGAAGATGATCCCCGTCCAGGAAGACCAAGAACGGTAACCACCGATGAAACTATCGGCAGAATCCATGACATGATAATGGAGGATTGACGACTGACTGGCCAGAGGACACAGCTTGGGGCAAAGGCTTTGGGGCTCCTACCAGGATCTGGAGAGGACTGCGGGCTTTGATATGTCGAAAGGAATCAAGATTTGATGTGACCAGCAACTTCGAACTTAGAAGAAGAACACGACTTACTGAGCGGTACGTTGCTACTGAGTTGGGCATCTCCCACGAACGTGTTCATGCAATTATTCACAATGATCTTCAAATGACAAAGGTCTCTGCTCGATGGGTCCAGAAACTTCTTAGAGCTGATCACAAACGGCAGCGTCTCAGCATGTCAAAAGACAATCTTGGCCATTTTTCTGCAGATCCTGAAAAGTTTCTTCGGCAATTTGTGGCTATGGATGAGACCTGGGTTGATCATTTTCAACCAGAAACCAAAAAAAAAAAAAACAGTCAAAGCAATGGAAACATCACGGATCCCCACCTCCAAAGAAAGCAAGAGTGGTTCTGTCCTCAGGTTCTTCTTCTTCTTCTTCTTCTTCTTTTTCGCGTCTGTCACTAAGATCGCCCCGTGATCTTATTGAATTTACTCCTGTGGTTCTCGCGATAGTCTCATTTAGGATGGAGGCTCAGCGCATCGTGGGGTTGGACCTATATTCTCGGTTGGTCACAGAAGCGGCATAGCGTGACGATGTGGTTTTTGTTGCACCAGTTTAGTCTAGAGTTTGACTTTTTCACCGGAAAACTTCGACATGGTTTGGATATGAATATATCCCGCCGGATGAGAGATTGGTGCCAATCCAGTCCAGAGTTGGACTTTCTTACCTGAAAGCCTCAACGTGATTTGGATATGAATATAACCAGGTCGGGTAAGAAGTGGTTGCCTATCTAGACTGTACTGGTCCAGTGTCTCCGAGTTTCAGCATTTTGTGGTCGTGGCCGCTACGGCACCTCTGCTCTAAAGGCCGGCCACGTCCTTATACACCCATACTGGCTCAAATACCTAAACTGGCTTAACCAGGGGTTAAACCAAGACTCTGCTGGCGAGATTCTTTGGCTGCCGTGCGTGGGGTAAATTCTTCCATGCCAGTGAAGAAAAATGCGATTAGGGTTGCCGCGCGGCTCCACTGTGGAAAAGTTGATGGAAAGGATTAAGTGAAATTTAATAGGTATGGCCAGCAAACTCGCGGTGATGGCCGCTCATACCAAGGTATCTCTGCTCTAGAGGCCGCACACGTCCGATATACACTCATAGTAGGACAGTATGCCTAAACAGGCTTAACCCAGGGGTGAAACGTGATGGCTACACATATCACGGTACCTCCGTTCTAAAGGCCGATCACGTCCTATATACACCCATACTGGGATAATATGCCTAAACTGGCTTAACCCAGGGGTGAAACTCACTAGTGGTGAGGATTCATCCTCCTCGACAAAAGCTCCGTCCTGGTCACCACCAGGATATAAGATATAAGATTGGTCTATGTTTCAGTTTAACTGGTATTTCTTGCTCCATATCTAACATCACTCACTTATGGATCAGTTTCTTATTTCTATTTTTTTTTAGATAGGCATACATGGTCTTTCAGAAATGAGATAACTGAACAATTGTTGAATTATGTTCATGGCTACAAAGGAAGAATTTCATTCTGTCACATTATTTGACCATTCTCTATAACTTTACTTTTAACAAAATGAAAGCTTGCATATTATTTTTTATCACATTCTTTTATATGCTTGTTTCTCATTTCTCTTTTAATGTTCTGCCAAACTGAATCATATTATTTAAATTTACTTATCATTAAATCAATATCATATATTTTGGAAATAATTTTTACATGACTAGCTTGTTTTCCTTAACACACTGAAATACGTTTATACAGTATACATTGATACAGTTCACTTTGTAGACAATATTCAATACTTTCAGAGGTAGGTCATTAACAGTAAATCAGGTGCATATTTTTAAAGATGGATTAACTGGCACACACCAAATAACTAGATTAGAATGAACTCCTACCATCTGAAATATCCAGTTTGTTAACAATGGCATCCAGGTCATGCTTGTCCTGTATTTCAAGTCACTAATAAAAGAACTCTATTCTATTTTGTAACACACAAATAATTAATGTACATATATAACTAAACACAAAGCTACCACAGTAAAGTTGAGATAACAGAATGTATAAACTGGGAAAAAAAGCAGGAACAGCTTTATTACTTAATGAACACACAGTTGTGATGTTTCAGTGTGAGCTTTAATTATACAAAAACACACAGGATGAAGAAACAGAGAGAGAAGATAAAGTATAAATTCACATGAATGATTTGTAAAAAATATTTTCCTACTTCATACATTTTGTATTTTGTTTTCTACATTGTGTGCTCCCTATTGTGCCATAATGCCATGTTGTTTACCAATCATTGGCTTTTACTCTGTGCTAGACTTCATCTAGCTGGGTGCATCTCGTGTCAGACTTTATTACATGAAGAAGGCCCAAAAGCAAAGTCTGTATATATTTTTCATACATTTTTCATGTTTTTATCTTTTGTGTTGTTTTTGTACATAATCCTTGAAAAATTATTTTGCTGAAATATTGGATTGTTGTATGTCCTCCAATTATATGTGTTCATCTTGCCTTCTGCCATTCTTGTTTCTGCCCAGTTTCCTCATTTTTTCTACCTTTCTTGTAAAACTATACCATACACCCATCTATTTTCATTACATGCTCCCAGTGATTGTTATGAAGTTAATTTTTTAAAAATCTATTTTGAAGATTTAATTTTCCCCACTGTCTCATATTTTTAAAGGTAATTCTTCTCAGGTATCTATTCTGAAACTATTATTTAAAATTTATAATGGTGGTCATGGATGCTTCCACTCTTCAAAGAAGTATATCTTGATTATGATATAAAACATCTTCATAATGAATCTTATAACAAAACCATCCTTCTTTTCTGAATTACTAACTCACTTTTAAAACTCACTGCAGACAAACCAACACAAAATGGTTAAAAATAATAACTTTAACCAGTTTTCACTTTCTCTTCTTTTTTCTTAACTGCTTTGTTTTCATGGCACTCTGGATATAATATACATTTGATCTGAATACAAAGTGCCATTGCATTAATTGTATAATTTTGGTTAGTAAAATTTAAAATTCGATGACCACTCTATATTTCTCTTCATATACTGTCTACTCATCTCAGCACTGATTCATTTGCTTCCTGTTTACTCATCTCAGTTTTCATTTCTGTCTCCCCATCTCAGAACAAATGCCTAAGGAAAATACTTGGCATCAAGTGGAATGAATTCAAGAACAATGCAGAGATAAGACAGATGACTGAACAACAACCAGTCTCATGGGTGACCAGGAAAAGGAGATGGACATATGTTGGTAACTTGATGAGAAGAAGTGATCAGAGAATCCCAAAACAAGCTATCAAGTGGAACACAATAGGCCAAAGAAAAAGAGGCAGACCGCGTGAAACTCTGAAGAGGACATTGTTAAGAGAGGCCAAATTAACAGACATAAAATCCCTTGATGAGGTTGAAAGACTAGCTGAAGACAGGAAAAATTGGCGAACTACTTTACGAGCCCTATGTGACGTTTAACAGCACGGGAAAGATATATGATAAGATAAAATATCAGAAGCACATAATATTGCCTACACTGAATTCTTTTGCTTTGCACCTATGTTCCCCCAAGTTTGTCAGTATATTTTTGGTACATGTCACAATGGCAGATATTTCTGTGCTAAATACCTCATTTCTTTCACTGTTTTTCCCAGATTTTGTTATCATATCAAGACACCATCAATTACATTTCTTCTTTCATAAAAATCTCACTGAGTTTCATTCCTGTCTCCACTAACCTGATATTTCATGATATTTAAGACTCAGAAAATCAACAGCATAGTCCATCTTCTGAGAGATATTTGAAAATGTAGCCTTATCTCCTGAACTTTCTATCCAATCCTTTCCTGCACTGACAACCAATATATAAATCTCACAATAAGAAATAAAGCTCTCACAAGCAGAAATAAAATATCACAATTACAAGTAGGACTGACATAAATAGGGATACATTTTGCACAAATAAGAATAAAGCAAACACAAATAAAAATAAAGCAAACACAAATAAAACTAAAGCAAACACAAATAAAAATAAAACTGATGAAGTAAGGAATAAAACTGACACAAAAACAAAAGAATACACAGTAACCTAGAAATTAACAATACTAAATAAAAATAGAAAATAAATAATTGAATAAAGGATAGAAAACTTACTTGAGAACATCAATGGAACTGATGGAAAAATTCTAACTCACAGCAACTCTGGTATGACTAAACAAGATCATTAACTATCATTGAACCATAAAATTAAACAGTAGAAGAGATTGAGTACTTGTACAATCTCCCTGTAACTGAGCTGGTGTTTTCTGCAGCAGATTCTGTGAAGGTGTTGTGGCAGCTATTTTTTCAGTCCCAGAGTACAGCTAATAAGCAGGATATGTGCAATGCTTCTTTAGCAGACTCCACCACCATGGGACTATTAGCCAGGCTAGGCTTGTTACTAGGGATACCAATGAAGAGGTAGGACAGGGTCTTAGTCAGCTATGGTTCGCTAACCCTGATGCTAACATATCAGCTATGTGTTGCTGATTGCCTCATCAGACAGTGTCTCACCCCCATCAGAGAAACTGATATTAAAAAAGACAAAGTTATGAAGAAAATATCAGTAGACTGCTACCACTTCCTGGATATGAAAACATTCCTGTGAGATGAAAGAGGAAATGCACTGACAAGGACATTCTGTGTCAGCAAACTTGAATGTCCTTTTGTTTTTTATCTTTCTTTCTTTTTCTTGCTTAATTCATGGTTCTCTGGACTTGAATTTACATCTGCTGTTGCTGAAAAAAAGTTAGGAAATGGATTAAGCAGGTTATCACTAAAGCTGTAAAAGAAATCAGATGAACAGAAGACTTCTGGTGCTGTGAAACTGCATCACTGTCAAGAATAAATGAGCCAGATGTAAAACTTGAAATCCTAATACATGAATGACATGCACAGGGCATCAGAAAGATGGTTAAGCAACATAGAATGGGATGCACAGGGCATCAAAAAGATGGTTAAGCAATGTAGAATGGGATGCACAGGGCATCAGAAAGATGGTTAAGCAATGTAGAATGGGATGCACAGGGCATCAGAAATATGGATATTCAACACAGAATGTGATGGGTGATATCAGACACTGTTCGACGATATGTATATTATAGATGGGGAAGAAAATATTTATAGGCATGCTTCTGGTGCAAGAATGATTATGATGCAATTCTTTAGGAGCTTCATGGATCAAGGAATAAATAAATTTGGAATCTACACTGGAATCTATGTTGGAGTCTATCTGGAATGTCTTTTCAACAGAGAGAGTGGGTGAATTAGTGAATAAAGGAGAGACAGTGAAACAGAGACAGAGACATAGAAAGATTTTAGCTAAAATTTAATGAAAAGACATTTGGTAAATACTTAAAGATTATCTTTTAATTTCTACAACTAGAAAAAAAGAGCAAAAGAAAAACCCAGAAATAATCAGAAGCATAGGATCTAGAGATAAAGGTAGGAGAGGTGTATGGTTCAGTTTTACAAAAAGATAGAAAAAAGTGTGAAATGTGGGCAGGAATGAGAATGGCAGAAAGAAAGATAGCATGTATAGATGAAGAAACACAACACTTCAGTATTTTGCAAATGTCTTCTTCTTTCTAGGACCACATACACAAACAACAACATATAAAAACACACATACAAAAATATTGAAACATTAAACACCTTACTTAGATCTAAACATAAGAGAAAGCAAGATTTAAAGTAAATCCTGCAGATATTTTTTACAAATGATATGAGTATAGTGAAATTATTGAAAAAATGTCTAGAAATTGTAAAGACTTTCAGACTGAAAGTGTAACCTATTGAATATCATTTTCTTTATTTGTTAATGCATATGTCTATAAATTGTAGATTTTTTTTGCTAATCATTTATTTCTTTCTGATTTTTTTCTTAGTGGTTGAATAAATTTGATAGCATTTAAATGTTTGTCAGTAATACATAAACAAATAAACACAATGTGCGTAGATATACAGAAAAGCATAATTTACACACATCAAACCTCATTGATGTAGTCAGCTACAGCAGCATTTACACGACCATGAAGTTTCTCTACAAACTCTAATTTATGGATCACATATTCCAGATTAATTTGGTTAGGGCTAGCCATCTGAAAATGGGAAGTAATTATTCATTATTTGTCTGTTACATAATTATGAATTTATGCAGGATAAATTTAGACATTTTTATAAGATAAACCAACAGTCAAGTACAACAGATAGATACTTTAAATATTTTGAACACATTAAAATGTCATGAGAATTTAGGGAAGACCGTCTTGGATGGGTACTGGGAAAAAGAGAGGTAGAGGCGAAGATGGCTGTAAGACATCGTTGATAATCTGCAAATGAATGCATCAGCAGCAAAATATTATAAGAACATGATCTCACTTCTATCTATTCACCCACAAATCCTATTTATATACCCTCCTATCCCCCCAGAAGCCATCCACCTCTGAAAAGAGTGAAGATGGCCATCGGGCAGATTGAGCTTCTTCTTTCTCCTCCTCATTTTTCTTCTTCTTTTTCTTCTTCTTCTTCTTCTTCTTCTTCCTACTCCTCTTTATTCTTCTTCTTGCATGTCTAAGTGAAAAGGCTATTCAGCTGGAGTGAGTTGTTTAAAAAATTTGCAGTTTGAGAAATGCATTGTGGTTGACCAGGCATGAATATTTTGATGTAGAGTGTGGAAAATCATGCTGTGCTGAGCCAAAGTTAGAATACATCAAATACTATTCGGTTTATGAATAGATAAATCGTGTATTTTTTTCCAAAGAATGATTTTTGACTAGAACTAATGATTTTCTTTTTCCAGAGCTAACAAAGAGATTTTTGATAACACAATTTTGACAAAGGATAGACTATTAGATTATGAAAATAACAAGTGATGTAGGCTAAAGCAAGTGAAATAACCAGAATGTGGGGAGTCAGTCAAATAAACAAGAATATGGGAAGTCAGTCAAATAAACAAGAATGTGGGGAGTCAGTCAAATAAACAAGAATATGGGAAGTCAGTCAAATAAACAAGAATGTGGGGAGTCAGTCAAATAAACAAGAATATGGGAAGTCAGTCAAATAAACAAGAATATGGGAAGTCAGTCAAATAAACAAGAATATGGGAAGTCAGTCAAATAAGCAAGAATGTGGGGAGGCAGTCAAATAAACAATCTAGATAGTAAAGTAGGGGTGATTGATGTTTAGTTAGAAGGTAGTGGAGCCAGTTTAGAATAGTTTCATTCTGGCTATTTTGTTGGAGTCATTTTATTCTGTTTAATGTTGTGTTGTTTTTTGTGAGTGATAACATGCAGGATTTGTCATTATCATTATCACCTGTGTTGAAGTCAGTTTAACTGAATTAAAATTACTGAGAATAGAGCCATGAGTTGCAAATGTTGCTTCTTCTTCTTCTTCGTTCGCTTCTACCACCAAGATCGCCCCGTGATCCTACTGAATTTACTCCTGTTATCCTCGATGTGTCCCATGGTCCCCCTGTGATCTCCGAGAGGCCCATGTGAGATCCCCGAGAGGATCACAAGAGGTTCAGATTATCGCGGCGCTTGGGCCTGAATTCATGGTGGGTCGTAGAAGTGGGATTGCGTGACACTGTGGTTTTCGTTGCACCAGTTTAATCTAGAGTTGGACTTTCTCACCAGAAAATCTCGGCGAGGTTTGGATATCAGTGTATGCTCGGCTGGTGAGAGGTGGTTGCTAATCCAACCTAGAGTTGGGCTTTCTCACCGGAAAACCTCAGCGTGATTCGGATACGCATACATCCCCGTCGGGTTAGCGGCGGTTGCCTATCTAGACTGCACTGGTCCAATGTCTCCGACTTCAGCATTTTGTGGTCCTGGCCACTACTCTTCCCAGTTGTGACCAGGATGGAGCTTTTGTTCGAGATGACGTTTCCTCGCCACTAGTAAGTTTCGCCCTGGGTTGAGCTGGTTTAAGTGAATTATCTCAGTATGGGCGTGTTTAGGACGTGACCGACCTCTAGAGCGGAGATACCGTGACTTGAGTAGCCATCAAGTTTCACCCCTAGTTTAAGCCGATTTTCACCAGTATGGGTGTATATCGGACATGACTGGCCTCTAGAGCAGAGGCGCCGCGAGACTACTGGACATACCGATTAAGCTTCATTTTATCCTTTCCATCACCTTTTCACATCGGCACCACACAGCAACCCTAAATGATTTTCCGCTTTTTCCTCATTGGCCGGGAGAAGTTTCAAACCACTCGCAGCATCTGAAAAATCTCGCCAGCAGTGTCTTAACCTCTGGGTTAAGCCTGTTCAGGCAATTCACCCGGTATGAGTGCACATAGGAAGTGGCCGACCTCCAGAGCAGAGGTGCCGTGATTTGAGCAGACCTGACCTCGAGACTACTGATTACTTCACTTAATCCTTTCTTTCACCTTTTCCACAGTGGCGCCGAGCGGCAACCCCATTCGCACCTTTCTTCACTGGCCAGGAGGAGCCCCACTCCACGCACAGCAGCTGAAGAATGTCGCCAGCAGCGGTAGATGAGCTACCAAACATGACTCTCATCTACCCGAAACGTCCGAGGTTTTCCGGTGAGAAAGTACAACTCCATCCTAGAGGGACAAACACCTCTCACTCAGCAGGGATATACTGATATCCAAAACACTTCGAGGTTTTCCAGTGAGAAAATTCCGCTTCTGAGACCCACCGAGAATACAGGCTCAAGCTCTTGATACTCTGAACCTCTTCTGGTCCTCTCGGGGATCTCGTATGGTCCTTTCTGGGACCACATGGGGACCACGGGACCTATCGAGAACCACAGGATTAAATTCAGTAGGATCACGGGGCGGTCTTGGTGGTAGAAGCGAACGAAGAAGAAGAAGATATCCAGTCTCCAGTTGTACCAAATCCAGGTCACAAACACAGACAGGTGTTATACCTGAAACAGCATAACACTTTCTCAAAGTCAGGGTAACTGAGTTTTGCCCTTTTACATCTGACTCGAATAGATATTTCATCATCTTTATATTTCCACCTATGCACTCTAATAGCAGCCACATAAATCTCAACCACTGAGGTAATGAAAATTCCTGTGGCAATGTCAAAATGGTCATTGTAAGACATTTCAAAAAGAGCTTAATATAACACTGTCTCTAACTCTGGTCCATGCAGTAAATCTGACAACCATTGTTTTAAACTGAGACTCAGTAATGTAACTTATTTCTTACACACAAAATAAAAACAGAAAATGTGTATGAACTGACACAGACAAAATATAATTTTTTTAAAAATTAAATAAGCAATTAGAAAACAAAAATCATAAATCAGAGAAACATTCAAGACAACAGAAGCTATTCTGCTTCATCTACAATACTTCTCATTTTCTGTATATAAGGTCAATCTTTATCTGACTTTAACAGATAAAACATGACGACAACAAGATGATAGAAGACAGCACTTGTAAAACTGAACAGAAATGATTAAAAACAAAACTACTAAACTGTGAACATTTGCTCACAAAAACAAGTTTATTTATTTCAGACAGAACAACATCAATAACAAGAAAAATACATGAGAGGTGTAATAAAGTATAACTACTGTCATATTCATTTTCAAAATCATATTTAATATCACATTCTCCTTCAATTGAGTGTTTTAAAATGAGCCTGCATGCTAAATTTGTAAATAAAGTTTGTTCATTTATTCATTCACTATGTAAATAAGACTTTTTCCCAGTTATATTTTGGGAGTACTTTTCAAGGTTTCTAACTCACATAGTCTATCTAGTATTATTTCAATATTGCATTACAAAAAAAAGTTTTACTCCAGTCTTCAAGTCTCAACAACATGCACAGTGTATGTGATCATGTCATGTTTTCCCATAATCACTGTATCTGTGCTCCTGATATGATATCTAACCTTTTAAGAGTGTCAGCACACTACCAGATTCCCTGATTCTATCTATTTATCATTTCACTAGGATATCTGCAATCCTATCATGGATGTTTTTTATTTTATCGTGGATACCTGTTATCCTAACATAATAATAAAGCCTATTAGTTTGTTCACTGGCCATGAAGTTTATGATTCAGTCTTGGCAAACTCTATCAGTCTGTATCCTCAGTACAGTCTGCTCTTGTTATAATCATTAATTTCCATTAATATTATAATTACTGCATCTTAATCTCTGAAACACATCATTGGAATATTAAACTGTAAATAATGCAAATTATTGTTTAAAATGTACACTTTTTAAAATTTTCATCATTCTCTACAATGTTAAAAAGATCTATAAAAATTTTTATTTGACATCATTTTAGTTGACACAGGAGTGACTTCCTGGCTGGTTGTAGCATTAAGTTCTGACACATTCTTTCTTCATAAAAAATAAGCATTCTCAAATGAGAGAAAATGAATTACAAGAAAACTGAAGCAAGACCAATGGATTGTAACCAATATCAACAGAGTAAAAATAAAATATAAAATAATATTCCAGAAACTTATCTAAGGTTAGATATATAATTAACAGATAAGGATCCTTCAAGCAATGTTTTAAAATAAAAATAAAACAGAAAATGATATTCCAGAAACTTATCTAAGGTTAGACATGTAATCAACAGATAAGGATCCTTCAAGCAATGTTTTAAAATAAAAATAAAACAGAAAATGATATTCCAGAAACTTATCTAAGGTTAGACATGTAATCAACAGATAAGGATCATTCAAGCAATGTTTAAAAAAAAAATGGGGTGATCCATAAAAACCTTCAATTTTCCCCATAATTTATTGATGCAAAAATGTCATATCACTCAGCTATATTGAAGATTTTTAAGGGCATGCATCTTTCCCATCGTAACATATGCCTGTGAGACCTGGACACTTAACAAAACAGCTGAGAAACACATAAATGCATTTGAATGTAAATGCTACAGAAGAGTTCTCCAAATATCGTGGACACAAAAAAGAACAAATATATCTATACTACAAGAGCTTAATATTGAAGAAGGCTGGCTAGTGAAGAGGATTAAAGAGAGAAAACTTAAATATTTTGGACACATTAAACGTCATGATAATTTAGAGAAGACCGTATTGGAAGGATACATAATGGGAAAAAGAAAAAGAGGAAGACCAAGACGAAGATGGCTGCAAGACATCGTTGACGATCTGGAAATGGATGCAACAGCAGCAGGCCATCTTGCTCACAACCGAGAGGTCTACAGGAGTTCTGTTTGGGAGGCAAAGTTCCGCAAGGGACATGCAAATGAATGAATGAATGAATACTGAAGGAAGGGAATGCAATGTCTGTGCTATAAGAGAAGTTGACTGACTTTGACTTATTTTTCTTAATCCCCAGATTTACAAGTTTACACTATTTTTTTCCCTTGTGCCAGACAATGGAATGTAAAAGTCTTTTTCAGCTCCTCCACATCTCCAAACAGAATGCCAGTAGTAGTATCAGGCTCTTCTGAAGATCTTTCAATGCACTGCAGTCCAGCAAGTGCTGCTTAACAGTTTCTGTGGTGTATGGTCAGTGGTCACTCTGTGTAAGTGCTTATTGAGGGTGATGTGTCCTGCATGCAAAATGAAGATTGTGCATTGGTCTCTGTGACAAAAACTGTTGATATGGTCTTCAGGGCTAGACTATACCAGTTTGTATATAGGGATCTTCCGGTTGGGTTGTTGGCCCAGTTGTCCATCCACTGCTGGTTGCAGTTGTTGTGTATAATGTGTTTAACTGTTCTCATGTTAGCAGGGATGTGAGGCTGTGGCATGGTGGCTCCATTCTTTGCCAGTTTGTCAGAATATTTATTGCCTCTGACATCCATGTGCCTTGTTATCCACTGTAATGCGGTCTTGATGTCATATGAAGCAAGTAGGTATATTGCACTCAGTATATTGGTTGTGATGTGGTCAGTTGTTTGTCTCCTGAAGAAGACTGAGAAGAGAAGCTGATCAAACAAAGGACTTCACTGACACTTGTGAATTGGTATTGCTGTCAAGAATGAAGGAGGTGGGGGTGGACTTGGGGTGGTGAAAAAATGAATAATTCATTTAGAACTTCAGACAATGGCAGCCAAAAAAAACATGAGAGTAATCAGTTATTGTACACTGAAGGAAATACTGAAGAAGAGATCAGAGCACTTATGGATGCATCTGGAATGCCTTAATTACATTTTCTAGCCTAAATTTCAAATATATATTTAATTACACTCACAAAATTTACACTATTAACTACTGTATTCCTAGTTATCAATTTATTCAGATTTTTACATATATTTTACATGCATAATTATTAGAATGCATGTTGGTTTCATATAATGTACAGCAGAAATGCTTCTAATTCATACATTCTCTCTTGGATAGTAGCAAGTACTTTCAAATTTTCTTTCTTTATCTTTCTTCTTGTCAGAATTCAGTAAATCTGTTAAACCTCAAGTTCATCCAAAGTTCTAAACCATGAACTGTAACACTAACTGAATCTGAATATTTACTGTCTTCTCTTAATTTGACCTAACTGATCTTGAACTATAAGATCTTTCCTATCACTGTTCTGCTCTTGAACTATCTCCTGTCTAATTTATGATCCTATCTCAGATTTTTAAAAAAGTATCTCTACAACAATCAGTGACCCATAGCTCACATGCTAGCAAAGAGTTAACAAACCATAACTGACCATGACCTGTCCCACCACACTATTGGTACCACCAGTAACGGACCTAGCATGGCTAACAGGGCAATGACACCATAGTCTTGATGGTGGTGGAGTTTACTAAAGAAGTATCACACATCTCCTCACTTTTTACTTGCACTCAGGGACTGAAAAAACATAACCTGCTCCCAAACCAACACACTACTTCAACACCTTCATAACACTGGCTGTGCTTCAACACCTTCATAACACTGGCTGTGCTTCAACACCTTCATAACACTGGCTGTGCTTCAACACCTTCATAACACTGGCTGTGCTTCAACACCTTCATAACACTGGCTGTGCTTCAACACCTTCATAACACTGGCTGTGCTTCAACACCTTCATAACACTGGCTGTGCTTCAACACCTTCATAACACTGGCTGTGCTTCAACACCTTCATAACACTGGCTGTGTTTCAACACCTTCATAACACTGGCTGTAAAAAACACCCACTCACAGTTCCAGAGAGACAGAAGCAAGACAAGACAAGACTCTATTACAACCTAACCTCTTAATGTTTCTTTCTCACATGAATAGTGGTAAATAATTTGAAGTTTTATTCATTTATTTTTTTTAGATCAGACCTGAATGGCAATTACTGCATGCATTACGTTTCGACCCCATTAAAAATTGTTCCTCTGTTAAAGGTTGCTGTTGTAATCTTGAACAGAATCTCCCAAGTTTATTTCTATAGCTATCCCATTTGCTGGAATACAATCTTTGCAAAAAGCTGTCTTCCAACAGGTGCAAATACATCACTTCACAGCTCAGCCAGTTACCAAGACTAGGCATTCTTAGATATTTCAGTTTTATTATTATATTATGTAACAATATGTTACTTTATTGTAGGCAATCTTAGATATTCTTATATCTCTTATATCCTTCCCGTGCCGTTAGACGTCACATAGGGCTCGCAAAGTAGTTCGCCAATTTTTCCTGTCTTCGGCGAGTCTTTCAACCTCATCAAAGGATTTTATGCCTGTTAACTTGGCCTCTCTTAATAGTGTTCTCTTCAGAGTTTCACGCGGTCTGCCCCTTTTTCTTCGGCCTGTTGTGTTCCACTTGATAGCTTGTTTTGGGATTCTCTGCTCATTTCTTCTCATCAAGTGGCCAACATATGTCCATCTCCTTTTCCTGATCACCCGTGAGACTGGTTGTTGTTCAGTCATCTGTCTTATCTCTGCATTGTTCTTGAATTCATTCCACTTGATGCCGAGTATTTTCCTTAGGCATTTGTTTTCAAAAGAGTCTAATTTCTTTTCTATTTCTTTAGTTGTTTTCCAGCTTTCGCATGCATAAATGAGGGTGGATATTACATTTGAATTGAATAGTCTTAACTTGGTTTTTGTGCTTATAACTTTTGAATTCCATATGTTCTCAAGATTCTTGAAGATTGATGCTGCTTTTGAAATTCTGATCCTAACTTCCTTTCTAGTGTCTCCATCCTGGTCTATGTAGCTGCCAAGGTATGCAAATTGATTGACTTCTTCAATATCTGTCCCTTCTATGTGTATTTTTCCATTTTGATTGATGGGAATTTTCATTATTTTTGTTTTGTCCTTGTTAATTTCAAGTCCTATTTTGCTAGCCAGTGAAGATAGGCTATCTGTTTTTTCTTGCATGGAATTCACTTTATGACTGATAAGAGTTATGTCATCAGCAAAATCAAGATCTTCTAGTTGGGTCCCATGTACCAAGTCAATACCTGTGTTACCTGTGCAGCATTTTTTCATTATGAAGTCTATTGTAATCCCAAAAAGTAAAGGAGACAGTATACATCCTTGTTTCACGCCTGTTTCAATCTGGAACCATTCACTCATCCCTTCTTCTGTCTTGACTGCACAACCATATCCATTGTATAAGTCCTTAATGATGTTGACAATTTTAGATGGTATTCCATATAGACATAAAATTCTCCACAATGAATCTCTGTGTATGCTATCAAATGCCTTCTTAAAATCTATGAAATTCAGTATTAATGGTTTCTGCTTTTCAATATGTTCTTCAAGTATTATTCTGAGAGTAAAGATCTGGTCGAGACAGCTTCTCCCTTTTCGAAATCCTGCTTGTTCTTCTCTCATTGCAGTATCCACTATATCTTTGAGTCTATTCAAAATGACCTTGCAAAATACTTTTGACACAACTGATATTAAGGTTACTCCTCTCCAGTTGTTACAGTCACTAAGGTTGCCCTTTTTTGGTATTTTCACAATGATTCCCTTCTTCCAATTAGAAGGGACCTTTTCTTCTTTCCAAATCTTGTTAAACATTCTCTGTAGTTGTCTCATGTTGTCACTATTGATAGCTTTTAGCATCTCGGCTGTTATTTCATCTTCACCTGCAGCTTTGTTGTTAGCCATTAAATTCACTGCTGTTTCAATTTCATGCAATTCAATTTCATCTAGATTGACATTTAGTTGTGGGGCTGGTAAGTCAGTTTCAAGGTTTAACAATTCTTTTGGGTGTGGTCGATTGAGTATTTCTTGGAAGTGTTCAGCCCATCTTTGCTTTTGGTCTTTATTTGATGTTAATAGTGTTCCAGTTTTGCTAAGGATTGGTCTTTCTTTAGATGTAATAGTACCTGTTAGCCTCTTTTGTATGTTATATAAAGTTTTGCTGTCTCCTGTTTTTGCTGCTTTTTCTGCCTCTTTCGCCATATTGTCTATGTATTCTCTTTTATCCCTTCTAGCTGAACTTTTTACTTTCTTGTCTATGTCTTTGTATTTTGCTTTTGCCGAATCTCTTTCATGATCTGCTTTTGCATTCAACATGTTTAATTTGACTGCTCGTCTTTCATGTATATACTTCCATGTTTTATCTGATATCCATGCTTTTCTATTTGGTTTTTCCAATCCAGCGCTTACTTTTGCTGCTGTGATTATGGCTGTGCTGTAAGAATTCCATAACTCATCTATACCTATCTCCTCAACTTCACTGGGTGTTTTGGAATGATTGGCAAGTTCCTGATTGAAATTAATGTTAGTATTTTCTTCTTGTAGGCTGTGGATGTTTATCTTTCTGTGTACTGATTTCTTGTGTTGACTTTTCAATTTTAGTTTTATTTTCCCTATGCACAGGTTGTGATCACTGTTGACATCTGCACCCCTATAAGCCCTTACATCCATGAGAGATGTTCTGTATTGCTTTCTAATATCTTAGATATTACAGTTTTATTATTATATTATGTAACAATATGTGACTTTATTGCTGGTAGCCAGTTTGCACAGCATGTGCACACATACACACACCACACACACACACCATCTTGGTATCCCTCTGTTTCTTGCATTTATTATTTTTATTGTTGTCCTTTTTTTTGTATCCTACTAATATAAAATCAATATGGTTTCTGCAGGTCAGATCATTCTATATGTACCAAGTGTACAGGATGTCCAGATGAATGTCTACCAATAAGGAAACTAAGTATCTCAGCAAACAATAATAATAAAAATGTCCAGTTTCATTTCTCTGAAGCAGAAACTCATCAACTTTTATGAGAAATAGGAATGTTGCATCACCACTACAGAGAACTAGCATCACATGACACTACAAGTGAGCAATATGGCTTCTAGTATGGTGCATCGGAACGTTGAGTGCTGTTTTTGGTTAGCTAAATTTCATTCTCCTGTTACAGTGCAGAGAAGATTTAGACAGGAATATGGACAGGTACCACCACAGTGTCATTGCATTGTGAGGTGGCATAAACAACTGTTGGAAACAGGTTCCACGTTGAGGAACGAAGCCAGTGGTAAGAAACCAGTGAATGACGATCAAGTTGAGTCAGTTTGGGAGGCTTTTCAGTGTAGCCTAACAAATAGATTGTACAGGTGAGTAGTGAACTTTGAATGCCTCGATCTATTGTGCATGACATCATACTCAAAAAGTTACAGCTTACAAGATACAGTCAGTTTAAAAACTCCTGCCTAGTGATGGACCCAGAGGAAGTGCTTGTTAATGAAATGTTATCTCTCATTGATAGTGACAATGAATTTCTGAAACATTCATTCTCCAATGAATCCACATTCTATACATCTAGTAAAGTAAACCAACATAACTGTAGGATATGGGGTATGAAAAACCCTCATGTGGTGTTCACACATGAATGGGACAGCCCCAAATTAAATGTGTGGTGTGCATTAATTTGCAATTCCATGATCTGACTCTTTTTTTTCTTTCAAGAAGCTACAGTAAAAGTAAAAATGAAAATGGAAATGCTGCAACAGTACACTCTAGCCCATGTGCCACATGGATACACATTCCAACATGACAGGCCTCCTCCCCAAACCCCTCACATTATGCCAGGCGCATCAACAATTTTCTGGATAAATGATTCCTGCAAAACTGGATTGGGAGGGAAGGTCCAACTGAACAGCCATCTAGATCACCTGACTTAACCCTCTTAGAATTTTTTCTATGTGGATACATAAAGAGCCTCATTTACCAAACTCCTGTGCAGGACTTGGACATTCTCCACTAGAGAATAATCACTGCTTGTGAATCAGTAACACCACAGATGTTACATAACACATAGACAGATGTTGAGTACTGCCTCAAGCAACCAAAGGAGTACAAGTGGAGATCTGTTAAGGTCAATAAAGTGACTTTCTATCATTATCCATAAAACCTGATGAGTTTCTGCTTCAGATAAACAAAACCAGACAATTTTATCATTAATGGTTGCTGAAATATTTGGTTTCTTTATTGATAAACATTCATTCAGACACCCTGTACAGTAGAGACTATCAGCATTTAAAGAATTTTTCTGTGATCATCTCCATACAATATTTTTTAAAAATAAACAAAAATAAAAACAAACATTATCTGATTAAAAAACATGAAAAGAAAATGGCACTGGTGTCCTGTAAATAATTCCTATTTGTCTCTACACACAGTTCATCTCCAGCATTCATCTGTACCAAACCCAAGTCACAAGTATTGCCAGACTTTACATATAACACATCATACACAAGCTTTAGGATTGAGGCTCCAGAATTGGTGCTTTTACATATGACTTCATAAATGTCACTGTCATTATTGTCTTTCCATTTATATACTCTTATAAAAGCCACATAAGTACCAGCCACTGGGGCAGTGAAAATTCCTGTGTGAAGGTTAAAGTGGCCACTGTCTTTGCATAAGAAACCACAATAGGAAGTTATAACTGAACCTACATTTCTTCTTCCAACATGTGCCCAAGCAGTGAATCCAATGGCTGGTGTTGTAAGGTGCACCTCTGTAATATCAATTATTTTTTTTATATATATTACACATGAAAAAGAAAAAACAGAAAAATGTATATGACAGACAAATGTTTTCAATTAAGAAGTTTTTAAAAGAGGTCTCAATCAAAAGACATTTGTGGTGCACAAGAGAGTAAGAATGTTCAGTTTTATCTCTAATGCAACTACTTTTCACTTTCTTTTATTTTATTTACTCATATCATGCATCTCTCCTTTCTTCTTGTTATATTTATACTGTCTATTATGTGCCTATTATAAATTTTGATTTTTCCATTTCATTACAAACCATGTCTTTCATATGACATTCCCAATCTCTGCACATGGCAGAATGATCTTCATCCTGGAAATCTGCTCTTTCTAAAGAGACTTAAAAGCCAAATCTGGCCCCAAAAGAAGATGGAAAACTGGAAGCATGTATGAAGAGATCATATTGATTGTAGGATTCATGTCTTGACCTCTACCCTTGTCCAGATGGCTGAAACTGAATGCAGAATCAAAAAATATTTTTCTTCCTGAATTTGTCAAATAAATGCAGGTGAGGTATTCTGTCATCATTATCATGTGCCAACTTCATAGATGAAAGATAACTGTAGTGGATATCTAGTACATTCTGTATTCACCTTACATTACAGTTATTAAAAACTGTAGGAGCTTTTTGTTTAGTAAAGAAACAAACATGATATTTCAGCTCATACCTTCATCAGACAATAAATAAAGATGAATGGTTAGAAGTGGATAACAAATATGCTCATACTAACAGTGAGGAACAAAAATTTTGTTAATTTAGTATCTTATCTTTGTAATTCTTGTAAACTTTTGCTTTTAGAAATTAATATTAATTTTGGGGTGAGCATACATTAGCATGCATGTGTGTGTGTGTGTGAATGGGGGGGGATGAGTAAAGGGGGGGGAGCGGGTTGGAGAGAGTGAGTTGAGGGCTAAGAGAATGTTAAATGGCGATAGACTGGAAAATAAGTAAAATAGATGCTGATAAGACTAAAAAATAAGTAAAACAGATGCTGATAGACTGGAAAATAAGTAAAATATGAGGGGTGATTCATAAGTTCTTGGCCTAAGGTAAAACAGATTATTTGTGGACAACTTTTATGAGTTATTTCTCAACATAGTCCCCTTGATTGGATGTATCAGCAGCAGGCCATCTTGCTCACAACTGAGAGGCCTACAGGAGTGCTGTTAGGGAGGCAAATTTCCGCAAGGGACATACAAATGATTGAATGAATGAGTCCCTTTGCAACTTAATCTAGTGATCCTGGAGTACACGTATCCATTCTTTGTAAAAGTCACCATGTTGTGGCAGTAGACTGTGGTCTAGAGCATGAATGACATCACCATCTAAAGCAAATTTGCAGCCACTGAGCTCTTTTTTGAGTTTGGTAAACAGGTAAAGTGGCCAAATCTGGGGAGTAAGGAGGATGTTCAGGAAGTTGGAAGCCACATTCAAGATTGGCAGCCATTGCCACCACCGCCTTATGAACTGGAGCATTATCTTGATGAAAGATGACTCTTCTCGTCAATTTCCCTGGACGCTTTTCCTTCAGTTTGACTTGCATTTGCTTCACAAGATTAATGTAATAGGCCAAGGTGATCATTCTGCCTTTTGAAGATAGCACACCTTCTGAATCCCAAAAGATGGAAGCCATCACTTTTCCTGCAGTCAGAACCACCCTTGCTTTCTTTGGAGATGATGATCCATGATGTTTCCACTGTTTTGACTGTTCTTTGGTTTCTGGTTGAAAATAATGAACCCAAGTCTCATCCATAGACATAAATTGCTGAAGAAACTTTTCAGGATCTGCAGAAAAATGGCCAATATTGTCTCTTGACATGTTGAGACGTCATTTGTGATCAGCTCTAAGAAGTTTCTGGACCCATCAAGCAGAGACTTTTGTCATTTGAAGATCAATGTGAATAATGGCGTGAACACATTCCTGGGAGATGCCCAACTCAGTAGCAATGTACCACTCAGTTAGTCATCAATCTTCCATTATCATGTGACGGATTCTGCCAGTAGTTTCATAGGTGGTTACCATTCTTGGTCTTCCTGGATGGGGATCATCTTCCAGACTCTCCCTTACTTGTTTTAATTGAGCTGCCAATTTCTTCTCTGTGCTGTAAGAAGGGGCACTCTCCCCTAGAATCTCCACCATATCCTTATGGATCTCCTTTGATGATAAGCCCTTGATGCAGAGGTAGTGGATGACTGCTCGATGAGAAATTTTATCCATTTTCTCAATTTATACCACCACTTACCACTTCAATAGCCTGTAAAAAAAATGTTGCAGTTAATTTCTTGAAACTTGGTGTTTCATCTTACATTAACCTGATCTACAAAAGTACCTAATATCAACTGTGTGTTTCAAGTATTTGTACCTTAAGCCGAGAACTTATAAATCACCCCTCATTGATGCTAATAGACTAAAAAAGTAAGTAAAACAGATGCTGATAGACTGGAAAATAAGTAAAACAGATACTGATAGACTAAAAATATAAGTAAAACATGCTGATAAATTTAAAAATAAGTAAACCAGATGCTGATAGAATAAAAAAATAAATAAAACAGGCACTGATAAACTGGAAAATAAGTAAAATTTATGCTGATAAACTGGAAAATAAGTATAACAGAGTATGGACATTTGACTTAAAGCACCAGCAAGGAAAGTCAAAATTTGGCTAAAACAGCCTCCATCAGAAAACATCTGCAAATGTTAACACTGAACAAGGAAATGGAAAATAAGTTTCTTGTTCTTAAGATATTAATGTGCAAAAATTCAGGGACAGTGCATATAGACAAATAGTTGAATTCTTTAACACTTTTTTTTTTCAAATTTTGTTAACAAAATCCTTAACAAACCAAACAGTTTGTGAGATGAACATATTTTGTAGCTTACCTGGTTGTGCCACCTTTGGAGATATGGTTTCTACTTTCTTCACCATCTCGTGGAGCTGAGGTGTAGAATATTTTAAAACTTTATGCACTTTAACTTTGTTTACATCAGATTTCATAACTCTCTTATATTTGATATTACAAGTCTCAGTGCCATCAATTTCTCAAATTATTAGAGAAATAACCTCATCTCCTTTTTTCCAAATTAAAAGTTGGCTATTTTAAATTAAATACATTCTAATAAACTCAATGTCAGCTTGAAGATCATGATTCCCAGATATTTTTTCCCACTTTCTTCACTGAAGTTGGATATAAAGTACTGTCAAAGAGTGATTTAAAGACACACAAACAGTTCTGTGATATCATCACATCACATCCTACCCATGCTGCCACACGTCACATAGGTCTAGCATGGTAGTTTGGCAAGATTTCTTGTTTTCAGTCAGCTTTTCAATCTCATCAAGGGATGTTATTCCTATTAAACCAGCCTCTCTTAATAATAATCTCTTTAGAGTTTCATGTGGTCAACCTCTTTTTCTTCACTCTTTTATATTCCACTTGATAGTTTGTTTTGGGATTCTCTGGTTGTTTCTTCTCAGAGCACGACCTACGTATGTCCATCTTCTTTTTCTGATCACCAATGAGACAGGGGGTTGTTTGCTCATCTGTCTTATCTCTGCATCATTCTTGAATTAGTTCCACTTTATACTGAGTATTTTCTTGAGGCATTTGTTTTCAACAGTTTCTAATTTCTTGTCTATTTCTTTAGTTGTTTTCCATGTTTCACATACATAATTGAGGGTGGATATTACATTTGAATTGAATAATTTTAACTTGGATTTTGTGCTTATAAGTTTTGAATGCCATATTTTCTCAAGATTCTTGAAGGTCAATGCTGCTTTTTCAATTTGAATTCTAACTTCCTTTTTGGTGTCACCATCCTGGTCTATGTAGCTGTCGAGATATGCATATATACAATACTAAATATATAAATATACACAGTCATTACAGTAAAACTGACAATGAAATGTTTATTTAAGAAAAGCTGTATTAATTAATGAGCACACAGCTGTAAAATTTTGGTTTACATATTAATCATACAAAATCACCTTTGATTTTGGAGAAAAGAGAAGGTTAAATATAGCTGAATTTCAAGTTCAAACCATATGGTTCTGGTGTCCCATACTCCTGTATGTAGCAATTTTCAAGTCTATAAGCCAGTCTCCACTATATACTTGTTTCATCATCTCCATCTCCTCCAGACCAACCTTGACACATGAGAACTCTCTGTATAACCTCCACTGGTGGCATACTGACAAGGGACAAGAACTTCAAGAACCTATTAGTTAGAAGTTGCCTCAGGTCAGTGGACATGACTTTCACTGGTATCAGACATTGTGATCACCTTAGATGCAATACTTGTCCTTTCCAAAGTTCACATTATCATTTCAGTAGGGTTTACTTACACTTCTCACAATGTCATTTATGCCATTGTGTGCAAGCACTATGATATGAAGTATACAGAGAAGACTGGCTTACATTTAAGAGCTTGGTTTAATGAACATCTGAATGACATACCCAAGAGGGCACTAACACCAGTCACCGAGCACTTCTGTCAAGGAGACCAGCAAGGAAAACGGGATATTTCTGTAACTGCAATCAGCTTCTGTTCTTCTGATGGATGATATCAGAAAGTTCTGGAACAATTTTTTATATTCCAGAGTGGCTGTCTCCACCCAGCTGGAGTTAACAAGAAATTCAGCTTTCCTTAAACTACTTTACTTTTCCATCTATGAGGAGAAGTCACTAAGTAAGTCGCAAATGCCTGTTATAAAAAAACTAAATGCGACAGTAATTTGAAAACTTTTAATATTTGAACCTACATCATTCCCCTATTTCTCAATGTAATCACCACCAACATTGATACATTTGTCCCATCATGTAATTAGTGATGCAATACCCATGGCGTAAAAACTGGGAGTCCAATTTCTGAACCATTTTTTTACTTCTGTTTCCACCTCTTCGTCACTCAAGAATCTTCTCCCACCAAGGTGGTTTTTAATGGACCAAACAGGTGAAAATCACTTGGAGCTAAGTCAGGACTATAAGGTAGATGTTCCCAACCCAACTGGCTAATTTTCTCTTGGGTTAACTGAGCTGTATGTGGTTTGGCATTGTCATGAAGGAGAAGCACACCTCTAGTCAGCAGACCAGGAAGTTTTCTTCGAATTGCATCCTGTACCATCTACAGAACTTCACAGTACGATACAGAATTCACACTGTCACCATACTTCTGGAACTTGGTTAACAACACTCCTTGATAATCCCAGAACACTGTCAGCATAACCTTCCCTGCAGAAGGCATAATCTTGAATCTTTTTGCGCATGGCGATGACAGGTGTTTCCATTGCACTGAGGCATTCTTTACATGATAAACACTTTTCAGTATAAACTGTAATCATTTTCTTATGAATATCCTCAACTGAATGTCCTTTAGCCCACAAAAATTGCACTACATGTCTCTGTTCTTTTTGGTACACACCAACAGTTGGGTAGCCATTTTGTTATTGCTTTGCGCATGTGCACATAAATCCCAGCACCCCCTACATACAACTATTATAAATTTGGATGATGGTACTATCTAAGGATATATTTAAATACTACCTGATAACTGCTATTGATAAAATATTTAAATTTACAATTTACTTAGTGACTTCCCCTCGTTGTTGCAACTTTGTTCTGTTTCTGACATTCATGCCCAACTTTCTTATCTTAGCCTGACTCACTTTGCTGCATTTTCTCATTCTTGCTGCAGGCAATTTAAGTTTTACTTTCAAGCTCTTTCTATCCTTCTGTAACCCTCAGTGGGTTTTGTTAGCTCCCTTATCTAAACATCCTTGGGGGGGGGGGGTGAAGACACTTGTCCGATGAGGCAATCAGCAATCCATAGCAGATATGCTAGCGTCAGGGTTAGCAAACCATAGCTGACCAAGACCCTGTCCCACCTCTCCATGGTAAGCCCCAGTAACAGGCCTAGCCTGGCTATCAGGGCAGGGATTGCCATTGTTCCCATGGTGGTGGAGTCTGCTAAAGAAGCATTTGCACACCCCCTGCTTTTTAACTGTACTCCAGGACTGAAAAATAGCTGCCATAAACCACTCCCACATTGATACGATGCTGTGCCTCAACATCTCTACAGCATCTGCTGCAAAGAACAACAGCTTGCAGTTACAGGGAATTCTTACAAGTACAAGTAAGATCTAAACATCCTAAGGAAGCAGTCTTGTCCTTTCTGAACCTTCATTAATCCACCATACTGTCTTCTCACTCTTTTGTCTTTTGCATCATCTGGGTGGCTTTTGTTTAGGCCATGGGTCTGCAAGTGGGGGGGGGGGGGCTATCTAGGGCTATCTGGGGCATAATGCCATGTTGTTTACCTCTGTGATCATCCCTTTACATTATTTCTCAGCCAATCATTGACTTCCACTTTATGCTGTACTATGTTTATTTGGGCACATTTTGTGCCAATTTTTCTTACTAGGAGGTGACCAAAATAAGGTAAGTTGATATTTTTCAGCTATTTTTCATGTTTTTATCTGTTGTATTGTTTTTGCATGTGATCATTGAAAAAGGCTTTTTGCCAAAATATTAGATTATTGTATATTCTGATGGAATTTCTGAAAGCCTGTGATGGAAAATTTGTCACCTTCATTTAGATGTGTCTCCTGTATGTAGACCATGTCTACCTGCTCCTGTTGTAGGTATTTCATTAGAGGGTACTTTTTATTAAATAATCCTGAATTCCACTGCACGATGTTGTGCGTTCTTGCTTTTTGGCAGTAGTGTCTGACCCTTCTCTCTGTGTCTTGGCTCTGCAACACAGAGGTGGGTGGCCATCAGTAGCATGGTGTGGACTCTTTTGAGGCATAAGCTCCATATTTACTCCACCTGGTGGGTCTCCATGGGATAAGCACCACACTTTATCAATATAATCCATGATGTCATAATTGTGTTGCTTAAAGCATCCATCTTCAATGGCATGCCTATCAGGTTGACCTCCTTAGCCTTTGGCTGTCCCCAGCTGCCTACAAGGCAGGAGATCAGAGTCTCTGTTTGCCTGATCCTTCCCCCTCAATCTGTCGTATTGGGAGATCCTGCTAGTAGCTATGCTACTGCCAGCATAGCTCTTAGCACCACTAGAATATGCAAGCGCCCCCCCCCCCCCACCATGGCTAGGTGAGGACTCTGGCAGAGGACATGAAAACAAATGAAATATCATCTTTTCTTCTGGTCCTTATCAGTTTAGCCATAATAAGTCAAATTCAGAATTATTTTTATTTGCATATGACAGACTTTAATGAGAAAATCTTTAGAAAATCACACAATAAATGATTAGTTCTTACTGACTTTCACTTTATCTTGTTCTAAAATATTTTAAACTAAAATGAAAATGGCAAAAATGAATTATCTCTAAATTATCTGATACTGAAAACTGCCTGTATCTTGTCCACTTTCTCACATACCTTTCATCACGGAGGGGTAACACCGACTTCTGGCATTTTGCTTTGTATAATAGAAAATTTGCAGATTTGTGTTATTTCCTCTATCCACCTCCCACATAGGTGGCCTCTTCCTCTGTCTCCAACCGCTCTTAGCATGAGTGCCCTCTGTGTTATAACACAGTAGTATAATATTGTGATATGCCATCTTTTAATGACTGGATCATTCATAATCATCACCATCAGGTGCCATGCCGACTGGCGTTGGCTATTATGCTTCTCCAGAGTACCCGGTCCTTCATGCAGACCATCAGTTCAGTTGGTGATCTCCTCTCACACCATCCCGTCAGACTGTCCAGTATCATTTCTCTTGGTCTTCCTCTTGATCTTCTTCCTTCTATTTTTCCTGTTGTTATAATATTTTCAATGCCCCCTCTTCTCATTGCATGTCCTATGAAAGTACATTGTCTCTCTCTTATCTTTTTGACAAGGTTTTTTTGTCTCTCCAGCTCTTCTCATACATTCTTCATTAGTTATTTTTACTGTCCAGGGGATTTGGAAAATTTTTCTAATAAACCACATTTCTGCTGCTTCCAATGATTTTTGTGCAGACTTGCCTATTGTCCATGATTCACTTCCATATAACAAGATAGGTTCAATATAGCATTTTAGGACTTGTTTTTTAACATTCATTGATAAAGATGTGTTGGTTAATATGTTTCTCATTTTCTGAAATGCAGACTTTGCTTGGCCTATTCTGTTCCTAATTTCTGTTCTGCATTTCCCATCTGAAGTTATTACTGCTCCAAGGTATTTGAATTTCTGCACCTGCTTTAGTATCTCTCTCTCTCTGAACCTTAAGTGCCCAGGGCACATGGGGCTTCCGCAAGGGTTTTTTTCTGCTCTTGCCCAGGTGAGCCCTCTATTGCTTAACATCCTTTCTGTTCTTCTTCTCCATGTCTCTTTTGGTCTACCCTTACTTCTGTTCCCCTGTGGTGTCCATCTTAGTGCTATTTTTGGCAATGAGTTGTCAGTCATTTGGAGCACATGTCCCAATCATCGCCAGCGTCTTTCCTGATAAGCATTTCTCCTTCCACCTGCATTTGTTTTTTCCCTTGCTTCTGTTTCTGTAGCAGTCTGATAGTTTTTATTACCAGATAGGGTTGCTGGCCCTATGCCGAACCCTCCTTAGTTGCCTTTTACGATCATGCGTGGTAGGGTACAGTGGTCCTATTCTTTGCAGATCCCCGGTACCACATGGGGGTGCTTTAGTATAGTTCTGTTTAATTTTATACTGCATGCTGGTGGATTCTGTTTCTTAGATATAACCATAGTCTCTGTCTTTTTGATGTTCAAAGTAAGGCCTTTTTGTTCATTTTCTTTGGTGACTTTATCCAAGAGATTTTGCAGGTCTTGTTGGTTCTCAGCTATCAGTATTGTGTCAACAGCATACCGAAGGTTGTTAATATTGTATCCTCCAATTTTTATGCCTAGTTCTGTGATGATCGATCTTAGAATATTCTCACTGTACAGAGAAAAAAGGTCTGGAGATAGTACACATCCTTGTTGCACCCCTTGTTTTATCGGTTGATATTTTCCAGTTCTATTTTCAACTCGAACTGTTGCTTCTTGCTGCCAGTATAGATGTTTTACAATCCTCAGGTCTTTGCCGTCTATATTGATGTCTTCAAGCATTTTAATAATTTCATTATGTTTCACCTTGTCGAATGCCTTGGTGTAATCAATGAAGCATAAGTAGAGATCTTTCTGTACTTCTAAAGCTCTTTCTGTTAATGTTCGTAAAGCATAAATGGCATTGTGTGTTCCCTTTCCTTCAACAAATCCAAACTGTTCATCTGCTATTTCCATTTTTATATTTTTCCTTGTTCTTCTCATAATTATTCTCAGAAGTAGCTTCATTATGTGACATGAGAGGCTGATAGTCCGGTGATCATCACATTCCTTCACACTTGGTTTCTTTGGTAGTGCTATAAATGTGGATTTAACCAGGTCACTGGGAATATAACCACTGTTGCAAATGTCACTCAGTAACTTGGTTATTATTTTTATTCCTGTCTCCTCTAGTGCCTCTATTTCTTCTATTGTTATATTATCAGGCCCAGTCACTTTTCCTTTCTTCATGTGTTTGATGGCATCTATGATTTCATCTTCAAGTATTGGTGGTCCCTCACAGTTTTCAGTATCTGGTGTTATTTCTGGTCTTTCTCCTCCATATAGTTCACTGATATACTCTGTCCACCTGTCCACAATTTATTCTTTTCCCATTAACATTTTAACTTCTTTTGATTTCAGGCATCCTGTGGTGTATTTTTTTTTCCTTCCTGTGAGTTCACTAATTCGTTTGTGCATGTTTTTGCTGTCTTTATTATGAGAGTCATCTATCTGTCTGCACTGTTCTTTTAACCACACTTCTTTTGCTTCTCTGCATTTGCGTCTTATTTCTTTATTTATCTTGCTATATTTTTCCTCGTTATTTTTACTCCTCCTCCTCTTGTCCATCAGTCCTAAGATGTCGTCTGTCATCCATTTATTTTTAGAGGCTTCTTTTTTTGATGGTATTATCTCCTTAACAGTTTGGTGGATAGAATCTCTTCACATTGCCCATTGTTCATCTATACTATTTATCTTTGCTATTGCATTGTATCTATTTGTTATAATAACTTTGTATTGTTCTAACAGTTCTTGGTCATTTTTAAGGAGTTCTGTATTCAGTTTGATGTTTCTCACTTTTCTGCCTGCTTTCTTTATCTTTATTCTAACTTTTCCACAGAGTGGGTCATGGTCACTATTGCAGTCAGCTCCTGGCATGGATCAATGCAGATTTTTAAATAAACTCATCATATCATTTTCCATATTTGTCCTAGTGATTTACCTGTTTGACATTATCAACTTGTGTCCTGGCCCTCTGATTAAGTACACTTCTTAAATCTTCTAAAGGTTTAAGTCTGCTCACCATCAGCTGACACACATTCTTGAACTGATGAAAACATGGAGTTCAAAACATTAAGCTCAGGAATTTATATTTAAAGAAAAGTAATTAAACAAACTTTAAAGAAAAAAAATCATCAATAGAATTTTTTTAATAATCACTATTTATTCACATCTTACATCCTACATCCTTCCCATGTCATTCCTTACATACAGCAAATCTATTAAAACACTAGAAAAATAAAACCAAATAATTTCTATGCACATATACACTTAACATGTGACGTTGTAAATAATAAACTACTACTTACACCAGTTTCTGTTTGTTGAAATTGTTCTTCCAATTTCTCTAGTTCTTCCTGCATTCTTGTCTCTGTCACTTGCAATGTGTCTTTAAAAATGTCTCAAGTGTTACCATGTTAGTGTCCACTTTTGTACACAGAGACTGTGTGACATGTTCTTGTGAAACCATTCTGTTGAACAAATCTTTTACTGTAGAATCTGTTTCTTCAACCCAAGATTCTAGATCAGAGCATTTACTCTTCACAGTCTCAGTGTCATCACAGATATCTTTTATCTTTCTCTCAAGATTTTCATTCATGTCATCTCTAGAACAGCCTTCTTCTTCTAACTTATCCTGTCTTGTAGTTAATTTCTTTAATAGTTTCTCTAAACTCTGAAGTCTGGATTCACAATGTTTCTGTATTTCAGCTTGTTTGTTAGTGATCTTGTCTGTGTGTTCTTTCAACCCTTTCTTTTGTTGTTTTTCAGCCATAGAAAGATCACTCAGCTGTTTGTTTATGTCCAACAACTTAGCTTCAACATCTTCAAATTTTTTGTCTGTATCTGCCTGTTTTTCTGTGGCTTTCTCCATGTTGGTGTGAAGAGAGGAAATTGCCTCTTCGTTCACTCCACATCTTGCCAAAACTTGATGATATACCAAATCGATCTCTGTCAATAAACAATACAAAGGCTCTTTTAGTAAATCTGACAAATAAAATTACCATCTGAATGATTGGGTTATAAACTAATAACTCTTAAACAGGAATTACTCCTTTCCACAAACTGGAAAACAAGAGCTCTCTCTCTCTCTCTCTCTCTCTTTCCCTCTCTCTCTCTCTCTCTCCTCTCTCTCTCTCTCTCTCTCTCTCTCTCTCTCTCTCTAAATTACCAGAATCAATGTTCAGAAAAAAAAAGAGAATTAAATATTTTATATTGTTTAGTTTCTTCATGTTTTATTAAAACATAATTTCTCTTAATGTTTATATGACTTTGATTTGATAATAAGTTTATACTGTATTTCTGAATTTTGTCTCCTTTCCATTATAAATAATTTTAACTTTTAGTGACCACCACAAACTTCTCAGCTGTCAACAACTATCATATACTTCACAAATTTCAGTAACCACAATGAGAGAAACACTTGATATTTAAATACTGATAACTTTACGTGATCTAATTTCTTCAAGAGTTGACTTAGAAAATTCAAGTTACCTATAATAGACTTTTGTGCCAAATGATATGGTCCTGATTCTTTAGTTTGTGTACACTGTGGTGTAGCCATCACTGTTATAGTTTGCTGAGTTTCATCTGCAGTTTTTAGCACTTGTTGCCTTTCCTGTGGTTTGTTTTCTACTGAAGTCTGTGTCCTATGCTGTTCTGTTTGTTTGGTATCGTTTTTAAAAAATGTAAAATATGAGAGACAAGTTATATTAATATGTATATAAAAATACAAGACTACAATATATTATAAGTAAACATGTAAGTAAAATTTTAGTTGAACAAAAATGTATTGTTTTGTTTTCAATGAATTAATCTCCATGTTTTATAAATGAAACTATTCTTTTTCAGGAAATTTGCTTATCATTAAACAATATTATGCTTTTTGGAAATAATTTTTACATGACTAGCTTGCTTTCCTTGAAACACTGAAATATGTTTATACAGTGTACATTGGTAACACTTACTTTTGCAGACAATATTCAATACTTTCAGAGGTAGGTCACTAACAATAACATCAGGTGCATATTTTTACAGATGGATTAACTGGCACACATCAAATATCTGTATCCTGTCTTGTCCAGTATGTGATCCCATTGTGTCCTCTCACTCTTTTACCATATGCACAATCTTGGAAGTATTTTTTAGGCCATGGCAAACAATGGTTATTTGAGGCATAATGCCATATTGTTTACCATATGGTACCCTTTGTGATAATCCCTTTACAACATTTATCAGCCAGTCATTGACTTTCAATTTATGCTCTACTTCATCTAGCTGGGTATATTTCATGTCAGACTTTCTTACAGCAAGGAGGCCAAATAGCAAAGTATATATATATTTCTCTTACATTTTCCATGTTTTTATCTGTTGCGTTGTTTTTGTATGTAATCCTTGAGAAAGGCTTTTGCTGAAATATTGGATTGTCCTTCAGTTATATGTACTCAGCTTGTTTTCTGCCATTCTCATTTCTACACACTTTCCTCACTCTTTCCATCTTTTTGTAAAACTGTACCATACACCTATCTGTTTTCATTAGGTGCTCCTACCAAATGTTATAAAGGTAATATTTTTAAAATCTATTTCAAAGATTTAATTTTCCCCACTGTCTCATATTTTTAAAGGTAAATCTTCTCAGGTATCTATTCTGAAACTATTATTTATAATTTATAATGGTGGTCATTGATGCTTCCACTCTTCACAGAAGTATATCCAGATTCTGATACAAAACATCTTCAGAATGAATCTTATAAAAAAAACCATCCTTCTTTTCTGAATTACTAACTCACTTTTAAAACTCACTTCAGATAGCCCAACACAAAATGCTTAAAAATAATAACTTTTCACTTCCTCTTCTTTTTTCTTAACTGCTTTGTTTTCATGGCACTCTGGATGTAATATACATTTGATCTCAATACAGTATGTCCTTACATTACTTGTATAATTTTGTTTGGTAAAATTTAAAATTACAGCAAGACTTGATGACTGCTTTATATTTCTCCTCATATACTGTCTACTCATCTCAGTACTGATTCATTTGCTTCCTGTTTACTCATCTCAGTTTTCATTTCTGTCTCCCCATCTCAGAAGCACATAACATTGCTTATACGGAATTCATTTTGCCTTGCATCTATGTTCCCCCAAGTTTGTCAGTATATTTGTTGGATGTCACAATGGCAGATATTTCTGTACTAAACACTTCATTTCTTTCACTTTTTGTTCCAAGAATTTGTTATCATATCAAAACACTATCATTTACATTACTTCTTTCAGAAAAATCTCACTGAGTTTCATTCCTGTCTCTACTAACCTGATATTTCATGATATTTAAGACTCAGAAAATCCACAGCACAGTCCATCTTCTGAGAGATATTTAAAAATGTTGCCTTATGTCCTGAATTTTCTATCCAGTCCTTTCCTGCACTGACAACCTATATATAAATCTCACAATAAGAATAAAGCTCTCACAAGCAGAAATAAATATCACAATTACAAGTAGGACTGACACAAATAGGGATAAAATTTACACAAATAAGAATAAAGCAAACACAAATAAAAATAAAACTGATGAAGTAAGGAATAAAGCTGATTCAGAATAGACAGTAACCTAGAAATTAATACCACTAAATAAAAACAGAAAATAGATCATTAAATAAAAGATAGAAAACAACATCTACGGAACTGATGGAAAAATTCTAACTCACAGCAATTTTGGTAGGACTAAACAAGATCATACATTATCATTGGACCACAAAATTAAAGGGTAGCAAATATTGCGAAACTGATATTCAAAAAGACAAAGTTATAAAGAATATAGACTGTTACCACTTCCTGGATGTGAAAACATTAATGTGAGATGAAAGAGAAAAATGCACTAACAAGGACATTCTGTGTCAGCAAACATAAATGTTCTTTTGTTTTTGTTTTTTTTTTTATCTTTCTTTCTTTTTCTTGTTTAATTCATGGCTCTCCTGACTTGATTTATGAAGTTGGTCCAGTGATAACAGTCAAAATATTCTTCATCTTCTTCTTCTTCATCAAACACTTTCAGACATCAACTTGGATATCTTTGAAGAATGTTGCCATCTGTCTTAGGCTGTTAAGATCATCATACAGTTTGTCATGGATTGATACAAATGACAGCCAAAAGTGCTCTCTTGCTTCTTCAAATGAAAGGAAGTCCTGTAAAATGTGTTGGGCTGTCAATTTGTCTGTACCATACGTTCATTCATCAGCTGTGTCTATCTTGAGCCTGTTAAGCCTGTGATGTCTCAATCTGTTGTGGTCTGTTCTGAGTCGAAAAGTAAAAATATAAGTCCCATTAGTTTTACTTTTCTCTAGTCTTCCACAATGACAAATAACTTTTGGTTTTGGTTGAGAGCTAAAGACATACTGAAAGCTCAGAGTTAGCTGGAGACTTGAGAATGCATACTCTATGAACTTGCTCAATAGAAGTCAAGTTGATATTACAATATGACAACGTCCTGAATCATTTTATATGTAATAGATATAACAATTAACCTTAATTTCTGTTTACTTGGCATATGCAGAGATAATGGAATATGAAAGAAACAATTATTTACCTCTAATGTTGCTAAAAATAGTTAGGAAATGGATTAAGCAGGTTATCACTAAAGTCATAAAAGAAATCAGATGAACAGAAGACTTCTGATGCTGTGAAACTGCATCACTGTCAAGAATAAAGGAGCCAGGTGTAAAACTTGGAAGTCCTAATTCATGAATGACATACACAAGGCATTAGAAAGACGGTTAATCAACACAGAATGGGGTGCATAGAACATCAAAAAGATGATTAATCAACACAGAATGGGATGTGCAGGGCATCAAAAAGAGGGTTAATTAACACAGAATGAGATGCACAAGGCATCAGAAAAATGGTTAATCAACACAGAATGGGATGCACAGGGGCATCAAGAAGATGGTTAATCAACACAGAATGGGATGCACAGGAGCATGAAAAAGATGGTTAATCAACACAGAATGGGATGCACAGGGCATCAGAAAGATGGTTAATCAACACAGAATGGGATGCGCAGGGGCATCAAGAAATATAGGTAATCAACATAGAATGGGATGGGTGATATCAGACACTGTACAACAATATGTATATTTTAGATGGAGATCAAAACAATTATAGACATGCCTCTGGTTCAAGGATGATTATGATGTAATTCTTTAGGAGCTTCATGGATCAAGGAATAAATAAGTTTGGAATCTACACTGGAATCTATGTTGGAATCTATCTGGAATGTCTTTTAAACAGAGAGAGTGGGTAAATTAGTGAATAAAAGAGAGTGAGAGAGAGGGAGAGAAACATTTTTAGTCAAAAATTTAATGAAAAAAATATTTGGTAAACACTTAAAGATTACCTTTTAATTTCAAGAACTAGAAAAGAAAGAGCAGAAAAAAAAAACAGGAATAACCACTGGCAAGGAATCTAGAGATAAAGGTAAGAGAGGTGTATAATTCAGTTTTACAAAAAGATAGAAAGAGTGAGAAATGTGGGCAGGAATGAGAGTGGTAGAAAGAAAGATGACATGTATAAATTAAGAATACAAACACAAAACACTTCAATATTTTGCAAATGCCTTCTTTTTTGGGGGAAAGCATACAAAAACAATACAACATATAAAGGCACACAAAAAAAAAAAAAACAGATGAAAAATTAAACTCTTATCTTAAATCTTAACAAAAGAGGAAGCAAAATTTGAGGTAAATCCTGCAGATATTTTCACAAATGATATGAATGTAGTGAAATTATTGAAGAAATGTCTAAAAATGTAAAGACTTTCAGATTGAACTATTAAATGGGAAATGTTAGAGTGTAACATATTATCATCTTCTTTATTTATTAATGCGTATGTCTATTAATTGTAACATATTTTTTAATGCCTACCTCATTAAATGATTTATTTCTTTCTGACTTTTGTTTTTAGTGGTTGAATACATTTTATAGTATTTTAAATGTTTGTCGGTAATACATAAATAAAGACAATGTACATAGATATACAGAAAAACACAAATTACACACGCCAAACCTCATTGATGTAATCAGCCACAGCAGCATTTACACGACCATGAAGTTTCTCTACAAGCTCTAGTTTATGGATCACATATTCCAGATTAATTTGGTTAGGGCCAGCCATCTGAAAATGGGCAGTAATTATTAATTATTTGCCTGTTACATAATTATGAATTTATCTATTTAGACATTTTTATAAGATTAACCAGCAGCCATGTACAGCAGATATTCAGCAAGTGACAAAACAGAAAAATAAGTCTAACTTTATATACTTTATTTATAATTTTGTCTTCTCTTTTAGATTTAACAGTCTGAAGAAGAAAGTTTGGAAACAGAACAATCCAGCAACATAAAATTCGCAAGAACATAAAGAAAAACCTCCACTCTTCAATGGACAAAAAAAAAGAGACTAAGTTAACAAGTGCCATTATTAAAGAAATTACATCTGCTGTAATTAAAAAACAATTCAAGAACAATGCAGAGATAAGACAGATGACTGAACAACAACCAGTCTCATGCATGATCAGGAAATGGAGATGGACATATATTGGTCACTTGATGAAAAGAGTTGGCGAACTACTTTACGAGCCCAATGTGATGTGTAACAGCACGGGAAGGATATAAGGAATTTAAAAAATCAAAAATTATATATAAGCATCAAAGACTGCAGTCTGGAGAAGCATTTTTAAGAATGAAACCAAGTATGGTGAGATTAAACACATTTAATAATTCACTCCTCCACATTGAAGATGGAGTAAACATTTGAAGCACACTCGTCCCCTGCTAGAGGCAAAATTATTATTCTGCGAAATAAAAAGCACATGTCTTGATTTGTATAGGGGGTATAGTTGGAAAAGTGAATGTAAAAAAATTAACACATGTTCAGTTTATTAAGTCGTCGCTTGACATAACCTGTAGTAACTTTTACACCAATTTTGGGAAATGATTGCGGCACATTACATAGGCGGATCACATGGCAATAAAAGAATGACCACCCAATCCAGCCCAATCTAGTTACCTGTGTTTCATTCCATTTCACGCTATCACATAAGAAAAACTTAATTATACATCAGACAAGTGCAGAGATCACTAGATGCAACAGAGAAGTAATGTCTTACAATTATGTTGAGAGTACTATGGGCTTCTAAGATAGCAGATGAGGTGTGTTTATTAAAAGCCAGCAAAAAAAAAAATTCAGATTAAACTATAAGATGTAAACCTTGGACTTAAAGCAAGGAAGAGATGGCTAGAAAATAAAACAACAGGAAAAATTGGAAGAGATGCAATGAAAGGACAAAAACGATGGCTATGAATGTGACTGCATGATAGAAAGTCACCAAATAAACTGATTAAAACATCAAGATCTGTTGAGAAACTTGACTACTGAAGTCTCTGAAACATGACATCTAGTAATTATGATGATGGTGATTAGTATAGAGATACATATACGGCAGTCACAGTAAAACGGTGCTTTCTAGTAGTTTGTAAGCGCTCCAATTCCATCTTCAATATTTCCACTAGTCTTTAGCAGCTGACGATACCAGCTACATTTTCTAGTAGTTATGTTGCTGTTACTTAAAAATAAATAAATAACTGTTGACTACTACTAAGTAAAATCACGCATAGTCAGGAAAAATAGCTGATCTAAAGTTTAGATTAAAGCTGCAAAAACTTTCATTCTTGCCCTGGTAGTGGAAATCTGTTACTTTCTTTAGTTAGAAACTAATTTTGCCTGCATAGCTATGTGGTATTCATCTATTGTATATTTTCAAGATTGTCATTATGAAGCAGAAGAAGGATTTTTTCGATCATATTTCGTCAAACTTGGTGCAAGTAGTCAGTTACAGATCAATGAAGTCTTCAACATAAAATGGGGCATCAACTGACCTTTTTTGAACTTCCCAGAGCAGGCTTCAGAATCAGACTTCTCATGAGACTCTAAAACTATGAAAAAAAGCTTCCTTTTCTCTGTGTTCAGTTGGGAGGGGGGGGTGGCAATGAAAGCTGCCTCAACCCACTCCCACTTATGCTGTTACTCAATATCTTCACCGCTTCAGCTGCAAAGAACATTGTGCTTTGTAGTACCAAGGAGATAGAACAAGTTCTTGTGTTCAGTTTCATACGTTCAACCACCTGAAACAACAAGATGAGTCACCTCCATGAAACTCAACATTCTTCACGCATGATCTACAATTTTTTCGGCCATTCTCTTTCCTTAGGCCAAATAAATCTCTGAAGAGAGTATAGATTTGCATGATGTTTTCTGGGAAAGTACTTGATTCCTTCTACTTTCTTTGTCAAACTGGATGTAATAATGTTACATGTCAGCCTTAAAAGGATGGTTTATTGAAATGATTTATGTTTTTGACACACATGTATTTGTTTTAGTTTAAAGACCATGTAACTCTTTCATGTGACGGATGTGTGCTTATTTTAGTTTCAAGACCGTATAACACTTTCATGTGATGCCTATGCACTTCTTTTAATCTTATGACCGCGTATCTCTGTCTCGAGAGAGATAAAGAAGGTTACTTGACACAGGTCACTGGTACTAAATATCAGATTAAATTATTTTTATTTGCCATTATCTGAGAGAAAAGATTAGATAGTCATGTAATGTTTGAATTAAAAATTGCTTTTTATAACAGATAATTTAACTTCCTTACTGCTGCTAATTGTTTATGTTTTATAGGTTTAAAGAAAACTCACAAGCAACAACAACAAAATTAGACATTTGATATGTAAAAGACTAGCATTTTTGAGAAAAATTATTTCCTGAACTATTCTATCTCTCTCTTGCTCTCTCTCTCTCTCTCTATTTCTTTCTCTCTCTTTATCTCCTATCTATTTAGACACACAGAGCTGCCTCTAGCATGATATTTCCACTTCTGTTGGTCCTTTGCTATCTTCTTGGCAGTCTTTCCCTGCAGTCATATTTTATCAACCCTGATGTAAACATCAGCTATGGATCACTGACCACCATGTTAGTTTCTGTCAACATTCAACAACATTTTCTCTGCTGCCCATGTCTCTTTAGGTCCAGATACATTAGAACAAGACTTCTTTAAAATTATACATATAGGTGTTATGAAGCCCAGTTGTGATGCATGCAAAGGATGTGATAACAATGTCTATTTTTAGATTGGAGGAAACAAAACGAAAGGTTTTAGGACATATTCCTTCTTGTTTTGTTTCATTTGCATCAAGCCTGTGACTACTTCTTTTACTCTTCCTCCTCATCTTTCTTCTTCTTTTTCTGCCTCTACTTCTGTTTCTTCTTCTTCTTCTTCTTCTTCTTCTTCTTCTTCTTCCTCCTCCTCTTTCTTCTTCTTCTTGCATGTGTAAGTGAAAAGGTTACTTCAGCTGGAGTGAGTTGTTTAAAAAATTTACAGTTTGAGAAATGAATTGTAGTTGACCAGGCATGAATATTTTGATGTAGAGTGTGGAAAATCATGCTGTGCTGAGCCAAGGTCAGATAAAAGTAGTTGCTGTTAGGTTTATGAATGGACATGTCATGTATTTTTTTTTTCTAAAGAATGATTTTTGACTAGAACTAATGATTTTCTTTTTCCAGAGCTAACAAAGAGATTTTTGATAACATAATTTTAACAAAGGATAGACTATTAGAGGATGAAAATAACAAGTGGTGTAGGCTAAAGCAGATAAAGTAATATGAATGAGGGAAGTCAGTCAAATAAACAATCTAGACAGTAAAGTAGGAGTGACTGATGTTTAGTTAGAAGCCAGTGTAGCCAATTTAGAAGAGAGTTTCATTCTGGCTATTTTGTTGGGCTTATTTTTTTCTGTTTAATATTGTGTTGTTTTTGGAAATGGGAAATATAGTGTGAGTGATAATATGCTGGATTTGTCATTATCACCTGAGTTGAAGTCAGTTTAACTGAGTTAAAATTGCTTGAGAATAAAGCTTTGAGTTGTAAAAGTTGCAATACTGACATCTATAATGCTTGTGTTCAGTGACCTTCTACGAATAAAGTACGCAAACAGCAACACACAAATTTATCATATGGTGTTTTTTTTAGAAGTGTTTTGTATTTCCAGGATATGTTCATTATTTATCCATATTAGAAGTTTTTATGTAAAACCAGATAGCCATAATTTTCATTATCTTTGAAATTGGCTATTCTCACATCATTGGATATTACTTGACTGTCAGCATTCCTGTACTTTTGACAAAACTGTTAAGATATGAATGTATACAAGTACACACACAGTACTGAAACAATTGACACAATTATACACAATACTCAGAAGATATTATACACAATATTCATTAAAACAAAGAAATCAAATATTATCTAATTAGATAACATGAAAAATAAACAATCAGATATATGGTCTTCTAGGGATTTTCTATAATCTCTGCATAAAGTTTATCTCCAGTCTCCAGCTGTACCAAATCCAGGTTACAAACAGACAGATGTTATACCTGACTCAACATAACACTTTCTCGAAGTCAGGGTAACTGAGTTTTGCCCTTTTTACATCTGACTCAGACAGATATTTCATCACCTTCATATTTCCACCTATGCACTCTAATAGCAGCCACATAAATCTCAACCACTGGGGTAAAGAAAATTCCTGTGGCAATGTCAAAATGGTCATTGTAAGACGTTTCAAAAAGAGCTTAATATAACACTGTCTCTAACTCTGGTCCATGCAGTAAATCTGACAGCTGATGTTGTAAACTGAGACTCAGTAATGTAACTTATTTCTTACACACAAAATAAAAACAGAAAATGTGTATGAAATGACACAGACAAAACCAAATTTTTAAAGAAATTAAATAAGCAATTAGAAAGCAAAAAATCATAAATCAGAGAAACATTCAAGACAACAGAAGCTATTCTGTTTCATCTACAATACTTCTCATTTTCTGAATATGAGGTCAATCTTTATCTGACTTAAACAGATAAAACATGATGACAACAAGAAGGTAGAAGAGAGCACTTGTAAAACTGAACAGAAATTATTAAAAACAAAACTACTAAACTGTGAACATTTGCTCACAAAACAAGTTTATTTATTTCAGACAGAACAACATCAATAACAAGAAAAAGTACATGAGAGGTGTAATAAAGTATAACTACTGTCATATTCATTTTCAAAATCATATTTAATAATCATATTCTCCTTCATTTGAATGTTTTAAAATGAGCCTGCATGCTAAATTTGTAAATAAAATTTGTCCATTTATTTGTTCACTATGTAAATAAGACTTTCTCACAGTTATATTTTGGGAGAAGTTATCATTCAAAGTACTTTTCAAGGTTTCTACTCCACATAGTCTATCTAGTAATATTTCAATATTGCATTAAAAAAAAAGTTTTACTCCAGTCTTCAAGTCTCAACAACATGCACAGTGTATATGATCCTGTCATCTTGTCCCCTAATCACTATATCTGTGCTCCTGATATGATATCTAACCTTTTAAGAGTGTCTGCACACTAACAGATTCCATGATTCTATCTATTTATCATTTAACTAGGATGTCTGCAATCCTATCATGGATGTTTGTGATTTTATCGTGGATGCCTTTTATCCTATCATAATAATTAACCCTATTAGTTTGTTCACTGTCTATGAAGTTTGTGATTCAGTCATGGCAAACTCTGTCAGTCTGTATCCTCAGCACAGACTGCTCTTGTTATAATAATCATTAATTTCCATTAATATTATAACTCTTATCTTATATCTTATCTTATATCCTTCCTGTTAAAAGTCACATAGGGCTCGCAAAGTAGTTCGCCAATTTTTCTTGTCTTCGGCGAGTCTTTCAACCTCATCAAAGGATTTTATGCCTGTTAATTTGGCCTCTCTTAATAATGTCCTCTTCAGAGTTTTACGCGGCCTGCCTCTTTTTCTTCGGCCTGTTGTGTTCCACTTGATAGCTTGTTTTGGGATTCTCTGATCATTTCTTCTCATCAAGTGACCAACATATGTCCATCTCCTTTTCCTGATCACCCATGAGGTTGGTTGTTGTTCAGTCATCTGTCTTATCTCTGCATTGTTCTTGAATTCATTCCACTTGATGCCGAGTATTTTCCTTAGGCATTTGTTTTCAAAAGAGTCTAATTTCTTTTCTATTTCTTTAGTTGTTTTCCAGCTTTTGCATGCATAAATGAGGGTGGATATTACATTTAAATTGAATAGTCTTAACTTGGTTTGTGTGTTTATAACTTTTGAATTCCATATGTTCTCAAGATTCTTGAAGATTGATGCTGCTTTAGCAATTCTGATCCTAACTTCCTTTCTAGTGTCACCATCCTGGTCTATGTAGCTGCCAAGGTGTGCAAATTGATCGACTTCTTCAATATCTGTGCCTTCTATGTGTATTTTTCCATTTTGATTGAGAGGAATTTTCATTATTTTTGTTTTGTCCTTGTTAATTTCAAGTCCTATTTTGCTAGCCACTGAAGACAGGCTATCTGTTTTTTCTTGCATGGAATTCACACTATTACTGATAAGAGTTATGTGATCAGCAAAATCAAGATCTTCTAGTTGGGTCCCATGTACCAAGTCAATACCTGTGTTACCTGTGCAGCATTTTTTCATTATGAAGTCTATTGTAATCCCAAAAATTAAAAAGAAGACAGTATACATCCTTGTTTCACGCCTGTTTCAATCTGGAATCATTCACTCATCCCTTCTTCTGTCTTGAATGCATAAACATATCCATTGTATAAATCCTTAATGATGTTGACAATTTTAGATGGTATTCCATATAGACATAAAATTCTTCATAATGAATCTCTGTGTATGCTATCAAATGCCTTTTTAAAGTCTATGAAGTTCAGTATTAATGGTTTCTGCTTTTCAATATGTTCTTCAAGTATTATTCTGAGAGTAAAGATCTGGTTGAGACAGCTTCTCCCTTTTCGAAATCCTGCTTGTTCTTCTCTAATTGCAGTATCCACTATATCTTTAAGTCTATTCAAAATGACCTTGCAAAATACTTTTGACACAACTGATATTAAGGTTACAGTCACTAAGGTTGCCTTTTTTTTTTTTTTTGGTATTTTAACAATGATTCTTTTTTCCAGTTAGAAGTGACCTTTTCTTCTTTCCAAATCTTGTTAAACATTCTCTGTAGTTGTCTCATGTTGTCACTATTGATAGCTTTTAGCATTTCGGCTGTTATTTCATCTTCACCTGCAGCTTTGTTGTTAGCCATTAAATTCACTGCTGTTTCAATTTCATGCAATTTAATTTCATCTTGGTTGACATTTAGTTGTGGGGCTGGTAAGTCAGTTTCAAGGTTTAACAATTCTTTTGGGTGTGGTTGATTAAGTATTTCTTGGAAGTGTTCAGCCCATCTTTGCTTTTGGTCTTTATTTGATGTTAATAGGGTTCCAGTTTTGCTAAGGATTGGTCTTTCTTTAGATGTAATAGTACCTGTTAGCCTCTTTTGTATGTTATATAAAGTTTTGCTGTCTCCTGTTTTTGCTGCTTTTTCTGCCTCTTTCGCCATATTGTCTATGTATTCTCTTTTATCCCTTCTAACTGAACTTTTTACTTTCTTGTCTATTTCTTTGTATGTTGCATTCAACATGTCTAATTTGACTGCTCGTCTTTCATGTACATACTTCCATGTTTTATCTGATATCCATGCTTTTCTATTTGGTTTTTTCAGTCCACCACTTGCTTTTGCTGCTGTGATTATGGCTGTGCTGTAAGAATTTCATAGTTCATCTATACCTATCTCCTCAACTTCACTGGGTGTTTTGGAATGATTGGCAAGTTCCTGATTGAAATTAATGTTAGTATTTTCTTCTTGTAGGATGTGGCTGTTTATCTTTCTGTGTACTGATTTCTTGTGTTGGCTTTTCAATTTTAGTTTCATATTACAATAATATTACAATCAATAATATTACAAAAATAATATTATAATTACTGCATCTTAATCTCTGAACTACATCAGGGAACACATTAGAATATTAAACTATAAATAGTGCAAATTATTGTTAAAAATGTACTCTTTTTTTAATTTTCATCACTCTACAATGTTAGAAAAGATCTATAAAGATGTGTATTTGACATCATTTTAGTTGACACAGGAGTGACTTCCTGGCTGATTGTAGCATTAAGTTCTGACACATTCTTTCTTCAGATTTTTAGTCACAAAATATAAGCATACTCAAATGAGAGAAAATGAATTATAACAAAACTGAAGCAAAACCAACGGATTGTAACCAATATCAACAGAATAAAAATAAAACAGAAAATAATATTCCAGTAACTTATCTAAGGTTAGACATGTAATCAACAGATAAGCATCATTCAAGCAATGTTTTAAAATAAAAATTAAAACAGAAAATGATATTCCAGAAACTTATCTAAGGTTAGACATGTAATCAACAGATAAAGACCATTCATGCAATGTTTTAAAATAAAAATAAAACAAAATAATATTCCAGAAACTTATCTAAGGTTAGACATGTGATCAACAGATAAGGATCATTCAACCAATGTTTTAAAATAAAAATGAGGGTGATCCACAAAAACCTTCTATTTTCCCCCATAATTTATTGATGCAAAAATGTCATATAACTGAGCTATCCCCAGATTTACAAGTTTTCACTATTTTTTTCCCTTGTGCCAGACAATGAAATGTACAAGTCTTTTTCAGCTCCTCAACATCTCCAAACAGAATGCCAGTAGTAGTATCAGGTTCTTCTGAAGATCTTTCAATGCACTGCAGTCCAGCAAGTGCTGCGTAACAGTTTCTGTGGTGTGTGGTCAGTGGTCACTCTGTGTAAGTGCTTATTGAGGGTGATGTGTCCTGTGTGCAAAATGAAGATCGTGAATTAGTCTCTGTGACAAAAGCTTTTGATATGGTCTTCAGGGCTAGACTATGCCAGTTATGTATATGGGGATCTTCCAGTTAGGTTGCTGGCCCAGCTGTCCATCCACTGCTGCTTGCAGCTGTTGTGTATAATGTGTTTAACTGTTTTCATGTTATTGGTGATGTGAGGCTGTGGTATGTTGGCTCCATTCTTTGCCAGTTTGTCAGAATATTCATTACCTCTGACATCCATGTGCATTGTAATGCAGTCTTGACGTCATATAAAGCAAGTAGGTTTATTGCACTCAGTATATTGGTTGTGATGTGGTCCGATGTCTCCTGAAGAAGACTTGGGAGTCTAAGAAGAGAAGCTGACCAAACAAAGGGCTTCACTGACACCTGTGAATTTGTATTGCTGTCAAGAATGAAGGATTTTGGGGTGAAACTTGGGGTGGTGAAAAAATGAATAATTCATCTAGAGCTTCAGACAATGTTATCCAAAAAAACATGAGAGTAATCAGTTATTGTACACGGAAGGAAATATTGAAGAGGATATCAGAGCACTTATGGATGCATCTGGAATGCCCTAATTACATTTTCTAGCCTAAATTTCAATTATATAGTTATTTAAACTTGCAAAATTTACACTATAAACTACTGTATTCCTAGTTACCAATATATTCAGATTTTTACATATATTTTACATAAGAATGCATGTGTTTCATATAATGCCCAAGTAGAAATGCTTCTAATTCCTACTTTCTCTCTTGGATAGTAGCAAGTACTTTCAAATGTTCTTTCTTTATCTTTCTTCTTGTCAGAATTCAGTAAATCTGTTAAACTTCAAGTTCATCTAAAGTTCTAAACCATGAACTGTAACACTAACTGAATCTGAATATTTTCTGTCTTCTCTTAATTTGACCTAACTGACCTTGAACTATAAGATCTTTTCTATCACTGTTCTGTGCTTGAACTATCTCCTGTCTCGTTTATGATCCTATCTCAGATTAAATTAAAAAAAAGATCTTTACAACAATCAGTGACCCATAGTTCACAGGCTAGTAACAGAGTTAACAAACCATAACTGACCATGACCCTGTCCACTACACCATTGGTACTTCCAGTAACAGGTCTAGCATGGCTAACAGGGTAAGGATACCATAGTCTAGATGGTGGTGGAGTTTACTAAAGAAGTATCACACATCTCCTCACTTTTTAGTTGCACTCAGGGACTAAAAAAACATAACCTGGTCCCAAGCCAACATACTACTTCAACACCTTCACAGAACTGGCTATAAAAAAGCTCACAGTTCCAGAGAGACAGAAGTCAAGACAAGACAAGACTCTATTACAACCTAACTTTCTAAATTTCTGATACCCACTTTCTCAGATGGATAGTAGTAAATACTTTGAAGTTTTTGTTTTTTTTTTTTTTTAAATCAGACCTGAATGCAATTACTGGATGCTTTTATAATCTTGAACAGAATCTCCCAAATTTATTTCTGTTGCTACCCCATTTGCTGGAATACAATCTTTGCAGAAAGCTGTCTTCCAACAGCTGCAAATACACCACTTCACAGCTCAGCCAGTTACCAACAATAGACAGTCTTAGATATTTCAGTTTTATTATTATATTATATAACAATATGTGACTTTATTGTAGGCATTCTTAGATATTTCAGTTTTATTATATATATAACAATGTGTGATTTTATTGTAGGTATTCTTAGATATTTCAGTTTTATTATTATATTATATAACAATATGTGACTTTATTGGTGGTAGCCAGCTCGCACAGTATGTGCACGTGCGCGCACACACACAAACACACACACACCACACACACACCATCTTGGTATGTCACTGTCTCTTGCATTTATTATTTTTATTATTGTCCTTTTCTTGTATCCTCATCATCATCATCATGTGCCGTGCCGACTGGCGTTGGCTATTATGCTTCTACAGAGTATCCGATCCTTCATGCAGGCCATCAGCTCAGTTGGTGATCTCCTCTCACACCATCCCGTCAGACTGTCCAGTATCATTTCTCTTGGTCTTCATCTTGATCTTCTTCCTTCTATTTTTCCTGTTGTTATAATATTCATTACCTCTGACATCCATGTGCATTGTAATGCAGTCTTGACGTCATATAAAGCAAGTAGGTTTATTGCACTCAGTATATTGGTTGTGATGTGGTCCGATGTCTCCTGAAGAAGACTTGGGAGTCTAAGAAGAGAAGCTGACCAAACAAAGGGCTTCACTGACACCTGTGAATTTGTATTGCTGTCAAGAATGAAGGATTTTGGGGTGAAACTTGGGGTGGTGAAAAAATGAATAATTCATCTAGAGCTTCAGACAATGTTATCCAAAAAAACATGAGAGTAATCAGTTATTGTACACGGAAGGAAATATTGAAGAGGATATCAGAGCACTTATGGATGCATCTGGAATGCCCTAATTACATTTTCTAGCCTAAATTTCAATTATATAGTTATTTAAACTTGCAAAATTTACACTATAAACTACTGTATTCCTAGTTACCAATATATTCAGATTTTTACATATATTTTACATAAGAATGCATGTGTTTCATATAATGCCCAAGTAGAAATGCTTCTAATTCCTACTTTCTCTCTTGGATAGTAGCAAGTACTTTCAAATGTTCTTTCTTTATCTTTCTTCTTGTCAGAATTCAGTAAATCTGTTAAACTTCAAGTTCATCTAAAGTTCTAAACCATGAACTGTAACACTAACTGAATCTGAATATTTTCTGTCTTCTCTTAATTTGACCTAACTGACCTTGAACTATAAGATCTTTTCTATCACTGTTCTGTGCTTGAACTATCTCCTGTCTCGTTTATGATCCTATCTCAGATTAAATAAAAAAAAGATCTTTACAACAATCAGTGACCCATAGTTCACAGGCTAGTAACAGAGTTAACAAACCATAACTGACCATGACCCTGTCCACTACACCATTGGTACTTCCAGTAACAGGTCTAGCATGGCTAACAGGGTAAGGATACCATAGTCTAGATGGTGGTGGAGTTTACTAAAGAAGTATCACACATCTCCTCACTTTTTAGTTGCACTCAGGGACTAAAAAAACATAACCTGGTCCCAAGCCAACATACTACTTCAACACCTTCACAGAACTGGCTATAAAAAAGCTCACAGTTCCAGAGAGACAGAAGTCAAGACAAGACAAGACTCTATTACAACCTAACTTTCTAAATTTCTGATACCCACTTTCTCAGATGGATAGTAGTAAATACTTTGAAGTTTTTGTTTTTTTTTTTTTTAAATCAGACCTGAATGCAATTACTGGATGCTTTTATAATCTTGAACAGAATCTCCCAAATTTATTTCTGTTGCTACCCCATTTGCTGGAATACAATCTTTGCAGAAAGCTGTCTTCCAACAGCTGCAAATACACCACTTCACAGCTCAGCCAGTTACCAACAATAGACAGTCTTAGATATTTCAGTTTTATTATTATATTATATAACAATATGTGACTTTATTGTAGGCATTCTTAGATATTTCAGTTTTATTATATATATAACAATGTGTGATTTTATTGTAGGTATTCTTAGATATTTCAGTTTTATTATTATATTATATAACAATATGTGACTTTATTGGTGGTAGCCAGCTCGCACAGTATGTGCACGTGCGCGCACACACACACACACCACACACACACCATCTTGGTATGTCACTGTCTCTTGCATTTATTATTTTTATTATTGTCCTTTTCTTGTATCCTCATCATCATCATCATGTGCCGTGCCGACTGGCGTTGGCTATTATGCTTCTACAGAGTATCCGATCCTTCATGCAGGCCATCAGCTCAGTTGGTGATCTCCTCTCACACCATCCCGTCAGACTGTCCAGTATCATTTCTCTTGGTCTTCATCTTGATCTTCTTCCTTCTATTTTTCCTGTTGTTATAATATTTTCAATGCCCCCTCTTCTCATTGCATGTCCTATGAAAGTACATTGTCTCTCTCTTATCTTTTTGACAAGGTTTTTTGTCTCTCCAGCTCTTCTCATACATTCTTCATTAGTTATTTTTGCTGTCCATGGGATTCGCAACATTCTTCTAATAAATCACATTTCTGCTGCTTCCAATGATTTTTGTGCAGACTTGCCTATTGTCCATGATTCACTTCCATATAACAAGATAGGTTCAATATAGCATTTTAGGACTCGTTTTCTAACATTCATTGATAAAGATGTGTTAGCTAATATGTTTCTCATTCTCTGAAATGCAGTCTTTGCTTGGCCTATTCTGTTCCTAATTTCTGTTCTGCACTTCCCATCTGAAGTTATTACTGCTCCAAGGTATTTGAATTTCTGCACCTGCTTTAGAATAGTTCCGTTTAATTTAATACTGCTTGCTGGTGGATTCTGTTTCTTAGATATAACCATAGTCTCCGTCTTTTTGATGTTCAAAGTAAGGCCTTTCTGTTCACTTTCTTTGGCGACTTTATCCAAGAGATTTTGCAGGTCTTGATGGTTCTCAGCTATCAGTACTGTGTCGTCAGCATACCGAAGGTTATTAATATTGTATCCTCCAATTTTTATGCCTGGTTCTGTGATGATTGTTCTTAGAATATTCTCCTATACAGAGAAAAAAGGTCTGGAGATAGTACACAACCTTGTCGCACCCATTGTTTTATAGGTTGATATTTTCCAATCCTATTTTCAACTCGAACTGCTGCTTCTTGCTGCCAGTATAGATGTTTTACAATCCTCAGGTCTTTGCCGTCTATATTGATGTCTTCAAGCATTTTAATAATTTCATTATGTTTCACCTTGTCGAATGCCTTGGTGTAATCAATGAAGCATAAGTAGAGATCTTTCTGTACTTCTAAAGCTCTTCCTGTTAGTGTTCGTAAAGCATAAATAGCATTGTGTGTTCCCTTTCCTTCAACAAATCCAAACTGTTCATCTGCTATTTCCATTTTTATCTTTTTCATTGTTCTTCTCATAATTATTCTCAGAAGTAGCTTCGTTATGTGACATGAGAGGCTGATAGTCCAGTGGTCGTCACATTCCTTTGCACCTGGTTTCTTTGGTAGTGCTATAAACGTGGATTTAATCAGGTCACTGGGAATATAACCACTGTTGTAAATGTCATTCAGTAACTTGGTTATTATTTTTATTCCTGTCTCCTCTAGTGCCTCTATTTCTTCTATTGTTATATTATTAGGCCCAGTCACTTTTCCTTTCTTCATGTGTTTGATGGCATCTATGATTTCATCTTCAAGTATTGGTGGTCCCTCACAGTTTTCAGTATCTGGTGTTATTTCTGGTCTTTCTCCTCCATATAGTTCACCGATATACTCTGTCCACCTGTCCACAATGTCTTCTTTTCCCATTAACATTTTAACTTCTATCGAATTCAGGCATCCTGTGTTATATTTTGTTTTCCTGCCTGTGAGTTAATTAATTCGTTTGTGCATGTTTTTGCTGTCTTTAATATGAGAGTCCTCTATCTGTCTGCACTGTTCATTTAACCACACTTCTTTTGCTTCTCTGCATTTGCATCTTATTTCTTTATTTATCTTGCTATATTTTTCCTCGTTATTTTTACTCCTCATCCTCTTGTCCATCAGTCCTAAGATGTCATCTGTCATCCATTTATTTTTAGAGGATTCTTTTTTTGGTGGTATTATCTCCTTAACAGTTTGGTGGATAGAATCTCTTAACATTTCCTATTGTTCATCTATACTATTTATCTTTGCTATTGCATTGTATCTATTTGTTATAATAACTTTGTATTGTTCTCGCAGTTCTTGGTTATTTTTAAGAAGTTCTGTATTCAGTTTGATGTTTCTCACTTTTCTGCCTGCTTTCTTTAGTTTTATTCTAACTTTTCCACAGAGTGGATCATGGTCACTATTGCAATCAGCTCCTGGCATGGTTTTTGTTGTCAGTAATGCATTGCGGAATCATTTGTTGATTAATATGTAGTCTATCTGGTTAAAAGTCTTTTTGTCTGGGCTGCACCACGTTGCCAGTCTTCGAGGATGTTGTTTAAACCAGGTGTTTCCTACAACCATGCTGTGTATTCTTGCCCATTCAATTAATTTATAACCTCTGTCATTCCTCTCTCCCAGTCCATAGTCACCAACGATGTCTGAAGTTCTTCCTTTACCAACGTTGGCAGTAAAATCTCCCATGACTATGGTAACTTCATGTGACTTTGTGTGTTTTAGTGCTGTCTCTATGTCATTATAAAATAGCTGTACATCTTCTTCAGAACTTTCAGATGTTGGAGCATTTCATTCATTCATTCATTCCTTTGCATGTCCCTTGCGGAACTTTGCCTCCCAAACAGCACTCCTGTAGGCCTCTCGGTTGTGAGCAAGATGGCCTGCAGCTGCTGCATCCATTTCCAGATCATCAACGATGTCTTGCAGCCATCTTCGTTTCGGTCTTCCTCTTTTTCTTTTTCCCATTATGTATCCTTCCAATACGGTCTTCTCTAAATTATCATGACGTTTAATGTGGCCAAAATATTTAAGTTTTCTCTCTTTAATGTTGGAGCATACACTTGTATAATATTTATGTTTATTGGTTGTCCTTTCAGTTGGGCTAGCAGGACTCGGTCCGAGATGTTCAAATATCCTACAATTGTCCTTGCTGTTTGTTCATCAAATATAATTCCTACTCCTCGTTCATGTTTCTCACTTCCTGAATATATTATTGTATATTTATCTGAGTTTATCTTCCCTGCACCTGTCCATCTAACTTCACTCATTCCTAATATGTCGATCTTCATCCTTTCCATTTCCATCTTTACATCTTGTATCCTACCAATATAAAATCAATATGGTTTCTGCAGGTCAGATCATTCTGTACGTACCAAGTGTACAGGAAGTCTAGATGAATGTCTATCAATAAGGAAACTAAGTATCTCAGCAAACAATAATGATAAAAATGTCCAGTTTCATTTCTATGAAGCAGAAGCTCATCAACTTTTATGACAAATAGGAATGCTACATCACTACTACAGAGAAACAGCATCATGTGACACTACAAGTGAGCAATATGGCTTCTTGTACGGTGCATCGAAATGCTGAGTGCTGTTTTTGGTTAGCTAAATTTCAGTCTCCTGTTACAGTGCAGAAAAGATTTAGACAGGAATATGGACAGGAGCCACTGGAGGGTCATTCCATTGCGAGGTGGCATAAACAGCTGTTGGAAACAGCTTCCATGTTGAGGAAGAAAAGCAGTGGCAAGAAACCAGTGAGTGATGATCAAGTTGAGTCAGTTCAGGAAGCTTTTCAATGTAGCCTAACAAATAGATTGGACAGGTGAGTAGTGAACTTCGAATGCCTCGATCTATTGTGCATGACATTATACACAAAAGGTTAGAGCTTACAAGATACAGTTAGTTCAAAAACTCCTGCCTTGTGATGTACCCAAAAGAAGTTCTTGCTAATCTTCTTCTTCTGCATTCGAGGTTGTTGGTCACTTCAGATCCTGATCCCTGTCAACATGGCAAAGCCAGCAGTCGTCTCCAGATCCTGATAGGAGCCCCAAAGTTTTGACCCAAACTTGTGTCCTCTGGTCATGTCTCACGCCTCAGATCTGCATGGTTTAGCACTCTTATAGGCTATGTTCTGGAGTCTTGACTCCACTGCCACATGGACAATCATCTGTGTGAGACATTTTGAGTCGATGCAGGTGGCTCAGTAGTCTGCAGTGGCTTGTCCTTAGGCAAAAGAGGATGGTTTGCTAATGTCTTTGTAGTTGGTGTATTGCATCTGGTTCATTGTTGCAATTCAATTTCTTTTTCCATTCAGATCTGCACTGGTTACAGATTATATATAGTTTTGCCTCTTGGTAGTTTACTGGATGATTGGTTTGAACTTGATTGCTGCCAGCTTTCGATAGGTTGTCAGATATTTCATTGCTTGTTAATGAAATGTTATCTCACATTGATGATGACAATGAATTTCTGAAACATTTAGCATTCTCCAATGAATCCACATTCTATACATCTAGTAAAGTGAACTGGCATAACTGTAGGAAATTGGGTATGAAAAACACTCATGTAGTGCTCAAAGATGAATGGGGCAGCCCAAAATTAAATATGTGATGTATGTTGATTTGCAATTCTATGATCAGACTCTTTTTTTCTTTCAAGAGGCTACAGTAAAAGGAAAAATGGAAATGGAAATGCTGCAACAGTACACTATAGCCCATGTGCCACATGGAAACACATTCCAACATGACAGGCCCCCTCCCCAAACCCCTCACATTATGCCAGGGGCATCAACAATTTTCTGGATAACTGATTCCTGCAAAACTGGATTGGGAGGGGAGGTCCCATTGAACAGACATCCAGATCACCTGACTTTACCACCTAAGGCTTTTTTCTATGTGGATACATAAAGAGCCTTGTATACCAAACTCCTGTGCAGGACTTGGATGATCTCCACCACAGAATAGTCGCTGCTTGTGAATCAGTGACACCACAGACTTTACTTAAAACATAGATAGAGGTTGAGTACTGCCTTGGGCATCCAAAGGAGTACAAGTGGAGATCTGTTAAGGTCAATAAAGTGACTGTCTAATGTTGTCCATAAAACTTGATGAATTTCTGTTTCAGAGAAACAAAATCAGACAATTTTATCATTACTGGTTGCTGAAATATTTGGTATCTTTATTGGTAAACATTCATCCAGACACCCTGTTCACTGGAGACTACCTGCATTTAAAGAATTTTTCTGTGATCATCTCCATACAATATTTAAAAAAACATAAATAAAAACAAACATTATCTGATTAAAAAACATGAAAAGACAATGGCAGTGATGTCCTGTAAACCATTCTCATTTGTCACAACATGTAGTTCATCTCCAGCATTCATCTTTACCAAACCCAAGCCACAAGCACTGATACACTTTAAAACTGACACACCACACACAGACTTTAGATTTGAGGCTTCAGAATTAGTGCTCTTCCATTTGACTTGATAAATTTCACTGTCATCATTGTCTTTCCATTTAGATACTTTTATAAAAGCCACGTAAGTACCAGCCACTGGGGCAGTGAAAATTCCTGTGTGTAGGTTAAAGTGGTCACTGTCTTTGCATATGAAACCACCATAGGATGTTATAACTGAATCTACAACATTTCTTCTTCCAGCATGTGTCCAAGCAGTGAATCCAATGGCTGGTGTTGTAAGGTGCCTCTCTGTAACATCAATTATTTTTTTTTATACATTACACATTAAAAAGAAAAACAGAAAAATGTATATGACAGACAAAATAAAAGAAACAAATGTTTTAAATTAAGTAGTTTTTAAACAGTATTACTGTCCACAACACAAAAAGGAATGGAAAAACTAATTATGTCAGTTACTAAGAACAGCAAAGAGAAAAACCTCTATCTTAATGTAAAGAAAACTAAATTGATGACAACTGACAAAACAAACAAGGCAGCTGAAATATGTATCAATGAGGAAAAACTGGAAGAAGTGGAGAGTTTTGAATATCTTGGATCACTATTAACTAATAATGGAGATACAATGAGGGAAATTAAAAGGAGGACATATATCGCTCTTCAGAAAGTAAAACAACTAAAGAATCTGTGGAGAGGAGCAGACAGAAACACAAAAATAAGATTTTTAAGGGAATGCATCTTTCCCATCGCAACATATGCCTGTGAGACCTGGACACTTATCAAAACAGCTAAGAAACACATAAATGCCTTTGAATGTAACTGCTACAGAAGAGTTCTTCAAATATCATGGACACAAAAAAGAACAAATATATCTATATTACAAGAACTTAATATTGAAGAAGGCTGGCTAGTAAAGAGGATTAAAGAGAGAAAACTTAAATATTTTGGACACATTAAACGTCATGATAATCTAGAGAAGACTGTCTTGGAAGGGTACATAATGGGAAGAAGAAAGAGAGGAAGACCAAGGCAAAGATGGCTGCAAGACGTCGTTGAAGATCTGCAAATGGATGCATCAGCAGCAGACCATCTTGCTCACAATGAAGAGGCCTACAGGAGTTCTGTTTGGGAGGCAAAGGTCCTCAAGGGACATGCAAATGAGTGAATGAATTTTTTTAAAAAAGGCCTCAATGAAAAGACATTTGTGGTACACAGGAGAGTAAGAATATTCAGTTTTGTCTCTAATGCAACTACTTCTCACTTTCTTTTCTTTTATTTACTCATATCATGCATCTCTCCTTTCTTCTTGTTATATTTATACTGTCTATTATGTGCCTATTATCAATTTTGATTTTTCCCTTTCATTACAAACCATGTCTTTCATATGACATTCCCCATCTCTGCACATGGCAAAATGATCTACATCCTGGAAATCTGCTCTTTCTAAAGAGACTGAAAAGTCAAATCTGGCCTCAAAAGAAGATGGAAAACTGGAAGCATGTATGAAGAGATCATACTGATTGTAGGATTCATGTCCTGACCTGTACCATTGTCCAGATGACTGAAACTGAGTGCAGAATCAAAGAATATTTTTCTTCCTGAATCCGTCACATAAATGCAGGTGAGGTATTATGTTATAATTATCATGTGCCAACTTCAGAGATGAAAGATAGCTGTAATGGATATCTAGTACATTCTGTCTCACATAGACAGTACAGGTATAAAAACTGTAGGAGCTTTCATTTAGTAAAGAAACAACATGATATTTCAGCTCATACCTTCATCAGACAATAAATAAAGATGAATGGTTAGAAGTGGATGCTCATACTAACAGCAAGGAATGAAAAATGTTTAATTTAGTAATTTTTGTAAAATTTTGCTTTTAGAGATTAATATTAATTTTGGGGTGAACGTACATACATACATGCATGTGACTGTGTATGCATGAAGGGGGTCTGTGAGTGAATGGGGTGGTGGTTGGGGAGAGAGAGTTGAGGGCTAAGAGAATGTTAAAAGCTGACAGACTGGAAAATAAGTAAAACAGATGCTGATAGATTGGAAAATAAGTAAAACAAATGCTGATATACTAAAAAAAATAAATAAAACAGATACTGATAAACTGGAAAATAAGTAAAATATATGATGAAAGACTGGAAAATAAATATAACAGAGTATGGACATTTGACTTAAAGCACCAGCAAGGAATGTCAAAGTTTGGCTAAAACAGCCTCCATCAGAAAACATCTGAAGAAGGAAATGGAAAATAAGTTTCTGATTCTTAAAATATTAAAGTGCAAAAATTCAAGGACAGTGCATACAGACAAATAATTTAATTCTTTAACAATTTTTTTTTTCAAATTTAGTTAACAAAATCCTTAACAAACCAAACAGTTTGTGAGGATGTCCATATTTTGTAGCTTACCTGGTTGTGTCACCTTTGGAGATATGGTTTCTACTTTCTTCACCATCTCGTGGAGCTGAGGTGTAGAATATTTTAAATGTATGCAGTTTAACTTTGTTTACATCAGATTTCATAACTCTCTTATATTTAATATTATAAGTCTCAGTGCCATCAATTTCTAGATTATTAGAGAAATAAACTCATCCTCTTTTTCCAAAATAAAAGTTTGCTTTTTTAAATTAGATCTTATCTTATATATCTTATATCCTTCCCATGCTGCTAAACGTCACATAGGGCTCGCAAAGTAGTTCGCCAATTTTTCCTGTCTTCGGCAAATCTTTCAACCTCATCAATGGATTTTATGCCTGTTAATTTGGCCTCTCTTAATAATGTCCTCTTTTTCTTCGGCTGTTGTGTTCCACTTGATAGCTTGTTTTGGGATTCTCTGATCATTTCTTCTCATCAAGTGACCAACATATGTCCATCTCCTTTTCCTGATCACCCTGAGACTGGTTGTTGTTCAGTCATCTATCTTATCTCTGCATTGTTCTTGAATTCATTTCACTTGATGCCAAATATTTTAAATTAGATACATTCTAATAAACTCAATGTCAGCTTGAAGATCATGATTCTCAAATATTTTTAATCACTTTCTTCACTTGAGTTAGATATAAAGTACTGTCAAAGAGTGATTTAATGACACACAAACAGTTCTGTTGTGTCATCACATCACATCCTACCTGTGCCACTAAATGTCACATAGGGCTCACATGGTAGCTTGGCAAGATTTCCTGTTTTCGGTGAGCTTTTCAACATCATCAAGGGATGTTATTCCTACTAAACTGGCATCTTTTAACAATGTCCTCTTTAGAGTTTCATGTGGTTGAACTCATTTTATTCGGCCTGTTGTGTTCCACTTGATAGCTTGTTTTGGGATTCTCTGGTTGTTTCTTCTCAACACATGACCAACATATGTCCATTCTTCTTTTACTAATCACCAATGAGACAGGGCGTTGTTTGCTCATCTGTCTTGTCTCTGCATTGTTCTTTAACTCATTCCACTCTATACCAAATATTTATTTTCCTATGGCATTTGTTTTCAAAAGAGTCTAATTTCTTCTCTGTTTCTTTAATTGTTTTCTTGCTTTCACGTGCGGAAATGAGTGTGGATATTACATTTGTTTTGAATAATCTTAACTTCGTTTTTGTGCTTATAACTTTTGAATGCCATATGTTCTCAAGATTCTTGAAGGTCAATGCTGCTTTTGCAATTCGAATTCTGAATTCTCTTTTGATGTTACCATCCTGGTCTATGTAGCTGCTGAGATATGCATAAACACAATAATAAATATATAAATATACACAGTCACTGCAGTAAAATTGACAATGAAATGTTTATTTAAGAACAGCTGTATTAATTAATGAGCACATAGCTGTAAAATTTTGGTTTACACATTAATAATACAAAATCATTCAGGACAAAGAAGTGGGAAAAGAAAAGAAAAGAAAATATAAATTCACATCAGTGATATACAACAAATAACAAAGGATGACTTAGCTAGGGCATGTCTTCTTCTTCTTCTTCGTTCGCATTATCTGTCTATATCTGCAGACCTGTCTCTTGGATAAATTTCACTGTTTTTTGTAACTCATGTATGGAAGCTAGGGCATGTAAAACCCACAGCACAAGGATCAGTGCTGAAAAAATGGGTGTCATGACCATGGCAAAAGAGGAAATCCCAAAAAAATCTTCCTGGGCAAGCACCCATTGAAAATAGTGACATGTTTCAAACACCCAGATAGCATAATATCATCCCTAGGGAAAGCTGATGCTGAGACTGAGAACAGATGCAATAAAGCAAATCAGGTCATTGGACAAATGACATCTTTAACTGAAAAACAAATACATAACAATTTAAACAAAAAGAGCACTGTACAGCACAATTTTTCTCCCAGGTCTATGGTGTCAATGTTAGAAATGGATTTTAACAACCAAACACAAAAGGAAAATCATCATGACTAAAATGAAATGTTTAAGGAGAATACTAAATGTGACAAGAAGAGACCAAATAAGAAATAACACCATCAGGGCAAAGGTTGGAGTAACACCAGTATTAACACTATATCCAGAAATAACAAGTCAAACGGCCTGGCCACATTACAAGGCTACCACCAGACAGTATGCCACAAAAAACCTTCACACTAAGATCTATAGGTAACAGAGGAAAAGGTTGCCCCTACCAGAGAAAGAGGGAGGAAATTACAGACACCTAAATATCCTATTAAATGAAGCACATCACTGAGCCCTATCAAGGTCTCTACTTGTTTTCTCAACAATGAGAGGTATATGAGGAAGGACACAAGACAAGACAAGACAAGAATGGAAAAAAAAGTTGTAGATAAAAATGGAGAGTGCCTACCTGTAACTTGCAAGAAAAGCTGCATCTGGAAGTGTGCATGGTGAAGCATTATGAATATTTAAATGAAGACTTTTGAGGTGTGGTGAAAATCTGATTGGTTGGTAGTAAAAAGGGAGTGGGGAAAGAGGAAAGGAGAGAGAGGGATACAATAGTTGTCAAACTGTGTAAAAGGTTGAGTGAAAGAAATGAATGTGGTTGTGATAGAGTGTTTGTAGCAAAGTACAGTGAAAGTTCTGAAATATAAGTTGCAGGTAAGAAAAAGAGTAAAAGAGAACTTAATAGGAAGTGATTATGATTTTGGAGAAAAGAGAATGTTAAATATAGCTGAAATTCAATTTCAAACCATGTGGTTCTGGTGTCCCATACTGTATGTAGCAGTTTTCAGGTCTATAAGCCAGTCTCCCCTATTTACTTGTTTCATCATCTCCATCTCCTCCAGACCAAGCCTGACACAAGAGAACTCTCTGTATAACCTCCGCTGGTGGCATACTGACAAGAGACAAGAACTTAAGGACCTATTAGTTAGAAGCCACCTCAGGTCAGCGGACATTTCTGTAACTGCAATCAGCTCCTGTTCTTCTGATGGATGATCTCTGAAAGCTCTGGAACAATGTCTTATTTTCCAGAGTGGCTGTCTCCACCCAGCTGGAATTAACAAGAAATTCAGCTTTCCTTAAACTACTTCACTTTTCCATCTAGTTACAACCTTGTTCTATTTCTGCTATTCATGCCCAACTTTCTTGTCTTAGCCCCACTCACTTTTGCTGCATTTTCTCATTCTTGCTGCAGGCAATTAAAGTTGTATTTTCAAGCCCTTTCTATCCTTCTGTAACCATCAGTGGGTTCTGTTACTCCCTTATCTAAACATCCTGGGGGTGAAGACACTTGTCTGAGGAAGCAATCAGTGACCTATAGCTGATATTCCAGCGTCAAGGTTAGCGAACCATAGTTGACCAAGACCCTGTTCCACTTCTATTTTTCATGTTTTTATCTGTTGTATTGTTTTTTGTATGTGATTCTTGAAAAAGTCTTTTGCCAAAATATTGTATTATTGTATATTCTTCATTTGTATGTGTTCATCTTGTTTTCTGTCATTCTTGTTTCTGCCTGTTTCCTCGCTCTTTCTATCTTCTTGTAAAATTGAACCATACACTTCCATCTACCTCATTCATCTTATTTCTGCATGGGTTCAAAGGCTTACAGTATTGATCAGTTAGTCTGGCATGTTTTTCCCAGTCTGCTCATTTATAGTTCCATCTCAGCATCAGTTTTGGTTGTTGTGGGACATGATCCATGTGTACTGTGAACTTTATTTGCCTGTGATCACTACCTGTGAGCTAGTCAAGCACCTGTCTTTCAACTTTGTGATGGATGTCTGCTGTGCAGAAAGCTAGGCCTGAGGTGGAGGTAGTCTGCCATGGAACAGTAGCCAGGTTTTTCTTCTGCCTTGTTGATCAGTTGCAGGTTGTTATCTATCCCACAGTCCTTCACTTCCTCACCTCTGCTATTTGTTTCCTGGTATCCCCATCTGTCAGAGGCTGTTAAAGTATCCAGCAATTTGTGGCTGCTATTTTCAAGCTCTCTAATGACAGAATTTTATTTAGTGGGCAGTGGACACTGTATATTTTGATGCTTTCAGTTGGTGTTGTTTTGTCCACTCCTAAAATTTCTGACTGGTTTCCAGTATTCACTGTTATTTCACTGCTTGCAAGGTGGTTACATGTGAAAATCAGTACTTCTCCCAGGACCTTCCCTATCTAGATGGAATGTCTGAAAGACTCTGATGGAGAATTTGTCACCTTCATTTAGATGTGTCTCCTATATGCAAGCTATGTCTACCTGCTCCTGTTGTAAGTGTTTCATTAGAAGGTACTGTTTATTAAATAATCCTGCATTCCACTGCACGATGTTGTGTGTTCTTGCTTTTTGGAAGTAGTGTCTGACCCTTCTCTCTCTGTATTGGCTCTGCAACACAGAGGTGGGTGGCTATCAGTAGCATGGGATGGACTACTTTGAAGCATAAGCTCCAGTATTTACTCCACCTGGCAGGTCTCCATGAGGTAAGCACCACAATTTTTCCATATAATCCATATCATAATTGTGTTGCTTAAAGCATCTATCTTCAATGGCATGTCTGTCAGGTTGCCCTCCTTAGCCTTTGGCTGTCCCCAGCTGCCTAAAAGGCAGTAGATCAGAGTCTCTCTTTGTCTGATCCTTTCTCCACAATCTGTTGTATTGGTAGATCCTGCCAGTAGCTATGCTACTGCTACTACCAGCATAGCTCTTAGTACCATTGGAATATGCAAGCGCCCCCCCCCAACAATGGCAAGGTGGGGACTCCAGCATGGGACATGAAAACAAATGAAATATCATCTCTTCTTCTGGTCCTTATCAGTTTAGCCATTCATTCATTCATTTGCATGTCCCTTTTGGAACTTTGCCTCCCTAACAGCACTCCTGTAGGCCTCTCGGTTGAGCAAGATGGCCTACTGCTGATGCATCCATTTGCAAATCATCAACGATGTCTTGCAGCCATCTTTGCCTTGGTCTTCCTCTCTTTCTTTTTCCCATTATGTACTCTTCCAAGATGGTCTTCTCTAAATTATCATGATATTTAAAATGTCCAAAATATTTAAGTTTTCTTTGTTTCATCCTCTATACTAGCCAGCCTTCTTCCATATTATGTTTTTGTAGTATGGTTTAGCTATAACAGGTCAAATTCACTGTTATTTTTGTAAACTCTAATATTGATAATCTGCATTTGACAGACTTTAATGATAAAATCTTTAAGTATGGTCAGAGCCACACAGTAAATGATTAGTTCTTTCACTTTATCTTGTTGTAAAATATTTTTAATTAAAATGAAAATAGGTAAAGGTAAAGGTAATCCTGTCATGCCTTAGAGGCACATAGGGATATGGTGTTAGTGCCCATAATTTCCTTGACCTGTCAGCACACTAGAGGGTGATATGGTCAGTATCACACCTGGCCGCCTTTCCTTCCCCAACTCCAGAAAGTCGGGTACCCATTTCTATAGCAGGGTGACTAGGGTGCCTCCAGCCGGATTTGAACCCCCAAACCTTCACTATGAGAGACCAGTGCACTAACCACTTTGCCACTCAGACACTCAAAATGAAAATGGCAAAAATAAATTATCCCATAATTATCTGATACTGAAAACTCCCTCTATCTTGTCTACTTTCTCGCATACCTTTCATCCTTTAGAGGTCAAACCAACTTCTGGCAATTTTGCTTTGTATAATAGAAAATTTATAGATTTGTATTATTTCCTCTATCCACCTCCCGCATAGATGGCCTCTTCCTCTGTCTCCAACCACTCTTAGCATGAGCATTCTCTGTGGTATAACACAGTAGTACAATATTGTGATATTGCCATCTTTTACTTTTCTTCTTTTTTCTTCATTCACTTCTACAACCAAGATCACCCTGTGATACTACTGAATTTACTCCTGTGGTCCTTGACAGGTCCTGTGGTCCTCCTGTGGTCCCCAAGAGGACCACAAGAGGTTCAGAGTATCGTGGGGCTTGGGCCTGTATTCTTGGTGGGTCGCAGAATCGGGATTGCATGACATTGTGGTTTTCATTGCACCAGTTTAGTCTAGAGTTGTACTTTCTCACCGGAAAACCTCAACGTGTTTTTGATATCAATATATCCCCACCAAGTGAGAGGTAGTTGCCCATCCAGTCCAGCATTGATACTCTGAACCTCTTGTGGTCCTCTCAGGGATCTCGTGTGGTCCTTTCAGGACCACACAGGGGACCACGTGACTTAACGAGGACCACAGGAGTAAATTCAGTAGGATCACAGGGCGGTCTTGGTGGTAGAAGCGAACGAAGAAGAAGAAGAAGAAGACTATGGGTCTTCTAACATAGTAACATATACAGATGGCCCAGTGACTCAGAACAGCAGAAGTGGTTGGGTTTAGTTGTCTACCACAATAGAAGAGTACTGGCACAGGGTTCGGGAAACTTTAAAGTTACCACATCAAGCATGCAGATGGAAACTGAGGCTGTGTCAGCGGCAATGGAATGGTTGGTTGCTCATGCTGTGGTTAATGGTGTCAATGTGACGGATTCACAGAGTATACTTTGCAAGACTGAGAAAAAAAATTCTTCAAAAAAGAATGGGTTCATCTGTTAAGCCAGTCAACAGTGACAAGCCTAATGTGGCTTTACTGTCCAAGGCATGCGGGAGTACATGGCAATGATGTAGCAGACAGACCTGCTGGACAGGCTAAAATAAATGTCAGACTGACAATGGACAAGGAGGATATTGCTAAAGCTGTACTGGACAGACTGCAGGAAAAAGAAGAGCGAGAATGGAAGAAAAATGTAGATCTGAAGAGACTGCTGGAGCTAGGACAAATTAAATCCAAACTGTGTGGCAGAAAATGCATTGTAAACAGTCAACATTTGATAGGAACATACTTTTGGATGGATACTGTGGCATGCAGCAGAGCATATATGACGTTGCCCAAATGCAGTGAAGCAGGAGTCTGAATTCCGAACTTCAAACTTTACTTACACACAGACAACCAAACCTATTAAAATGCTGGAAAATTAAAACAAAATAATTCAATGCTCATGTAAACATAACTTGTGATGTTGTAAACAATAAATTACAACTTACCTAGTTTCTGTTGCTTGAAATTGCTCTCCTAGTTTCTCTAGTTCTTCTTTGACTCTTGTCTCTATAATATGCAGCCTATCTTCAAACTCCCTCATTATCACAACATTTCTCTCTTGACTTTTTGAGAATGTCTCAAGGGTTTCCATATTAGTGTCCATTTTTGTAAATAAAGACTGTGTGGCCTGTTCTTGTGAGGCCATTCTGTTCAACAATTCTTTTATTGAAGAATCTGTTTCTTTAAAACTGGCTTGTAGAGCACAGATTTTACATTCAACAATCTCTGTGTTTCCATCAATATTTTGTATATTTCTTTCTAGCTCTTCATTCATGTCATTTCTAAACAAATTTGCTTTTTCTTCTAGCTTATCCTGCTTTATAGACAATTTCTTCACTACCTTCTCTAAATTATGAAGCTTGGATTCACATTGTTTCTGTATTTCTGTCTGTTTGTCAGTGATCTTTTCTATGTGCTTCTTCACCCTCTTCTTTTCTTGTTTATCAGCCATGGAAAGATCATTCATATGTCTGTTTAAGTCTGACAACTTGGCTGTAACATTTTCAAATTTGTTGTCTGTTTCTGTCTGTTGCTTTGTGATCTTCTCCATATTGCTACGAAGAGAGTAAATGGCTTCTTCAATGACCCCAAATTTTGCCAGAACTTGATGATGCAACAAATCTCTCTCTGTCAATAAACAAAACAAAGGCTCCTTTAGTCAATCCAGTATCTGCAAAAACTTAACATAATAACCCATAATCAAGCTGTAAAAACTGATAGAAGAATCATAAAATATGTATAACCTGAATGTTGGAAAGGGGAAGAAGGAAGTATGTCTGAACTGGTAACACATAAACAGTAGTTCCTCCTTTCCTCAAACTGTAAAACATTAAGTTTATCTCCATAACTGAGAATGTATCCAGAAAAAAAGAAACTGCCAAGAAAAATATTAATTCTTATATATATATATATATATATATATATATATATAGTTTATTCTTATTTTTCAGATTGTAACAGAAGAAAATTTCTCTGAATATGACTCTGATTTGATTACAAGTTTATTTTTTTGTGTTTTCACTTGTTCTCATTAAAGCAAACAAACGAACAAAATATAAGAGGACTACTTTATACAGAAAATGTATTGGGTTTTCTTTTGCAAACATAATGTTACAAACTTTTGTCAGCAGAGTAAACTTAGAGAAATCATTAACAAATAATAGACATCAGAGCTTCAGACAGAATGAAGATATAGAAATTTTGTAATTTACATCAGTACAGTATCTACCATAAGCTAATTAATTAAATTACTGTAAACTTCACAACTTTCAGTACTAAGTATCACAACTTTTAATGGCCACCAAAAAACTTCATAACTTTCAGGGCCGCCATAAACTTCACAACTTTTGTAACTAAAGTGACAGAAACACTGAACATTTAAAAAGTAACACTTTATCCTATCTTACTTCTGCCACAACATCTGACTTATGAAATTCAAAAGTGGCTAAAATTGAGATTAGTACTAACCAACCTGGTTCAGAATCTGCAGCATGTGTATGCTGTTGTGCATTCACCACTGCTGGAGTTGGTTGAAGTGCAGATGCAGATTTTAAAACCTGTTGTTTTTCCTGTGATGTGTTTTCTATTGCAGACTGTGCCTTATGCTGTTCTGTTTGTTTGGTTTAGTTTGAAAAAAAATCATAATATACAAGGAGACAAGTTATAATAATATTTAAATAAAAATACAAGGGTCATACCGAAAGTCATGAGCAAAATTTTTTTTTAAATCAGAATTTATAGATAGAGAAAATATAAATGTATCATCTTAACTGCATCCTTTGCACTTCACATAGAGGTCACAAGATGTCACCATCATGTGTCACATGACCATGCAGAGCATAAACAAAATGGCCTGTGCTGATGTTTCATTTCGTCAACGTGCTGTTATTGAGTTCCTCATTAAAGAGAAAGTCCTCGCTTCAACTTGCTTATGGAGATGTGTGTATGGGTGCTAGCAGTGTTAGGAGGTGGGCCAAACATTTCAAAGATGGAAACACGAGCATCCAAGATATGCCTCGCAGTGCTCGCCCTTGATGTGCCTCCACTGAACGCAATGTGGAAAGAGTTAACAACATCATTAAACAAGACAGACATATCACAATATCTGAAATTGCCGTAAATCCTGGAGTATGACACACTGCAGTACAGGAAATGACTGAAACCCTAGGCCAGGGGTGGGGAACCTTTTCTCATTTGAAGTCGCATGAGAGCTAACATCCTTCCAAGAAGGCCACATCACAAAAAAAAAAAAAAATTACTGCAAAATGCAAATAATTTAATACTAATATTGCTTTTATACAGAATTAACCCTTTCAAGTATCTTATACTGCCATAAAGTAGAGTGCATACTAACAATGTTTCAAAACAAATATATATATATATATATATATATATATATATATTATTTTAAACAACTAAGCTGGCTGCTTACCTTTCAGTGACTCTTCTGAGATTTTTCTTTTTTTTTGCGAGAAAGCAGTGATATAACAGTCTGCAGCGTGGATGTACGTAGTCTTAACTGATCTTCTAGGTGTTCACCTGTAATTTGTGATCTTAAGGATGTCTTAATTTTTACTAAGTAGGAGAATGCAAATTCGCATCAATATGTTGTTGAGAAGCAGAAGAGCAAGCATCGTGCATATTCCCTGAGGTGAGGATACTCCAAGGCATTTTTCCATATTTGAATGGGATCTTTTTTGCTGTCAACCAGCGACTTCAGAGTATCGTCTTCCAAGACCTCAGTTAACTCCATCTGCAGATTCTCTGGGGCCTCAGATACATCAACTAAGTGAGGTTGAAAAGTTAATTTGAGGGTCATGTCATGCTTCTCAAAATCTCTGAACCTTTCATTGTATTTCTTGATTAGCGAGTCTATAACCAGTTCATATTGTTTGAAACATTCAAAAGAGTATTTTTCTTCATTAATCATTTTACCAGGTGAGAGAAGTGCTCTTCAGGAAGCTTATTTCGGTCAAGAAGTGATTTAAGAAATGTTAGTTTTGTTCTGAATATTTTTATTTCTCTCCACATATTATATATAGACTTGGTGTTACCTTGCAATGAAACGTTCAAGTTAGTTTGCTTTGTCATTATATCACACAGAAAACCAACATGTCTATGAAACTCCTTGCATAATAATTTACAGTTTTCATTCCTTTCCTAAAAAAATTGGATTATTTTTTCCGCAAATACAAAACTTTGACTAAAACCCATCCTTGTGATAACCAGCGCACTTTCGAATGCTATGGCAAATCACCACTAATTATCTCATTATCCATCTTTAGCATCTCATGAAATTGTCAATGTCTCGTTGTATTTGCTCGAGTATAATACACAACTCCTACAACTTTCTGCAAAATGTCATTTAAAACAGTATATTTGGCACAGAGACTTTGTTGATACAAAATGCAATGAAAAGAAATAAGATCATTTTGGCTTGAAAGCTCTTTCTTAGGTTGTGCAATAAAGCCTTTGTTCGTAACTGTCATAGAAAGTGCACCATCTGCGCATACACTTACTAAATTATCCAGACTCAGTCAGAATTCATGACATCTGTCTTTAAAATCATTAAACATATCATAGGTTCCTCTCATTCTGCTCTTTAGAGTGCTCAGATTAAGCAACTCTTCATAAAAATGAAAATCCTCAGGTATGATGAAAAAAAATTACAATACCTGCATTGAGTCAGTGCAGTTAGTTGATTCATTCAGTGCTGTTGAATAGTACACATTTTCTTTTTGGATTATTTCTTTCAATTGATCTACTACATTGAGTGCTAATTCATACTGCCGATCAGCATTAGTTCTTCTTGAAAGAGGCAGCTGTTTGTATTTGTTAACCTTATCAGGTTCTAAGCATCCTACAGCCTCTACGATGTAATCTTTTATAATTTCCACATCTCTAACTGGCTTACCTTTTTTCCCAAGTATATACGATACTTTATAAGTAGCTTCTGTAGATGCGTTTCCAATACTCTGCAATGATTGTAATAACTGCCTCTGCTTTTGCTTCCCTTCTTTCAAATTTTGTAAAGCAATCTTTGGGATTCATTTTCTAGTTTAATGTATTTATTGTCCTTATGAGTAGAGTAGTGAATGTGTGCATTGTATTTTTTTTACCATTGAAATCACAGAATCACAGAGCAAGCAATTCATTTTATCCTTCTCAGAAACAACGTAGTATTGCAATTCCCACTCATCATTAAACACCCTGTGTTCTTCTTTCAGCGACCTTTTCATTTCTTCGACATGATAAAAAGAAAAAAAAATGTAATCAAGTGACAAACACACTCTAAAGGAAGGAACCAAAAATGTTGAACTCTCTATGCCAGCCACTTAGTAACTATCACCACAGTATTGCCAGAAGGTGGAGAAGAAATTTCAGTTTCAAAACTAGCGCCAATTCTTTTTTGTTGCAGTCATAAATTTGTTTCTTCACATATAAATTTGAACGAAAATGTAGAGAATTTATTCAACGTCACACACCAGGTACCTCCATGTACCTTGGTTTTACATCCTACACGCCCCAAGGCTGTGGCACACTCTCCTTATGCGACACACTTCGACTCACACACGCAACCACTACACTTCACAGCCAACTCCAAACTGATTCGCCAATGCGTTCTCTCATTCAAAATCCAACCCTTACTCTTCCTCCGCATTCTTCTCCTAGTCTCATCGTGATTTATTTATCCGAAGGTGTGATGTTATGCCACACCAGTTCCGCGTCTGTCAGCATCTGTTATCGGGTGTAGTGTCTATCGCCAGTTCCCCGTACCGACGTCGCCAGCAATGGACATTTTGGGCGACCTCTTTATCGCCTCCAAGAGCTACAATTAGATAAGCAATACCACCTTATAGCGGCCAGATAACGGCTTTTACCGAGAATCATCCCTTAGTGCAATCGCCACACTGCCAACATTAGTTCACATATGTTAATCAATGCCATATATATATATATATATATATAACAATATGAAAACTTGTTTAAGAAGGTCGTAGAAGGCCGCAGATCACGCTCTAGAAGGCCGCAGGTTCCCCACCCCTGCCCTAGGCTATAGAAAAGTTTGTGCCCACAGAGTTCCATGTTTGTTGACTGAAGATCATAAAGCTGTGAGACAACTTAGGAAATTCAGAAAATAGGTTGGGAAATTCTTCCACACTCTGCCTATAGCACAGACCTGGCACCCAGTGATTATCATCTTTTCAGTTTTGTGAAAGAATAAATGTGAGGCCATCACAACGATACAGGAGAGAACATCAAGAAAGCAGTGCGCCTGTGCCTTCGGTCAGCTGGAAGGGAATTCTACCAGGAGGGTATTTTCAGACTTGCAGAGCAGTGGAAAAAATGTGTGTAGAGAAATGGAGATTATGTTGAAAAGTGAAGAAAAGGATACAAGTTAAGGTGATACATTTATAAATTCTGATTTTTTTTAAATTTTGCTATCGACTTTTGTTATGACCCTCGTAAATGGCCTCTGATATATTTATAGTGAACATGTTGATGAAAAGCACCCACCAAAACACACATACATACATACATACATATATATATATATATATATATATACAATTATTCTTTTCCTTTCCTTTTTTTTTTTTTTTTTGGAAAATTAATCTCAGTGTTTTAAGAGAGGTTTTTCAGGAAACATCCAGACTGTTCTTTTTTCAACACAACCACTGCCGTCTGTTAAACTTTAAATGCTAGTTCTTTCTCCATATTTACCATCATTCACTCTGGGATCAATTTCCTGTTTCTATAGGCAGAAAGACATTTTTTTTAAAATCAGGAATTAGATATCCACACAAATGTTGAATTATGCCATTTCATCACATTTATTGTAATATGGTCAATATCTTTAAAAAAAAATATATATATATCCCAAGCATTTTGCATGCCAAAGTGATGTCATGTCTTCACACTTCTATCCAACAGCACTGTGAGGTAGGAAGGCCAGCACCTGTCTTTGATGCTTTTGTTTCCCAAGAAAACATAAATACTCATTTCCTGAGGCTGGGCTGACCTTGGTGCTAATCAGTTCAAAATTACTCCACCCCCATGAGGAAACTGAACCCCAGATCTTCAGGTCAGGGGTGCGTGTGCTAACTACTACATCACTGCTACAAATTTTACTTTAACAAAATGAAAACATATATCATTTTTTTTCTTTTTCATCACATTCTTTTCTTTACTTCTTCTCATTTGTCATTTCATTTTTGCCACAGGAAGATTATGTTTAATTTGCTTATCATTAATTTATTCTTATGTACTTTGGGATTTTTTAACATAGTAGTCATTTCATCTGAAACACCGAAAATTGTGCTGTACATACACACTGGTGCATTTAATATTCAATGCTTTCAAGAGCAGTTCTCCAACAATGTTAGGTATTTATTTTTACAGATGCATTAACTGTAGCATTACAAGACTTGGTTAGAACCAGCTCCTTCACATCTAGAATACCCAGTTTAACTGCATGGGTCCATGTTTTTTCCTGTGTCTCAGGTGACAAATAAAAGAACTGCACCCTGTCTTGTCAGTTTGTCTGCTCTGGTAGGCGTTGTTAGGGAGTTAATTTGTTCATTCTTTTGTATGGATTCAGTTTTCACCATCCTCTTTTTGTTAAGACTAAATCTGCTCAAGGCATCTATTTGAAACTAACTTTTTAAAATCTATCTTCACCGTCATTAATGTTTCCAGTCCTCATAGAAGTATACCCATGTTCTGGTACAAAACTATCTTTAGTGTGAATTGTATGAGAAAAATTATTGTTCTTTTCTGAATTTAAAAATCACTTCTAAAACTAGTTGCAAAGTGATATAGCAGAATTACTTTTAACAATTTGCACTTCCTCTTTTCTTCCCTTAATTGTTTTAAGCTTTCATGGCACTCAGAGTGGATACATTATATGTCTAATCTTAATACAGTATGTCTCTGCATCATTTGTATAATTTTGGTTAGTAAAATGTATAAGTAAAACCACAGCAGAATTTAATGACCTCACTGTATTTCTTCTCACACGCTGTCTATCTACTGCAAATCTTGATTCACTTCTCTGTTATCTTCAGCAGCATATAATGTTCTCTGTCTTCTTTCACTGTCTTGCATTCATGTTCCCCAAGTTAATCAATATGTTTTTGTTGGTGTATGTCATTATAGTAGATATAGACTAAATAACCTATGCTTATAACCTGTTTTTTCTGAGACATTAACATATCAAAACATTATCACTAATATTCTCTCTCTCTCTCTGAATCTTAAGTATCCAAAGCACTTGGGCTACCACAAAGGTTTTCCACAAATGCCTGCACTTGCCTTTTTTTCTGCTCTTACCCAGGTGAGGCCTCTATTGTTTAATATCCTCTCTCTTCTTCTCCATGTCTGCTTTGGTCTTCCCTTGCTTCTGCTCCCCTGTGGTGTCCATTTCAGTGCTATTTTTGGTAGTGAGTCATCAGCCATCTGAAGCACATGTCCTAACCAGTGTCTTTCCTCAGTAACCATTATCTACGGCTTCATCTGCATTTCTGCCTACAAGATGTTATTTCTTATGGCTTTGGTCAAAATATTCTTCTAATCCTTTGTAAACATTTAGTCTGGGAAGGATTCAAATTATTTTTATAGCTTTGATGATTTTCCAGTATTCACTTCCATAGAGTAGCACACTTAGGACATTACTTTTAAATATCTGATTTTTGTTTTCATGCTCAGCATTTTAGATCCTGATATGTGTTTCTCCTTCCACCTGCATTTGTTTTTTTCTCTTGTTTACATTTCTGTAGCAGTCCGATGTTTTTTAACCAGACAGGGTTGCTTTTTACAGTCCTGCTTGGTAGGGTACAGAGTTCCATTCTATTATTTACTTCTCAGGATTGCTCCCCGCTCCTGGGTACCATGCGGGGCAGAAAAATATCTTATATCTTATATCCTTCCCATGCCGTTAAATATCACATAGGGCTTGCAAAGTAATTTTCCAATTTTTCCTGTCTTCGGTGAGCCTTTCAACCTCATCAAGGGATTTTATGCCTATTAATTTGGCCTCAGGTCATGATAATCTAGAGAAAACCGTCATGGAAAGGTACATAATGGGAAAAAGAGAGAGAGAGGAAGACCAAGGCGAAGATGGCTGCAAGACATCATTGATGATCTGCAAATGAATGCATCAGCAGCAGGCCATCTTGCTTACAAACAAGAGGCCTACAGGAATGCTGTTAGGGAGGCAAAGTTCCGCAAGGGACATGCAAATGAATGAATGAATGAATAATTTGGCCTCTCTTAACAATGTCCTCTTTAGAGTTTCATGTGGTCCGCCTCTTTGGCCTGTTGTGTTCCACTTGATAGCTTGTTTTGTGATTCTCTGACTGTTTCTTCTCATCACACCACCAACATATGTCCATCTCCTTTTCCTGATCACCCATGAGACTGGTTGTTGTTCAGTCATCTGTCTTATCTCTGGATTGTTCTTGAATTCATTCCATTTGATGCAGAGTATTTTCCTTAGGCATTTGTTTTCAAAAGAGTCTAATTTCTTGTCTATTTCTTTAGTTGTTTTCCAGTTTTCACATGCATAAATGAGGGTGGATAATACATTTGAATTGAATAGTCTTAACTTGGTTTTTTTTTGTGCTTATAACTTTTGAATGCCATATGTTCTCAAGATTCTTGAAGATCGATGCTGCTTTTGCAATTCTAATTCTAACTTCCTTTCTGGTGTCACCATCCTGGTCCATGTAGCTGCCAAGGTATGCAAATTGATTGACTTCTTCAATACCTGTCCCTTCTACATGTATTTTTCCATTCCAAAATATAGTTGAATTTAATTAATTTCTATCTCTACCCACCTGATACTTCTTGACATTTAAGACCCAGGAAATCTACAGCATTGTCTATCTTCTGAGAGATATTTGAAAATGTTGCCTGGTCTCCTGAACTTTCTATACATGCCCTTCCTGTGCTAACAACCTGTATATAAATCTCAGTAATAAATTATGCAATCAGAAATAAGTCTAATACAAATAGGAATAATGCTTGTGCACATATAAGGATAAACAAAATATACCACAGGATGCCTGAAATCAAAAGAAGGTAAAATGTTAATGGGAAAAGAAGACATTGTGGACAGGTGGACAGAGTATATTGGTGAGCTATATGGAGGAGAAAGACCAGAATTAACACCAGATACTGAAAACTGTGAGGGACCACCAATACTTGAAGAAGAAATCATAGATGCCATCAAACACATGAAGAAAGGAAAAGCGACTGGGCCTGATAATATAACAATAGAAGAAATAGAGGCACTAGAGGAGACAGGAATACAAATAATAACCAAGTTACTGAATGACATTTACAACAGTGGTTATATTCCCAGTGACCTGATTAAATCCATGTTTATAGCACTACCAAAGAAACCAGGTGCAAAGGAATGTGACGACCACTGGACTATCAGCCTCTCATGTCACATAACGAAGCTACTTCTGAGAATAATTATGAGAAGAACAAGGAAAAAGATAAAAATGGAAATAGCAGATGAACAGTTTGGATTTGTTGAAGGAAAGGGAACACACAATGCCATTTATGCTTTACGAACACTAACAGAAAGAGCTTTAGAAGTACAGAAAGATCTCTACTTATGCTTCATTGATTACACCAAGGCATTTGACAAGGTGAAACATAATGAAATTATTAAAATGCTTGAAGACATCAATATAGACGGCAAAGACCTGAGGATTGTAAAACATCTATACTGGCAGTAAGAAGCAGCAGTTCGAGTTGAAAATAGAATTGGAAAATATCAACCTATAAAACAAGGGGTGTGACAAGGATGTGTACTATCTCCAGACCTTTTTTCTCTGTATAGCGAGAATATTCTAAGAACAATCATCACAGAACCAGGCATAAAAATTGGAGGATACAATATTAACAACCTTCGGTATGCTGACGACACAGTACTGATAGCTGAGAACTAACAAGACCTGCAAAATCTCTTGAATAAAGTCGCCAAAGAAAGTGAACAGAAAGGCCTTACTTTGAACATCAAAAAGACAGAGACTATGGTTATATCTAAGAAACAGAATCCACCAGCATGCAGTATTAAATTAAACGGAACTGTTCTAAAGCAGGTGCAGAAATTCAAATATCTTGGAGCAGTAATAACTTCAGATGGGAAATGCAGAACAGAAATTAGGAACAGAATAGGCCAAGCAAAGACTGCATTTCAGAGAATGAGAAACATATTGACCAACACATCCTTATCAATGAATGTTAGAAAACGAGTCCTAAAATGCTATATTGAACCTATCTTGTTATATGGAAGTGAATCATGGATAATAGGCAAGTCTGCACAAAAATCATTGGAAGCAGCAGAAATGTGGTTTATTAGAAGAATGTTGCGAATCCCCTGGACAGCAAAAATAACTAATGAAGAATGTAGGAGAAGAGCTGGAGAGACAAAAAATCTTGTCAAAAAGATAAGAGAGAGACAATGTACTTTCATAGGACATGCAATGAGAAGAGGGGGCATTGAAAATATTATAACAACAGGAAAAATAGAAGGAAGAAGATCAAGATGAAGACCAAGAGAAATGATACTGGACAGTCTGACGGGATGGTGTGAGAGGAGATCACCAACTGAGCTGATGGCCTGCATGAAGGATCGTGTACTCTGGAGAAGCATAATAGCCAACGCCAGTTGGCACGGCACATGATGATGATGACATATAAGGATATAGCTGACACACTGACAAAGGAATAGATGACAACCAAGAAATAAACAATATTAAATAAAAAAACAGAATGTAAGTCATTAAATCACAAATATGAAACTTACTTGCCATATCTATTGAACTGAGAGAATAATTCTAATTCATAACAATCCTGGTATGACTAAACAAAGAGGCCTACAGGAATGCTGTTAGGGAGGCAAAGTTCTGCAAGGGACATGTAAATGAATGAATGAATGAATAATTTGGCCTCTCTTAACAATGTCCTCTTTAGAGTTTCATGTGGTCTTGCTCTTTGGCCTGTTGTGTTCCACTTGATAGCTTGTTTTGTGATTCTCTGACTGTTTCTTCTCATCACACCACCAACATATGTCCATCTTATTTTCCTGATCACCCATGAGATTGGTTGTTGTTCAGTCATCTGAGTTATCTAAGAGTTATCTTACTTTACTCCTCTTTTACTGTGAAGTGTCAACAGAAGATGCATTTGGTGTTTCTGGGCCAAATGGGTGGCCTCAGTGACATTCATGCCATAATTAGCAAGTGTTTCTCTGATACCATTTAACCATCTCTTTCTTGGTCTTACTCTTAATCTGTGTCCTGTAGTTGTTTGTTTGAAAGCTAACATACATAAGAATATCATAGGACCAAAACATTAAAAGGTAGCAGAAGGTGGAGAATGATATTCAAAGAGACAGAGAAAGGTATTGAAAAGAATGTACTGCTACCACTTCCTGGGCATGAAACATTCTAGTATGCTGAGAGAATAAAACTTACTGACAAGAACACTCATTGTCAACAAACATTTATGTGTTTTTATTTTTTATCTTTTTTTTTTTCAAGTTATTATTTCTTCATTCTGAAAGGGCAGATTGTCAGATGGGCCTGCCCACCCAATTTTTAACCCTTTGGAAATGGTTCTTTGGACTTGACGTATAAAGAGCTGCTCCAGTGATAAGATCATAGATCCTGTCTTGGCTGACCTTACCATTGCTGGATGTTTGTTTAATGTTGGATGATATGTTGATAAAAAATGTTTAACTTTCTAACTTGTAGAGCTGGAAAAGAAGGAGTAGAGAAACAGGAAAGACTAGAGGTATAGGATCAGGAGCAGGCAGGTCTAGAGACAAAAGGAGGTAAGATTGTAACTAAATCCATGGGATTTATCCATGGATAATAATGATGATGATACTTTTTGTCTAAGAAGATGGGTTTCAAGCAGGCTGATATTAGCAGGTGTGGATTTTTGTTCAGCATCATCTTGGTGAATAGATCCTGCTTTGGCTGACCTTACCATTGCTGGATGTTTGTTTAATGTTGGATGATATGTTGGTTATATTGAACCTATCTTGTTATATGGAAGTGAATCATGGACAATAGGAAAGTCTGCACAAAAATCATTAGAAGCAGCAGAAATGTGGTTTATTAGAAGAATGTTGTGAATCCCCTGGACAGCAAAAATAACTAATGAAGAATGTAGGAGAAGAGCTGGAGAGACAAAAAACCTTGTCAAAAAGATAAGAGAGAGACAGTGTACTTTCATAGGACATGCAATGAGAAGAGGGGGCATTGAAAATATTATAACAACAGGTAAAATAGAAGGAAGAAGAGCAAGAGGAAGACCAAGAGAAATGATACTGGACAGTCTGACGGGAACATACCTGAAGCAAAAACGGAACTAAACATCAATACAGGACCAATAACAATAAATGAAGTAAAGGAGGCGATAAAGATGCTAAAATCAGACAGGGCACCAGGTGAAGATGAAGTGACTGCTGAGATGTTGAAAGCAGAAGAAACAGAAACACCAAAACAACTTTGCCGGATATTACAACAAATTTGGGATTTAGAAAAAGCCCCAGAGGAGTGGAAAACTGGTCTTATAGTAAAACTACCTAAGAAGGGTGACCTCAGAGATTGCGGGAACTGGAGAGGCATTAACCTACTGCCACTCACCAGTAATGTATTTTGCAGAATAATCATCAACAGAATTGTACCAACACTTAAGGAAAAACTTCGGAAAGAGCAGGCAGGATTTAGGAAAGGAAGATCATGCATAGACCACATATTTGTACTTAGACAAATATTAGAACAGGCAAATGAGTGGCATAGCACAACATATGCATTATTCATAGATTTTGAGAAAGCCTTTGACAGTGTCAACAGAGATGCACTGTGGAAAATCCTAAGATGGCATGGCCTCCCCCATAAAATAGTTAATGTAATCAAAGCCCTATACGAGGGTTTTCAGTGCAAAGTTATCTGTGGAGAACATACCTCCAGCAGCTTTAGGGTACAAAAAGGAGTGAAACAGGGATGTGTACTATCACCAACATTATTTATCTTGGCAGTAGACTGGTTAATGAATGAGGCAACATCAGACAAACGCAGAGGATTACAATGGACCCTTGACACAGTGCTGGAGGACCTTGACTTTGCGGACGACATTTGTCTATTATCAAGCAGTCACAAAGATATGCACGATAAAATAAACAAGCTAACTCAGAATGCAAACAACATAGGACTAAAGATCAACGTAGGAAAGACAAAGTTAATGAAGCAAAATGTGAACAACAGAAATGTACTCAGAGTAGATAACAAGTTAGTGGAGGAGGTCAACTAATTTGTATACCTTGGCAGCAGAGTAGTAGAAAATGGAGACAGCACAGAGGACATCAACAGCAGACTTACTAGAGCAAACCAGGCTTTTGCAATGCTGCAGAATATATGGAAATCAAAAAACTAAGCATAAATATGAAAATCAGGATATTTAAGAGTAATGTTCTAAGTGTACTACTCTATGGAAGTGAATGCTGGAAAATCACCAAAACCATAGAAAACAGGTTGAATTCTTTCCAGACTAAATGTTTACGAAGAATTAAAAAAATATTTTGGCCAAACACCATAAGAAATAACATTTTATTAGCAGAAATGCAGATGAAACCACTGACGACAATTATTGAAGAAAGACGCTGGCGATGGTTGGGACATGTGATCCGAATGACTGACAACTCACTACCAAAAATAGCACTAAGATGGACACCACAGGGGAGCAGAAGTAAGGGTAGACCAAAAGAGACATGAAGAAGAACAACAGAAAGGATGTTGAGCAATAGAGGGCTCACCTGGGCAAGAGCAGAAAAAAAGGCGAGGGACAGGCATTTGTGGAAAACCCTTGCGGAAGCCCCATGTGCCCTGGGCACTTAAGGTTCAGAGAGAGAGAGAGAGTCTGACGGGATGGTGTGAGAGGAGATCACCAACTGAGCTGATGGCCTGCATGAAGGATCGTGTACTCTGGAGAAGCATAATAGCCAACACCAGTTGGCACGGCACATGATGATGATGATGATGATATGTTGATAAAAAATGTCTGGGTTCATGTAGGGGTTTTAAGATAGTATAATTAACAGAGAGATGTTAGAGTGTAGCCATTATCTTCTGTATTAGTTCCTGCTTAGTCCATTAACTAAAGCATTTCTCTTTCAGCTTTCAGCTAATTTCATTCTTCTTCTTTTTCTTATTCTGCATTTGATGTTGTTGGTCACATCAGATCCTGATCCCTGTTGACATGGCAAAGCCAGCAGTCCTCTCCAGATCCTGATAGAACCCCAAAAGCTTTTGCACCAAGCTTGTGTTCTCCGGCCATGTCTCACACCTCAGGTCCACATGGTCTGGGCACTCTTGAAGGATATGTTCTGGAGTCTGGACTTCACTGCCACATGGACACTTGTCTGTGTGATATATTTTCAGTCGATGTAGGTGGCAGTGGCCAAATTTCATTAAAATATTTCTTGCTTTCTGGCTTTTTTCCCTCCAACTTTTTGATGGTTGACTAATTTCAGAAGTCTAATAAGTTTGTCAGGAACACATGAAAAAATAAGTACAATGTATTCAGATATACAAAATAGACAATGTATACACTGAACCTCATTGATGTAATCAGTCGTAGCAGCAAATAAACGGCTCTGAAGTTTCTCTACAAATGCAAGTTTATAATTCACATACGCCAGGATTACTTGGTGAGGACCAGCCATCTGATAACAGGAAGTAAATAGTTTATTATTTGTCTGTTACACAATTATAAATTAATCCAAGAGAAATGTAGGCATTGTGGTAAGATTAGAAAATATAGTGCATTAGATATATTCAACAACTGACAAGACAGAAAAACAAATCAAGCCTTATATACATTCTCCATAATTTTGTGGAAGAATAAATAACCATGACCGGTTGAGATTTGTTAAAAAAATTCTGTTCTTGGCAATAATTCTAAAACAACAGAAAAGTGACTGCTAGACTGCTAAAAATGGAAAATGAGAATAAGAAATTAAAATATGAGTGTGAAAGATGGCAATTTGTGGAGATTATCCCCCTAACATAATGATTTTATGCAGTATATATATATATATATTTTTTTTTTTTTTTAAATGCAGGTAGAACCACTGAAATGATGGTGATACAGTCTCTTACACTGAGGGTTATGGGATTACTCCTGTTACAGTTACTCTCCAGTCAATCCAGCTATATGAACTGGAAATCTGCATGCTACGATGAGGAAAAATTTCTAAAGATAAAGAATACTAGATTTACACTACTTCCAAGGCTGTCGGTGGATGAAGCACAAGTCGATCACAATGGATAATGGAATTTGCCTTAGTTGTTATAAATAAAATAAAACTTCCTGTCTCCATGCTGTTAAGGCACACTGGGGATAAGGTGTTAGGCCCACATTTCCATGACAGTGTGATGTGGTAAGTATTATGCCTGGCCACATTTACCTTCCCAGGTTTCTCTGGTGCCCATTTCTAGAGGCTGGGTAACCCTGGAACCTTTTTTATGTGCACCTGAATAAATTCCACTGCTGGGACTGAACCCAGTACTACCGGATTAGTAAAACGAGCAGCTAACCACTTAATTAACCAGGCAAAATAATGTTTAAAAACATTAATACATGATTGACATCAGCACTGATTATAGTTACTGTTAAGCAACTTATGAATTATTATGCCTGTCGTACTTTAAAACTTTTGAGAAGCTCAATATATCTGGTGTCATATTTTATAGCTGCTGATGATGAGTCCCATGAGAATTCAAGTATATAGCTATGTCTTGTCACATTCTAACGACATTTTTTTTTCATGTTACATAAGGCTCCTTTTTTTTTTACTCCAGGTTTTAATCAGAAAAGTACCTCAGAGAGCATAGAATATATGTCTAGAAAGCTAGTGGCACAAGACCACAGGGCAGATACGGAAATACGGTACCACCCTCAAAATGACACAGCCAACCTGTATCCAAGCTATAGCCACATAAATCTACACAATCAATAATTACAGATAAATAAAATAAAGCGAATTGCTAGTAAAATTGTACAATCTGTTTGTAACGAACAAGAAATTTTTACATAATTTAAGTTCTATAACTATCTAGTATGCTTTTAATGTGTCGCATAAACTGAAACATTGTTTCCCGTTTCCATGAAATAGAACGATACCTTTGCTCTAGATCGATGTCTAAAACTAATTGCGACACTATTGATACAAGCAGACAGATAAAAAGAAAAATGATACTAAAGTTCGTTTACGGTCATGACAGAAAGTTTGCACTTGTTTTTTTAAACATATGGCTGTAATGTTTTGGTTTCCACTTTAATCATACAAAGGCATTCAGAACGAAGAATCATGAATACTAGGCAATAAATTCCTTCGTCTTTAAATAGTGGGGCCGGCCGTCTGTGTGTCCAGAGTCGCGCACTTTAAAATCCCTAGCCAGTTGGAAATAGCAGAAACATTAGACCAGACGGCCGCTGCCCGGGCAAAATTCTAGGAAAACTCTACCATAGAGACTGGCACGGGCGCTTGGAATATCCACGCCGACTGAGATACCCATTCTCAGATGTTAGAAACTGCGAACGAGCAGGTATGAGAATGTTCAGACTGCTATGAAGCCATTTTCAAACAAACAAACAAACAAACATTACTACAGTGAATTTGCGTTCATTCATTCATTCCTTTGCATGTCCCTTGCGGAACTTTGCCTCCCAAACAGCACTCCTGTAGGCCTCTCGGTTGTGAGCAAGATGGCCTGCTGCTGCTGCATCCATTTCCAGATCGTCAACGATGTCTTGCAGCCATCTTCGTTTCGGTCTTCCTCTTTTTCTTTTTCCCATTATGTATCCTTCCAATACGGTCTTCTCTAAATTATCATGACGTTTAATGTGGCCAAAATATTTAAGTTTTCTCTCTTTAATCCTCTTTACTAGCCAGCCTTCTTCAATATTAAGCTCTTGTAGTATAGATATATTTGTTCTTTTTTGTGTCCACGATATCTGGAGAACTCTTCTGTAGCATTTACATTCAAAGACATTTATGTGCTTCTCAGCTGTTTTGTTAAGTGTCCAGGTCTCACAGGCATATGTTGCGATAGGAAAGATGCATGCCCTTAAAAATCTTATTTTTGTGGTTCTGTCTGCTCCTCTCCACAGATTCTTTATTTGTTTTACTTTCTGAAGAGCAATAGATGTCCTCCGTTTAATTTCCCTCATTGTATCTCCATTATTAGTTAGTAGTGATCCAAGATATTCAAAACTCTCCACTTCTTCCAGTTTTTCCTCATTGATACATATTTCAGTTGCCTTGTTTGTTTTGTCAGTTGTCATCACTTTAGTTTTCTTTGCATTAAGATAGAGGTTCTGCTCTTCGCTGTTCTTGCGGACTGACATAATTAGTTTTTCCATTCCTTCTTGTGTTGTGGACAGCAATACTGTGTCATCAGCATATCTAATCTCTGGTATTTCATAACCTCCAACTGTTATGGCATCGTAATATTCTTTGTCTACATCTTCTCTAACATTCCTCATTATATTTTCAGTATACAAGTTAAATAAGTAGGGTGACAATATGCACCCCTGACGGACCCCTTGTTTTATGTCAAACCAACTTGTTGTTTCACCATTTATTCTTACTGCTGCTTGTTGGTCTAAATACAGCAGTGATGTTAATTGTATCAAATGTGTTGGAAATCCCATTTTTTCCATTATTTCCCAAAGTTTCTGGTGTTGTACACAATCAAATGCCTTTGAGTAGTCTATAAAGGATAAATATAGATTCACATTAAACTCCCTGCATTTCTCTATTATTAATCTTAGATTGAATATATGATCTCTTGATCCTCGTCCTTGCCTGAAGCCAGCTTGGACCATATTGACTTCTTCTTCTATTTTCTTTCGAAGTCTACCCATTATGATTTTTAACAGAATTTTACTGGCATGACTAATCAGGGCAACAGTTCTGTAGTTGGTGCATAATTTCAAGTTACCCTTTTTTGGCAGTGGTATGAATACAGTTCTTTTCCAATCTTTTGGCCAAATACCTGAATGCCATATCTTTTTACATAGTGCATGATAGATTGTTGCACACTCCTTTCCTCCTGCTTTAATAAATTCAGCGGTTATCTCATCACATCCTGGTGATTTACCATTTTTCAGACTCTTTATTGCCCATAAAACTTCTTCCATTGTCGGCTCGGGTTCTTTCTCCTCCAATAATAATTCACACTGTTGATATCTGCTTCCACAGTCGGTTGTTTCATACATTCTTTTGCAATATTCCTTCCATCTTTCCAGAATTTCCTCTGTCTCTGTCAGGGTATTCCCCATCTCATCACAAATTACATTTAGCTTAGGTGTGACATTTCTCGTCAATGTCTTCATTTCTTTAAACATTTCACTATCTCTTCCACACCTCTGATGTTCTTCTATTCTTTCACAACAATCTTGTATGTATTGTTTTTTGTCTTTTCTTATGTTTCTTCGTACTTCTTTTGTTAAAGTTTTATATTTATCTTTGTTGTTGTTTGTCACTCTCCATTGCGTCTTCATTTCTCTACATTGTTTTATCAGTTCTAGTGTACCTGCTGTGATCCATCTATTCCTTTGTGTTTTCTTTACTGGAACCATGTCTTTAGCTGTTGCTACTAAGATATCTCTGGCCTGCGTAGCCAATTCATCTGGTGTCATCTCTTCCTGTACAGCCATCAGGATTTCGAAACGGTTCTTCACTTCTATACCGTATTGTTCTGGTATATTTGTAAGGTCAAAGCGGAGTGGTCTTGATCCCATAACTATCTTTTTTATCTTTATCTTCATGTCTGCTATTAATAACTCATGGTCCGTGTCACAATAAGCACCTGGTAAAGTTTTTGCTGATGTTATGCTTGACCTCCACCTTCTCTGCACTAAAATGTAATCTATTTGCGTAGAAGATAATAATAAGTTGTATATACGTGCATATAAAACATATTCCCTTATAAACAAACAAACATTAGTACACTGAATTTGCGTAGATGATAATAATTAGTTTTATTTCCCTATATACGAGGGGTGATTGATAAGTTCTCGGCATAAGGTACAAATACTTGAAACGCACAGTTGATGTTAGGTGCATTTGTAGATCAGGTTAATGTAAGATTAAACCAAGTTTCAAGAAATTAACTGCGACTAATTTTTTTTCAACAGGTTACTGAAGTGGTACGGGGTGGCAGAAATTTAGAAAATGGATAAAATTTCTCATCGAGCAGTCATTCGCTACCTCTGCATTGAGGGCTTATCATCGAAGGAGGTCCATGAGGATTTGTTAAAGACTCTAGGGGAGAGTGCCCCTCCTTACAACACAGTGAAGAAATGGGCAGCTCAATTCAAACATGGAAGGGAGAGTGTGGAAGATGATCCCCGTCCAGGAAAAACAAGAACGGCAACCACCGATGAAACTACCGGCAGAATCCATGACATGATAATAGAGGATCAACGACTAACTGGTCAGGGGACACAAGCTCCTACCAGGATCTGGAGAGGACTGCGGGCTTTGCCATGTCAACAAGGATCAAGATTTGATGTGACCAACAACTTCGAACGCAGAAGAAGAAGACGACGACGACAGCTAACTAAGCGGTACATTGCTATTGAGTTGGGCATCTCCCAGAAATGTGTTCATGCCATTATTCACATTGATCTTCAAATTAAAAAGGTCTCTGCTCAATGGATCCCGAAACTTCTTATAGCTGATCACAAACAACAGTGTCTCAACGTGTCAAGAAACAATCTTGGCCATTTTTCTGCAAATCCTGAAAATTTTCTTCGTCAGTTATGATGGATGAGAGTTGGGTTTATCATTTTCAACCAGAAACCAAAAAACAGTCAAAGCAATGGAAACATCACGGATCCTCACCTCCAAAGAAAGCAAGGTTGGTTCTGTCTGCAGGCTCTTCTTCTTCGTTCGCTTCTACCACCAAGATCGCCCCTTGATCCTACTGAATTTACTCCTGTGGTTCTTGCGATAGTCTCATTTAGGATGGAGGCTCAGAGCATCGTGGGGCTTGGGCCTATATTCTCGGTGGGTCACAGAAGCGGGACTGCGTGACACTGTGGTTTTCGTTGTACCAGTTTAGTCTAGAGTTGGACTTTCTCACAGGAAAACCTCGAAGTGGTTTAGATATGAACATATCCCCGCCAGGTGACAGGTGGTTGCCCATCCACCATGGAGTTGGACTTTCTCACTGGAAAACATCAACGTAATTTTGGATATAATATATCCCCGTCGGGTGAGAGGTGGTTGCCTATATCTAGACTGCACTGGTCCAGTGTCTCCGACTTCAGCATTTTGTGGTCGTTGCCGCTGCCTTTCTTGGTGCTAACCAGGACGGAGCTTTTGTCGATGAGGACGAATCCTCGCCACTAGTGAGTTTCACCCCTGGGTTAAGCCGGCTTAGGCATATTATCCCAGTATAGGTGTATATAGGATATGATCGGCCTCTAAAGCGGAAGGACCGTGATATGCGTAGCCATAAAGTTTCACCCCTGAGTTAATCCAGTTTAGGCATATTGCCCCAGTATGGGTGTATATCAGTCATAGCCGGCTTCCAGAGCAGAGGTGCCTTTTCAGCAGCCCTCACCGCGAGTCTACTGGCCATACCGATTAAATTTTACTTAATCCTTTCCACCACTTTTTCCACACCGACGCCGCGCGGCAACCCTAATCGCATTTTTCTTCATTAACGACTACAAAGTTGTGACGTTTCGGCGTGAGCCTTACTCATACAAAAACATACAAGACGAAGAAATAGAGAGAGGAGATAAAGTATAGATTCACATGAATAATATTAAAAAGGAAAAAAAAATTAAAAATTAAATAGAGTACATAGCTGTAAATTGTATGGTGTGGCTTGTCCGGCGGTGTGTGTCAGGAATGGATTTAGTAGAACAGCAGAGTCTTGGTTTAACCCCTGGTTAAGCCAGTTTAGGAATTTGAGCCAGTATGGGTGTATATAGGACGTAGCCGGCCTCTAGAGCAGAGGTGTCGTGATATGAGTAGACTTTACTGCGAGACTACTGGCTACTTCACTTAATCCTTTTCATCACCTTTTCCACAGCGGCGCCGCGCGGCAACCCTAATCGCGTTTTTCTTCAATGGCCGGGAGGAATTTCATCCCACGCACGGCAGCTGAAGAATCTTGCTAGCAGTGTATCTGCAGGCAAAATGATGGCTTCCATCTTTTGGGATTCAGAAGGTGTGCTATTGGTAGACTACCTTCAAAAGGGCAGAACGGTCACCGGGGCTTATTACGCTAATCTTGTGAAGCAACTGCAGGTCAAACTGAAGGAAAAGCGTCGAGGGAAATTGACGAGAGGAGTCATGTTTCATGAATACAATGCTCCAGTTCACAAGTCGGCTGTGACAATGGCTGCCATTCCTGAATACAGCTTCCAGCTTCTTGAACATCCTCATTATTCCTCAGATTTGGCTCCTTCGGACTATTACCTTCTTACCAAGCTCAAAAAGGAGCTCAGTGGTCGCAAATTTGCTTGAGATGATGACATCATTCACGCTGTAGATCACTTATTACTGGAACAAGATGCTGACTTTTACAAAGAAGGGATCTGTATGCTCCAGGATCGCTGGGCTAAGTGCATAAACTTGCAAGGGGGCTATGTTGAGAAATAACCCCAAAAAGTTACCCACAAATAATCCGCAGTGCCTTATGCCGAGAACTTATCAATCACTCCTCGTAAAACCTGTTCCCGTATAAACTTCAAAAGGAGTCGTGTATACTACATTGCATCTAGATTGATAAATCAAGCAAAGTTGAAGAGATGAATAATGACAAATAGAAAATCATCACAGTTTTAAAAAAATATTTTACCCACATAAAGCGACAAGGTTCATTCATTCATTTGCATGTCCTTGCGGAACTTTGCCTCCCTAACAGCTCTCCTGTAGGCCTCTCGGTTGTGAGGAAGATGGCCTGCTGCTGATGCATCCATTTGCAGTTCATCAACGATGTCCTGCAGCTATCTTCGCCTTGGTCTTCCTCTCTTTTTTCTCATTATGTAACTCTTCCAAGACGGTTTTCTCTAGATTATCATAACGTTTTAATATGTCCAAAATATTTAAGTTTTCTCTGTTTAATACTCTTTACTAGCCAGCCTTCTTCAATTTTAAGTTCTTGTAGTATGGATACATTTGTTCTTTTTTGTGCCCATGATATTTGAAGAACTCTTCTGTAGCATTTACATTCAAAATCAAAGTACTTTAATGAAAATCAAAATGTACAAACTAGGGCAAAAAAGTAGGAACGGCTTTATTACTTAACGATGACACATTTGTGACGTTTCAACGTGAGCCTAAATCATACAAAAACAAACAGGACAAAGAAATAGAGAATTTATACTTTATTTCCTCTCTCTATTTATTCGTCCTGTGTGCGAAAAAAGCTGTTCCTACCTTTTTCTAATTTATACATTTTGGCATCACAGCTTTACTGCAGTGGCTTCGTGTATAGCTATATACTCATACACCAATTATTGTGTATAATGAAAACCATGCTGCATGGGATCATGTACTGAATGAGGAAAATGCAATGGGACAATCAAAATACAGGTGGATGGACAAGATCAAAAGATGGGTTATGAATCTGCATAGAAGCAAGAGTAACAAAGGGCACTCAACATCTACTGGAAGCGAAGGAGATGTGATTCCTAAGAAGAGTAATGAGAATACCATGGATAGCCAAGAAAACAAATGAAAAGTTACCAGATGAGGCTGGGCATATTAAATTCAGAACAGCCAAAAGAAGAGGCAAACTGGAGCATATAGTGGCAACGGGAAAACTGGAAGGACAAACGGACAGAGGAAGACAAAGAAACAAGATTCTTGACGGACTAAAAGAGTAGCACGTACCACGGTCCAACACACATATTATAGGGAAAAAATGCGAAGGACAAATGGTTGTAGAAAATAAATGATGACCAACGCCTGATTGGCATGGGCCAGAGAGGACAGAACAAGCCTGAGATCTTCTGCGTTATGATCGTCTCTACGAATAATATTGTTAACAAGCTAACGCAGGTAACCTTCTTGATGTCGTCAGCGCAGTGGTCTCGTCCAAAAAACGCGCTTTAAAAAGCGCTTTCAGTCGACATGCGCAGTGGCTATACTACGAATAAGCAGCCCCCCACCCCGGGGCGTATTTATCCGTAGTTTCTTACCGATAAGCACTCCCCTTCTCTATAGAGTGGCACAAGATGATGACTGCAGAGACCTGCTTGCCGATACCATAACGCGTTTCGTTATTTTGTAATTGCTCCAACTTTTTAAAACTTTACGTCTGCTAAACAAACAATATGGCTAACGTTGGGATAATACGAAAGCGACAAGTAAGAAGGAACCGGAGATCGTCGGAGAGCAACAGTGATTCAGAAAATGAAGAGACTAGGTAGCATATCATATACGTAATTGTTAATTAATTGTTCTTATAATGGCATATGATTTTCTTCATTTTGAATCGACTCAGTCAGCTGACTAGGTTCATATTGACAGTTCACATTGAGTGATTCTTTATTGTTTAGGCAACAGTGAACAGTTAGTTAGTTGATCATTTTGGGCCAAAGGCGGCACATAGAGCGGACGACAATGCTCTCCATGTCTGGCGATTCCTTGCTACTTGCTTTAGATCTTCGGTGTTTCTGATGAGCATTGTTGGACACTCCTTGGTAATAACTATTCTTAGTGTGTCTTTGGGTCTTCCCCGCTTTCTTTTACCCCCTGGTGACCATGTAAATGCTTGGCGTGGGAGTCATTTTTCGCCCATCCTAAGTACGTGGGCGATGTAGTGAACAGTAATGGTTAGTTAATTAGTTAGGATAAAAATCTTAGTATTTTGGACAAATCTATGTATGTTTGGATCACGTTCTCACTGTATTAGACAATTTATAGCAAAAAGTATGGACACTTCATACACTAGCGAGCACACAGTTGTATTGTTTCAACTGACAACTCAATCATGCAAAAACATAAAGGAAAGAAAAAAAAGAACAGAAAAGAAAAGTAAAATTCACAAATATAATAACAGTAACTGTGGGAAAAAGGAGGGCTTAGCTGTGACTTATATGAAGCAGTGTCTGAGAGTGCATGTGGTGAAATTTTGTGAAAGTTTAAATGAAGACTTGTGAGGTGTGCCATCTGTCTGATCAGCTGATAGTAAAGAGGGGGTGCAGAAAGGAAGTGGGGGGGGGGGGGGGAATGTAGTAATTGTCAAAGCCTAGATAAAGATGGGTGGAATAGGTGAATGTAGCGACCTTCTTCATCAGTTTCGCTGGAATTGCATGCTAGTGTACTTTGTTGCTGATGCAGTGGAGATGTTGAGGAACAGCATCATGTTGGTTTGGGAGTAGCTCATGACAGCTGTTTTTTAAATCCTTAAATGCAGCTAAAAAGCAGGGGTTGTGCAGTACTTCTTTAGCAGATTCCACCACTATGGGGACTATGGCTTAGCCTGGCCTTGTTAGCCAAGGCTGGCTTTTATATATCCAGCTGCCTGTGTACTTTTGTGTCTTCTGCTATTTGCTTATTTTCTTTTATTTTCTACTATTTGTTTACGTTTGTGTCTCAACTATTTATTTACTTTCATATCTTCTACTATTTATTTACTTTTATGTCTCAACTATTTACTTACTTTCATATCTTCTACTATTTATTTACTTTTGTATCTCAACTATTTAATCTACTATTTATTTACTTTTGTATCTCAACTATTTACTTACTTTCATATCTTCTACTATTGGTTATTTTTGTGTGAACCTTTGCCATGCAAATCAAATTGTGCAGATGTTTAACTGTAGATGTGTAACCTTTTCCTCAAGGGAGAAACTGGAATCTCTACGAGCTGTACAGAAAATGCGGTCAAGGCAGCATGGTGTAAGTGCTGCTAGTTTGGCTCTAGGAAAGAAGATATCCAAAACAGAAGAAGTATCAGATGTAAGTAAAGCTCAGAAGTTTGAATATGAGAAGTTGAAATGTAAGGAGTTTAAATGTAAATATTGAATCATTTCTGTGTTTTATACTAATTATTTTGTTTGTATATCAATTTAGTGTTTTGTTTGCTTTGTTGTGTTTGTTATCATTTTAGCATTTCTTTCTTTTGTTCTTTTGTTTCTTTCCATTTAAGTGTTTATTTGCTTTATATTTTTGTTATAATGTTAGTTCTTCTTAACTTTGTTGTTTACGTATTATTTTGGTATTTAATGTTACCTTGTTTGTTGCACTGTCATTTATGTATTTCTAAAGTGCTCATATGTTTGCACTGTCTGTGTCATTTTAATGGATTTTAATGTTTTATGAGGGCTTGTATTGAAAATTAAACTGAATTCCACTCAGTGCAAAAGAGTAATGTAATAGTTTATAGTCAGCCTAGATGAATAGCGGGTACTGCTAGTTGTATTAGGGAACAATGGTTTCTCATCACTAGAAGCTGAGGGCTTTGGTGAGTGAAGTCCTTACTGTGATCTGGTGCTAATTTACTGAATCCTTTCCTCACAGTGAGACTGCAGGGAAGCTTGGCTTAGCATTTCATCAGGTCAGCACCAGCTCAGAGCCTCTGTAGGCTCATGGATGTATAACAATCATCAGCATATTGCCAGTCTTACTCTTTGCACATGGGCATAGGAGCCACCACTGTTTTCTCAGTTTTCTTTGACTATCAACGACAGACAAAAGAGGATTTGTATAAGAAATGATTGCTAGGCTCAAAGCATAGCACAGAAATAAAAGTTACATTATTTTACTTTCTAGCTTCTAATTATACCATATATCAGGCTGAAGTGACTAAATGAACTTCTTTGCCAATATGAGAAAATTCCATGTCAGCAGAATTCTGTGGAGCAAACAGTATTGTGCTACAGTTATCAGTAGCAGTGAACTGGTGATGTTCAAGCTACTGTGCTAACTTCCAGGGCTGTGGAGATGTTATGCCAGGCCTTTGACTTAATAGTTCCTCTTTTTTTTTTCTACTGTCTGAGTTAGACAGTATATGTCTGTCAATCAGTCAGTCATTTGCATGTCCCCTGTAGAACTTTGCCTCCTTAACAGCTCTCCTGTAGGTCTCTCTGTTGTAAGCAAGATGCCTTGCTGCTGATGCATCCATCTGCAGATTATCAATGATGTCTTGCAGCCATCTTTGCTTTAGTCTTCTTTTTCCCATTATGTACCCTTCCAAGATGGTCTTCTCTAGATTATAATGACGTTTAATGTGTCTAAAATATTTAGGTTTCTCTGTTTAATCCTCTTTCCTAGCCAGCCTTCTTCAATATTAAGTTCTTGAGCATGGATATATTTGTTCTTTTTTGTGTCCATGATATTTGAAGAACTCTTCTGTAGCACTTACATTCAAAGGCATTTATGTATTTCTTAGGTGTTTTGTTAAGTGTCCAGATCTCACAGGCATATGTCGTGATGGGAAAGATGCATGCCCTTAAAAATCTTATTTTTGTACTTCTGTCTGTTCCTCTCCACAGCTTCTTTAGTTGTTTTACTTTTTGAAGAGTGATAGATATCTTCCTTTTAATTTCCCTCATTGTATCTCCATTATTAGTTAGCAATGATCCAAAATATTCAAAACTCTCCACCTCTTCCAATTTTTCGCATTGATACATATTTCAGCTGCCTTGTTTGTTTTGTCATTTGTCATCAATTTAGTTTTCTTCACATTAAGATAGAGGTTTTGCTCTTCACTATTCTTACAGACTGACATAATTAGTTTTTCCATTCCTTTTTGTGTTGTGGACAGTAATACTGTGTCATCAGCATATCTAATCTCTGGTATTTCATAACCTCTAATTGTTATGGCATCATAATATTCTTTGTCTATATCTTCTTTAACATTCCTCATTATATTTTCAGTATCATCATCATCATCATCATGTGCCGTGCCGACTGGCGTTGGCTATTATGCTTCTCCAGAGTACCCGATCCTTCATGCAGGCCATCAGTTCAGTTGGTGATCTCCTCTCACACCGTCCCGTCAGACTGTCCAGTATCATTTCTCTTGGTCTTCCTCTTGATCTTCTTCCTTCTATTTTTCCTGTTGTTATAATATTTTCAATACCCCCTCTTCTCATTGCATGTCCTATGAAAGTACATTGTCTCTCTCTTATCTTTTTGACAAGATTTTTTGTCTCTCCAGCTCTTCTCATACATTCTTCATTAGTTATTTTTGCTGTCCAGGGGATTCGCAACATTCTTCTAATAAACCACACTTCTGCTGCTTCCAATGATTTTTATGCAGACTTGCCTATTGTCCATGATTCACTTCCATATAACAAGATAGGTTCAATATAGCATTTTAGGACTCGTTTTCTAACATTCATTGATAAAGATGTGTTAGCTAATATGTTTCTCATTCTCTGAAATGCAGTCTTTGCTTGACCTATACTGTTCCTAATTTCTGTTCTGCATTTCCCATCTGAAGTTATTACTGCTCCAAGGTATTTGAATTTCTGCACCTGCTTTAGAATAGTTCTGTTTAATTTAATACTGCATGCTGGTGGATTCTGTTTCGTAGATATAACAATAGTCTCTGTCTTTTTGATGTTCAAAGTAAGGCCTTTCTGTTCACTTTCTTTGGCGACTTTATCCAAGAGATTTTGCAGGTCTTGTTGGTTCTCAGCTATCAGTACTGTGTCGTCAGCATACCGAAGGTTGTTAATATTGTATCCTCCAATTTTTATGCCTGGTTCTGTGATGATTGTTCTTAGAATAATCTCGCTATACAGAGAAAAAAGGTCTGGAGATAGTACACATCCTTGTCACACCCCTTGTTTTATAGGTTGATATTTTCCAATCCTATTTTCAACTCGAACTGCTGCTTCTTGCTGCCAGTATAGATGTTTTACAATCCTCAGGTCTTTGCCGTCTATATTGATGTCTTCAAGCATTTTAATAATTTCATTATGTTTCACCTTGTCAAATGCCTTGGTGTAATCAATGAAGCATAAGTAGAGATTTTCAGTATAATTTTCAGTATACAAGTTAAATAAAAAAGGCGAAAGCATGCATACCTGACAGACCCCTTGTTTTATGTCAAACCAGTTGGTGTTTCACCATTTATTATTATTGTTGCCTGTTGGTCTAGATACTGCAGTGATATTAATTGTATCAAATGTGTTGAATATAAATATAGATTCACATTAAATTCTCTGCATTTCTCCATTATTAATCTTATATTGAGCATATGATCTCTTGATCCTCTACCTTGCCTAAAACCAGCTTGGACCATATTGACATCTTCTGTTTTCTTTCAAAGTCTACCCATTATGATTTTTAATAGAATTTTACTGGCATGACTAATCCTGGCAACAGTTCTGTAGTTTGTGCATAATTTCAAGTTACCCTTTTTTGGCAGTGGTATGAATACAGTTCTTTTCCATTCTTTTGGCCAAATACCTGAATGCCATATCTTTTACATTGTGCATGATAGATTGTTGCACATTCCTTTCCTCCTGCTTTAATAAGTTCAGCTGTTAGCTCATCACATCCTGGTGATTTAACATTTTTCAGATTCTTTATTGCCCATAAAACTTCTTCAGTTGTTGGTTTGGGTTCTTTCTCCTCCAATAATAATTCATAATGTTGATTTCTGCTTTCACAGTCAATTGTTTCATACATTCTTCTGCAATATTCCTTCCATCTTTCTAGAATTTCCTCTGTCTCTGTCAGTGTCTTCCCCCATCTCATCACAAATTACATTTAGCTTAAATGTGACATATCTCGTCAATGTCTTCATTTCTTTAAACATTTCACTATCTCTTTCACACTTCTGATGTCCTTCTATTCTTTCACAACAATCTTGTATGTGTTGTTTTTTGTCTTTCCTTAAGTTTTTTCGTACTTCCTTTTTTTAAAGATTTATATTCCTCTTAGTTGTTGTTTGTCGCTTTCCATTGCGTCTTCATTTCTCTACATTGTTTTATCAGTTCTGGTGTACCTGCTGTAATCCATCCATTCTGTTGTGGTTTCTTTACTGGAACCATGTCTTTAGCTGTTGTTATTAAGATATCTCTGGCCTTGTACATGTCTACACACTCAAATATGAAATCTTTTGTAGTTTCACCTCTACAGCCCACCTCACTTCAAGAATCTGTCTATTTCTTTACTTTAGCCTTGTCAGCAGGACAGAGACTGACATTTCACAAGGTGATGGAGTCTCTTGAGAAGCCTATTTTTAGAATTAAAGGAATGAAATCCACTGTCCACCTTTTTCTGTATTTGCATTTCAAAATCTTCACAACATGAGCTTGTGAAAACCTGAAGTTTGCAGTTACAGTCAAGCGGTCCAAAATATTGAGTTATGAATAGTGGAGTCAGCATGATGGATGTTCACCTCAAAATATCACTTCAAAGATTTTTCTATTGTCCAACTCTTTCGTCAGTGGTACATTTATACTGGCTCCGGCACTACATGTTTTTCTGTTGTCTCTTGTTCATAACTCCACAGTCTACTGGTCTCGTAGGCTTTTTTCTTTAATTTTGTATACCATTATCACAGAATGATTTATTTTTTTCTCCAGGCAGACCCTTTCAAGATGAAAACTGGAGGTTTTGTTGATATGAAGGCCTTGAAGAAAAAGTGAGTTGAAATATTGATTAATAAACTGTAGATGTTTGTAAAGTAATAGTTTTCCTTTTGAGTTTTTTTTAAAATTTGTAAATGCATTGTGGATAATTATAATGTTATAGTTTTGACTTTGGATTAATTCACTAAAAATAAAGGGTAAATGATTATGAAGTAGTATTTTTAGTTTGGATTTTTGTGTGATAAATAGTAGATTATAAGGCTATAATTTTGACTTTTTTCCCCCTCAGCCTGTAAATTAGAATAAATCTGTTTTAAACTCTTAATTTTAACTCCCAACTTGATGGGAGAAGATATCATGTCAGTAATGAGCTTAATAGATCAGGACACAGTTATAGCAGTGCTCATGATAAAAACTTGATGTATTACTGAATTATAGTCAGTGTGGGGTAGGGACTGACATGTTCCTTAAGGTGATGGAGCTTGACAAGAAGTATGGCTCCTAGATCTTGGCAGCAGATGTTGTAGTGAAGACTTTACAGCACAGGAATCACATCAGGCTGGAAGATGGTTGTGATGGTCATCGTAACTTCTCAGAACTGACTTGTCTGTCAGACCTTTCAACAAAGTCTACCACCATTGTGGATGTGCCAGTCCCCTTATCTTCATTTGCCAGGCTGCAGGAGTACAACTGTGTTTTCAGGTGTACCACATTAAGATTGGGTAAAGCCATGGTCATTTATTGTTCAACCTGGTTTTGGTGAGAATGGTGCCTGTCTGGCACAGCAAAAACTTGTAAGCCAAGATCTTAGAAATAGTACTGTGGTATTAGGAAATTTAGAATACTATGGGATATTGTTTTTGTTTCATCAATAATGTGTATTCATTCATTAGGTGTTGTTGGTGATCATGTTGCTCTGTTTTAGTGCACTTCTAGATACTTCTGGTCAGATCTATTGCCTTCATTGTCATCTGTCATGTGGTTGAGCTCATTTAGATGTTTTTCTCATTATTGCCCTCTGTTGCTTTGGTCTATGAGTTTTCCAGTGATCATCAAGTCTTTTACTTACTGTTTTATCAAGGAATTTTGATTGTCTTCTTCCTCATTCGCTTCTACCACCAAGACTACCCAGTGATCCTACAGAATTTACCCCCGTGGTCCTCAATAGGTCCCGTGGTCCCCAAAAGGACCACATGAGATTCTCGAGAGGATCACAAGAGGTTCAGAGTATCGCAGGGCATGAGCCTGTATTCTTGGTGGGTCACAGAAGCAGGATTGTGTGACACTATGGTTTTCATTGCACCAGTTTAATCTAGAGTTGGACTTTCTCACCGGAAAACCTTGACGTGTTTTGGATATGAGTATGTCCCCACTAGGTGAGAGGTGGTCGCCCATCTAGCCTAGAGTTGGACTTTCTCACTGGAAAACCTTGACGTGTTTTGGGATACCCTTGTACCCCCACCAGGTGACAGGTGGTTGCCCAACCAGTCCAGCGTTGGACTTTCTCACCGGAAAACCACAGTGTAATTAGGATACACATACATCCCTGCCGGGTGAGAGGTATTGCCTATATCTAGACTGCACTGGTCCAGTGTCTCCAACTTCAGCATTTTGTGGTCATGGCTGCTACCCTTCCTAGTTCTGACCAGGACAGAGCTTTTGTCCAGGAGGACAAATCCTCCCAATTAGTGAGTTTCACCCCTGGGTTGAGCCAGTTTAGGCATATTATCCCAGTATAGGCGTGTTTAGGACATGACCGACCTCTAGAGCGGAGGTACCGTGACTTGAGTAGCCATCAAGTTTCACCCCTGGTTTAAGCCAGTTTAGGCATATTTCACCAGTATGGGTGTAGTAACGGATGTGGCCGTTAGCACAGAGGTACCATGGTATGAGTAACTCTCGTCGCGAGACTACTGGACATACAGATTAAGCTTCATTTTATCCTTTCCATCGCCTTTTCACATCGGCGCTGCACAGCAACCCTGATTGCTTTTCCTTATTTTCTTCATTGGCCAGGAGGAGTTTCACTCCACGCGCGGCATCCAAAGAGTCTCACCAGCTGCATTTTAACCCCTGGGTTAAGCTGGTTCAGGCAATTTGCCCAGTATGAGTGTACATGGGACGTGGCCTACCTCCAGAGCAGACGTGCCGTGATTTGAGCAGTCCTGACCTCGAGACTACTGACTACTTCACTTACTCCTTTCTTTCACCTTTTCCACAGTGCTGCATGGCAACCCATAATCGCACCTTTCTTCACTCCCTGGGAGGAGCCCCATTCCACCACGGCAGCTGAAGAATCTCGCCAGCAGCGATTTTGATTGTCTTTTCCTTACTGTTTTATCAAGGAATTTTGATTGTCTTTCCCTTGTGATTTTAACTAGGTATTGATGTTTGTTAACTTCAGCACGGGCTTCTGTGTTTGCTTTTTTTGCCATTCTTGACATCTTTCTGGAAAACTACATCTCTGTTGCTTCTAGTATCTGTTCCATCAGTTCATTTTTTATCATGTTCATGCTCAGTATGGTTTCTTCATCACAGCAAAATGAGAATATCCCATAACTGGTCTACCGCCTGTGCCAGTGACATCTGGAACATGTATGAACCGTCCCAAGTCATGTCCATACACAATGACAAAAAGTGATCCATGCATGATGAATGCATACATCCATGTAAATGTCCTCAGCAGGGAGGCACAACCAAGTCTAAGCAGCTATACGTCGCCAACCTTCCAAGAGCACAGCAGAATGCATCAGTCATAGACATCAGTATCATTCACGCATCAGCCATAGACATCAATATCATTCACTATGCCGATCACTGTCAGGGAAATCCATGTGCCACTGAAAGTCACAGCTCACATTGATGCCCCGAGCACTCAACTCAGTAGCTAGTTCGCCAAACCGGACTCCCAACCCACAACACGATGAAACTGGCGCAGACAAAGCGTAGAGAAAGGCAAACAAAAGCACAGTCTTCAACGGTCACATTCGCCCTTCCGCCATGTTGGAACCGGAAGTCTTGTTTTTTTTATTATTAGTATATACCATAATTTAATGATTATACAATAAAAATTGAACAGTGATGTAAATATAATATGGGCCACGAAAAAACCAACCCATCTCATGTGCTTGTTACTGTTTCTGTTTTAATACAGTTTTTTCCATAACACTTCCACCCAACAGATGACAATGGTGTAACAGAGTACATGAAGTGGGCTGGTTTTTTTGTGGTCCACCCTGTACCATCAGGTGCACAAGCGAACATTATTATTTTTAATCACGTGATTTTCTTGTTTTTTTTTTTTCTATCTTTATGATGGTTTTTTTTTTCTTTTTCAGACCACTGAAAGGTGAAGAAGCAGAAGCAATTGGTACAGCATTTGCAGCAGAGACAAACAGGAGAGATGAAGATGCAGAGATGTTAGTTGATTAGAGTTACAAAGAGAATGTTCCTATGTGTCATGAGTGTGAGAGTAACTTCTACATGTTATGTGTGTGGGAGTAACTTCTGCATGTCATGAATGTGAGGGTAACTTCTACATGTTCTGTGTGTAGGAGTAACTTCTACATGTTATGAGTGTGGGAGTAACTTCTACATGTTATGTGTGTGGGAGTAACTTCTGCATGTCATGATTGTGAGGGTAACTTCTACATGTTGGGTGTGTAGGAGTAACTTCTACATGTTATGAGTGTGGGAGTAACTTCTACATGTTATGTGTGTAGGAGTAACTTCTACATGTTATGAGTGTGGGAGTAACTTCTACATGTTATGTGTGTAGGAGTAACTTCTATATGTTATGTGTGTAGGAGTAACTTCTACATGCTATGTGTGTAGGAGTAACTTCTACATGTTATGAGTGTGGGAGTAACTTCTACGTGTCACGAACATGGGAGTAACTTCTACATGTCATGAGCATGGGAGTAACTTTTACATGTCATGAGCGTGGGAGTGACTGATTTGATAGTGTGAAGACCTTGATCTTGAGATTTCTGTTGTAGGCCAGATAACTAACTGTAAAAAATTGGTACCCAGCACTTAGCATTAGGGAAATGTACCAGAGTAGCCTGGTTAGCTGAGTGGTTAAGCGCATAGTTTACTAATCAGGTAGTACTGGGTTCAATCCCAGCAATGGGATTTTTTTCTAGTACATACCAAAAAGGCCCTGGAGTTGACCCAGCCTCTAAAAATGGCTACCAGAGAAATCTGGGAAGGTGAAGCGACCAGGCGTGATACTGACCACATCACACTTTCATGTGCCGAAGCCCATGGAAAATACGGGCTTAACACCATATTCCCCAATATGCCGTAATTGCATGCAAACGGGAATTTTACCTTTTACCTCTAAAGAGAGGCATACTAGAATACACTGTACACATGGCTGTCAGTGCTATAAGGATAGGTCTGAATCATTGATGGATAAAGTAAGAATGATTGAATTGATACTGGGGCTAAAGGTCATAGGTTCTGCTCCAGCTTGGCTCTCCACTGCATTTTATCAGAATTCACACCAGGACAGTGGAATGTGCACAATGTTTTAAGATTCAGATTTACGGGAGGAGATCAGGTTTCTCAGAGTGCTGTGAAAATAATCTTTTAATATTTTTGTGTGAGTAAGTTTTAAGAAAAATGTTTAAAAAAAAAAAAGAAGGTAAATCCCTGCTTCCATTCTGTTAAAGCATTTTGGGGATCTGGTGTTAGACCTGTATTTCCAAGACTGCCAGCATATGAAAGTGTGATGTGGTCAGTATCACATAGGGAGACGCACAGTTTCTCACAGGGTACATTCAGAGCTTCAGTGTGTGGTTGGTCTGTTTCAGCTGTTTGACAAAGGCTTTACAACATTTGAACAATTAAAAAAATATATTTTGAATGTTTCAGTTAAGCTCAATGTATTTTATGAAAGAGTTTCTTCTCTGCTATTACGGGATTTATATATATATATATATATATATTTTTTGTTTGTTTGTTCTAAAATATGAAATGTAACAAAATATTGTTTAATTAGCTTTTGATTAGGTACTCTCTGTGCTTTTTTTTTTTTTTTTGACTGGACAGCCCTATAATTACCTTTACCAGAATGAAATTCCAGAGCTAGCATCAATAAAAATCACAGAGACCAATTCGCAGTTTTCATAACTGTGCACACCGCCCTCAGTAAACATTGACTGACTGTGGTACACACTGTAATGTATGCATAACAACAGACAAGAAGAAGAAACCATGTAAGATGGTCAACTGGACTACCATGCAGTGGAAGATCTCCAGAAACAGCTGCTACCACCAAACCCTTTCATCACCAACATACTGTGCAGATAGAACAGCTGAGATGGATCTGCTAATTCCACTACCCGGCACAAGGGGAAAAAAAAAGATGGAAACTTGTGAACCTGGGAGTAAGGAAAAGCAAGATGTCTGTGTTAATTATAAAACTAACAAATCGTATATCTGTGTTTATTAGTACACTGTAGGTGTGGATAAAGTTGCATAGAAATATAGTTTATCTAATGTTTTAATATACCTTGGGTTTGATTTCTAGGTTAAAATATGTTGAAGAGGAACTGGCGCGGAGAAAGGGGCACCACAAAGAGGAGCAGAACCATGTGGACAAGTAAGTAAAGAAAGTGCTCTCATTTGCTTACTGCTCTTAGAAATAGATGAACCAAGCAGTTTGTGAGTAACATGCCTTGCAAAGCTTTGCTTAGCAGTAATCATGTAGTTCCATTTTGTAGTATCCATGTTAGTTTCTGCATGATAGTCCCAGATATGGCGTAAGCCATTAAGCTAGGCAAATGCCGCAGTCAAAAATGTGGATGTTTCCTTTCCATGGAATTCTATACAGTGGTGTTGTAATATTTATGGCATATAGTTGGAAAAGTGAATGTAACAAAGTATTTCCGTGTTAAAAGTATACTTATTATGCATCAAAAGAACTGCAGATGTATGGCAAATCCATAATGCAGTATATTTTATAGGAAAAAAGAACTGGTGTGAAAATAGGAGAACATTTTATGATTGACAAATAAAACTGTGTTCTACTTACCATCAGCACTGCATATATTCTCTTGTGATGACACAAACCCACTTGTGACAGAAAAACTGAATTGTTGTGATGATATGTGAAATTCCTCACAAAAAACATCACTTTTTTTTTTCAAAAATTATAACGTGAATTTTGCACAAACTGTGCAGCATGATCACAAAATAACTTGTTCTGGAGCAACAACACTTGTCGAAGGACAACTGTCACAGTCACTTTCCAAATCACTGTCTACAGTTACCTTGTCAGAACTGGAATGATAGGAAGCATTCTTCTTAGATAATGTCTGAAATAACCTTCTAGTTACTTCTGCACTCCATCTAATAGGTTTAGAACTATTTGGGGTACATTCAGTAACAGTTGTCTAGTTATAGGGCATGTCCATATGCTTAACTTATTTACAAAAAAAGATGAAAATACTGCACAGAAATTTTGAAAAACATGTTTCCTGGATACACTCAAAAGGAAGAGGAGGGGTCAACTGGCATGCGCACTAAACGTTTACAATACAAATTTACACTGGTTTTTTAATGAAGCAAACCATCCAACAGAAAGCTGCTACTTCGCATTAAATGGATAAGCCAGAAGCCGCAGAAAAAATCTAACATCCAGCACAGGAAGAGTTAATAACCCCTGTCAGGGACAGGACTTGCATTTTTTTGTTACCCCTTTTGTTCTCCACACATTTTACCACTGCTTCTAGTGCTTCATGCAGCTCTTAATTCAGTTTAGTAATTATTACAACAGGCTGAGGTATTGCATATATAGCAAGCTGCATATAGGCATAGTTGATGAATACAAATGTGGCACTTTGAAAAAATGGCAGCCCAGAATCAGTATGACTGCCCTGCTTTGAAAAGCAAAGAAAGCACATCAACAATGCAGGTATGGTGATGTTGACAACCTAAGAGATAGTTAATGTCTTGGAACGCATAAAGAAGGATGTAGTATTTATGCACAAAACATTTCACACAGAACTACAGACAAATTCATTCATTCATTTGCATGTTGAGGAACTTTGCCTCCCAAGCAGCACTCCTGTAGGCCTCTCGGTTGTGAGCAAGATGGCCTGCTGCTGCTGCTGCATCCATTTCCAGATCGTCAACGATGTCTTGCAGCCATCTTCGTCTTGGTCTTCCTCTTTTTCTTTTTCCCATTATGTATCCTTCCAATACGGTCATCTCTAAATTATCATGACGTTTAATGTGTCCAAAATATTTAAGTTTTCTCTCTTTAATCCTCTTTACTAGCCAGCCTTCTTCAATATTAAGCTCTTGTAGTATATATATTTTAGTTCTTTTTTGTGTCCACGATATTTGGAGAACTCTTCTGTAGCATTTACATTCAAAGGCATTTATGTGTTTCTCAGCTGTTTTGTTAAGTGTCCAGGTCTCACAGGCATATAAGAGAGTTTAATGTGAATCTATATTTATCCTTTATAGACTGCTCAAAGCCATTTGATTGTGTGTACAGATAAATAGAGGAGGTTATCTGTAGAGATTTTTTTCCACATGGAGAATGTAACAGGTTAATTATTAATTATTATTATTATTATTGTTTGTTTCTTTCACAGACAGAAATCTCAGGCAGATTCTTTATATGACTTGCCAGAACATCTGAAGAAGTATTCCTCAGAGAAGAAATCAGAAGACATGTTGTCTAATCAAATGCTGTCTGGCATCCCAGAGATTGACCTTGGCATTGAGTGAGCAGCCTTTTTTTTTTAATGTTTGTCAGAGCATATGGGAATATTTCGTAATGCTATTTGTTTTGTTGGATATTGTTGGCAGTCATGTTTCTCCATTTTGTATAATCATTGGTGTTTCTGATCAGTTCAGATACTTTTCTTTCTCTATGGCACATTCACCTAACATCATTTTTTTCTTCGCTTCCCTCACTTTCTTTTTTTTCCCTTGAATTTTCCAGTCATTACTTTTTTCTTGTAATGTTATTCTGAAACTTCTCTGATATTTTCCCTTTTCCAGTCATAATGTACAATATGTAGTAAACTTTTTGGCTTCTTTCTCTCCCCCCCCCCCATCCTAATCAAAATCTTATTCTTTGTTTTGGTCCCTTGTCACTTGGTCAACTCATTGAGATGTTTTTCTCTGTTTCCTTCTCATTCTTTTTCCCCCTTTAGTTTTCTGGTGACTGCCAGGTTCTCTAACTTCCATCTTCTTGAGACATAATTTGCAGAACCTGATAAGTATGTGCTACAATACAGCAGTCTTGCTGCCATGAAGCTACTGTTTGTATGCAGTATTTGTTGTAATCTTTATTGTGTTTCTTGCAATTATGTTTTTATATTATTTTGCTGTAACTATTTCTTTATGGTATTTAATATGACTTTTCTTTATAGCATTTATTGTAACAGATTCTTTATAATACTTGCCATAACTCTTTGTTGAAAGTAAATTTCTTTATAACATTTGTTGTAATTTTTACTTCAAACATTTGGTGTAAGCTTTTCAAGTTTTTCTTTCTTGCATTTGTTACTCCTCCTCTCCAGTGCTAAGATAAAGAACATAGAACAGACAGAAGATGCCAAACAGAAACTCCTTGAGGAAAGGAAACGTCAGCGAGAGAATATTCCATCAGATTTTGTGCCAACAAATGTTGCGGTGAACTTTGTACAACACAACAGATGTAAGTTGGTGGTTGACAGTTACAAAAGTTACAATAATACATTAATATAACTGAATATCACTGTTAACTCTTTCACCCCTGAATGAATTTTCATGCTTTGCTAGGATAAACTTTAATAAGAAATGTTGGTAGAAAGAAACTGGAAGAAAATTACCCTGTAACTTAAAAATATGGGTTGAGTTAGAAATGTGCAACTTTTCATTTTATTAGTCTTTGCCTAAATATTACTCTGAGCATTGATTTGAATAGGTGTGTAAGATCTACCAACACTGCCAGTGTTTTTTTGAAGTAAAAGAGATAATAGCAATAACAGGACACAAGTCCTAATAGCCAGAGTAGATAGAAATGAACTATTTATGAAGGAGTCTTCTTCTTCGTTTGCTTCTACCACCAAGACCGCCCCGTGATCCTACTGAATTTACTCCAGTGGTCCTCGATAGGTCCTGTGGTCCTCAATAGGTCCTGTGGTCCACCTGTGGTCCCCAAAAGGACCACACAAGATCCCACAGAAGACCACAAAAGGTTCAGAGTATCGAAGGGCTTGAGCCTGTATTCTCAGTGGGTCTCAGAAGCGGGATTGGGTGACACTGGTTTTCGTTGCACTAGTTTAGTCTAGAGTTGGACTTTCTCACCGGAAAACCTCGACGTGTTTTGGATATCAGTATATCTCTGCTGGGTGAGAGGTGGTTGCCCATCCAGCCTAGAGTTGGACTTTCTCACTGGAAAACCTCGACGTGTTTTGGGATACCTGTGTATCCCCGCCTGGTGAGAGGTGGTTGCCCATCCAGTCCGGTGTTGGGCTTTCTCACCAGAAAACCTCAGCGTGATTAGGATACTCATACATCCCCGTCGTGTGAAGGGTGGTTGCCTATCTAGACTGTATTGGTCCAGTGTCTCCGACTTCAGCAGTTTGTGGTTGTGGCCGCTACCTTTCCTAGTTGTGACCAGGATGGAGCTTTTGTTGAGGACGAATCCTTGCCATTAGTAAGTTTCACCCCTGAGTTAAGCAGATTTAGGCGTATTATCCCAGCATGGGCGTGTTTAGGACGTGACCGGCCTCTAGAGCAGAGGTACCGTGGTATGAGTAGCTCTTGCCGCAAGACTACTGGACATACCAGTTAAACTTCACTTTATCCTTTCCGTCACCTTTTCACAGCGGTGCCACCTGGCAACCCTAGTTGCGTTTTCTTCTTTGGCCGGGAGGAGTTTCGCTCCATGCACGGCATCTGAAGAATTTTGCCAGCAGTGTCCCCTGGGTTAAGCCAGTTTAGGCAATCTGCCCCAGTATGGGTGTGTAAAGGCCACTAGAGCAGAGGTGCCTTGATTTGAGTAGTTCTGACCTCTAGGCTACTGGTCACTTCACTTAATCCTTCACCTTTTCCACGACAGTGCTGCCCAGCAACCATAATCGCATTTTTTCTTTGTTGGCCGGGAGGAGTTTTACCCCATGCACAGCAGCTGAAGAATCTCACCAGTGGCGGTAGATGATCTACCAATCATGACTCTCATCTACCCAAAACGTCTGGTTTTCAGGCACCAGATATTCACCTTCGCCCCTTCTCCTGTCAGTTTAAACAGTTCTGCCACGGGAAGGCCAGGAGCTGGACTTGACTGTCAGAGGCTATTTGAGACGCATGCCTTGGAGACATTTAATTGGAGTGGAAGTGTATCCCCCACCCAACCTCCAGCTATAACAGTCCTTAAAACCATGAAGGAGTAAAAGGGTGTACTGCCTTCACACCCATGGTAACAGTCATGGAGTTATGCATGGAAGAAGTAACAGTCATCATCATCAGGTGATGTGCCAACTGGCATTGGCTGTCATGTTTCTCCATAGTGCCCAATCATTCATACAGGCCATCGGTTCAGTTAGTGATCTCATCTTTCACCACCTCATCAAACTATCCGGCATCCTTTCTCCCAGTGTTGACTGCCCAGCATCTGTTTATAGGACTGGCCATCATTTCAAGAATCAAGATGGCGCTTTGACTGTCACCTGTACCATTCCATGACAAGCTGTATAGTGATTGTATCAGCCTGGAACAAACGGCAGTATTCCTCAGAGATATCCAAGCTGATATCTGAAAGTGTTTGATGAAGAAGAAGTAATGTAGTAAACACCAAAGCTGTTTTTCCCCATGGTAGTTAACATTGAAGACACTGGCGATGGTTGGGACATGTGCTCCGAATGACTGACAACTCACTTCCAAAAATAGCACTAAGATGGACACCGCAGGGGAACAGAAGTAAGGGTAGACCAAAAGAGACATGGAGAGGAACAACAGAAGGGATATTGAGCAATAAAGAGCTCACCTGGGCAAGAGCAGAAAAAAAGGCATTTGTGGAAAACCCTTGCGGAAGCCCCATGTGCCCTGGGCACTTAAAGTTCAGAGAGAGAGAGTTAACATTGGTGATAATATGCAAAAAACTGTTTTTCATTATGCTATTTGCCATTAGTGATAACACACATAAACTATTTTTCCTGTTGATAGTTAATGTTTTAACATACCAAAGTTGTTTTCAAAGATAACACACCAAAACTGTATTTTCTCTTCCTAATTACCATTGGTGATAGCTCACAAATTTTTTTTTCTTTTGCTAGTTAACACTGATAACACACTAGAGCTGTTTTTCCTCTAAATAGTTAACATTGTGATAACATGCCAAGGTTGCTTTTCTTTTACTAGTTAACATTGATGATAACAAACCAAAGTTTGTGAAGAAAGTGGAGCTGCCAAAACCAGAGCCAGTGAGAGTTGGAGATGTTGACTGTGAAGTTGCACCATCGGGTATGTGCATTTTTTAAAAAAAGAATTGTTTTTTTTTTTTACCATTTGAATGTGATTCCAACAAAAATCTTACATCCTTCCCATGCTGTTAAACATCACATAGGGCTTGCATTGTAGTTTGAGTTGTTTTTCTGTTTACATCGACTTTTTCAACTTCGTCAGTGGATCTTTTGTCCACTAATTTAGCATCTCTCAACAATGTTCACTTAAGCGTTCCACTTGGAACCTAGAGTTTATGTAGAACCTCAAGTTGAGAAAGAGCCTAGAGCTGAAGTAGCACCTAGAATTAAGATAGAACCTAAAGTTGAGGTAGAACCTACAGTTATGGTAGAGCCTAAAGTTGAGATAGAACCTAGAGTTGAGGTAGAACCTAAAGTTGAGATAGAGCCTAATGTTGAGATACAAGATCTAGAGTTGAGGTAGAACCTAAAGCTGAGATAGAACCTGGAGTTGAGATAGAACCTAGAGTTGAGATAGAACCTAAAGTTGAGGTAGAACCTAAAGTTGAGGTGGAACCTAAAGTTGAGATAGAACCTAAAGTTGAGGTAGAACCTGGAGTTGAAGTAGAACCTAGAGTTTGAGGTAGAACCTAAAGTTGAGATAGAACCTGGAGTTGAGATAGAACCTGGAGTTAAGATAGAACCTAGAGTTGAGATACAAGATCTAGAGTTGAGGTAGAACCTAGAGTTGAGATAGAACCTAAAGTTGAGATAGAGCCTAGAGTTGAGATATAGACTAAAGTTGATGTAGAACCTAAAGTTGAGGTGGAACCTAAAGTTGAGGTAGAACCTAAAGCTGAGGTAGAACCTAGCATTGAAGTAGAACCTAGAGTTTGAGGTAGAACCTAAAGTTGAGATAGAACCTGGAGTTGAGATAGAACCTAGAGTTGAGATAGAACCTAAAGTTGAGGTAGAACCTAAAGTTGAGGTAGAACCTAGAATTGAGGTAGAACCTAAAGTTGAGATAGAACCTAGAGTTGAGGTGAAATTTAGGTTTACAAAAAAATGGGTTTGAAGTGAGTTGCATAAGTAATAAGTATATATGTTATTTACACTTCGAGTGTGAGTAGCTAAGACAAAAGTGATCTGTATTCTCAACTGAAAGATTGCAGAGATGTGAAATGCTTCTGACACTCCAGTAAGGTCCAACTGTAAAAATAGGTATTTGACACAGACATTCTGGGGAAAGAGACTTAGAAAATGAAGAATGTCTGTCTGTATGCTAATTCACGCTGGATTACACTGCATAAATTCAAATGCCGTTAGATAAAAGGAGAACAGGATATCATGTGAGGGTCACTCCACGAATAGGAGAATTTGCTCGAGTCCATGGGATGAAGAGAGAAAAAGAAGACTTAGAACTTTTTGTTGTTGGGATAGTCCCAAGAAAGCACATCATATCTATTAAGCCACTTACATATTTGTATATATTTGCATGCTCTGTGTTGTCTGGTGCAGCATAGAAAGGTTTGTGACTTTTTTACATTGATTTTGACTTTCAGAAGGTGATGATAAAGCAGAAAAGAAGAGGAAAAAGAAAGCAACAGGGGAGAAAGCCACTGATGATTTCACTTTGAGAAGTTTAAGAAGCAGATGAGGAGATTCTAAAAACAGCATTGTCATGTGATTATGGGTGTCACGTACATGTCATCTAATTCGTTGGATCAAGAAGCACTAGGAAGATTTTTCAGTCTCCTGCATAAATGTAAACATTTCCAGAGAACATGTTTTGTGGGGAGGTGATTCACTCTTTCTTTTAACCATCTGGTATCCAATTTTTTAAAATTGATGCCAAAGTCCAAAATTATTCTTGACTAGTAAAAGATAAACTGTAATACAGTTCAGTTTGTTGGTATTGGCTGTCAGTGATTACAGTAACATAGTTTCTGTCTTTTGTGTGAAGACATTGGCAGAAGATTTGATTGTATAAAATTAATTATCAGTCTTTGTAGACAATGAAATTGGAAAGAGTTTGGAAAACTGCTTATGTAAGGAAGCCTCTGTGTAAAATCTTGTTCTGTTCTGTTAAATAAAGACTTGATTTATAGAAGAAATGATAACCCAGTTTATTTTCTGCTGTTGTTGTCTCCCTGTGTATGTGGGCAGAATGTTTTGGTTTTTTTTGTGGTGTTGGGTGAAGTTGTGGAGGCATATGTATCATGTTCAAGAGGATGTGGGTCATGGATGCAGACCTGGTAAAGGTAAGGTAAAGCTGACCCAGTTGTGCCATGGATATGGTGCTAGTGCCCATATTTTCATTGATCTCTTAGCACACTAGAGGGTGATGTGGTCACCATCACACCTGTCTGCTTTTTCTTCCCAACTTCAGAAGAAGACAGGTATCCATTTCTACAGCTGGATGACTGAACTGCCTCTGGCCAGATTCAAACTACCAACCTTTGCCATGAGAGCCTCATGCACTAACCGCTTCACCATGCAAATGCCTTTTTGCAGACCCAGCCTGTACCTAAAATGCAGGGAAGTGCAATACTTCTTTAGCACACTCCACTGCCATGGAGATGGTAGTGATCCTTGTCCTGTCAGCCAGGGTGTGGGCCTGTTACTAGGGGGGTATTAATAGAGCTACTAATAGAACTATGGGACAGGATCTTGGCTGGCTATGGTTTGGCACTCTTGATGTAAGTAGTTAGTTTAGGGCGGCTGACTGCTACATCAGATTGCACCTTCACTCCCATTGTATCTGTCAGTAAGTTTCTCCCAATAGAAGTGGGATCTATTTTTTCATACACTGTTGATAAGAGCATGATTTTGTGTGCATTAGACCAGAGGTTCCAAGACTTCTTAGATCAAAGAAGCCCTTGCACCAGAAAAAAATAGTGCTAAAGTCCTCATAAAATTTGTCATGAACATTCAGTAAAGACGGTGCATGCTCTGTTGTTGAATTTGTTACCATACAGTAATGCCACCTACGAAATGCAAAAAGAAAACAGCAAACCTTACATGTTGTGGTTGCGCCTTTTGGCAAATGTCCTTTATTCAGATTTGAAAAAAAAAAAAAATGGCAATCTTAATTCCTGATACCACTTAATAGTGAAGACATATAAAGAATTATTTAAATTTGCCTCACAGAAGCTGAGAGAGTACAGTTTGAAAAACTCTGCATTAGGCATTTCCAGTGATCTTCCAATATGAGTTAGTCTAGTAGGTGTTCCATATCTTCTGTTTGATAGATGGTGTTGTATTTATGCAGTTTTACACAATAAAAAAAAAGCAACAAATGAGAGAAACAGCAAGGAGTAAGAGAAAAAAGAACTGAGTATTTTAGCATAATTTATGTCAGGAACAACAGATAAGACAGCACATAAACACATACAAAAAGCGGTTATCATAACACATAAGTTGTGGCTGTAATGGTCTCGGGGTTAGCTGAGGGTGTTGGAGATTGCAAGTTCGAATCCCAACAAAAAAGAGGCAGAACTTTTTTCTTATGAATACTCCAGTAATAAATTCACCTGGTCTCTGGGTATTGAGAACTAACATCCACACACATTGTTGCGTTTGAAATGTCTGTGATGTCTGCGTCGTCCATTCCAAGGTGCTGGGATGGTCATCATCATCATCAGGTGCTGTGCCGACTGGCGTTGGCTATTATGCTTCTCCAGAGTACACGATCCTTCATGCAGGCCATCAGCTCATTTGGTGATCTCCTCTCACACCATCCCGTCAGACTGTCCAGTATCATTTCTCTTGGTCTTCCTCTTGATCTTCTTCCTTCTATTTTTCCTGTTATAATATGTTCAATGCCCCCTCTTCTCATTGCATGTCCTATGAAAGTACATTGTCTCTCTCTTATCTTTTTTACAAGGTTTTTTTGTCTCTCCAGCTCTTCTCATACATTCTTCATTACTTATTTTTGCAACATTCTTCTAATAAACCACATTTCTGCTGCTTCCAATGATTTTTGTGCAGACTTGCCTATTGTCCATGATTCACTTCCATATAACAAGATAGGTTCAATATAGCATTTTAAGACTCGTTTTCTAACATTCATTGATAAGGATGTGTTGGCTAATATGTTTCTCATTCTCTGAAATGCAGTCTGGGATGGTCAGGGCAGCAGATATGGGAATATTCTGATTGCAATGAAGCCATTTCCAAAGACAAATTAAAAAAAACAAACAAACACATCTCTCAGAGAGTTAAGACTGGACATAAAAATATGTGTATTCGATCAGTGAAAAAATATGCACAGAAAAGTGGAGAGGATGACCAAACAGAGGGCTGGGGGTATGCTTTAAAATGGTTAAATGGAAAATACTAACCAGACTACAATACGGTTTATCATAATTTTTCATGTTTATTCAAGCCAGTGTGTCCAGATCTTTAGTCTGAAGGATGAGTGTGGCATAAGCCTCTAATTCATTCATTCCTTTGCATGTCCCTTGCGGAACTTTGCCTCCCAAACAGCACTCCTGTAGGCCTCTCGGTTGTGAGCAAGATGGCCTGCTGCTGCTGCATCCATTTCCAGATCGTCAACGATGTCTTGCAGCCATCTTCGTTTCGGTCTTCCTCTTTTTCTTTTTCCCATTATGTATCCTTCCAATACGGTCTTCTCTAAATTATCATGACGTTTAATGTGTCCAAAATATTTAAGTTTTCTCTCTTTAATCCTCTTTACTAGCCAGCCTTCTTCAATATTAAGCTCTTGTAGTATAGATATATTTGTTCTTTTTTGTGTCCACGATATTTGGAGAACTCTTCTGTAGCATTTACATTCAAAGGCATTTATGTGTTTCTCAGCTGTTTTGTTAAGTGTCCAGGTCTCACAGGCATATGTTGCGATGGGAAAGATGCATGCCCTTAAAAATCTTATTTTTGTGGTTCTGTCTGCTCCTCTCCACAGATTCTTTATTTGTTTTACTTTCTGAAGAGCAATAGATGTCCTCCTTTTAATTTCCCTCATTGTATCTCCATTATTAGTTAGTAGTGATCCAAGATATTCAAAACTCTCCACTTCTTCCAGTTTTTCCTCATTGATACATATTTCAGTTGCCTTAAGCCTCTAATACTGCCTTGAAATAAAACATCTGTATTGTAATTTGTTAAACCTTGATATCGACTTACCAGCCCAACAACTAAATGTCAACCTAAATGAAATTACGTTGCATGAAATTGAAACAGCAGTGAATTTAATGGCTAACAACAAAGCTGCAGTTGAAGATGAAATAGCACCCGAAATGTTAAAAGCTATCAACAGTGACATGAGACAACTACAGAGAATGTTTAATAAGATTTGGAAAGAAGAAAAGGTCCCTTCTAAATGGAAAAAAGGAATCATTGTTAAAACCCAAGTGATTAACGGAGATTGACCGAGACAACGGTAGCACGACTAACTGAAAGAAGACCTACGAGCCCACGGAGTAGACACTTGGCGTAGATGACTAAGAAAAGAGAGGAATGGAGACAGGTCTTGTCTGCAACAGTGAGCCGCAATGGCTCAGAAAGCTGAATGAATTAATTGTAACAGTTTCATTTCCATGGATTTCTTCTTATCTTATCTTATATCCTTCCCGTGCCATTAGACGTCACATAGGGCTCGCAAATTAGTTCGCCAATTTTTCCTGTCTTCGGCGAGTCTTTCAACCTCAACAAAGGATTTTATGCCTGTTAACTTGGCCTCTCTTAATAATGTCCTCTTCAGAGTTTCACGCGGTCTGCCCCTTTTTCTTCGGCCTGTTGTGTTCCACTTGATAGCTTGTTTTGGGATTCTCTGATCATTTCTTCTCATCAAGTGACCAACATATGTCCATCTCCTTTTCCTGATCACCCGTGAGACTGGTTGTTGTTCAGTCATCATGGATTTCACCACAACAAAAATGGAAAGAACCACATCACATCGCTTGGAGGTTTGACAGTTTATCAAATGCTGTGGTGAAAGATAAGAGAGGTGATTACGTCAACACTGTACTAGTAATAAAGACAGAAAGTTCAGTTTTACAACTATTGTAAAAGTGAGGAAAGTAGAAAGAAACAAGAATGGCAGGGAATATGAAGAACATGTAGAATCCTATTTTCTCCAGATAGGTTCTCGTCCCGCCCCGTGTTTGAAATGCACCTCATTTTTCTCGCTTCCTCTCACTGCCGCCGTCCTCATTTTGTCCTAATAAACTTGGCCATTCAATTTTTAAACAGTGGATCAAAGGTCAAGGACGGTGCGCATGCGCAAAGCCCGTCTCACGTCTCCATATTTCTTCTTTTCTGTGTGTACCAAATTCGGTGATCAGGTTTCGTTCAGGTGATGTTGATTATATCGCTGTTATTTGTTGCTTTTTTCCTTACGTTTTGTTTTGTGGTCACTATATGTTTAGTAAATATCGCGAAAATATTTTGTATTGACATATTTAAGACTTGATATTTGTATATTTAGACTAAATTCAAATGAGACATGCCATTACGACACCGTCGCGGGCGCAGAAAATGGCGTCATGAACAAACGTGGTTTTTTTTTTTCCTGAAACAAAATTATCTTCCCCCCACCCCCAAATAAACCTGACGAGCTCAGGTTTTAGAAATAAAGGTTTCAGAACACATTTATATAACTGCTTTCACAAAATAACAAACATAAGTATGAAGATGAAGTAAGCGACTTTGCAGCCCGACAGCGTGCTAAATTCTTCCAAAGTGATAAACTTATCAGCGAAAGATCAAGGTGGCTTAGGGATATGACAAGAATGAAAGATAGCCCTGTCTCTAAACGAACAGTATGTCGTGAAATTATGGGAGAAAATTAAACCAAATTAGACCAAAATTGAAAGAGAAGGATATATAACGGAGATTCCCATCGGCCATGAGGACTTGCAAGTACTCCACCAAGCCACATGGAGAGTGATTCTCAGTAGAAACGCAGCGTCGGTTTAGGAGGAAAAACCAGGGCCAAATTTGAAATCAGAACTCAAGATCTGATCCCAGGAATAGAGCTTGGAAAACCAGGTGTCACCTGGTGACAGTGGAATTCATGGAGTGTCTTGGTCTTTGATTTGACTTAAAACTGAACTCAAGTGAAAAATAAATTGAAGCACAGAGTTGCACCTTGCAAAACAGATAATATATATATATATATTGTTTTTTTCCCCAATGTCCAGCCATGACAATAAATATTGGTAGAATCAGGCGTGAGAGATGGCCACTAGCCAAATGATGCCCGGCAGCTACCACAAACAGCTAGCATCATCACTCTGCTTAAAAACTGTCTTCTAGGATGAAAAGCCATTGTTAATTAACATCTCAAAATATGGACAGTTTCTGTCATTGTTTTCCCTCATCAAACTATGACTTTAATTTGAAGCAGCAGTCACTGTACAACAAATATGATACACAAAGTATTTTTTTGGGGGGTTTCATATTATTTCCTCATTCCATTTTTTATTGTCTGCTTTGCAAATAAACAGGCACGGACCAGCTGGCAGTAGTCTCAGAGAGTGGGGTGGGGTGGTAGGTGGCTCAACTACTCCTATAAAATGCCTCATGTGCTCAGGGAAGGGTATACCAGGCAGGTAAGAAGTGCCTTAAAACCTCTTGCTCCTGCTGCCCTGCGGGTAGGACATGGAGTCCAAAGGCTAGCAGAGAGTTCATACACAAACCAACATAAGGCAACGGGAAACCACTGTTGTAGCTCCCAATAACAATTATGCTTATTCAGAGTAATAGATTTGTCATGAACGATGCTAATAGATGTTCTTCTGGAACAGCCTCGTCCAGTAGGGCAGCTCACAAGCCACAGGTGAGGCCAGATCATCATCGTGCTACTGGTGGCAAAACTGACAAGTTCAAAATAGCAACATGGAATGTTAGAGCTTTATTCCAGGCTGGAAAATTAGAAAATGTAAAGAGGGAAATGGAAAGGATGAAGATCAATATACTAGGAATGAGTGAAGTTAGATGGACAGATGCAGGGAAGATAAACTCTGATAAATATACAATAATATATTCAGGAAGTGAGAAACACCAGATACTGAAAACTGTGATGGACCACCAATACTTGAAGATGAACAAACACATGAGGAAAGGAAAAGTGACTGGGCCTGATAATGTAACAATGGGAAAAAAAAAAGGTGCTAGAGGAGATAGGAATAAAAATAATAACCAAGTTACTGAATGACTATTACAACAGTGGTTATATGCCCAGTGACCTGGTTAAATCCACGTTTATAGCACTACCAAAGAAACCAGGTGTGAAGGAATGTGATGACCACTGGACTATCAGCCTCTCGTGTCACGTAATGAGGCTACTTCTGAGAATTATGAGAACAAGGAAAAAGATAAAAATGGAAATAGCAGATGAACAGTTTGGATTTGTTGAAGGAAAGGCAACACAATGCCAAATATATTCTTTACAAACACTAACAGAAAGAGCTTTAGAAGTACAGAAAGATCTCTCCTTATGCTTCATTGATTACACCAAGGCATTCGACAAGGTGAAACTTAATGAAATTATTAAAATGCTTGAAGACATCAATATAGACGGCAAAGACCTGAGGATTGTAAAACATCTATACTGGCAGCAAGAAGCAGCAATTCGAGTTGAAGATAGAACTGGAAAATATCAACCTATAAAACATGGGGTACAACAAGGATGTGTACTATCTCCAGACCTTTTTTCTCTGTACACCTAGAATATTCTAAGAACGATCATCACAGAACCAGGCATAAAAAATTATAGGATACAATATTAACAACCTTTGGTATGCTGACGACACAGTACTGATAGCTGAGAACCACCAAGACCTGCAAAATCTCTTGGATAAAGTCGCCAAAGGAAGTGAACAGAAAGGCTAAACATCAAAAAGACAGACAATGGTTATATCTAAGAAACAGAATCCACCAGCATGCAGTATAAAATTAAATGGAACTATTCTAAAGCAGGTGCAGAAATTCAAATACCTTGAAGCACTAATAACTTCAGATGGGAAATGCAGAACAGAAATTAGGTACAGAATAGGCCAAGCAAAGACTGCATTTCAGAGAATGAGAAACATATTAGCGAACACATTCTTAACAATGAATGTTAGAAAATGAGTCCTAAAATGCTATATTGAACCTATCTTGTTATATGGAAGTGAGTCATGGATAATAGGCAGGTCTGCAAAAAAATCATTGGAAGCAGCAGAAATGTGGTTTATTAGAAGAATGTTGCGAATCCCCTGGATAGCAAAAATAACTAATGAAGAATGTATGAGAAGAGCTGGAGAGACAAAAAATAAGAGAGACAATGTACTTTCATAGGACATGCAATGAGAAGAGGGGGCATTGAAAATATTATAACAACAGGAAAAATAGAGGGAAGAAGATCAAGAAGAAGACCAAGAGAAATAATACTGGATAGTCTGACGGGATGGTGTGAGAGGAGATCACCAACTGAACTGATGGCCTGCATGAAGGATCGTGTACTCTGCAGAAGCATAATAGCCAACGCCAATCGGCACGGCACCTCATGATGATTATGATGCTTTGTAATGTTTAACACTGAGAACCAGTCAGTGCCATAGTGTGACGAAGATTATACATATGCAGTTACAAGATGTGTATACATATTTTCAGTCATTAAGTCTTGGCCTGTCTCTGGAAAGTTAATAAAAGTTCTAAGAAAAATAATGTAATCTGACCAATAGGGAAACATAATGGAAATATCTTGGATAGTGAAAATGTTAAAAATGTCACTTTTGCTTGGAATGGAATTTGATAACCAAGCTATATTAGAAAATGTTATTTATTTTAAGAGTTAAACAAAGATACATCAAACAGCTACTCATGACTTAGTGGCAAACAGGGAGGTTTTGGTTTTACATAGGAAAAACTTCAGAGGTTTTAAATGAACTAAAAGTAGAGTGTGCTAGAACATGAAAGGAGGGGGGGGGGAATCAGTTTACAGTTAATATTTCTGACCTATAAGTGTCCATATGTTTTTGTTTTTTTTATCCTTCATTTACTTCAAGCAGTTAATACATAGTGTACCAGTGTATGTATATCGTTATATGTAACTATGAAGGAGAAGGTAGTCCTATTATGTCATGGAGACATATAGAGAATATGGTGTTATTGTCCATATTTTCCATGCCCAGTTGGCATACTAGAGGGTGATGTGGTCAGCATCACACCTGGCCACCTTTCCCAGTTCCAGAAGCTAGGTGCCATTTTCTACAGTTGGGTAATTGGGACACCACCTTCCACATTTAAACTACCATCCTTCCCCATGAGAACAAAGTTCACTAACCACTATGCCACTTAGGTGCCCATGTAAACATTAAAGCAAGAACATTTTTTTTGCGTGTGTTATGATAAAACATATGAGCAAACAACAACCTGTCTCATGGGTGATCAGAAAAAGAAGATAGACATGTGTCAGTCATGTGATGAGAAGAAACAGAGGATCCCCAAACATGCTATCAAGTGGAACACAACAGGTCAAAGAAAAAGAGGTTGATCACGTGAAACTCTAAAGAGAACATTGTTAAGAGAGGCCAGTTCAGTGGTCATAACATCCCTTGATGAGATTGAAAAACTCGCTGAAGGCAGGAAATTCTGGCAAACTACCATGCGGGCCCTATGTGACGTTTAGCAGCATTGGAAGGATGTAAGATGATACAGCACTTTGTTGATTGCACCTCATAATTTGCCCAATTCTTTTTTTAATGACCTAAGTCCCAGATTTTCTGGTTCATTTTTCTAGAAGATTATTCTGTCATTGAAAACCTCCCTTGCTTGTTTAATTATTGAAAATTCCACTTGCTTTACTCTGTGCTCACTCAAGCTGATGGTGTTGGTGGTCATCCCAGAGCTGACAAAGACCATGTTCTACTTTTGTTTGATACCCCTGGTAATAGACTTTAGTCTGACTAAGTGAATAGGTATAATGATGGGAGAAAAAAATATGTTCCCAAAAATAAAGCCATGCTGAAGTCAGATGTGTCTGAGAGGTGCAGATATCACAGCCTAACTGAAAAACCACAACACAACCTCTTGAGGGTGAATGCAGGAGATAACTGGCAAGGCTTACAAAATAAAATTATGGGAAAAAAAAAAAATTTACAATCGGTTACAGAATTTCAGCTGTGGAAGCATAGAACAGGTTCATTTCTCTAAAAAGTTATTGTTTTAGTTATTAAAAATGCTCTTTAACAGTTTCAAGCATTTCAAAACAGACGACTTTGAAGTTTTGAGCAGATGAAAATAGACGATGTCTGAATTGAATGAGATAACAGAATACAGAGGAATATTATTTTCATTAGTGGGGTGTAATTTCAAAGTATTCCTTTTCTGTGAATAATCACCTTACGGCCACGCACGTGCACACCTTTTTCAACAAAATAAAAGTGAAAAAAATGACCCGCTTTTCTTTGTACTTCATTCTTTTTTTTTTAATTGAATATCAGGAACTAGCAAGTCATTAAGTTCAGTCTATCTGTTAATATTTGTGATTGTGTTAGAATTTTTTAAAACAATTTTACCAGTCTTTTGCCTCTCATGAAATAATTTTCAGAATAAAGTTTTCTCAATAAAACATTTTATTCTTTATATATTTTTTTTAAATACAAAATTAAACACACTTTAAAAACATCGGGGGAAAGTATATGTGAATATTTTTTCTTACCTTATTTGCGACAGGATTTAATCTTCACAAACTGCTCACATGCTGAACCTCAAAACTGACTGATTCTTCTCCATGCATATTGAGCATCATCATCTCTCTTCTGACCTGATTATTCTCCAACTGATTGTGCTAGGTTTTTGGTAACATAAACTGGTTACAGTAACCAATAACCTCCAGAAGTTGTAAATTCTGAAATTAACCGGTAATTGCAAGTTAAAGGTATCACTGTAATATCTGTATATTTGTTTTTTAAAAAATGTGAATGTAAAAAAAAACAAACTTGTAAATACAAATAGTTGGCATTAGTGGTGAAACAGAATGTAATCAGGTAACTTACTGAAACTAAGATCATAATGTATTTTTAACTGAAAAGGAGCAGGAACGAGTGTTTTACTATTTTGCTAGATTTTATTACATGTGAAAAAAAAAACTGGCAGCTTCATGCCTTTTCAGTTGAATAAGACACGAAATGAGAATTCTAATCTCAAGTTTTAGTTAGTGTTATATATTTTTATATGCGCCAAGATATCGTCCACAGTGAGTGATACTGGATTTTTATTGCAAGTGCTGAGCACATTTGAGCATATTATATCCTTACTTTGCTGTTCAATAAACAAGTTTCAGAGTCGTCTGATTATTTTTCTCCTTGATTCAGAAAATACAGTTTCATTCAAATGAATTTTGACAGAACATCATTTGGAACACTTTGATATTTGATAATTACATTTTGTCTGCTTATTTTTGACTTATTTATATGCATTTTGTTGTTTGAAACATTTCATATTTTATTTGTATCTTTTTTTTTTTCTATAGATTTTAACTGAATTTTTTTCTTTCGGATTTTAAAGAAGGGTAAATATATCTATTATTCTTTTATATTGTTAATAATTTTATTATACAGTATTAAAGTTTCTTACTGTATTTAAATATTTGTGTTTATCTTTAAGTATGTTACATTATTTTTTTGTGATTATCATTCTATATGCCCATTTGGTGTTTCTAAACTCTACTAAAAATCTTTATTCTAAGGTAACAGTGCTGTGAAATGTCCAGCTAATTTATTTTGTAGGTAGCTCATGTTTAAAATGCATGTCATATATCCTGCTTGTGGTCTTTTTGTTTTATAAGTTTATTATACATTTTGTATGTTTTACCTTTATAAAATAACACCTGATTTGCTTTCATAGTTTGCTCCATTATCACATTTCTGTCCTCTCCCATGTCATGCTGTTCTGGTTATTGACTTTAACAAACAAAAGATTCCATGCAGTGATTGTGATAGTGAGTTCACCTCAGCTTCCAAGTCAGGCTGACCTTTTCATGGCTATTTCTTTTTTTCTCCCTTTTTTTGGCATATGAAAATTTGCAGAAAAAAGTGGGAATGAAAAGTGGACAGAGAAGAAATTTTTCTTTTTAAACTTTATAAGCTGAAAGTCTGAAAATGATGAGAAGAAATGAAAGTACGATTTTTATTTTTATGCTTAAAACTGAGTTTTATCAAACAAACAAAAAATAAAAAAAAGGTCATGGGTAAGATTCTGTTGCCTATTTTAAGGCAGTTTTATCAGTGTGAAGCTGTACAGCTGATGTTTGTGCTGTAAACTTGTAGGTGCCATTAAAATCTCTACTGCGCTAAGGAAAGAAAAAAAAATTTGGCCATGTTATTTAGTATGTGGAGACAGTGATAATGTGCTACAGCAAGAATGAAACATGGAGCCAGATATTTTTTTTTTAATAATTATGAATTTCATGTAGAGTTAAATATTTCTTCTATAATGAAGTTTCCATTTAAATAATATGGCTGTTGCTTTCAGTCTTTTGTGTTCACTCACTTCGTACCAAATTTATGTGGAAGGGGTTTTTTTTTTAACTAGTCCTTTAGAAATTAATGCATTTTTCAAGCTTTTTCTTTTAAATTTGTTCATCAAATGGACAGAGTAATAGGTTTCGTTCTGGCTCAGAGTATCACTTTTTTTTTTTTCTCATGCACACCTTGCCCACACTCTCACTTTGAATGTGTAGAGATCAGATCATTAGGACTTGTTAATATGTATCTCTCAGTGTGAGATATATCAGTGAACTTCCCAGAAGTTGTTATGGAAAGGTCGTTTTGACTTTTTTTTTTGGCTGATTGACTATTCCAAAAGCATATCTCTTCTTGTGTCACATTATCGAGTAACAGCATTGAGTATTTTGTCTGCCCCGTGCAGCTTTTAATATCCATATTTAACTCATGATTACTGCTAGCCAAGCTTAAAAATGCAAAGCTGAGCATCAAGAAACTCTGAAGTTGTGAGTTTTTTGGTACAGTGAATATTTTGCTGGAATTAAATTGCGGCATTGTCTTCCTTGGCTAGCAAAATAGATCTTGAAATTAACAAAGACAAAACAAAAATAATGAAACTTCTCATTTATCAAGAAGGAAAATATGTAGAAGGAACAGTGGTTGATGAAGTAAACCAATTTGCATACCTTGACAGCTACATAGACCAGAATGGTGACATCAGGAAGGAAGTTAGTATTGCAAAAATAGCATTGTCCTTCAAGTTAGAATTAGAATTGCAAAAGCAGCATTGTCCTTAAAAAATCCTGAGAACATATGAAATTCAAAAATTATAAGCACAAAAACCAAGTTAAGATTATTCAATTCAAATGTGATATCCACTTTCATTTATGCATGCGAAAGCTGGAAATCAACTAAAGAAATAGACAAGAAATTAGACTCTTTTGAAAACAAATTCCTAAGGAAAATACTTGGTATAAAATGGAAAGAATTTAAGAACAACACACAGATAAGACAGATGAGCAAACAACAACCTGTCTCATGGGTGATCAGAAAAAGAAGATGGACATGTGTAGGCCGTGTGATGAGAAGAAACAGTCAGAGAATACCAAAACAAGTTATCAAGTGGAACACAACAAGCAAAGAAAAAGTGCGTTGACCACGTGAAGATTGTCTAAAGAGGACATTGTTAAGAGAAGTCAGTTTTGTGGGCATAACATCCCTTGATGAAGTTCAAAAACTTGGCAGACAACTATGCAAGCCTTATGTAACGTTTAACAGGACGGGAAGGATGTAAGATGTAAGTAAGATTGTGGAGTCATGCCAAACCTTGGACTTTTGATTCTTCTCGATTTAAAGTGTCCAATTCTTTCATAAATAGTAAATTTCTGTCAACGCTTATCTCACCCAAAGTTTGCTTCCAACTTTGGCTTCTCTTTTTCCCAGTGGTGTGACTCCAAACTAATTCACAAATTTCTGCTGACTCTGACATCACCAAACATTGCTTCTGACTTGGACTCCACAGCCGTTTCCAGAACTGACATGTTTCCGTGAAAGAAAATGAAAGTGGAAGATCTAATACACCCAGATGTTTTTTGTTTTCTCTCTTCCCAAAATGTAGATTTTTTTTTGTGATCAACTGTTGCATTTTTATTTGGCCATCAGATAATGTGCATTTGGGTTTTTTTTTTTAGGTTTATATGTAGTTGATTTCTGTTTACCTCTGTCTGAGCATTCATATTTGTGTGCAGATTTTATATTGAGAAAAAAGCCTCAGTAGTGTCAGTTTGTTTTTTCTTTCAGACATAATGAGTATAGAAATATTCTGTTGCTTGCTTCTTTTATTTAATTTTTTTTAAGTTATTTATTTTTAAATGTTTTTTTTTTTTTTTTGCATTTGTAGAAAATTAAGCCATTTTCCTGACTTATTTCTGGAAATATTAATTAATATTTAATTCATTCTTTTTTTCTGTCATCCCTTGCTTCACCTTCTGCTTGGCCATGTTCTAGAGTTGTGTGGCTTTCATTTGATAGTTTCTTTAGTTAAAACGAATTTAAAAGGTAGAGAAAGGAGTTTATTGAAGTGGCAAAGCTTTAATCTTAACCTGCTTCTTTCTCTTTCCTTCAGGAGGATTTAAATTTTTTTTTGTTTTATATTTTTTTTTCCTCCTCAATTTTGCACGTGCCCCTCATGAATTTGCCTGCTGTGATGACCATGCTCAGCTGTAACTTGGTTCAACCTTCCTGCTTCAAGTGGAGAGAAACATTAAGAGATTCAACACAATGGAAGATCACATTGATGGTAAGCAGCATTGAGAGCAGTGGAAGCAAGTGCGCTGATCTCAGATTTTTTTTTTTTTTTTAACAGAGGTTGCTAAAATAGGTGTACACTGGAGTACATGCTTGAATCACAGGTTGACTAGTTGATCCAGCCTGTGCTTGGAGGCCAAAGATGTGGTACTCAAGCAGAGTGACATAGTGATAAGTGAATCATAGCTGATCAAGACCCTATTTTTCCTTATTATGCCCCGGGTAACAAACTATAGTGTGGCTGATTGAAGAGGAATTAAATGGGAAGGCATAATTGGCATCAAAGTAAGTTGTGCTGAAGAGTGATATGTGAGCAACTGGGCACAGACATCACAGTATAGCAGCAGACTGACAGAATACAGCCAACACTTTTTTAGGGCAGATGCAGAAATAGAAGGTTGTGAGTTCAAGACATACACACACACACACACACACACACACACCCCCCCCCCCCCAGCAACATAATCAACTCAGCTGCATAAGTTAATAGCCTTTAGAATGGAGAATACTAGACTACATTGCATACATAGCTGTTTAGTAGAGAGGAAGATAAGGTATTATGTAAAGGTCTGTTCTGTGAATAAGAGATTTCACTCTGGTCCAAAAGGAATCGGTGCCCAGGTTGCTTCATGAACATTTCTTTATTTGTTAACCTGCTACATCCAAGAATGTTAGCGGCCTTGTGGTCAGGTGCCTGGTTTGCTAATCCGGTGGCACCAGGTTCAGTCCCAGCAGTGGGATTTTTTTCTGGTACACACCAAAAAGGCCCCGGGGTTTACCCAGCCTCTAAAAATGGGTGCCAGAGAAATCTAGGAAGTTAAAGCGGCCAGGCATGATACTGAGACCACATCACACTTTCATGTGCCGAAGGGCATGGAAAATACGGGCCTAACGCCATATTCCCCAATATGCCTTAGTGGCATGGAAACGGAATTTTACCTTTACCTTTTTACATCCAAGAATGCAATGTGCATCCAGGTCCAGTTGAATCATAACTTATTTTCTCTAGCATGAGATTGAGAAGGCAGTGGTGGAGTTAAGTCATTTCTACTGACTTAAAACTAAGATATTCCACAAAAATAAATTTCTTTGTGGGAATAGAATACAGATTGGATTCTAGGAAAGTCCAGTCATGGTATGTAGACTTGTGGCAGAGCAAGTGTACTGCCATGAAAACGGATTAAAACTAGATTTCGCCCTAATAATCAGGGTCTGTTTTTAGCATGGCTCTGCACTTTAATACTGAAGAGAAAGTGTGATTTCACATATAAATATATGTATGTTTCTGTGTTTGATTTCAGACTCTAGTTCCACAAACCTGATAATCAACTACCTGCCCCAGACATTGACAGATGAAGAGTTCAGATCTATGTTTCTCAGTGTTGGTCCAGTCAGAAGCTCAAAAATTGTCAGAGATAAATCAACGGGATATAGTTATGGTTTTGGTTTTGTTGATTTCCACCATGCTGCAGATGCACAGCGTGCAATAGAAACCTTGTCTGGTCTGCAGCTGCAGAACAAGAGAATCAAAGTAGCATTGGCAAGACCTGGGGGAGACCAAATCAAGGGAGCTAATCTTTACATCCGCAATCTCCCCATTCACTGGAAGGAGCAGGAGCTCAACAAGCTGTTTGACCCGTATGGAAAAATAATCCAGTCTCGTGTGCTGATAGATCTTGGAACTGGCGTTAGCAAACGGGTGGGCTTTGTTCTGTATGACACGCGAGATGAGGCGGATAATGCAATTAAATGCTTGAGCGGGAAAACACCGGAGGGATGTACAGAGCCCATTATGATCAAGTTTGCTGATGACAACTCAAAGAAGGTGAAACAGGGAAATGTGCAGTATGTGCCCATCCCCAACTTTGCAGCACCTGGCCCTATGAGAAATCAGATGAATCGTTTCCAGCGTTTCAATCCTATGGCTGGAAGCTTTAATGGCCAGGGAACTGGAGTAGCAACCACACAAGCAGGGTAAGGGGGGGGGGGGTCTTTCAGTAATGAGCAGACAGATATTTTGCATTAATCTAGATAATTCATTTCATTCTATAAGTTCTCTTGCCTGATGACATATGTAAAGAATTTACTGTCTTATTATGGTTTAATTAGTTGTCGTAATAAGCAACTTGTCTGAGTCCTATTTGTTTTTTTTTGCATATCAATTGTACTTGTTGGATATTTCACTGCAGCTGTATCTCAGTTGCTAACATCTTCTGCATGATCAACTTTTGTGTTGCTAAAGTCATTCAGAGAAATATTGAGTGTGTATAGCACTGTAGTGGTCTTTTTTCATCCCTTAAATGGATGGACAATCTGTTTTCTGTGTTTACATGTATTAAAAAAGTTGCTTATGCCATTTGTGCTATCTAGGTAAAGCCATACTAAACCACACCACTTGTTTCACCAAATATATTTAACTCTTTCTGTGCCACAGAAAAAAACATGGATGTTCCATCTGTGCTAGACAAAAAGTACGGGTCTTGATATGTAATGGGGATAATTGTAGAAGTGAATGTAACAAATTATTTCCACATTAAAAGTATACTTATTGTGTATTAAATAGCTGTAAATCTATGATTTCATAAATGCAGAGTTTTTTAGGAAAAAAGAAGTAATGTGATGTTTTTAGATGATAATTGTGTCCTACTTACTATCGGCTAGGTCTAGATGTACACTACTTGCCATCTGAGATGTCTAGATCAACTTGTCATGATATGTGCCATTCTCGCTAAAATAATGTCTGAAATAACCTTTAACTACTTCTCCGGTCATCTAATATTTCTAGATCTGCGTTGGGATACATTCAAGATCGGTGCTCTAGTTGCAGGGGGACATGTCTGCCTCCGAAGTCACACAAAAAAGTAGAAAAATTCAACCAAAACATCGATTTTGACTGGCATTTGATCCCCATTAACACTTTGTGGACCACAGTTATTTATCCTGAAAAAACCCCAGTTCCCAGCCATTTTTTTAAAAAAATGAACTGCTTTGAGTGGACTTAGAAAAACATCCATATCTCTACTCACTATTGGGATAAATTAATCCAGGCTGGTAGACAGACTCCCAAGACCCTCTAGTACTTCTTGAGTGTGTGATATCTTGTGAAACAGTTATCTGGAGGCAATGGAACTTGACAACTTTTACAAATAAATCTTGTTTCATTCCTTTTCCCATTGACCAAGCACACTCAGCACTTCCTAGATGTTGCATTTTTAGTGCCTTTGACCCTCAAGCTTCACCAGGACATGATCCTTTACTATTCCAGATACTTTTCCTGGAGGATCCTTGCTTGGGGCCCTTTTGAGCTGTTTGGTAGGGGGTTCATTCTCATCACCTGCTTCTAAGATTTCTTGAACGGTTGAATTGGTTTCAGAAAGCCAGAATCTTGCCACTTCAGACAAATACTGCTTGTAGATCTTGTTCTTCTTTAAGGCTCTGTAGACTGTGTATGAGTTAAATAATGCACAACTAATGAGATAGAATCTTACTTTTTTGTTCCATTTCACTGTCGTCCTCAAGGTGATGTAGTATGAAAGATACTGATCAGACCTGTCTACTCTCTTCATGTACTTATTGTAATCAACTATGCAAATTGGTTTCATTAGTGGCTGTCCAGTTTTTCTATCATTCTTCACAGTAGCAACTATTTTTGAGTTGTGCATTGTTGATATCATGCGGACAAATCTTCTGTCTTTCCTTCATCGAGGGAAAGCTGCTGTTTCATTTTATACAACTCCTGAAACTTAGGCAAAAAATAATCCACCAAAGATTTTATTTTGCTAATTCTACTTGTTTCTGGAAGTTTCTGAGAGTTGTCAAAGAAATGCAGAAGATGATCAAATTTAGCTCTGCTCATTGTTTTTGAAAATATTGGGTGTTTCCAGAAGAGGGTCTGTTGTCCAGTACTCTTTCCAGTGTGGCTTCCTAGTCTGGACCATCAAAATGATCAATCCAGAGAATTTTTTTCACGTCTGCAGGTGTTATATTTTCAGACAAAAAGGCAGTAGTTTTTGGCATATGTTGGGTCTGAGGTATAAATTTTCATGATTAGCTAACGGTTCCAAAAAATCACTGCCAAACATTGTACTGCAAATTTCCTCTATGCTGTACCTAGTTGTTGTAGGCCTTATCCGATCACCATCACAGGAATCGCGTTGAAACGCATCAATTTCATTACAAGAATCATTAACTCTTCCCGTGCCACAGGAAGAAACGCAGACGTTCAGATGGGTGCCGGAATAAAAGCGCGAGTCTTGATCTGTATAGGGGGTATAGTTGTAAAATGGAATGGAAAACAGTATTTCCATGTACTTCCGTGTACTTATTATGTTTCAGAGTATAACTAAATGTATGAAAATTTCATAAATGCAGAGTTTTTTTAGGAAGAAAGAAGTAATGTGATGTTTTTAGACAATGATTGTGCCCAGCTCCCCATCGGCTAGGTCTAGATCTACACTGCTTACCATCTGAGATGTCTAGATCTACTTGTCGATTTCGTATTCTGGTTCTATGTTGCATTCTCGCTAAATTAATGTCTGAAATAACCTACTAACTACTTCTCCAGTCGTCTAAATATGTCTGGATCTACTTTAGATACATTCCAGAGCAGTGGGGTGGTCATAGGCCATGTCCATACCCCTATCTACATCATCAAAAATTGGAAAATGTCCATGTTTCTCTTCCTTTTTCTTGCTCGGCATCAGTCGTAACTAAGCACTCTTTCACCATTTTGAAAAGTGTCGCCAGAAACGCGGACAAAATATGTATAATCTAAATAAACTAAGAGTCAATATATCGACCGTTAGCACACGTATGGAAACCAGAAGGGTCGAAAATCTGACCAATGGCACGGGAAGAGTTAAACAGTGATTTTTAGTTATCACTGGGGCGGTCATATAAAGTTATGACGATTAAAAACATATGCCTATGAGACCTGGACACTTAACAAAACAGCTCAGAAACACATAAATGCCTTTGCATGTAAATGTTACAGAAGAGTTCTTCCAGTATCATGGACACAAAAAAGAACAAATATACTACAATATAGAACAAATATACTACAAGAACTTAATATTGAAGAAGCCTTGCTAGTAAAGAGGATTAAAGAGAGAAAACTTAAATATTTTGGACACATTAAACGTCATGATAATTTAAAGAAAACTGTCCTGGAAGGGTACATAATGGGAAAAAGAAAGAGAGGAAGACCAAGGCGAAGATGGCTGCAAGACGGCATTGATGATCTGCAAATGGATGCATCGGCAGCAGGGCCATCTTGCTCGCAGCCGAGAGGCCTACAGGAGTGCCATTAGGGGGGCAAAGTTCCGCAAGGGACATGCAAATGAATGAATGAATGACTGTTGAAAACAATATTTTATTATATTAATTTTGCAATAAAAATACAGACAACAAAAAATTACTTTAATAGATAAGTTAAATTAGAAGTTTCACAGTTTGCCCTGCCATCTTTTGCAAGCATCACTTTCCGGTCCTCAAAATATTTTTTTTACTGATTCTGTTTTTATTATTTTTTTAAATTTTGTCAGTTAAGTACAAAGTTTCATAAATAGTACCTCCTGTAACGTTCAAAAAGAAAAAAAAACCTATTAAATTAGAACACTTGGTTGCTTCAAAGCATTGTGTTGTAATAACATTAAAGCGTTATGTTGTAATAAAATTTGTTGATATGGTTTGACAGTAGCATAAGACAATGATCCATTTCTTTTCATTTTAACACAAAGACTTATGATTGAACAGAAACGGTGTATCGTTTCATCTGTATGTCTAATGTAATGAGAGTGGTCTCGGGTTGCGCCAGGGATACTCTGGTGGTTGCCATGCACTTTCTGCTTGATATGCTGAGCGTGAGGTCTAAACACAGGTATGCTCAGGTAAAAGTACACATCAGGTTGCTGGCCTGAAGGAACATCCTCTATAAAAAGCTGGGGTTGATAAATGGCAGATCCTGGATGGCTGAGGCCAAGGGTACAATAAAGTCATTTTGCGATCTAGATGAGGTGCCTGAAGGTGGTGATTGGTTACAGATACAGGACCGACCTTAGCTAGCAGAAATACAGAAGGGCTGTGAATATCAAGATTGAGCACAGGGAGCAGTTGAACTTTGGGTTCAAGATCTCATCCAGAATCACTGTAATCTAACGTGGTAGTGTATACAGATGGCTCAGTGACTCGGATCAGCAGAAATGGTAGGGGATTTGTTGTCTACCAAAATGGAAGAGTAATGGCACGGGGTTCAGGGGCTTTGAAGTCAGCACATCTAGCATGTGAGTGGAAATTGAGGCAGTGGATTGGCTAGTTGCTTATGATGTGGTTAATGGTGTCATTGTGATGGATTCAGAATATGCTTCATAAGATAAGAAGAAATTGCTTAAAAAAAGAATGGGTTCATCTGTTAAGTCAGTCAACTATGACTAGCCTAGTGTGGTTTTACTGCCCAGGGCATGTGGGAGTACATGGCAGTGAAGTGGTAGGTAGAATTGCTGGACAAACTAAAATAAATGGCAGTCTGACAGTGTACAAGGGGGAACATTGCTAAAGCTGTATTGGACAGACTGTGGAAAAATGAAAAGCGGGAATGGAAGAACAATGTAGATCAGAAGAGATTGCTTGAGATAGGACAAATTAAAGATGCTGGCAGGAAATTCAAACTGTAGTATAAAATACATCATAAACAACCAACACTTGACAGTAACTATTAGCAAAAATACTTTTGGATGGATGCGGCGGAGCATATATAGAGTTGTCCCAAGTGCGGTGCAGTGAAGCCAGAGTGGACTTTGAACTGTTATGTGTTTCCATCTCAGCTCTCTTTTCTCGATAATTAGCATAAAAACACCTGTCTGATCAAAATTCCTGCTTTGTTGAGTGTGGAGTTCCTGGGTCCGTCGAGTCCCCAGCGCCCCATTTCTCATGACCCGTGCCCTGTTCTCTTTAATTGCTTTCACTCCACAGAGGTTCTGAGGAGTCAGTTTTCTTCTAAGATGCTATTTGTTGCTTCTTTGGAGTGTTGGGAGTATTCATTTGAATATCCTGTTGTCTGTTGAGTAAGTCATTATCTACAGTGACTTAAAAATGACTAATAAGTCTGTTTTATAAATATTGTATTTTGTATTTGATACTGCGTTAGATACAATAGTAGGTGTTGCATGTTCATGATAGGACTTTCAAAGATAAACTTTACTAGTGTAAGATATGCATTTCTAAAGTAAAGTAATATATTTTCAGTTTTATTCTATTATTTTATGTTGTGAAGACTCTCTCTTGGTTTCAGTTTTTCTTTTATATCATTTGTTTTCTTCATTTCACAGATACACTCTGTTTGTGTACAATGTTGGGTTCCAGGCCACAGACCGCACACTGTGGCAATTGTTCTCGCCCTTCGGCACAGTTCAGAAAGTCAATGTCATGATGGACCATGAGAAGAATCAGTGTAAAGGCTTTGGCTTTGTCACAATGACAAACTATCAGGAGGCTCAGAATGCCATCAACTGTCTTAATGGATACTTCTACCAGGGAAGAGTGCTTCAGGTTTGTTTTAGCAGGGCCATTTCTTTTATGTTTGTGTGTGGAGTTGTATGAGAGCCGTTATTTTTTTTTTAAAGTGTTTTCAATAAGAAATACTTACCTCTATGGCACCACTGAATACGAAGCAGTGTTGGATGGACTCATATATGAAAAAATATGCCAATGATGCAATAAGCGTTGAGCAGTAGAAAAATAGAAGGGTCAGAGTTGAAGGTTTGGTGTACATACCGGTATCAGTTTCAGATGTGAGGCAGAGGACAAGTTGCTCAATGAAAACTTGAAATCCTTGACACACGGAGGTTTGTGCTGGCGTCATGCACACACCAGTCTTGATGGAGTTATGTTGCAGCTCATTTGGAAAGCATCTTGTTACGATTATCTTGGGATATGAGGAACCCATAACCCCACAGTCATCATTATGTCGTCATCTTTGCTGGACAGAGAAGTAGAGTACATGGATCCATAGCATTTAGAACAAGGATAAGGCCTAACAAATAGTGGAATATCTACCTTCAAGGTGGCTCATTGGACTTAGCTGGACAAACACAGGTGAATGAAGAGAAAATAGGCTGGCATTAAAAAAAGAATGAAGATCAGTTCCTGAAATGGGAACTCCAACCCAGTCTACAGCAGGTGGGAAAAAAAAAACATACCAGATTTCTTACAGAATACCTTGGCATTAATCTTTCTTTAAGATAGCAAGTTTAGAAAGTAGGAAAGATTATCAAGGATAACATTTCTGGCAGAAATCCCATAGCTCCTTTGGTATTGTTCTTAAAAACATGTTCATCCTGGTTAGTGGGGCTACTTTTGTCCTCATATTGGTGGAATCTGGCAAGAAATTTGCTTTTTGAGTTCACTGTGGGTCTCTAGGCTACACACTGTAGCCCACTGTTACATATTAAACATGATGCTTGTGTATCAATATCTCTGTGATATTAACTGCTAATGTACATCTTGGTAATAATTTGAGGGAGATCAGTCAACACCAAAACTATTTGGATTTAGAGAGCTAAATACTACCTTACATCCTTCCCATGCTGTTTATATGTCACGTAGGGCTCACATTGCAGTTTGCCATTTTTGTCTGTTTTCTGTGAGTTTTTCCAACCTCCTCAAGAGATCTTAAGCTCACTAATTTATCCTCTCTCAACAGTGTTCTCTTTAGAGTTTCACATGGTCAGCCTCTTTTTCTTTGGTCTGTTGTGTTCCATTTGATAGCTTGTTTTGGGATTCTCTGATTGTTTCTTCTCATCATGTGGCCCAACTTCTTTTCTGGTGTCACTAACTTGGTCTGTGTAGCTGCCGAGATATGCACATTGGTTTATTTCTTCAACTGCTATTCTTTTTGAGTATTTTTTTTCCTTTGGGGGTAATAGGAAATTTCATTATTTTCATTTTGTCCTTGTTAATTTCAAGTCCTATCTTACTACCCACTGAAGACAGGGTACCTGTATTTTCTTGTATCAAATTCACATTGTCATTGAGAGATATGTTGCTTGCAAAATGGAAGTCCTCTAGCTGAGTCCTGTGAACCCAGTCAATGCCCGTTTTACCGTTTAATTAGTAACCTAATTATTTTTAGTGACCTAGTTAATGTAGTAATTTTAATACTCAAAATATGTATCATTGGTAAAGAAGTATAGGATGTTAACTAGCTTTTTTTTTATGTTTTTCTCATTCCAACAGGTGAGCTTCAAAGGGCAGAACCAACCAGGTCTCAGTTAGACATCCAGTCACCAGTGGAAGCATTTCAAATGTATGATAGTTGATTACTTTTGGAACAGATTTTTTTGTTAAAATTTGCAACACAGTTTAGAATTCTGCACAGTGTAGTTACTGGGGAGGGTGGGGGTGTAATGTTCAGTTAGAAATGTTTGAAGTTGCCTCTACTCTGAAGACTACCTTTTTCTAGGATTGCTTTTATTTGTATGCTTCACTTCATATTAAAAAGAAAAAAAGTGCATGGTACTCCCACTACTAAGAATCACCAGGCACCATATTTTTTATCTTATGATTACCCATGTATGCAGTCACTGCCTTCCAGTTTAACTCTTCCCGTGCCATTGGTCGAATTTTCGACCCTTCCGGTTGCCCGATTTGTGCCAACGGTCGATATATTGATTCTTGGTTTGTTTCAATAAAACAAGCAGTGTAACATTTAGATTATACATATTTTGTCCGCATTTCCGGTGACACTTTTCAAAATGGTAAAAGAATGCTTAGTTACAAGCGATGCCGAACGAGAAAAAGGAAGAGAAACATGGAAAATTTTCAATTTTTGATGATGTAGATAGGGGTATGGACATGGCCTATGACCACCCCACTGCTCTGGAATGTATCCAAAGTAGATCTAGACATATTTAGATGACTGGAGAAGTAGTTAGTAGGTTATTCAGACATTAATTTAGCGAGAAGCAACATAGAATCAGAATACGAGATCGACATGTAGATCTAGACCTAGCTGATGGTGAGCTGGGCACACAGTCATTATCTAAAAACATCACATTACTTCTTTTTTCCTAAAAAAAACTCTGCATTTATGAAATTTTCATACATTTAGTTATACTTTGAAACATAATAAGTACACGGAACTACATGGAAATACTGTTTTCCATTCCATTTTACAACTATACCCCCTATACAGATCAAGACCTGCGCTTTTATTCCGGCGCCCATCTGAACGTCTGCGTTTCTTCCTGTGGGACGGGAAGAGTTAATGATTATGATGTAATGTTCAGAATTGTTAATAACTGAGATAGAGAAAAGGGTGCCCCAGCAGCAAGGTTCTGGGCTGAAATATTGAAATTTGTGTAGCCTTTATTTTTCCTTTATAGTTCATAATGATTTATCTTTCAGGTGGAGAATTATTATTAAATGTATTGGAGCTTTATTGTTCTTTTTCTTAATATGTGTGTCGTTATTGATATAACCATATCTGTATCTTTCAGTGTTTTTATTTTTTTTTTAGTTATGGTGTTTTGAGCTATAAAATCTAAAACTGGATAGATAATGAAGGTATTATGTGTTCTGGGGGAATATTTTTTAAGTCCTGTGTATATAACCACTACAATTGTTTGTCTAAAATTTTGAAAGAGAAAAAAAAAGATTGTTAGAGATACACAAATGAGAGTTGGTCTTGGTGTTTGTTTAGATTTTTTTTTTTTTTTGGTGAAGTTTTTTTTTTCTTTTTCAGCTTCATTTTTAATGAAATGTGTTTGAAAGCTTTCATATGGTTGTGCTGCATTAAAGGGCTTGATTGTGTGTGCTTGAGGACTTGATTAGAGCAGTCACATCATATTAATCAAGGAGCATTGGTAAATGTCTCTGAATTGGAGGCATGGAGAAGTCATCATGTTTTTCCTATTCAGGTCAGGGGCTGTAGAGTGATTGCACGATTACAAGGGTCATAAAGACCAGGCTGACCTTACCCCATCTGTCCATTATTGCCTCCTAATATCTTACTCAACCAGATCCAGTATTAGCCCCTAGTATCTTACTCAACCTGGTTAATGGTTCTGGGGTTGTTTTGGCCCCTATGGTGAAAAGTAGAATACACAGAGTATCTTGTCTGACAAGGAGCTCTTGAAGCTAGCCAATGTGTTCTCAGCTGGTCATGGCCCGCGTGTTTCACCATCTTCACTGCGTTGACCATTGAGAACACCTTGCCTGGAGAGAAATTATTGTTATTTAGCACTTAAGACTGAGCTTAACTTTTATCATTTCTTGAGGACAGCTCCATGCAGGACAGATCTGAGCGAGCAGTGATCCTCAGACTAGAAGATAGAGATAAATGCTGCTACATGCGTATCTTGTTTACTGTGTACTGGTTATCAGGTAAGTTTAGAATTTGTCAGAAGTGTTTAACAGTTGACCTCACCACTTTTGTCAGCTCATCAAAAAGAAGTAATGCATCTGTCAAAACATTCTTGTAGGTCACAACTTGCATAAAGACCTGGATGATGCAGTTCATTTTCCCCTTAATACACTGCTTGTGAGATTCTTCGGATGCTGCACGTGGAGTGAAAATTCATTTAGGGTTGCCGTGCTGCACCAATGTGAAAAGGTGATGGAAAGGATAAAGTGAAGCTTAGTCTGTATGTCTCGTGGCGAGAGCTGCTCATACCACGGCACCTCTGCTCTTGAGGCCAGCCATGCCCGATATACACCCATACTGGTGAAATGTGCTTAAACAAGGGGTGAAACTTGATAGCTACTCGTGTCACGGTACCTCCGCTCTAGAGGTTCGGTCATGTCCTAAACACGCCCATATTGGAATACAATGCCTAAACCGGCTCAACCCAGGGGTGAAACTTACTAGTGGTGAGGATTCATCCTCCTGGACAAAAGCTCTGTCCTGGTCACAACTAGGAAGGGGAGTGGCCACAACCACAAAATGCCAAAGTAGGAGAGACTGGACCAGATTAAACTGGTGCAATGAAAATCACAGTGTTAGACATTCCCGCTGCTGAGACCCACCAAGAATACAGGCTCAAGCCCTACAATACTCTGAACCTATTGTGGTCTTCTTGTGGATCTCGTGTGGTCCATTCAGGGACCACAGTACCTATTCAGGAGGATCACGGGGCAGTCTTGGTGGTAGAAGCAAACAAAGATAACAGCACAACAAAAGCACGAATCAGTGTGTTCAGAAGAACAAAATAACCTTGTTAAATCTTGTAAAAGACTTCTTGTGTGTTTTTTGGTTTTTTTAATAAATGATGGAAATAAATGATTTGAAATGCCTTGTTACAAAGTCAGATTAAAAATATCAAAAGAGCAAAATAACCATAGAACTCCTCACATTGTTCAGGAGAGCAAAATAACCACAGAACTCCTCACATTGTTCAAGAGATCAAAATAACCACAGAACTCCTCACATTGTTCAAGACATCAAAATAACCATAGAACTCTTCATATATATAAATATTTCCTACCTTAGCAAGAATATCTAGGGTTCCTGGTGGGAGAGAAGGGTGTTTGTTACAGTCCAACTGGAGGCAGCCAGCCTAACCTAGATATGTACCCAGGTTCTCTGGAAGGTGATAAAGGAAAGGCAGCCATGCACGACATTGACTTTGCAAGGGAAAAGGGGGCACTTAAGACAGAATCCCACAGCTGCCTTGCAGCATACTAGGGCTGTCTGTACCTTACCAGGGAGAATGAGGGTCACTGTCATCACTTTTATGAAAGACTTCCTGCGTTTTTAAAAAATGGACATCTTATTTGAAATGACGCACTTCAAAAAAAATTTACCAATACATAAATGTTTGTAATAATCTCAGTGTTTACAAACCCAAAAAGTTGCATTCACACACATCCACATTGTATAAAAGTGCAAAATTTATTTTTAGTAGGCAGATTTGAACAAAAACATATTTTTGATTTACATTAGGAAGTCAATTACAAAAAACTTATGTAGATATCTGCCATGATCAAAACAAAAATCTTTACAAATAATGTACTGACACAAATTGTGTATATCTGTATCAAGTTTTCTTTCTAATACATTTTTCTTCACTCTTTGTACCTAACCAAGCTACCTCTTTCTTATCTCAGCACATATCTTGATATCTGCCCATTCATGTACATACACTTCTTCCACTGTGGTTTTTATTTTTGGTGTTAATACATCTACTGCCACCAACACATAATAATTGTCAAATCTTAATTTTTCTTCACATGGATGGCGGCATAGGCAAAACATCTTTTCTGTAAGTGAAATACACCCTAATCTACACGTTGGCATGTGGCTTTTCTTATCTGTTTCCTTGTTTATTGTCCATGATTGTGTGGGGCATATTTACAATTGTAAACATTTTCAGTGCTATTTTGTAAATTGTAGTTCCACAAAACCAATCTAAAGTATATGGACTGAGGTGGTTTGGGTAAGAAATTAAAAAGATAAATTTGTGTACATGCCCATAATTGATTAATAAAAGAACTACACAAGTAATAAAAGATTTTGAAAACAGATTTTTATGTTCTGAAAATAAAATGGGTGGTCATCAAAGTTTCAAGATCTGAAAATAGAAAATTTGTATTGCCAAATACCAATAAAAAAACCAATAAATCTGGTTTCTGACAAGAGTCAGCAGGCTCAGTTGTGCTCATCACCCAAAAGATGTCTGCACTATCAGAAGACAGATTCAAAGATTTTTTATGACTGGATTTCTGGCAGTCTGGTTCCTGGCAGGTGCAGTGGGTTTCAAGTAATGTTTCCCAACTTTTTTTTTGTTTGTATCATGCTCATCTCAACACCTCAAAGATTTTGACTGACACACACGCACGCCCCACCACCCACAGCATAATAGTCAACTAAGGTCTGAAAAATTATATATCTTCTAAGTGCGGCCGCCCCTGTGGGCCATAAGGCCCACATTGAGAAATGCTGTTCTAAAGATTTTATGGCAACTTATGATTGGGTTTCTGGCAACTTGGTTCCTTCCAGGCACAGCAAGTCTAAAGATTTTATGATTGGGTTTCTGGCAACTTGGTTCCTACCAAGAATAGTGGGTCTAAAGATTTTATGACTCTGGATTTCTAGCAACTTGGTTGCTGCCAGGTCCAGCGGGTGGTTCAGGTGATGGTGGTGGTGGTGCAGGGGCTTCTATTTTAAGCTTGCCATCCACAACCTTGGTGACATCTTTCTGGTCAGTCTTTCCAAATTTATCTTTAGCTCCAGTCCTGGCCTGGTGTTTGTCGCATCTAAGATGGAGTTGGTATTAGAAAAATCAATGTAAATTTCTGAAGTGATTAATGGAAAATCTGCACAAAATTTCACTTGGTCGTCTACATCAAAAGTCCTATGCCCCCCCCCCCCCCCCCCCTCAAAGGGTTACATGGGGATCTGCACAGAAAGTTCAGATTTTAAAATTACTTTTATTTCTGTACATGATAAAGTTTGTAAAATATGGAATGTTCTGAGGGATTTCAGTTTAATGTCATGTGTAGAGAGGTTGTGCCAAATTATCATCAGCTGCATGGGTCTGTAACCTGAAAATAGAGAATTACTTAATGATCCAAGAAACCTCTCATCTTTCCCCATCAAGTTTCCTGATGACAGTATTACTGTCCACAACACAAAAAAAAGGAATGGAAAAACTAATTATGTCAGTCTGTAAGAATAGCGAAGAGCAAAACTGATGACAATTGACAAAACAAATAGGGCAGCTGAAATTTGTATCAATGAGGAAAAATTAGAAGAAGTGGAGGGTTTTGAATATCTTGAATCACTACTAACAATTAATGAAGATACAATGAGAGAAATTAAAAGGAGGACATCTATCGCTCTTCAAAAAATAAACAACCAAAGAAACTATGCAGAGGAACAGACAGAACTAACAAAAATAAGATTTTTAAGGGCATGCATCTTTCCCATCACAACATATGCCTGTGAAACCTGGACACTTAAAACGGCTGAGAAACACATAAATGCCTTTGAATGTAAATGTTACTACAGAAGAGTTCTTCAAATATCATGGACAAAAAAAAGAACAAATATATCTATACTACAAGAACTTAATATTGGCTGGCTAGTAAAGAGGATTAAAGAGAGAAAACTTAAATATTTTAGACACATTAAATGTCATGATAATTTAGAGAGAAGACAGTCTTGGAAAGGTACATAATGGGGAAAAAGAAAGAGAGGAAGACCAAGGCGAAGATGGCTGCAAGACATTGTTGATGATCTGCAAATGGATGCATCAGCAGCAGGCCATCTTCCTCACAACCGAGAGGCCTACAGGGGAGCTGTTAGGGAGGCAAAGTTCCACAAGGGACATGCAACTGACTGAAGTTTCCGGTATTTCTCTACATTGATCAACAAAGACAAACCCTCAGTTGAACGCAGGCTCATGACTTAACATTCCAGAAGATGTAGATTCAGTGCCTCCCCCAGGTTATGAAAAGAAACTGAAGGAAAGATTCATACAAGAATCCAGAATTGCACTTGTGGATATTTTAAATCTGAAAAAGATCTCAACTTTAAAAGAAATCTGAACTTAGTCATTCATTCATTCATTTGCATGTCCCTTGCGGAACTTTGCCTCCCAAACAGCACTCCTCAACTTAGTAGGTTCCAAAAAAAAAAAAATGCCAAAGAACACATGAAATCTCTTCAGGATTTAAAAAAAAAAAAAGCCATAGTTACAATAAACCTCTGAGGCTGAAAAGACATGGTCTGTGAGGCCAACATTAGTTATGTTATTTTGGTACCACTGCAACCTACTTCAGGCTTAAAAACCTCATTTAACACTTTAAAATTGACCATCTTCAGTGAATTCAAAACAATTTTTGTTCTCTCTGCTTCAAGATACAACACATGGAACAAAAAAAAAACAAATAAATTCATAGAGAATAACAAAGAGCTGAATCCATAACAGCCAAAACAAATGAACCCACCTGGTACCAGCTGCTGGTTCTGAGATTGATGAAGGGAACACTATGTCAAATGATAATTCAGTTGTCGGTGGCCAATGTTCTGGTGGTGGACAAGACTGTAGAGACTTTTGGGGTGTTGCTGGCGACATGTAATTGATGTCACATAATGTTAAATCATTTTTCTTGCAAAAGGCAATGATGTGAAATGGTAACTTTTTTTTTTTTTTTGTAACTATATTTGCCAAGTGATCAAGTTCAACACCAGTAGTTCTCAGCCTGTGATTCAAAGATGCAATCAAGTCCTTCATGGCAAGTCTCATCATAACTTTCAGTTCTATAAATCAAAACGCCAAGTGACTTCTGGTACTGTTTATTTCTCTTTCCTCTCTTAGCAGTTTACTATAGCATGGACAATGGGCTTAAGTTGTGAAAGTAAAGGAAATAAAAATTATATTTTATTCTTCACTTTATCAAGCATCTCAATATTAGTTTATTAATTTTTATGTTAAGCTGTAAAAACATTAGAAATGCAATATTAATCCTTGGTAAACCATTGGCATGAGGTAGACTAGTTTTAGTTTCTGAAATTATTTGTTGTCAGTTACTTGTACTGATAAATACATGTAGGAACATCTCATATAAAGTTGTTGCACAAATCCAACTATCATTCTCACTTTATGAGATGCGTTTGATAATATGACAGTGTTATTGATGTGTTGATGACCAGTCATACAAATCCTTCAGTTTACTGGCCTTTTTGCACCTTTAATAACCTGTAGATAGAAGCAATGGCCAACATTCGGTGTGTGACAGGGCATTCAGTATACACATCTTACATTGGTTAATGGAATGGGCTGCAGAGAAGATATGGGAGTGTCCTGACTGGAATGACACTACTAACTGCTGAAATCAATCTGAATCTCTTACATATTTATGCAGAGTGAGATAATGGAAGAGAAAGATAGCCAGAGTTCTGGTGGTAGACATAGCTTCAAACTCCTTGAAGATGTTGGTAAATTATAATTGATGTTGCTTTAAATGGGATTGCTAAAAATGAAAACTGAAAAAAAAGCACATCAAGAATGGAAAGATTTAGAAAGTTGATTCAGTCACAAAAATGTGTAGCACAGGCTTTTTATGAATTAATGTTGCCCAGACTGAAAGCGTTCCATGTGAGCTCTATGTGACGTTTAACGGCAGGGGAAGGATGTAAGACTGAACGTGAATAATACAGGAATTTATCATTAGAAACTACCTGTGTGACTACAAATTGTGGACTATAAACTGGTAGTTGTAAGAATGTTAATGAATAAATGACATTAGGAAAATACCTATTAGTTCCCCCTGGGAACAACTGTGTTAAGAGCACACTTATCTTAACATAATGTTTGTGAGACAGGGAACATAGATCTGTTTGCTTAAAAACTCTGACCTACTTCTGTAGCCCAGAAACTTGTAGCAATCAACACTAATTGTAATTGTTATTTTTGTAAAATGTAATGTCAGGTTGGGGGACATGGAGATCTCTGGTGGGGATGAGGGAAGTCTGGTGTGAAACCAATGAATCCAGGACGTGACAAGCCTATAGGTCTTTACAACAATGGCTATCAGAATGATGTAAACAAAACAGAGCCAGCAGACTACAGGTGGCGGGGAATGGATATCGCTGAAGCACTCATCAGATTCCTCATCTCAAAGTCAGAGTGTCTTTGTGGAACTGTCTCAAAACCATCTGACATGGAGAAGGGACTTACATACAGCCACCAGAGGCTGGAAAACAAAGTTTTGGCCAGGCCAGCCACACTGTCTTCATGGCAGTCCGAGCAAGACCACAGTCTGCCCTAGCAAGGAAAGGTGCTGAAGTCAGAGTTACCCAGCCAAAAGGCGCATCGTAAAAATCAGGGTAACACGCATTATCGCTAATGAATGTCTCTATCTGCAGTGTTCAAACATGGTGCTCGCCCTGTGAAGACTAACCAGGAAGGTGCAGTGCCGAGCCCCTTGCCTCGAAAGGGTCCACCCAATGCTACTGGAGGTCCTCTCAGTTCATCTTGTGGAGTCAGGAGACATGAGAGTAGAGCTACTGGCCAAAAAATACACCAGAAGAAAACAGCCAAAAAGCAAGAACTTAAAATAATGCAGTGGAATGCTGAGGATGTCAGCAGTGTTAGAGATGGCTATAGCAAAAAGGTGGAACTAGAGAACATACTTTTTGCAGAGCAGGTAACTATATGCTGCATACAGGAGACACACCTAACCAAAGATGCCACCTTTAAAATCAGAGGCTACCAGTGTTTTAGATCAGACCGACAGGACAGAAGAAAAGGAGGAGTACTCACACTTGTTAAGAATAACATCAGCACGTGTCAGGTGGGAGTGTTCATGGGAGGAGCCGAATATCAGATGATCCATCTAAAAAGTAGTAATACAGATTTCCACCTCCTTAACTATTACTGTCCTAATGACCGCCCACTTGCTTTAGAAACAGTCCCACACAAAGAGAGACTGATGGTCTGTGGCGATTTTAACAGCCATTCCCAGAGCTGGGGCTATGACCACATAGACAAGAGAGGAGAGGAAGTTGAGAGCTGGCAGGATGATAATGGACTTCTCCTGATCAACCAGCCAATGGATCCCCCAACATTTTACTCAAGGGCTTGGCGTACAACCTCAACACCAGATCTGGCATTCCACTCTCCAGATCTGAAGTGGAACATTACACGTGAAGTTGGAAAACAACTTGGAGGTAGCGACCATCGACCAGTCTTCCTGACAATAGAAAATGAACTCCTTAACACCAGTAGCCCTCTCCCCAGATGGAACTATAAAAAAGCAAACTGGACAATGTACAGACATCATACAGATATCCTGGTGGGACAGCTGTCCATAGAAGGTAAGAATATTAACAGCATAGTGAAGGAATTCAATGCTTGTATCCTTCAAGCCGCTCATGAAACCATTCCCAGAGGAGCTTGCAGGGACTATAAACCATACTGGTCTAGTGAGCTGGGAAAACTCCATGATGATGTGGAAGCAGCTCGAAAGCAAGCAGAAAATAGACCATGCCAAGAACACCACAATAATTACCAACATTCTAAGGCCAAATTTCAGAGAGCCAAGCTGCAAGCCGATGGGAAAGTTGGAGAGAGAAAAAATAGTCCCTAAACTTTGAAAAGGATGGAAGGAAACTGTGGAAACTAATCAAACAGTTAAATGATGAGAGTACTAGAAGAAGTACAAAGATTACACTAATAGAGGATGGGAAAACTCTTACAGGTAAGCAGGTAGCAGATCACTTTGCTCGCATGTTTGCACAGGACTGCAACATTGATATCCATCCAGAGAAAGAGCGTGCAGTGCGCACTGACCCACAGAAAGAAGAGGAACAAGTCAGAAAAGTGGAGGTCATGGATGCACCAATCACACGCTGCAAGTTAGACCTAGCAGTCAGTAAACTGAAACCAAGGAAATCACCAGGACCATATGGAGTGTCCAATGAAATGATCAAGAACCTGGGAATTGCAGCAATGGGAAAGCTGTTGGATATTTTCAATATGTGCTGGAGCACAGGTAAGTTACCTCAAATCTGGAAGGAAGCAAGCATGGTACCACTGCTAAAGCCAGGGAAAAACAGTGATACTGCCTCCAGCTACAGGCCAATCAGTCTCACTAGCTGCCTATGCAAAACAATGGAACGCATCATTGACCTGAGGCTAAAATGGTACCTAGAAAGTGAAAACCTTCTCGTTCCACAACAAGCAGGATTTAGGCAGTATTACAGTACGGAAGATCAAGTGACCTATCTCTCTCAAGAGATTGAGGATGCATTCCAAGAGAAAAACCTTGTACTAGCAGCGTGGATAGACTTAAAGAAAGCCTTTGATAAAGTATGGAAAAAAGGTCTGCTGTGGAAACTAAGAAACTGCAATGTGAATGGAAGACTGTACAACTGGATAAAGTCCTATTTACACAATAGAAGAGCTAGAGTAGTAATGGATGGACACAAAAGCTAGAAAGTACTTCTGCGACACGGTGTACCACAAGGAGGAGTCCTTTCGCCTACACTATTCCTTGTATTCATTAATGACCTAGTCAAGGAACTTCCCTATGGAATCAAAGCGGCACTGTATGCAGATGATCTGGTCATGTGGTGTACAGATGAATATGCGACAGTTGCAACACAGAGACTCCAAAGAGCAGCAGACATCTTGACATCATGGACAAACAAATGGTGTGTAAGTATCAACACAGAGAAATCAAGTACCACTCTGTTCACTCTCTCATCTAAACAGAAAGCAGGTAAGATCTTTGTAAATGAAATATCCTTAAGGATGGACAACCAACCCACTTACTTAGGAGTGACTCTTGACTCAAAACTGACTTGGAAGCAACACATCAACAGTGCAGAAGCAAAAGCCAGAAGAAAACTAGCCATATTAAGAAAATTAAGTGGAACCACATGGGGAGCTAGGGAAAGAATCCTCAAGAATGTATATCTGCAAAGTATTCTACCACATTTAGAATATGGCTCAACATCTTGGTGCACAGCATCAAACACTACGCTGCATAATCTAGATAAGGTTCAAAATCAGTCACTACGGATTATCACAGGTGCCATGAGGTCCACACCAATAGTAGAAATGCAGAAAATAGTTGGTGTTCAACCGCTAAAGGAACGTAGAGACACAAAGGTCATGACCATGGGAGAGAAATTCCTTAGCACTGTAAGCCATCCCCTGAAGGAGAGATTCAATAACTTGGCATTAAGCCGGCTTAAAAGAAGCAGCTTCATTCACCAGGCCAAGCGTATGCGTAAGCTGATACCTGACCTTCCAACTGTAGTCGCTCCATTATCATCTGTACCAGAGCATACACCATGGAAAGAAGCAGATTATACACAAATAACTATTCAGACTGAAGTGAAAGGTGTGCAGAATGGTGAGATTCAAAGCAGCCTTGTAAGATCAACAGCCACACTTAGTGTGCTAGATGACAAATATCCATGTGACACCTGGATATGTGTGTATACAGACGGATCTGCACACAATGCCATAAAGAATGGAGGGGCAGGAGCACATATTGAATATCCAAACAACACCACTGACAAGATTTCCATACCCACTGGAAAATACTGCAACAACTTTGATGCAGAAGTTAGGGCAATTATTACTGCAGATGAAAAACTATCAGACTCCAGAATTGATACATGTCCTGTAGTAATTCTCACAGATGCAAGATCAGTACTGGAAGCTCTTCAGTGCAACAAACTACCAGACCTTAAGGATGCGTTGTCAAAAATTGGCTTACAACATGGAGTCACTTTGCAATGGATTCCCTCTCACTGTGGGATACCAGGCAATGAGAAAGATGACCATCTGGCCAAAGAGGGCACTGAAATGGAGCAACCAGATATACCAATCACCTATAATCAGAAGAAAAGCATGATAAAAACCTACAGGAAGCCACAAACACCACCACATGATGACTATCACATGCTAAACAGAAAGGAGCAAGTCACCATCTTCCGTCTCCGAACAGGACACACCCGACTCCTAAGGTTGGTACTACTAATCTATGTACATGTGCCCAGGTGCCCCAAACTGTGGAACATATCCTCCAGAACTGCACCAACTATGAAACACTGAGAAATAATTACTGGCCCAGTGAAACCACTAAAGAAGATAAGCTCTACGGTTCCATACATGAAAACAGTGAAATTTATCCAAGAGACAGGACTACAGGTATAGACAGACAATGCGAACGAAGAAGAAGAAGAAGACCTATTAGATTCTGAAAGACACTGCAGGTGATCGGTGTTGGAATTTTTTATTTCCAAACTAAATGGTTGGTATTTTGTTTGCACCTTTGCTATAACTTCTGGAAAATGAATGAAAATTATAGTTTTTTAAAATTATTTTTCCATTTATAATATTTCTAAATTAAATGAATCCATCTGGACAAAGGTCCTCAAAAATGAGGCTGTTGGTGGAAAGAGTTAAAATTACTTGCTATAATTAAAAGAAAAAAAGTTGTATTTTTCACTCGCCCTCTGTGGACTCAAAACTGCACATGGTAACCTATTTATCCTTCATTCTCTGATAGCATGTATGAAGCATAATCCAGTATACCTCACCATTCAGACAGGTAACTCAAGTGTCTGAAGCAATTTTTTTTCTCAGCACAGACTGGAGGGAACAGGAAATAGCTCACTGCTTCAGTCCGGGAAATTTTGTTGCTATCAGTTTGACCACTCCCACCCTCAAAAGGATATAATGCTGAAAATGGAACACTTAAGGTTGACATACTTGCAGAAGTAATGGGAATATCAGTTAACAAGGCTGGAGCCACTGGGTTATCAGCTTTTTCTCCTCCCTGCTGTAAAAGAGATAAATAAATTAATACTACAAGAATGTTTAACATCTGTACATTAACTAGTAAACTAACATAATGTTTCCTTAGCTTGTTGTATCCATTTAAAAATTGTATAAGGTTATTTGAGCTAAACCACAATAAAAAGCATGTTCAAACAGTAGTTATCTGGTGAAACTCAATCCTGACATCCATATCCTTGGACAATAGTTATTATACCATGTGACATCTTGCAGGGTAGCTACAAATTCTTATGGTACGCAATCGGCTTCATATAGCCCTTTGGTTGCATTCTGTGTATTTTGACTTTTACAGATCTTCACAAGGTTGTCTTTCGTATACCTCTCTTTCTTTACTTTTTCATCATGTGGTTGCACTTATAAGGGTATTGAAATCTTTTCAGAACATTCTCTCCTTCTTTATCTTTTGCTTTTACATTGATGTGAATCTCTCACAAATGAGCCAGAGTAAGAGTGCATGTCTAGCAGTGGTTCCCATGGTGATGGAGTATGTTGAGAAGATTAGACTCTTTTTTTGCATCCACAAAAGGGTCTTCAAGCTAGCCACATATAATCTGGTTTGAATATCTTCACTGCATTGGCTAATAAGAATATCTTGCATGCAGTTTCTGAAAATTTTAACAATAAGAGCCATAAACAGGTTACCCTTGCTTTTTGACTGGCTACATTTTCAACCACTTTCACTTATAACCAGAACCCATGTGGTCCACTCTTTCAACTGACTTCAGCCATTAAAATAATATATTTTCATCATCCACTTATGCAAGAATCAAAATATTTAAAGGTAAGTTTATGTCTGTCTATTTAACCCTGTTTTTATTTTATTTTTGTTTAATTATCTTTCACAAATGATATATAATGTGTTATTTATATTTTTAGGTATTTATATTTTTAGGAGGCCAAAAAATGCACTTACATGTTAAAAAAGAACGATTCTACTTTTCGTCCAATTCTGGTATTCAGTATGCTCTTTTAGGAAAACTGTTAAATAAGTAAAGGATGCCTCTATTAACTAATGTATTCACAGAACTACTTACATCCTGCATTTCGCTGCTCGGGTGTTTCTGTGAAGCAGAAAGGTCATGGCTTTTGACTGAAGTGTTATGTTTGGAGTCAGCTTCATCAGTATGACTGTGACTACTGGACAGTGGAGATATGACTGGACCTGGAAGACACATCAGGTTTAAATTCTTACATTAGTGACCCAAAGAGACATGTTCAGTGACAAGGTGGATGGAAGCGAGAATTCCATTCACTTGGTAAATGCGCATCTCTGGTTTTATGGATTGTCATACAGTTTTTTCCTTTGTAGGGGACTGAGGTCTGGCCAGGTCTTTTGCGATTATGTAGCTGGCAAATCTGATGTGCTGTCTGCACCTCTTTGCTGTGGGCATATAGGTCTGCTGAGCCAATTTTCAGTTTCTGATATAAACGGAGTCTCAACCTGTGATGTTCTGTTTTGTTTTTGTTTTTTTTGTTTTTGTTGTTATGTTATCTGCTTTTTTGTTTAAATATCATTTAGTCTGCTTTTATTTCTTCATATATTGGGTTTTTATTGATCTTTCAGAGCACTATGAATTCACACTCTTGCAAATTTTAGTTTGTTAGGATTTTGACTGTTTGGATTAAGACCTATGCTCATTTGAATCAACTAGACATGAAATTATCAGAACATATTTCACACAGACGGTGGTGATTATGCTCCTTGATTTTGTGCAGTCCTTAGTATCCCTATTCAAACAGAATGTTATTTTACTTTTCCTGAGGCAACTAGTTCTATTGTTCAGATATTTTTTTCTTGGTTTCTCTTCCATTTTTCTTTTTTAAGTTTCCTAGTGATTGTCATTTTTTTAAACGTCTCACAAAAATGTCAAAAGAATGTTAATTGTCTTTTCCTTATGGGATTTATCTATTTTTTTATATTTTACAATTTCTCTAAGAGTTTCTTAATTTATTTTCATCCATTATCTAAGTCTAGCATGCATTGAGTAAACACCATCTTTATGTTACAACAAAAAACATTTTTTTTTATGGTACCTCATTTTGATAGTACATCCTAATATAAATAATTACTACAGCTTTTCTGTAGAAACCATACAAATGTTTACATACACAGCTATAGAAATGTAAATTCTACTGAACTACTTGAAAGTTTTGTTGATTTCTATTAAAATATGTGCAATGTTAAAATTTGTTAAAGATATATGGAATTAATATTATCATATTATGCCATATACTTGTATATTTGCGTGATCTCAGAGGATCAAAATATATTTTTATTAAAAATGAGAGCAAATATGCAATTCATACTTTCAGGTGCCGTTTATTCTGTTGTAATTTTGACAAGAACTATTTAAAAGTTATGTATAATACTATAAAAAATAATTAAAATTTAAAAGTTTAGCCAAACTGTTAAGTAAGTTCCATGATAGATTTGTGAATGTTTAATAAGCACATTTATGCATGTTCAATGAACAGATTTATGAATGTTCAGTCTACAAAATTAGCTGTATTATCAGATAAACTCTAGTCTCTTAAAACATAGCCTAAAGGTAGTTTTTCTAATATTTGCCAACCAAGTGACAAGTTCCAATCCTGTTCCCTGTAACAAAAAGGTCTAGTTCTTCTAACACCTGCAGGAAGCTCTGGCAGCCCAAGAGAAACAGAAGTAATTCTTGAATAATGCTGAAGTCTGTGGGAGGGCAGTGCTTGCTCCCTTTCCTTACATAGACCTGAAATACAAGCAAAGATGTTTCTGTGGCCTAATGTTTACTTTCAAATAATAATTTTTAAGTTTTTACAGGTAGCCAGGGGTGTATTGTTCACTTTTACAAAATGATAGATAAGGAAAAGAAAGTTAAGAGAGAGAATGATAAGAACAACATGCAGTGACAGAAAATAACAACCCAGTATGCTTTTGTCAAGAATAACAGAGAAGAAAAAAAAACAAGCACTTACTTAGCAGAGTTCTTCTATTATGAATGGCAAGGAATATCAAGTTTTTATGAACATTCTCAACATAACATAAAAGTTTTCATTTTGTGCACTATCTCCATCTGAAACTAAATTAAAAAGATGATGAAATCTAGAATACACTTAGTCCCAGATAAAGCTCTGTGGAACTTCAGTGCAGATACAAAACTCTGTTGGGTTGAGAGTTAAATAGCCAGAAACATTCTCCAGAAACAAAAATAGTAGCTCAAAGCTTCTGATATCCCAGTTTTATGTGAGACAGGTGGGCGGGGTCAAGACTCTCAGGGATCTGTAGGCTACTGTTCCTCAGAGCTTCTGATATTCCAATTTTATGTGAAATAGGTGGGCAGGGTCAAGACTCTCAGGAATCTGTAGGCTACTGTTAGCATTTCTTTTACTATGGCATTAACATTTATATCTTTCTACAGAATTACCACATTTAACTACAAAAGTGCTGACATGTTTCTGTACTATTCTTGTATTTTTTACCACATTATCCAAAATTTACTGTGATTTTAACTTCTCTGGTGAATAATTTATATATTTAAAATAAATTAAAGCATTCAGTTCTGTCAGTTCTCTTCTTCTTCTGTGTTCAGTTTCATATGCTCAGTTTTCAAAACATGGAGTCGAGTTGTCTCCATGAATCCTCTTGTCAGCAGGATATCTTCATAGGAACCTCAGTTTTTTCTCCATGCTTCTCTTCCAGGACCATACCTGGGCTTTGAGGTCTCTGTATAAGGTGCAGGTCTGTAGTATGTGTTCAGAAGTTGAGGGGCCATTTTGGCACATACAACGGGCTGTCAACTGTCAGGTCATCACATAAAGACTAATGGGCTTGAATTTCTTTTGTAGGCACAGTCATCAGTTTTTGAAGATATTAAAATTAGATAATAAGGATAATGGAAATATAAACTAACGATGAGAAACAGGAAAAAACCCAACCTGTATACTTAAGTAAGGTGCTCCCAACATCTTGAAATGATTCACTTGCTAAAATATCACTATTTTTTCTCATTTCTGTGACCGAAGTGCTGATTAACATTGGATGCTCTGATACGTGGATTTCTTCTGACTGCCTTTCTGTTGTGGATTTTGAAAATCCGTCATGGCAAAGTTGCCCTTTGTGATCGTGCAATTGCTGCACTTGTCGATTTGTAAATGTTTTTTTATCTTTCAGCATGTGCTCATCTCTGTAAGTGAACTTGTCCACAACTGTACCACCATTTCCTTCTGATGTAAAATTGCTGCAGAAGTAATTATAAAATAGTGAAATATGGTTATGTATAATAAAATACAATACTTTTGCACATTTATTAAGTCCTTCATAACAAGTCTAAAGTCAAGTCTATGAGTAAAAATGTTGAAAAGGTAACTTTTGGTTTTAGTATCTGATTAGTAAAAGTGATTTACTGTACCCACACAAGAGCTTGTGAGTTGTGAAAGTGAAGAAAGTAAAATGAAAAGATATAAACCACTTTAGAAAGTTATTTTTTATATACCAACAGCTTTATCTACTTTAAGACTTTCATAAAGGTTCATATTAAAATATTATGCTGTCAACAATAACTCCTGCGATGGCTGTCCTCTCACAATGGAATTGCTGGGAGTGATAAAAGTGAAGGTAGCAAAATGGAAAAATTCAACCATTTGGTAACTTCTCTCTCTCTCTCTCTCTCTCTCTCTCTCTCTCTCTCTCTCTCTCTCTCTCTCTCTCTCTCTCTCTGAACCTTTAGGTACTCAGGGGTCATGGGGCTTCTGCCAGGGGTTTCCTTAAATGCTTTTCCTTCATCTTTTTTTCTGCTTTTGCTGATGTGAGGGGTCTCCTACTCAACATCATCTCTGTTGTTCTCCGTGTCTCCTTTGTTCTACTCTTACTCCTATTTTCCTGAGGTGTCCATTTCAGTGCTATTTTTCGTAATTTTTGGAGTGTATGTCCCAGCCATCACCAACTTCTTTCTTCACTAATTGAAGCCAATGGCTTCATCATTCAGTAAATTACAAAGGGATGAAAAATTAGATGTCAATGATAAATTTACCTCCTACAGAATCATATGCAACCACCCTGTTCTGAATATGAATTGGCCTTTTGCAGATTTATCCATTCTCCTTTACATGCTCTAGATTTGTGCATCTTTGACACAAATAAAATTCAGATACAACTTAATGCACCTACAGAAATGGGGATTCCTCCAAGCCGAATCAAATGTTAAAAAAGACTGACCAGACAGTCTTTGCTGAGACAAAAGGCTATAAGGATGCCATCAAAATTTGAATAAAACTATACATTTTATTAAAATAACAAGACTTCAGAATTTTCTTATGACCCAACATTAAATGCAGAAAATACCATGGAAGTATGATTAAAAATGAACCTCTTCTTGACAAAAATGTTAATAACAGTTTTTTTCTTGTCAGGTGAGGAAATATAATTCTGTTTACATACCCCTTGTTATTTGTAACAACAGGAGCCAGAGTCATTCCTGGCCCATGTTCTATTCTTGTGTTAAATGCTAATTTTGCTCGAGGAGTCCTGAGCCGTACATGCTTTACCTGAGAAAGAAAAATATAGTCCAACAATGTGCAGGCACACAACCATACATATAGCTCTATCTATGAAGGATGTTTGGCTATAGTCCAGGGTGTAGACACATAACCATACATATAGCTCTATCTATGAAGGATGCTTGGCTAACTGGTAGTACGTGTCTTATTACTTGCCCTTGTTGTGGGTTTGTAATCAGCTACTGACACACTTCATTTGACCCAGCTGTAAAAATTGGTACCCAACACATAAATGATGGGGAAAACAGCCTTTTTAAATGAAGAACACCTGTCTGCAGGGGGCAGCATTGTACTGAGTACACAGGTATCAGTGAATGAAGGGAAAATAGGAAATGACAATCAGTTTCCTATGAATCAGAGTAGATACCCCCTGTCCTACCAAAAAAAAAAAATACCCTGCCTCACAATTGTTGCAGTTCTGGTTTTCTTGTCAGGGCACTTATTTAAACATTCAACATTTTAAAAAAATTCTGATTACCTTGCTGCAGGAGATCAACAGTTCAAGACTTCACTGTGCAAGAGTTCATCAATGTCTTGAACATGTGCTTGTTTTCAGTTTTGCTGCCTTTGCTCCCTAACCCAAATGCCACAAACTCATTTTACTAATTGGATTGATTGGAGTGTGTCAGAAGTTAGGGAATGAAACCAGTTCCTTTGCCTTGAGAAGGCAGCACTATAGCTGGCTGTAACTCAACAGCTGCTTGCTGCACCAGCAACCTAAGAATGCTTAATATTTGATATTTTTACATCTAGAATCAACAGATCTAGCCTGATAGCAATGATGATTATAAGAGATGCACAATATAAGTTGTAATACTTTTTTTTTGTTTAAAAGTGTTTGGCTTTTTTTTTTTTATAGATATTCTTTACTGGCCCAGGACCAACTTGATTTCATTTTGATTCCAAGATGTCTCTACCATCACTGTTTAATTGAGACTATTCCAAAGAAGAACAATCTTCAGCTAAATATAATTAACATATTTCAAAGAACAACAAACGGCAGCTAAATATAATTAACAAAGATTGCAATGCTGGCCATGCATGCCGGTTTTCTGTTTGGCTAGCACAGATACTTGTGATGTTAATGTTTCACAGTGAACCAAATGTTACAGAACAATCATTACAAAACTGTGTATGGTTTCTGTCGCTGATACCTTCTAGAATGCAATAATAGCTTTTACTTACTTTCAAGGTAGGCCACTCTGAAAACTGGAAAAGAAATGAGAATTAAAAATGAGCAATTTTATTAATATTTAAAATGATGGTCCATATACATAATATATATAATAATTATATATATAATAATAAGATAAAATGTCATGTATTTATTCAGAATAAGAGTAAAAACTTGAAAAAATAAGTATTGTTCATTTTCTCTGATGGTCTAAGGAGATGTATTGTTGTTTTGCTCTCTATAACAGAGTTTCCTGTCCAGTTATTTCAGTGAATGAAATTTTTGGCATTTTATTATTATATGGATAGCTTCTAGTTATTAACTTTTGGTAACAAAAAAGAATATGTTAACAGTAATTTTTAATAAGGCATAGAATTAGTGTGATAGTGATTGTGGTAAAACTGGTTCCAGTAGAATAAACTTAGAGATGTATGGTGATGTTTTATTTTTTTTTTAAAGGGGGGGGGGGTGAGAAAATGACCAAAAATCATCAATAAGATTCTAAAGTTCAGAATGGTAGAATTCCTTGCTTGCAACACATTCAATGCAGATTAGTTTCTAACAGTTTTTAATTGTCAGAATCACTTCCATCCCCCCAGTTCTTATGTACAGTAAAGGATATAAAACTGGCATATGCATGTTGAGCAACCTCTTCTAACTTTACAACTTGTACATGCAATGTGTATGTTAATTTCTCTTAAGCAGCATAGACTTATAATCTTTTTACTATTTTTAAAATGTGAAGAACTGTTGTCACAGTTTAATTTGTCGGTTTTCTTTCACGTAAATTTTACCTTTTAGCCTTCTAAGACGCCTGATAGCGAAATTCATGAAAGATCATTTATTACTGACTGTTAACCTCAATAAATAAATATATTTTTGTTACATATAAATAAAGGTAACTCTGTTTCGCTACACTGGCACCCAGGTGATGTGGTGTTAATGCCCATACTCAGCCACAGAAGAGGTCAGGCATCCCAGGCCTGGGATAACTGGGATGACTAGTAATAAAATTTGATCTTAAGCTGAGCTATATTTGTCTAAGGAAACTTTGACAGAATAGCAAAGCTGGAGTGTCTAATAATTCACAAGCACATGATATGAAAGAGTTTAAAACATTCTATTCTAGTTTGTAGTATGAAGTACAACAAAATATTCTATTCCAGTTTGTAGTATGAAGTACAACAAAACATTCTATTCCAGTTTGTAGTATGAAGTACAACAAAACATTCTATTCCAGTTTGTAGTATGAAGTACAACAAAACATTCTATTCCAGTTTGTAGTATGAAGTATAACAAAACATTCTATTCTAGTCTGTAGTATGAAATACAACAAAACATTCTATTCCAGTTTGTAGTATGAATTACAATCTTTTTCCCCCCTCACTGGCATGTTGTCCAGTCTCTTTTGCTGTACATCCTGGGGCACCATACTTTCAGTCATGTCCTTGACAAGCATGGGACGAGGTTTTACACTTTCCAGTGAACTTCTGTAATGATAAATTATTACCTTTATGGTTAAATTATGTGAAAAGTAAAAAAAAAAAAAATAAAATTAATAAAATTAAACGAGACTATGAAGCAGTGGATCCCAATAATTTTTTTTTTTTTTTATCATGAACCTAAACCAGCAAGCATATGTGACTTGTGACCCATGATAAAGATTTCATAAAATATTGAAATTCAACAAACATTAACTAATATTGCATCATTGCCTTTGGCATGATGTAACTTTTCCAATACTAACTGAATTTGCACATTCATTTTTTCCCCTGGTACATGGAAAGCATAGTTTAATTCACCTACCACATGCTGTTCAACCTGTATCAAGTACAGCAACAGTTCAGTGAATAGTAGTGAGCACTGTCACTATTATTTTAATATTTTCATTTAAAAATTCTGCAAATTTAAGATAAAATTATCTTATTTATTTATTTATTTTTTAGAATAGACATCTTCTTGCAACTCTAACTTAGAATCTTCGAAAGCCTTATTTTGGGCTGTGAGCTTAGGTTGAGAGTTATGGCAGTAAAAAGTTATGGCCAATAAAACTGAGTCTTTTTTTCTATGATATTAAAAGCACATAGAAAGTATGTCAGTGTTCATAGTTTCCTTAACTGTTTGGCGCACTAGAAAGCTATCTTGTCATTTTCATTATCTTTTCTTCCTCCACTTCAAGAGCTGAATGAGGCAGACAACATAAAATGTAAGACAAGTTAATGTGTCAATTGTATACAGAATTTAGGCATAAATATTTTTGTTTTATGGACAGTAAAAGTCTATTAAAGACAGTAGAGGGTTATGCAATTTGTATCATTCTTTGCAACCTTTCTTCCTCAATAGTTGAGTATGGTAGGCAATATAAAATGGGTCATGGAAATGTCTTGGCAAAATATATCATTTAAGCATATAACTGTTGATGCTTGATTGACAAAGCACATGGGACATCAGGTGACAAAAAGAAACATTCAGATTGCCATGACTGTTTGATTATCAAATGCATGGATCTCTGGGAGTTCATGAAGGGTCACGAGGAAATCATATAGCAGGTCTAGATTGTACAATTATTTTATTTTTTCTAAATTAAGAAGAGTGCAACCTGGTTGTATGAGTGGTTAGTTGCTAGGTCTATTAATCTGATGGTACTGGGTTCAACTCCCAGTAGTGGGGATTTTTTCTGGTACTATAACAGCAAAAAGGCCTAAGGGTCCACCCAGCCTCTGAAAATGTGTACCAAAGAAATCTGAGAAGACAAATGTGGTCAGGTGTGATACCGACCACATTATACTTCCATGTCCTGAAGGTCTTGGAAATACAGGCCTAACATTGTATCCCCAGTATGACTTAATGGCATGGATTTGGGGATTTTTACATTAAGAAAAGTCCAGGTCTCTGTGTGTTTTTAGAATATAAATATTAAGGTTTAAATATGTAGGAGTGTTGAAGCAAATCATCAATGGCTTCAGGGATCTGTAACTCAAGAAATGTTTTGTTAATGGGTACAATAGGAAATCACAATGAAAATAATAAGGTGACATCATTCATAATTTACACCAGCAATCAGGGGGTGAAGACACCCAATGAGGCAATCAGTGACCCATAGCTGATATGCCAGCGTCAGGGTTAGCAAACCATAGCTGACCAAGACCCTGTCCCACTTCTCCATGTTACCCCCAGTAACAGGCCTAGCCTGGCTAACAGAGCAAGGATCACCATAGTCCCCATGGTGGTGGAGTCTGCTAAAGAAGCATTGCACACCCCCTGATTTTTAGCTGTACTCCAGGACTGAAAAATTAGCCGCCATAACCCACTCTCATGCCAATACGATGCTGTGCCTCAACATCTCTACAGCATCAGCTGCAAAGAACAACAGCTCACAATTACAGGGAGTTCCTACAAGTACAAGTACACCAGCAATCAAACACTTTCAGGATCTTAATAAATCAAATGGACAGAAATAGAATAAATTATTAATAATCCTATAATCAAATTTATTCACAGTTCTAAGCTCTAAAATGATTTTTCCAGCAAGTGATCCATTTTCATAAGCATCTCATTACACAAACTTAAATTTTCTCATGGATTATTATCTGTTAGTTTATTTTTATTAAAAAAGAAAATCCCCTTACATTTGTATGTGTTTTCAGTGCACAACATATCATGTGAGTAAAGTGACATCTTATGAAAAAAGACCTACCAATCTCCATATGTATAGAGACCTTTGGGTCACCATGTATTTTATTATACAAAAAAAAAACACATGCATGCATGCACACATATATACACAGTACACAGGGACTGAAAAAATAACTGCCATAACCTGCTTCCAGTCTGATCAGATGCTGTGCTAACCTGCTTCTAATATGATCAGATGCTTTGCTAACCTGCTTCTAATCTGATCAGATGCTGTGCTAACCTGCTTCTAATCTGATCAGATGCTGTTCCTCAAAACCTTCACCACATCAACTCACAGTTCTAAGGAGACAGAAGATAAATATATACCAATAAACAGAATCCACTGATCTTCTTCTCACAGCCAGTCTCATAAAGACATGCTATAATACAGAACTTTGCAAATCAGAGAGATATTTTTATGAATTACCTTCTCAATCTCTCTTGAATCTTCTTGGGATTTGGTACCCACACATAGAATTTCTTCAGCCCATTATACCCTTTGCTTGAATCTCCTTTGCTGAAGATATCCTGAGCTCCCAACACTTGTAAACCAGATTTTTTCACTTCACTGTGGTCTCGATTAGAAATTAGTCTCCTTTTTGTATTCCTTTTCCCAGTAGGGCTCTTCAAATTGTATCTAATGTAGTGTATGAAGAAAATGAAGATCTATACTATTTAAAGCAGTATACAGAGAATATGATCATCTTTCATAAGGACAATTAAAATGAAAACAAAAAATGAAATGCGATTTTAAACATTTACTGTATGTGGCAGGCGGCCTCAATAGCTGAGTGATTAGGCACCATGTTTGCTAATCCAGTGGTACTGGCTTCGGTCACAGCAGTGGGATTTTTTCTGGTACACACCAAAAAGACCCAGAGTTGATCCAGCCTCTAAAAATGGGTACCAGAGAAATCTAGGAAGGTAAAGTGGCGAGGCATGATACTGACCACATCACACTTTCAGGTGCTGAAGATCATGGAAAATATGGGCCTAACACCATATTCCCCAATATGCCTTAATGGCGTGGAAACAGGAAGTTTACCTTTACCTTTACTGTATGTGGCAGATACATAATCCTAAATACTACCACAGTTAAAATGAAACATGAAACTTTTTTTTCTCTCTGAAGATGGTTGTGAAGTAGGGAGAAATGCCAACCCTTATGAGCATCACACAGTTGAACAGCTCTCAGTTTTCATAAAATTAAATTATAGCAGCAGAAATGTGTTGTCTTAAACTGTTTGCCTACTTTCCAGTCAGCCATGTAGATGTCTGTCATACCAGACAAAGTAAAGTGACTGTGGTTGATGAACTGTGTTTTTAAACAGCTTACCAGAGCTGTCGAGAACCTTATCCCAGTCTTCTCTTGTGCCCCTGGTAACAGCCTCAGCCTGGTTATTAGGTTAGAACCTGCCATGGTCCCCCATGATGGCAAAGACTATACCAGGAAGTTTATTTTTTTGTGGGTCCACTACAGGTTTTCAAGCCAGTCACCTTGACTCACTCCCAGTTTGATATGATGCTTGAGTTGCAACGCATTTAGAACAGCTGCCAAGAACATTCTGCTGACAGTTTCATGTTTCATGGAAATAAAACAAGAGCAGATAATCAGTGCAGTTAACCATCCCATCTCTTTGCAGCAGTCCTTGAGACAGACCTTAACAGCTACTGGATAAGGATTATTATGTTCTCTAAGGGAGATCAGCCTGTCAAGAAGTTTTATTTTTGGATCCACCTGAGAATGGAAGTAAATCAACATCTTGTCAGAAGATTCAACCTTATGTTTAGACTTCCTCTTTGATGCTGCATTTCAGTCTGATGAATGTACATGAACATAACAGCTTCAGGGGCAGGGAACTCTCAGCTACAATGAGACAATAGCAATGATCAAATCAAGCTAGAGAGAAATCTTAAAAAAAAACCCCGAATTCTCAGATATATCAAGCTGATGTATCTATATAATGACTTAGAACTGTAAGAATCATGGTTAGCCTAATGCTAAGTCCATTTGACCCATCTGTAGAAAAGGTACCTAACACATTAGTATTAAGGAAAGCAGGTTTCAAAAACAGTGGAAAACTGCCTATAGAGTGATGCATGTGCACACTACATAAATGGCAGTCATTTAATGAATGCAAATAACTTTCATGCAGAAATTAGTCCCACAGAATAAGGGGGTTCCATATGCTCAAAATGAATGAATTTTTGCTTACTTTGAGTTCTGTGAATATATCACATTAGATGATTCAGAAGAGCCTGCATCCAAGGTTTGTGAAAAACATCTCCTAGAGTGCGGAGTGAATGGGCTGCTGATGTTATCACCCACATCATCTAATAAGTTGCAGATGCTTTGTAGTGGCAAACCTAAAATTTTAGATTAAATTTCAAACCCCCTTAAATGTCAAACTTAAAATTTAATAATTCAAAATACTTGAAGTTTCAATATAACATGAATTTCTGTTGCCTTGCATGTTAGTTTCTTAGACAAATGCTACTAGAGAAAGAACATTAGCCGAATGAAGACAAAGGGAAACCAAACTTTCTTGCTTCATCTTTTATGGATATGTCACGAAAAGACAGAAGATATGAGAACTTGATAATCAACAGGAATTTAAATTGAAAAACAGAGAGAAAAAGATATGAAAAGAAATATATTTTAATGGGTTGACCAAGTAGAAAAAAAAGAGAAATGACTGGAAACACCAAGGATAGAGCAAAATGAAAATGCTTGGCTATTATTACCTTTTGTTTTGGTACATAATGAATGAATAAATTACTGGGACATAATGAAAGAATTACTGACACATAATGAATGAATTACTGGCACATAATGAATAGACCTTAAGATATAGTGGACACAGCAATGAGAGAAGAACAAGCAGGATTTCGAAAAGGGAGAAGCTGTCTCGACCAGATATTTACTCTAAGAACATATTGAAAAGCAAAAACCATTAATCCTGAACTTCATAGACTTTAAAAGGTTATTTGATAGCATACACAGGGATTCATTGTGAGGAATTTTAAGAATATATATTAAGATTGTCAACATCACTAGGGACTTCTACAATGGATATGTTTGTGCAGTCAACACAGAAGAATGAATGAGTGAGTGGTTCCAGATTGACACAGGCATGAAACAAGGATGTTTATTATCTCCCTTCCTTTTTGGAATTGCCATAGACTTCATAATGACAAAATGCTGCACAGGTAAAATGGGCATTGATTGGGTACATGAACCCAATTGGAAGATCTTGATTTTGCTGATGATATAACTCTTATCAGTGACAATGTGAAATTAATGTAAGAAAAAACAGATACCCTGTCTTCAATGCTAGTAAAATAGGATTTGAAATTAACAATGAAAAAACAAAAATAATGAAACTTCTCATTAACCATGAAGGAAAAATATACATAGAAGGAACAGTTGTTGAATAAGTAAACCAATTTACATATCTCGGCAGCTACACAGACCAGGATGGCGACACCAGAAAGGAAGTTAAAATTCAAACTGCAAAAGCAGCATTGACCTTCATGAATCTTGAGAACATATTGCATTCAAAAGTTATAAACACAAAAACTAAGTTAAGATTATTCAACTCAAATGTAATATCCAACCTCATTTATGCATGTGAAAGCTGGAAAACATCTAAAGAATTAGAAAAGAAATTAGACTCTTTCAAAAACAAATGCCTCAGGAAAATACTTGGTATAAAGTGGAACAAATTCAAGAACAGAACAATACAAAGATAAGATAGATGAGCAAACAACAACCTGTCCCATTGGTGATCAGAAAAAAGAAGATGAACATATGTCAGTCATGTGCTGAGAAGAAACAACCAGAGAATCCCAAAACAAGCTATCAATTGGAACTAAAAAAATGCTGAAGATAAAGAGGTCGACCATGTGAAACTCTAAAAAGGACATTGTTAAGAGAGGCCAGTTTAGTGGGAATAACATCCCTTCATGAGGTTGAAAAGCTCGCTGAGAACAGGAAAACTTGGCAAACAACTATGCAAGCTCTATGTGACGTTTAATGGCACAGGAAGGATGTAGGAATGTAAGAATTCTTTAACACAAGGAACTCTTGATAATCTACTTATTTTCATAATGTCACTATAATGACATGAGCACTTCATATGGTATTTTTTTTTTAGAAACACATAAATAGTTTTAGGGTATAAGTATATATAAAATATTCAGTATATAAAAGGTCTGACACAAAAAAAGAGACTGACTCTATAGTTGTAACCTCCTCCATTCTCTGCATCAAGAATGGAAGGGGAGAGACAAAGAGGAGGTTACAAAGCATGTTCTAGCCTGTCACCATTAGACAATGCTCATCTTCACTGCTTTACTCAGCACCAGTTGGAGCTCGTTCAAATACGAGATATACTCCTATGGTCATTCAGAAAATGGCAGAGGCAAGACTGAACAGCAAGTTAACATCAAGTTTCTTGTGAAGCTGAAGAAATCCACAACAGAAACTTCTCAGATATTGACAGAGGCTTACAGTCTTATGCATGCATTTTTGAATGGCACAAATGATTTTCAGAAGGCAGAGAAGATGATGACTGTCCAGGATTTTGCACCAAAACAATGTGCCAGCCCATAGCACTTTGTCTGTGAAGCAGTTTTTAGCAAATTACTGTGCTTGAGCACCCACCAAATTCACCAGACCTAGGTCTCTGTGACTTCTGCTTATTCCTGAAGATCAAGATAGTGCTCAAAGTAACACATTTTTTCCTCAGTATAAGATGTGAAAGCGAAAACAATGAAGGTCCTCAATAGCCTTTCAAAAAAATAATCCGCAAAATTGTTTTGAAAATTTGCAACATTGTATGCAGTTTTGTGTCAACTCAAATGGGAACTATTTTGAAGGAGATTGAATTCGATTTTCTTAACTTGCTCAGTAAAATGAACTACAGGTACAATCTCATTTTTTCTGTTAGATCTCATAAATATGCACAAAGCCATTGCAGTAAAGTTGAGTTAACAAAATGTTAAAACTAATAAAAACAAAAGTAGGAGCAGTTTTACTAGTTAACTAATAAAGTGTCTGAGTGGCGAAGTGGTTAGTGCACTGGTCTCTCATGGCGAAGGTCAGGGATTTGAATCCGGCCGGAGGCACCCCAATTACCCAGCTGTAGAAATGGGTACCTGACTTCTTATGGAGTTGGGGAAGGAAAGGCGGCCAGGCGTGATACTGACCATATCATCCTCTAGTGTGCTGACAGGTCAAGGAAAATATGGATGCTAACACCATGTCCCTATGTACCTCTAAGGCATGACAGGATTACCATTACCTTTTTTTTTTTAACCTTTATGTGTTTTAAATAGTTTTAATTATTTTTCTAGAGCTTCTTATGACACAATGAGCTCTTGACAGTGTACTTATTCTTCTGGCGTTTTACTATATTAAAATGAGCTATTGGTGCTCTACTAATCTTTCAAGGGTTCACTCACTAATTTCATCTTCTGAACTGTCAGTGCCAGTCTCTGAAAGAGGTAATGTCCTTTGAATGCTGTTTTCTTGTCGTCTCAAAGATTTCCAGCAGCTTGGATGCTGACACAGAAACCCACAAGTTGCTTCATTCAACCTAACAATGTCAGCAGAAAAAGGTGAGAGAGTTGGAAGTCTTGCCTTTGAAGAGTTCATGGTGTCGATTAGACATCACCATGGTTACTGGATGTAGTCTGCTTTTTCATTTTATCTTTCATATGCTCCTGTGAATTATCATAACATGAAATATGAAGCAAATGGAATTATCATTTTTTGTATACACAGTAATATAAATTGTATTATATTCAATCAATCAATCAAGCGCCATGCTGTGTGGCGTAGGCGATCATTTCTCTCAACAATTCCCTGTCTTTAGACTTGATTATGAGATCCGCCGGTGACTTTCTTCCTAGCCACACTGGCAGCCCATCAACTTCTCTCTTATTCCCTCAATTTTTCCAGTTGCCACAGTGTGTTCCAATATTCCTCTTCTCAGAAAATGAATCTAATGTTCCACATTGCAATTACTGTGGTGTTATTTGTGTTTTCTTTGCGTACAGTAATTGGATGATGATCTGGTATCACCTGTCACATGTGATAGTCCCTACTGCATGAGGTGGTTCCACTGGAACCCCTATTAACGTCATTATGATTCAAAAATTTGTGGATTGTCATGATTGTTCTTGGGAATGTACAGTGTTGGTTTTCCCTTGCCTTCCACCAGTATTATATTATACATATAAATTATTTACAGACTGTCATATACATTGTTTATTTACTGTCAATTGCATACATATATAAATGATGATCAATTTATACTCTATTTACCTTTCCAAATTCCCCTATAATGAATCTTGAAAATCTATTCATTTTTCTAGTGTTGACTTAATATTATGAGCACTTGATATAGTATCTATTTTTCTAGAGTCTCCTTTAACACAATGAGCTTTTGACAATCTGTAATAAGATAAGGTTGTTATAGGAAAGCCTGAAGTGGGAGAAACTGACAATCAGTGGAAAACTGAAAAGAAAAAGAAGCAGATGGAAACTGTGAGAAAAATATTTGACCAAGTGACACAGTAAATGAAAGGCAACAGATCAAATAAGAGAGAGAGAGTATAGAATGGATAAGCATTATCATCATTAACATATCATCTAATGAGTATTGATGCAAATCTGGATTTGAATTCTTTGCACTTCATATACAGTGATTATGTTCACACACAAACAATGAGTTTGATGGAGAGCATGAGACTGAGTGTTGCTTGATTTCTTAGAGTAAACCATGAAGCAGACATCTCAGTAGCTATCACAGCCTACAAAATAAACATGTCAATCTATACCCTATTTGCAGCCTGAAAGAGTGCATCATTTTTTTTTCTTTCTTTCTAAGAGCAACATGAAAAAATGAAATAAAACTTGGTCAGCTTTCACTGGCTCTGATAAATGTGCCGTTTTATACAGTTACTTTGAATATAATGTGCAAAATTTGGTACCCTTTTGATGCATTTAGAAAACACATATTTAAAGTAGTTCCTTATATTTCTTTCATATCTTATGAGGGTCAGAGGTAGCAAATTTTGAAAATACTCAGATAGATGGGATTACGAATATTATTTTGACATCACGGCGAGAAAATATATCTTGGGCCCTCACTAAGAATATTGAAAAACGTCACATTACTGCTTCAGCAATGGGGGATGGGTTGTCGTGAATGCAAATATGACAATTTAATACCGTATTAGGTACACACGTCATTAACTCAAAGATCTTTTATTACAAGAGCTGCATTCTACGAAGAGGAGGCTTAGTGTAGTGGAAGTATAACCCTTCATTTTCATATAGTCACTATATGCCAATATCAGAATAATAATTGTTATGGTTTGATCAACAGTTAATATGCACTTTATCATATAAAGCACATACGATCGCCATTTTTCAACAAAACGTATCTTGGTAACCATTACGCGTAGGAGAAACTGGACAGTACAACGTAATGAGAAAAATTAAATTATTAGATTATTGTTCAATAGCATACAAAGAATTATAAGGAAAATTTAGTTTAGTTTATATTTTTAAATATTTCTAATCATAGTCCAGACATTTCACTTCGGAGTATGCGGAAGTGGTGTATTGACATCCCCCACAACCTACGTCAAAATCTTTATTGATTCTGTTCTTGATTGAATTCCCAAACGTTATCGCACTAGAGTTGCAGGTAGGGGACAGTTTTCATAGAGATTTCCAAACATGGATCTTAACTCTTTGAACGCTAAATTCAAGAAGGTTGCTGGTGGAGCGTCAACGGTTTTTAACAGAGCTGTGCAGGTAAGCATATGTATTACTCATTAGTTTTTGTTTTAATTAAACACTGAGCCCATGTTCAGTGGAGAAATATTGGTCATTGTAAAAGAATGATAAGCGCCACGTTGTAAATAATTTACGCACGCCAAGTATGACAAATATCACTGCTCTCACGTAGTCAGTACTATCAGTTTAATTGTTAGTAAAATGATTATTAAATATTGTCTTTCAACTCCCAACTTGAATTAACGGCACATCAAATGTTGTTGTAAAATGTTATTACAGCTGTTTTTTTGGTTTTTTTTTTTTTTGTAACACATCCCAGGTGTTTTCACATTTGACATAATTAGAGTATTATGTTAGTGGGTGCAGCTAGAAGACTCATTCATTCATTTGCATGTCCCTTGCGGAACTTTGCCTCCCTAACGGCTGTCCTGTAGGCCTCTCGGTTGTGAGCAAGATGGCTTGCTGCTGATGCATCCATTTGCAGATCATCAACAATGTCTTGCAGCCATCTTCGTCTTGGTCTTCCTCTCTTTCTTTTTCCCATTATGTACCCTTCCAAGATGGTCTTCTCTAGATTATCATGACGTTTAATTGTCCAGAATATTCAAGTTTTCTCTGTTTAATCCTCTTTACTAGCCAGCCTTCTTCAATATTAAGTTCTTGTAGTATGGATATATTTGTTCTTTTTTGTGTCCATGATATTTGAAGAACTCCTTTGTAGCATTTACATTCAAAGGCATTTATGTGTTTCTCAGCTATTTTATTAAGTGTCCAGGTCTCATAGGTATATGTTGCAATGGGAAAGATGCATGCCCTTAAAAATCTTATTTTTGTGGTTCTGTCTGTTCTTCTCTACAGGGTCTTTAGTTGTTTTACTTTCTGAAGAGCGATAGATGTTCTCCTTTTAATTTCCCTCATTGTATCTCCATTATTAGTTAAAAGTGATCCAAGATATTCAAAACTGTCCACTTCTTCCAGTTTTTCCTCATTGATACATATTTCAGATGCATTATTTTGTTGTCAGTTGTCATCAGTTTAGTTTTCTTTGCATTAAGATAGAAGTTTTGCTCTTCACTGTTCTTACAGACTGACATAATTAGTTTTTCCATTCCTTTTTGTGTTGTGGACAGTAATACTGTGTCACCAGCATATCTAATCTCTGGTATTTCATAACCTCAAATTGTTATGGCATTGTAATATTCTTTGTCTACATCTGCTAGAAGACTAGGAAAGCAAAGTTATGTCTATGCACACTCTAAGAACTGTAGAAAACAAAAGGGAAGACATGCAAGAAATAGAGGGAAGAGATAATAGAAACCTTTAAAAGTCCATTATATGAAGCCAATTGCTGATCTCTGTCAATATTGTCTGTTCAAACTTCAACACAGAAATGTATATGAGGAAGGAGATGAGACAAGACAAGTCAGTGTATATAGTTGTGGTGTCAGCCCCTCCATACACACATTTTCCTAGCCACTCTAGACATAAAAGACTCATTGCAGCAAATACATTTATCTCATTTATTCTGTGTTTCCGCCACAGTCTGTGACTCATTCTGTTGTTCAGTTCCAAGTCCACTTCCAGCTCTTTCTTAAATAGCACATTGTATGCTGGCCTCCATTTCTTAACTGTGCCCAAAATTGCTTCTTCTTCTCTCTCTTCTTCATTATTCACTCAGACATTGATGTCTCTCACAACAAAGTTTGTCTCAGGTTTTGTGCCTCACCCTACAGCTTCTTTTGTAGCAGACTGGGGTCTGGCCAGTTTCATTGCCTGAGTGGGTTGTGTAACTGGCAACTCTAGAGGATGTTGTGCGGTGTTTGTTGTTCCATCTCACAGGCACATAGGTCTGTTGGGCCAATTTTCAGCTTCTGGCATAGATGGTGTCTCAGCCTGCAATGTCCTCTTCTCAGTCTTAAGATTATCATTTGGTCATTTCTTGAGAGTTTGTGTATTCATCATCTGTTTTTTGCTGTAGGGTGTTGTTTTGTCCATTTGTCTTTTAGTTTGTTTTTTGTTTGTTTGTTCACATCTTATGTTTCTGCCAGACTGTTGCATTCTTCCTCTTTTGCCAGTCTGCCCGCCTCTTCATTTCCTTGGATGTTACTGTGGGCAAGTATCCTCTGTATGACTGCTTTATTGAATGCTGGGCTTGCTAGCGATAGTGCTTCTGTCAGGTTGTTCAGGTCTTTGATCTTCTGGTATTTATAAAAAAGACTGTTTGCTTTTCAGCGTGGTTTGTATAAAATTGCAGCTTTTCAGCGTGGTTTGTATAAAATTGCTTCTTACTACACAGCCATGCCTTATTAGCCAGTCTGTCTCTCCAAGGTTTTAAGTCATCAGTTTTAATCAGTGTTTAATCTCCTGAGTTCTCTCCCATAACTTTAATCATTTTGATACTGATGTTTAGCTCCATTAAGTTTCTTTAACTGGTTGTTATTTGATCTTGTTTGTGTCACAGAACATGGAGCAGTTGCTCATGTGCTGCCATTTAAGACTTTACCAGTGCATCTTCCAGTCTCACCTGTGGAACATGCTGTCTTCTCCTGTCTTTGAACATTTTCTTTAGCTTCTTTTTTTTCTGCCTCAAATGAAAGATCAAAAGCAAGATGTCTGCCTTTCTTGTTTTCCAGGTTATAATCCATTTTTCCTTTCAAATGATTGTTTATTAGTATTAGTTTAGTTTTTTTTTTTTTTACCTTTTAAGGCAAAGGTATGGGTTGTGAACCAGTATTACTGCACACTGTCCACAGTCAAACCATTAGTACTGTTGTGCCTAGTCAGCAGTTGATCAGAGACTACTGACTAGTGTTGTCATCAGCATGAACTTCATAACTAGTGACACCATTCCTCTTCTTTCCCAGGGGCTGGGTGAACCCTGGGAGTTTTTTTTTTATGAGCCACCATCTGACTGGCACGGTCTGACTGCCATGGTCTGACCGCCATGGTCCGACTGCCACCGTGTGGTACCAGGTTGCCTGGTGAGCGAACGAGTGACTAATCTACTGCAATAATGCAACTCCCTTTTAAGGCTGCCAAGTTCTTCATTATGGCAACAGCTGCCATGAGCTTTTAGCTTGCAGCCACAAGGAGATCCACCACTGCTGCCACGAAGTGGGAGTGAGGATAACTACTAGGATTATGTCATGGTTGTTGGAGTCAGTGCACCAAAACTGGTGATGATCCCGTCGCATGCTTTGAGGTCCTCCCAGTTGGTCCTTCTTTCTGGTTAATGAAATGAGGACTTACTATGCTCCCAGTAGCAAGTAGATGTGCTACTTCTTTTTGATTAATGAGGTGAGGACTTGCTGTGCTCCCAGTAGCAAGTAGATGTGCTACTTCTTTTTTATTAATGAGGTGAGGACTTGCTGTGCTCCCAGTAGCAAGTAAATTTGCTACTTCTTTTTTGATTAATGAGATGAGGACTTGCTGTGCTCCCAGTAGCAAGTAGATGTGCTACTTCTTTTTGATTAATGAGATGAGGACTTGCTGAGCTCCCAGTAGCAACTAGATCAGTAACCAGATCCCAGCAGGAAACGATGGTTTCTTATTTTATACAAAGCTACTTTGTATACTTTAACAATTATACTGTAGTTTGAAATGCACTATAGTCTTAACATTTTGTTTCATTTAAAAACAAAAAAGAAATATACATTTGAAATAAGGCTAGTCTTGCACTAATAAATATTAGTAGATGAAGATGAAAATTATTAGGACACATCTTAAAGATATGGAAGAAAACAAAAATGCCTTCATTTTGCTTTAATTATGAGTTTCAAGACTTGTAGAGTTCATGATAGTGGGAGGATCTTGTTTCATTGGTGTCCACCGAAACCTTAATATCACATTTTCTTGATTCAACAAAATTTAAAAAGGTATTCCTTCTTTAAACCATGTAGTACAGCAGTTAAAAGTTGAAAGCTGTTAAATGCTGTGTTTGCCCAGCATTGCACTGTGGCATAGAAGCTTGAGCATTTAATAAGAAAATGGGAAAAAAAAAAATTGAGGTCCATCCAAGTAGGGCAAATTCCATGGGCAGAAAACAAAACAAGGGAGAACTAAATTGAAACTGAAAAAAAAAAAAAGAAGAGGGAGATAGTTCACATATTTTGGGCATATCAGAGACACAGCATATCAGAGACACAGCATATCAGAGACACAGCATATCAGAGAAAACCATATAGAAGAAAAGCATGAAGGGCAAGGGGCAGGAGAATGTCAGTGATGTAGATAAGTGGGCAACATCAAAAGATGGGTGTGTTTTAGCTTGGCCAGGTGCATTGTGAAGAAAGGCAGAGCAAACTGGCAGCTTTCCTTGGGGAGATGGCACAAGAAGATGAGAGGATGATTCATGTCTCAGACCCAGAATGTTTTTTTCTTGCCTTTCAGTTCACAGAAGAAAAGCTAGGCACAGCAGAGAAGACCGAGCTAGATGCCCATTTTGAGAATTTGATGCAGAGGTCAGATAAGACCAAACTTTGGACGGAAGCACTGGTTAAGCAAACCGACACCCTCCTCCAGCCGAACCCAAGTAAGTGTGGTTTATGTCTGTCCTGGGACAGGGGGTCTAGGTTTAACATGGTCTACTACTTGGATACTGAAGATGATGATGATGAAGATGAAGAGAAAGGAGAAGAAGAAAGGCAAGAAAAAGAAGAGGACAAAAAGGAAGGTGAAGAGGAAGAGGGGGAAGAAGAAGAAGAATGTTGTTTGAGTTAGGAAAATTTGTCAGTCATTTATTTTTAGTATTCATTCATTCATGTGCATGCCCCTTGTGGAACTTTGCCTCCCTAACAGCACTCCTGTAGGCCTCTCGGTTGTGAGCAAGATGCCCTACTGATGCATCCATTTGCAGATCATCAACGATGTCTTGCAACAGCCGTCTTTGCCTTGGTATTTTTAGTATTAGAGAATTTATTTATTATTCTTTTTCTCTTCTTCTTCTTCAGCTTTCCAAGCCATTAAGGCTCATTGCTGCAGATAAAGTTCACCTCCATTCCTCTCTATTCCTAATCTTCTCTCTCCAGTTGGTGACACCAATTTCTTTTATATCTTCTTCTATGCTATCTTTCCATCTCTGTCTTGGTCTATCCCTTGGTCTTGTTTCCCTCATCTCTTATGTGTACATAATTTTCGTTTGTCTGTTCTCTTCCATTCTTTCTACATGGCCCAGCCAGCGTGGTCTGTTCAATTTCAAGACATTTATAATTCATTTGGATTTAAATAAGCTGTTCAGTTCAGTGTTCTTTCTAGCTCTCTATTCTCCACTGTTGGTATCCTTTATCAGCCCAAAGATTCTTCTTAGGATCTTGTTCTCAAAGATCTGCAATTGTTGTCCATCTTTCTTTGTTGTATTCCACGTTTCTGATCCATACATGACGGCTGGTCTTATTATAGTTTTGTAGATTGTTATTTTCACTTGCATCTACAGCCTTGCTCTCTTGTGTTGACAGGTGGCTGAACTTGCATTTAAAAATAGAAAGCAAGTTTTTATGTAAGGATGAGATAGAAGGGAAGGAAAAGTGAGACATCGTTTACAATGCAGGTGGTCAGAGTTTTAAATCGTTCACAGTTAGTTATTCTTAATATTTGAAAAAATTGTTTTCCTACCACTTTTTGGCCAGATTTCAAGCACAGAAATCTTAGATGAGGCCGATTTTAGACTACCAAGTGAGTTCATATATATTTTTATGTAGCGTAGTGAATCTGTGTACTAAAGTATTACCTGCAATGCATGTTTTTTTTAATGTGTAATTTTTTTGTTTTTGTGTGTATGTATGTGTGTGTGTATATGTATAATTTTTTTTTAAATCAGATCAGCGGATGGAGGATCTCTTGTATGTGAAGTTAGACAAAAAGAAGAAGGATAGGATAACGCAGTATGAAATCCTCGGCAACGCTATGGTGGATGCTGGCAACGATTTTGGACCAGGGACATCTTATGGTAGGTGTAATATAGTCATTTTTGGGCATTGAAAGATGAGAGAAAATTTAAGTTTCAGAAACTGAATCAAGTTATGAAAAGTATGATTGTCCTTCACTTGTATGTATGGGGTCAAGTTACTATGTTTTATTTTCATATTATTTTACCCGCAGTTGTGATTTCAACTCGGTCTACTGATCCGCTGATACTGGGTTCATCTCCCAGCAGTGGGATTTTTTTTTTCTGGTACTATCACAACAAAAAGGTCCCAGGATAACCAAGCTTCTCAAAATGGGTACCAGAAAAATCTGGGAAGGTGAATGTGGCCAGGTGTGATACTAACCACATCACACTTTCATGTGCTGAAGGTCTTTGAAATACGGATACAACGCTATCCCCAATATGCCTTAATGGCATGGAAACAGGGATTTAACCTTTCATTTATGATTTCAGCATGTTTATTACTCATGTGTCTCAAAGGAAAACAACTAAGAATGTTCACATACAACTTGACATTTCATTCATTAATTAAGTACAGCACCATTGGACATTGACAATCCTGGTTATCAGTTTTGTGTTCCTTATCATTTCTGATCTACAGATTACATACCTTTACTTTCCTGTGCCAACTAGTAAGGCCATATAGATACTTTTTCTCATCATTTTTCTCACCATTCTCTGAGCTGTCCAGTGATTGTCAGGATCTCCAAACTCTGACAAGTCAGAACACAGCCAAAGAACCTTAACTGTTCTTTCCTTACAGTGCCTCTGAGAACCCTTCCATTTCTTTCTGTCAGATGCACACACTGAATCCTTTATCGAGACCTCATCATTTTTGCTTCTGGTCCGTCGTCTGTTAAGAGTGGTAACCTTGAGCAAGACAAGGTGTTGATTTTATGGCCATTAGATTTACGACATGGTTTGTCATTTTGTTTTTTCAGGTAATGCACTAGTAAAGTGTGGTCAGGCACAGATTCAGATCGGCAATGCTGAGCGTGACTTTATAACTGCCACCGCCAACAATTTCCTGCAGCCGCTGTCTAATTTTCTGGAGGGCGACATGAAGACTATTTTGGTATGGCTGCTTTTGAGGACTTTTTCGAGTAGTTACCCAGAGAAATGTTCTTTCCATCAGAGTAGAGAGAGAGAGAGACAGACAGAAAGTGTCCTAGGTTTAAAAAACAAATTTTTTTTTTTCCCTCTAGTAATGTAAAAGGTAAAATTCCAGTTTCCACGCCCTTAAGGCATACTGGAAAATACGGTGTTAGGCCCGTATTTTCCATGACCTTTGGCACATGAAAGCATGATGTGGTCACTATCACTCCTGGCCGCTTTACCTTCCCAGATTTCTCTGGTACCCATTTTTAGAGGCTGTGTGAACCCTAGGGCCTTTTTGGTGTGTACTAGAAAAAATCCCACGGCTGGGACTGAACCTGTACCACTCAGCTAACCAGTCCACCCCTTTAATAATGTCCAGTTATTAATTGCATTGTGCAGTTTGAGATACTGAAGTGAAACAAGTGCAGGTAGTCCTATAGATAGTAGTGAGCTGTTTTCTCAGTTGGTTGTGGGTCATTTAGCTCTCCAGTCAACCCTCTGGAGGTTGATCCAGCTGCAGAAACGGGTACCTAACACATTAGTGTTAAGGGAAATAGCGTCAAAAGATGGAGAAATTCTGTCTGATATGTGAAGCCACTGAATTTCACCTGTGGTTTTTAGTGAGGGAAAAGAAGATTGGGCATCATTTCCATTTACTTGTTTCCTGTCCATCTTCTTGCTGTTTGCTACTTTCATGTAACATTTAGTATGTGACATAATAAAGGGCGAGGCACATAAGACCACACCTGTCCACAAAAATACAGCTTAGTAATTTTAATTGTAATGTAACATAGGGCCTTGTAAGTTATGATTGTAGTATTACTATAGCCTTGTGTATTAGGATAGTGGGTGTCTGAGTGGTGAAGTGGTTAGTGCACTAGTCTCTCATGGTGAAGGTCGGGTTCAAATCCGGCCAGAGACACCCCAGTCACCCAGCTGTAGAAATGGCTACCTGACTTCTTATGGAGTTGAGGAAGGAAAGGCGGCCAGGCATGATACTGACCATATCACCCTCTAGTGTGCTGACAGGTTAAGGAAAATATGGGCACCAACACCATATCCTTATGTGCCTCTAAGGCATGACAGGATTACCTTTACCTTCTTTTACCTTTATTAGGATAGTATTATTGATATTAATTTTATTATTATCATTACTATTACCATTTTTATTATAGTTATGATTATTATTGATAAATAGAAAGTAAATTTTAAATTAAAAAAGTAAAGAAATGGAAAATTTGAGAACTAGTGGGAGAGGAACATTCTCATGGTATTAGTATTATTATGACAGAATTAAGTATACCTCTCATTTCTGGCCATGCCAGTCTGTGTTCCTAGCTTTTTCAGTCTAAGTAGCGATGTAGATTCACTACCCTCGAAGTCCTCCACTCTGCATGTCTCTCTGAACGTGTTAACAATATCGGCTCGATCCAGTGGTTATCCATCTGCGATGATGGCAGAGCCAGTCAGCCTATCAGGTTTCTCATTTCCCTGGATGCCCACTAGTCCAGGAACACAGATAAAGGTGAATCTGTGAATCTTTGATTTCTGCGATGATTCAAGCCACTGCCTGCTTACAGAACCTGCCTCAGACTTCCGGATCATATTCATTGAATCACTTAATATGTGCGGCTCTACTGGACAGTGTATGTGTCATCTTACCAGCAAATCTGAGCCAGCAGTGTGATTCCTTGGTCCATCAATATGACACTCTGACTGTCAAGTTGTATGGCAGAGCTATAATGTGACACGCTGTGTTCAGCCATTGGTGGACTTAGTATGCAGACATAGGTGTAGTCTTGTGACTCCAGCCATATGAATGGTGTTGTTACCGCCATCACCTCCATTGTCATACTGCTTGTGGTCATAGTGAAGGTACCGCTGGCTTCCTGGATTGTTCTGCCTGCTGAAAGTGCAGTGAATGCCCATGCACTTCTTTGATGTCGTACAACAGACCTGTCTGTGTAAATCACAGCATCTGCTCATTTGAATTTTCACCGATGAGGACATTGACCTTCAGCATTCACAATAAGTGGGTTCTACTCCCAGCTTCTCTTGTCAAGCCTGACAATGCAGAGTAGGTGCCCCTGAACGCTGGAGGCACAGGTACCCATTCCTCGCTGGGGTTGATATTGTTGGGTTCACAGACCTGCTTGATGACCTTGATAACATCTTCTGCATGACCCGATCATAATTTGCCCCTCTTTAGCTTGTCATCCTTTTCTTTGAGGAGTTCCTGGTGCTATGGGTACATTTTGTCTACACTTATCTTGAGGTAGGCATGCGCCCTCCAGATCTTGATCGTGTGATTCATGATGGGGAAATCAAGAAGGTATCTCATTGCTACACAAGAAGTGTCCCTCGTACACCCAAGGATAATTTGCATGGCTTCATTTTGCACCTTTTCAAGTGTTTTGATCTGAGCATGGCTGACATTGAGGATATCTAGGGCGCATTCGATGAGTGTGGGGACCAGACCCTGGTACAAAAATATTAGCAACCTCTGCTCGGTGTTGGCAGCTGCCATGACCTTCATTGCCAATAGACCTTTGCGAGCTTTTGTCATCATGTGGTCAGCATGTTCCTTGAAACACTACATTAATAGGTGAACCTGGCATGTCATCGTCATCATCATCAACCACTCCCTTGAGAGCATAGTCCACAGATAAACTCTCTCCAGTCATCCCTGTTCTTGGAATTATTCTCTGCTTCCTTCCATGTGCACCCCTTGTCTCTGAGCACTGTCATAATTTCTCTTCTCCAAGTGAGTCTAGGTCTTCCTTGTTTTCTATTTCCTCAAGGATTCCATGTCAGTGCCCGTCTTGCTATGTTGGTGTCAGGTTTCCTCAGAGTGTGGCCATTCCGTCTCAACTTCCTAGACTTGATTTGTAGGTTCATAGGTTTTTGTCCTACCCTTTCCCAGACCTCCTCATTCCTGATCTTGTCCTGCCATTTAATGTTTAAAATGCTCCTCATGCAGTAGTTCATGAATGTTTGTATCTCTGTTGTATTGTCTTGGCCTTAACCAATGTCTCTGCACCATATAGCAGGACAGTCTTTACATTTGTATTAAAAAGCCTAAGTTTGGTTCTTGTTTTGATGTTCTTAGATGACCATATTTTGTTAACTCTTCCCGTGCTAGAGGAAGAAACGCGGACGTATGGTTGCGAGCGGGACTAAAAACGCAGGTCTTAGTCTTGTTGTTGTAAAATGGAATGGAAAACAGTATTTCCATGTACTTCCGTAAACTTAATGTTTCAAAGTATAGCTAAATGAATGAAAATTTCATAAATGCAGAGTTTTTTTAGGAAAAAAGAAGTAATGTGATGTTTTTAGACACTGATTGTGGCCAGCTCACATTTGGCTAGGTCTAGATCTACACTACTTATCATCTGAGATGTGTAGATCTACTTGTCGATCTTGTATTTTGATTCTATGTTGCATTCTCGCTAAATTAATGTCTGAAATAACCTCCTAACTACTTCTCCCATTGTCTAATATGTCTAGATCTACTTGGGATACATTCAAGAGCAGTGGGGTGGTCACAGGCCATGTCTATACCCCTATCTACATCATCAAAAATTGAAATTTTTCGGTCTTTCTCTTCCCTTTTTTCGCTCGACATCGCTCATAACTAGGCACTCTTTCGCCATTTTGGAAAGTGTCACCAGAATCGCGGGTGAAATATGTAGAGTCTAAATGTTACACCGGTTGTTTTATCGAAACAAACTATAACGATCATACAGTAGCTTCGGGATACCGGAAAAGTCGCTGTAGCGATCACTAGCCCGGAATGAGTTAAGTTGGATAAATGCTGTCCTGGCCTTGGTTATTCTAGCTTTAACTTCCTTTTTCATTCTCCCTCCCCCATATTTATCCACTATGCTGCATAAATATGTGAAATACTCTACTTCCTCAATTGGCACTCTATAGCACGTCCAAAATGAGTTTAAATTAGGTACTAATAACTGAACAAGATATACGCACACATGAAAAATCTGTAACTAAATTTTATTAAGAAAAATATCCACTTTGAGATGGGTATTGCCTGTTATTATTGAGTGACAAGTTATTAAAATAAAGGAATGTGCCAGATTGTTTTTGAGGCCCACAGACCATCTATAAACGTTTCAGAAAGAGAAGAAAATACTAGAGACCAAGAGACTGGATTTAGATGCATGCAAGAGCAGACTGAGGAAAGCCAAGTCAGCCAGCACCCAGAGTCAGGTTTGTAGCTTTGTTTTCTTTCACCAGTCTCCTTTTAATATGTTATACTGACTTTTCCAGTGATCACAGTAATATATTAATTCTTACGAGGTCTGGTTTGGGATGTTCTTTTGTTTTCTTTTTTTTAACGTATTCTTCTGCACTGTTTCTGTTTCATATATTTTTTTTCCCCAGTCTTGTTAGATATTATAAACTAACTTTGCTTTAGCATTTTGTTATGATATCCTAGCGTTTGTGAAAGTTTCATAACCAGAAATTTCAACAATTATTAGCAGGTCTGGGGCTCATGTCAAAACTGAGACCCGTGGGTATCATGAAAGGGTTAATCTAGCATGTACATTAATGCTTTCAGACTACTGATGTATAAAAACCTGCTAAAACTGCATTTACTTTCAAGTACGTGGATGTTATTTATTGGTTTGGGAATGATATATATATATTCAGTAGCCTTATTGATTGAACATCTTCATGCTTGTGTGAAGTAAGTTTTAGCTGCTGCTGATAAAAACATGAAAGAATTCATGCTGCTGAATTTTTTGGTTTTTATACGTGCAACGTTATTGCATGAAAAAAATTTTTTTTTTGTACTGGCAGACTAATAATGGTTTATCTTTGGGAACAGAATGTGCTCAGTGATTATGTGGATATAATGGGTTTTCCTGGGAGTCAAGATGATTCCGCTAGAGTGACGACATGATTATCAGGGCTGCCAGATCAGAGCGGGCCAACACATCCTACTTTTTCATTGGTGTTTCTCTTTTAGGAAATCATGGTCCTGTGATGGTGGAGTTTATGGAGAAGTTGCAGTGGGTGGCTTGGTTGGCTGAGTCGTTAGGTATTTGGTCCAGCAGTCCTGTGGTGCCAGGTCTCAGCAGTGGGGATTTTTTCTGTTACCTTTACACACAAAAAAGGGCCCCCAGGGCCTACTCAGCTTCTAAAAATGGCCCCCCCCCCCCAAGACATCTGGGAAGATAAATGTGGCCAGATGTGATACTGATCACCTAACACTTTCATGTGCTAATGGTCTTGGAAATACAGGCCTAAAACCATATCTCCAGTATGCCTTAATGGCATGGAAATGGATATTTTACCCGTTTTTTTTTCCTAAATGGGTTTACAGGCAAGTTGCCCTAATCTTCCCCCAAACCAGTGCGATGCCTATGCACTGTGTATCAACATCTTCAAGATGTTGGCTGCTAAGAACATTGAACTTGAAGTATGAGGGAGATAAAACCAACTATACATTTTTTCTAACTGATATATATATATATTGTATATATATCAACAGATCAATACAAAACTCTGACGAATCTCTATCTTGATAAGTTAATCCTTTTCTCCACTATAGATTGTCTTCATATGCTGACCTTTTATTGTACTAAAAATAGCTCAGTGACCTCACTCACAAGAGAACAGGCATTTATAGTTTGCCACGAGTATTAATAAAATCACATGAAAATCTTTAACACATCCTAAATGTGGACACAAAATCCTCCATCGTATGTAATATGTCCATAACACTGACATGGGAAATAGTGTAGGGACTTTTTGACACATCCATAGCAGTGAAAGAATTAATGGATTGGTTATGTTATAATTAATTTATCATTTTTACATTTAAATCACCATCATTATCTTGTGCCTTTTCCCAGTGATAGTTGGTGCTTGCTTTGTCTCTAAACTTAATGGTGCACCTGGTGAAACTGCTTCGTGACCATTTTTTGATGTTGTCACTTGTTGTTGTCAGCTGTCTGGTATGGTTTACTCTTACTCTTTTGTCCATGACCTTTCACGCTGGTGTAGTTTTCAGGATACAAATACGGCATTTTATATGTTGAAAATGGGGGTAAAGATGCCGTGTGATTTAGCATTTAGCAGCCAGTAGCTGACAAGCCAGCTTCAGGATTGGTGAACCATAGCTGATCAAGACCCTGTCCCACCTCTCCAGAGGTACCCCTAGTAACAGGCCTAGCCTGGCTAACGGGGCATGGGTCACCATAGTCCCCATGGTGGTGGCGTCTGCTAAAGAAATATCACACACTCTCCTGCTTGTTAGCCCCACCTGGGGACCCAAATAATAGCCGCCTTAACCTGCTCCTAGGCCGATGTGATGCCATACTTTAACATCTTCACTGCATAGACAGCAAAGAACACCAGCCGGCAGTTCTAGGGAGATTGAAGAAGGAGATTTGAAGAAATAATTGACTTAAATGGTTGTAATGTATTTACAGTTTAATCTGCTCTGGTTTTTGCTCTAGTCTTTATTGTGTTTTCTGCACATAAAATGCGCACCACTCTTCCATGAATATGCATATTTCTAGAGCCCTTTCATTCATTCACCAGAAGCCTGTTTGGTGATCATGCTTTTTAGTCCAGTCTGCGTTAACTTCTTTACTTTTATCGTGCTTTTTAGTCCAGTCTGCGTTAACTTCTTTACTTTTCTGTTCTGCTAGGACAGCCTGTGTAAATATTTTCTCTTTTTTTTTTTTTATTTATTTATTTATTCACCCTTGAGTTTTCCAGTGATTATCAGGTTCTGTAACTTCTGCCTTGTCATGACATGTAACAATTGTATGTTTTATTGTCTTTTCCTGATGTTTTTAATGAGTTTTTCTATGCACCTAGGATCCTTATAGTGTGTAACTGCTGGTTTATTTTCTAAATTCTGCTATCACACATGTGCTCAGTTTGTGTAGGGGATGTATTTGTTAAACTTTGTGCTCTGTGAACTGAAGCAGATAATAGGGCATGATTTCTCCAACTGTTAAACATAGCTTTTGTTGATATTGATTTGTTGATGTGTCAGTATTGTGTGCACATATCTGCTTGTTTTGGCTGAGCTGTAAGTCTTCTTCTTCTTCGTTCACATTGTCTGTCTATATCTGCAGTCCTGTCTCTTGGATAAATTTCACTGTTTTTTGTAACTCATGTATGGAACCGTAGAGCTTATCTTCTTTAGTGGTTTCACTGGGCCAGTAATTATTTCTCAGTGTCTCGTAGCTGATGCAGTTCTGGAGGATATGTTCCACAGTTTGGGGCACCTAGGCACATGTACATAGATTAGTAGTACCAACCTTAAACTTTGTATACATATGACTTCGGAGTCGGCTGTGTCCTGTTCGGAGACAGAAGATGGTGACTTGTTCCTTTCTGTTTAGCATGTGATAGTCATCATGTGGTGGTGTTTGTGGCTTCCTGTAGGTTTTTATCATGCTTTTCTTCTGATTATAGGTGATTGGTATGTCTGCTTGCTCCATTTCAGTGCCCTCTTTGGCCAGATGGTCAGCTTTCTCATTGCCTGGTATCCCACAGTGGGAGGGAATCCATTGCAAAGTGACTCCATGTTGTAAGCCAATTTTTGACAACGCATCCTTAAGGTCTGGTAGTTTGTTGCACTGAAGAGCTTCCAGTACTGATCTCGCATCTGTGGGAATTACTACAGGACATGTATCAATTCTGGAGTCTGATAGTTTTTCAACTGCCCCAATAATTGCCCTAACTTGTGCATCAAAGTTGTTGCAGTATTTACCAGTGGGTATGGAAATCTTGTCAGTGGTGTTGTTTGGATATTCAATATGTGCTCCTGCCCCTCCATTCTTTATGGCATTATGTGCAGATCCATCTGTATACACACGTATCCAGGTGTCACATGGATATTTGTCATCTAGAACACTAAGTGTGGCTGTTGATCTTACAAGACTGCTCTGCATCTCACCATTCTGCACACCTTTCACTTCAGTCTGAATAGTTATTTGTGTATAATCTGCTTCTTTCCATGGTGTATGCTCTGGTACAGATGATAATGGAGCGACTACAGTTGGAAGGTCAGGTATCAGCTTACGCATACGCTTGGCCTGATAAATGAAGCTGCTTCTTTTAAGCCGTCCTAATGCCAAGTTAAATCTCTCCTTCAGGGGATGGCTTACAGAGCTAAGGAATTTTTCTCCGATGGTCATGACCTTTGTGTCTCTACGTTCCTTTAGCGGTTGAACACCAACTATTTTCTGCATTTCTACTATTGGTGTGGACCTCATGGCACCTGTAATAATCCGTAGTGACTGATTTTGAACCTTGTCTAGATTATGCAGCGTAATGTTTGATGCTGTGCACCAAGATGTTGAGCCATATTCTAAATGTGGTAGAATACTTTGCTGATATACATTCTTGAGGATTCTTTCACTAGCTCCCCATGTGGTTCCACTCAATTTTCTTAATATGGCAGCTGTAAGTAAAATGTTGAGATGTGATTTAGTGATAACATTTGGTGATTTGATGAAAGATAATAGGCACATGCAAATGTATATATAGTGAGCAGGTTTTGCTGGTGTGTAAATAAATCAGTGATGGGATAGAGGGTTAGGCTGTCATCATCTTGTTCCATCTTATGAGTGGAGGTTGGCTGCAGTGCATCTCAAGCTCAGCCTATTTCTTGCCTTGATGATATATCAGGACAAGTTGTTTCATTTTCGTCTTTTGAGGTTGTCCAACCATCTGTACTGTTGGTGTTCTTTTCCAGTTCTGTCAGCTGTCTTATACATCGTCTTAGAGGGCAAGGACCCTGTTTGAATTGGCAGTCAGCGACTCGTAGCTGACATGCTAGTATCAGGGTTGACAGATTATAGCTGATCAAGACCCTGTCCCACCTCTCCATTGGTACTCGCAGTAACAGGCCTAGCCTGGCTAAGGGAGCAGGGATCGCCATAGTCCCCATGGATGTGGAGTCTACTAAAGAAGTATTGCACACAGCCTGCTCTTTTAGTTTCAGGACTGAAAAAGTATCTGCCATAACCCACTCGCAAGGCAGCATGATGCTGTACCTCAACATCTTCACCACACTGGCTGCAGAGAAAACCACCTCGCAGTTCTAGGGAGATGGAATAAAAAAGAAGAAGATGCAGCGTCTTAGCAGTTTCTTCATTTTTTTCTGAAGAGTGCTTTGAGATTGATGGATGAAAGCTGCTTGCCCAAAGCAGTCACTGCTGATTGCGTGGGCTTTTTAAAAATTAACCTCAGACAGAAAAAGATAGAGAAGTTGTACCATTATTCAAGCCTATATTTCCCCAAAGGAGAAACCAGCAATCAAATGCATGGTCACAGAGCACTCCATTTTTTGTTCCTTCTTTTAAATCCTTATGAGGAAAAAAATAGATGCATCACCAGGAAAAAAAAAAGAAGTTTTAGGAATGAAACAAGTAGTAAAAATGGAAAATGAGAGCAAGAACATCTGTTCTGATACAAGGGCCATAACAGGTTTTGCTTCCTTACAGCTCTTGACTGCCTGTACAGTGAGGCAGGGACTGATGTTCCTTTTAAGGCAGAATATACTGAGAAGTGTGGTTTTGCAACTCCCTAGGTGAATTATCATCTTCTTTTCTTGAGTACTGCCTAGTACATGAGACCAAGCAATGACAGTTGGCCATCTTGAGCATCTGGTGCCTCCATCACTGTCACTGAGCAGAATGAGAACGCAGGATTGATAGGATTAGCCTCATAAGCATACAGAATAGAACTTTAAACACGAGAGAAAGAAAAATGTCTGGGAGCAGAACCTCAGACTTCAGCAACCACCTAACTGTGAGAGGACTGTGCTTTGACCACCTGACCACAAAGCACCCATCATTAAGCAGAGGAGGAAAAGGGCAGCAGAGCAATGTCCAGTGCACCTGAACCAAAATATGAAGCAGAACACATACGATAAAGTGACATTTGTGGGAGATAAACTAGACTTTTACCAAGTGGATCCATGATTTCATGTTAAATTTCCCTGCTTGTGCCACATTGTCTGCGCAACAAAAAGTAATACAACTTTAGGTTTATAATGAGTTTATGGAATTTATGCCCTCAGAGTTTTTGCTCTCATTTTGTATGGTCCTGAGTATTTCTGATCACATCAGTTGCCTTTCATTTCCAGCTTCATTTGATCTCAGTGCTCACATATCTTTTCACTTGGTCTCCGTAAGGGTCATTATGAGCAAGATAATGGGGCATTTACCACCACAGAAAACTTTGAGAAGATAGGTATGGGGCTTTTTAAAAAAAAATAGTTTGTGATGTCTGATGTGGCTTGTGGAGGTGGGGGTCGGGGGGGGGGAGTATATGTAGAGGGTGAATATTCAATTAGGAAGAAATTAAGAGGCCCTCTCTAATCTTGAACATTCCTTCCTTCTTTCCTTCCTTCCTGCCTCCCTCCCTCCCTCTACAAGTTGCAGGCCTTGTAAAAGTTTATGTGCCATGCATAAAAGATTATTCTTATCAGACAAATATAAATCTGTCCTTACTAATTTTTGATTACAAAATTGAAAGCATCACTTAATAAATGAAAGAAAGAATCAGTTCTTATTCATCCAACTCCAAATTTTAAAATGGAGCATCACCATAACTTTTATCATCATTGCCCTTTCATTCCACCAACGAAAGACAGGGAAAACTTGCACAGTTTCTACAAAGGTTTGTGATGTATAACATACTCTTAATGTATATAAGTGATATTTGCCTGCTCTTTTTTTAATAATTTCGATGTGGTGCACTTTGTTTTTCCTTTTTTTTTTCCCACTGCAGGTGTAAATTTTAATGTTGCGATATTTTGTTTCCAAATGTTACTACTTTAAGTACTGCTCTAATGGTTCCTTGTGACTGTGGTTCCCTGTGCTTTTTTTTTTTTTTTTGGACACTCTTCCTCTGTCATAGTAGTCGGGAACAAAAACAAAACATAAATGTGTGAAGATGTTCTTGTGATGAAGCTCTCATTAAAGAAAATGTTGTTTTTAAGTATAAATTAGTTAATTTTATTACATATCAAATGTTGCCATATTTGCTTCTGTATTATTTGGCATGATCCGTATTGAAAGTTTCTCGGTATGACACATTTATATATGCTTTTAAAATTCTGGACTGCTTATACTTTGTATTAATGAACTAACTTTCATCAGACTGTTATTATTGTTATTATTTCATTAAACCTTACCTTATCAGTATGTCCAGACAGTTACTTTTGTGACCCTGTGAAGTATAACAGTGATAAACTTAGTACCTATATTCTGTGAGGCCATGTTTTATCTGAGGAACTGAATTTGATGTTTTTGTGAATAAGTTTATATATAAAATGTTAAGAGATTATCAGTGCTGACCTCAGATCAGTTCTGTACATAGCTCCAAACTCCTGACCTCAGATCAGTTCTGTACATAGCTCCAAACTCCTGACCTCAGATCAGTTCTGTACATAGCTCCAAACTCCTGACCTCAGATCAGTTCTGTACATAGCTCCAAACTCCTGACCTCAGATCAGTTCTGTACATAGCTCCAATCTCCTGACCTCAGATCAGTTCTATACATTGCTCCAAACTCCTGACCTCAGATCAGTTCTGTAGATAGCTCCAACCTCCTGACCTCAGATCAGTTCTGTAGATAGCTCCAACCTTCTCCTGTAAAGGAGAATCTCGGCATGTGAATGTAATCTGAACAACTGGCAAGAACCCTGGAAAATTAGAAGTGATGCTGGGGCCAGAACCAGTTACCTATAGTTTGAGAAACCATGTCAGAATCGATTCGGCCATTCCTGCTCCCAGTTAATAAGTATACATTTCTGGACAAGACTTAACAGAAAATTTCATTGTTCACATATAATCTCTGCAGTATTGTTAATTAAACCAGTTTGCTCAAATATTGATCTGAGCAGCAGAAGTAGTCATTTACTTGAAATTTGTTCTGGAAAGTCATTTCACTTCCATTTGGAAGTGAATTTAGACAGTCTTAAACTATTATGATTTAAGTACATAATTTGTTTTGCATGCATTTTTTTCAGGTAATCAGGCAGTTTTGTAATTTTGCTTGATAGTTTGTTGCCTGGCGTGATGAGATGTGAATGTATACAGGTGTAGAGTTTGTATTTTTTAAGCTAAAATGAAAGGCATGGTTTGAGTGGTAAGGATGGTGTAGCCGTCACGGCCAGGAAACTAGAGCTAACCATCACCCCATCCTGTCTTCAGGCGGCAGTTTCAGAAGCGTGCTGTTACATCACATCAGCCTAGTCAGTGGGTCAAGGGTGAATGTGTTCCTGTGGTAGTTGATCTAATAAGCCTTCTCCTTGCTTCTGCTTCTGATAATTTAAGACACCATAGTCCCACCCGACATGAAATCTGTGTTCAAGATCTCCATGATGGCATTGGCCACATAATAGCTGAGGTTGCAGGGAGACAACTGATTTGAAAATGAAAAATTTCGCATCACTGAAAACAATTTTCTCTTGGGCAGAAGCATTCAGATCTGTTGTTCTGGTTGTAATTAAAATGAATGTTCATAACTCAGCGTTCGCAACTAAAACAAATGTTAGTTTTTTTCAGCAGCTTATATGTTAAAAACGTCAACTGCATCCCAGTCATAACATATTTTATTTTGATAATCAATTTAATCCATTCTACATTTGGCAAGCAAATGATATATGCACATTTTTAAAAAAAATGAATAACATATCCAGTCACTCATCTTCAGGAATATTAATTTGAAAGATGCTTTTCAACAAATGTGAAAGGCTATTGACTTTCCATTTTAAGGCAAGCAACAGCTGTAGGTGAGCCAAATACGTGCAACAGCTCGGGAAGTTTCAACAGCTTCTTGCAGTAACTTTCATCATAGTCACGCAGTATATTTTAGCTACCAATGTATTAGTTTGACGCTGCGTCAGATAGTTTAGGAAAATGGTTCCCAAATGAACAAACCTCCTGCCCCCGGACAGTGGGAAGATCCATGAAGATGATAAGGGAAATAAAGAGCAGCAGGAAGTATCATAACTATTTGAGGGGGTGCACGTGCAAGTTGACTCTTGGAATGTTGGCTTAGGAAGTGAGGGGGGGGGAGGGTAGCAGGCTGAAAGAGTTTGGGAGTGACTGTTTTAGGAGAACAGTTAAGATTTAAGTTGTGTTGATGACTGGCTAATTTTGAATGTAATGACCTCTTTGAACAAGTTTTACATTTTTTTTTTAAGATAGTAAGGGTGGCTGAATGGATTTGTAGCATTTTTTTTCCTCATATTGAAGGCACTGGACTAGCTTCTTACTTCCATCACCTTTGATCTAACTCAGCTGTGAAAATGGGTGCCTAGCTTGTTGTGTTGAGCAAAATCACCCCTAAAAAGATTTGCTTTTCATTATTACATTGAACATATTAAAATGTAAAACATGAAAAGTTATAACAGGCGTCAGTAAATAAATGGTAGAATTATTATGATATGGTGATAGGAAGTCTGCAGCATAATATGTAATCTAGTAATAAAAATAGGTAAGGAAAAATTCACTTGAGTAAAGTCCCTTGTTCATGGGACTGTCCTTCACATGATGTTCTGTTTTCTTTTCATTCACTGACGGCCAATATGCAGTGCAGGCTGGTGTGCCTTGCCATGTAAACAGCCATAATTTTTCTGAGGCTGGTTCCCCCCCCCCTCCCCCTCCCCCAAGTAAGAGTAAGTTGGATCCTTTTTTTACAGCTGGGTTGACTGGAGAATGCAGGTAATAGATTAAGGATCCAACAACCATTTTTACTGAAAGAGCAGGTCAGTCATGACTGGCACACTTGTCCCTCCATTTCTTCTCACTGTAACAGCAGTAAATCAATATAGCAAAGAGAAGATAGTGGCTGAACAACATACAAATGTGAAGCCCATAACACTGTACTGAGAAACTGACAGGAAATAAATAATAAGGTTTGTGTGTGTGGCTATACACAAAAATGATGGTAGAAGAAATGAAACTTTTTATCTTTACTCAGATTAGTTGCACACACCCCCCCCCCCCTCCCCCTCCAGTTAAAGTTTACCATACCCTCTGGCACCAAGAACATCAACAGTTTTGGAAATTTTTACCAGATGAAAACAAAAAACAGCAACAACAAAAATAACCCTGCATTAACTGAGTCATTTTTACTCTTGAGAATCCATAGACACATTTTTTTTCACCTTTGCTCACAGTAACTAACATCTGTTTAAACTTGATATAGTGAAGTGAAACAAGCTTGAAGAACACATGCATATACACACACAGCATTCTCTTCCATATCTTTGCTGTGTTCGTATTGTGGAGCAGCAGTTCCGAACCTTCTTTTTTTGTTTTTTTTTTTTTTGGTTTGAGCATGACCTTACATGACTTATAAAAAAAAAAGGTTTTTGGAAAGAAGAAAATTCAACAGAAATGAACTATTAATTAATTATTATTATTTCAGTGCCATTAATATGACATAACTTTGCAACTAATCACAAAAAAATTATGCATAATGTCACTTCCTAAATAATAAAAATTTATAATATCTTCTTGTGACCCTACTTCAAACCTTCCAGCAACCCTGATTTGGGTCACCACTGAGATTTGGAATCACTGCTGTAGAGGCTACAAGCAAACAAACTTAAAAAAAAATATGATGTACATCTAACTATATGTGATTTTCATATGTATGATGATTTATTTGACAGCATAGATATGGGATTGAAAAATAATGTTCTGCTGTTGAAGAATATAATGTTACAAAGAGCCAAACCTGACTAAGAATTATTGCTTATTATTTATTAATATGTTTGTGGTTTTTTTTTACGTATAACATTGTGTGGTGTGTGATTGTTTTAGTTATTTTATGAATTGTTTCCTCTTCTTCTTTTTTTTTTTTTTCGTAACTTGCTGGCTTTGGTGATGTGAATGTTTTGGGGGGTTGGCTATGTGGTCACATATCAGACTGCCCCAAGCCACCCATATGCCATGGCTGAGGTTGGCGTTTTTGTTTCTATCGCTGTATATCTTTGCTGTTAGAAAAGTAGTGGTTGTTGAGTGGCGTCTTGTGTTGTTTCAAGCTTATACACATTATGCACATGGTTTATTTGCCACACGTGATTGATGTAAGCTAATTAAATATTGGTGGAATATGAGGAAAGTCCACTGTGAAGGTGATTATGGACAAATTTGATGCGGATGAAGAACTACAGTGGGAGAATAACCTCCACATCCACAGAATGAAGGAACTAGGAGAGAGAGAAATAAGCTGCCTGTGTGGATGGAAGCTGTGAACTCACAGTCAGAACCACGCATGCTGGATTAGATGTTGGAATGGACAGTGGAGCAGACACGGAAATGTCCTGACTGTCTTGATGCTACCTCCTGAGATCAAATCAGATCAGACAAGATCAAGAAGTGAGAAGTTGCTTCATGATATGATGTCCAGGCAACTTCTGTTAACAGCAGAAGCATACCTGATTGTGCTCCAATCTTCTCAGGGAAAGAAACAAACAAAAAACCTGTAGATACATTGTATGTAGATCCCATGTTTTTTTTTAATTGCATATTTTATATGACATTAGCTTTGTTGTGTTGCATGTATGTGTTATGTAGCAGATGCTGTTAAAATGGTCATGCAGACTTTGGTTATCTTCATATAAAGCAAATGTGGCACTGAATATGATGTGCACTTATAATGATGTGTTAGGTTTAGCCATTAGGGCCCACAGAGAGACTTTTTTTTTATATTTTTGTTACTCATGCACCTATTTTTAGCTGTATTAGGAGCACAATTTTCATTCTTTTTGCGTTAAAAGGAATGAAATAATTGGCTGTAGAAAAAAAAATGGTGCTGTTATATTATCTCTTTCACCATCTCAGTATAGTTAGGGACACTTTCTTCGGCCTTGCCAGATTTTCTGTAGAGTCTATGGAGACCTCACCTATGTTCCTAACCCAATCAAGGTCATGAACATTACTAAAATTGTTAATTTGTCAGAATACAAAATCTTGGGAAAGGTGGTAATTGTGGCAGTCATTTGTCAGTTGGTGTCCAGTCACCTTTCTCAGTCTGTATTATTTATTTAGTTGGTCTTGGGTATGCAAACAGTATCATATAAGATAAGCAACTCAGAAGTAGTATGATAATGTTAGCATAGAGAGCGCTTGAAGGGAAATAAAAATTAAGGGTGTTCTCTATGATACTTCTTTGTTTTTCAAATGGGAGAGTTCTCCATATTTCTTCTAATGTCAATCACCATTGTATAAGGATGGCTTAGTAGCAGAGTTGTTACTTCACTGATCTCTCATTATTCAAATCCAGTCATAGGTGACCCAGACAACCAACTGTAGAAATGAGTACCCGACTTCTGGAGCCGGTGAAGGAAATGTGGCCAGACATGATGCTGACCACATCACCCTCTAGTGTACAGTAAGGTCAAAGAGTGTATGGTCGCCATCACCATATCCCCTAGATGTCTTTATGGCATGTTAGGACTAGCTTTACTGTTATGTAAGTTTTTTCAAGCAAAAGAGGATAAGAGACATGCCACCTTAATTCTTGACAGTGAGGATAGGCATAACTGAATGGGAGTTTCTCAGGCAAAACCAGTGGATCTCTTCCTTCATCTTTTCCCTTCTGGTCGACTCAGCTGTAAAAATGGGTACTCTGCTTGATGTGGTAAGGGAAAAATAGAGATTACCTTCCTTCTCAAGGCATAATGACTGTCATTGGGTACAGGGAAAATAAATTGTCCGGTGTCCATGAAGGAGAGAAGCAGTTCTACAGAGACAGTTGTGCAGATGAGCAGAGATACCAACAGCAGACATATAAAATATTTATGTTTTAGCATTCATACTTTGTTGATGTAACGACAACAGATTTGTAGGAGGGAGAACAAAAAAAAAATATCATTGTTCATTTCCTTGATTTACCAGGGTTTGTTGCTTTTATTATTTTGTTGTTAAAAGGAATTATTTGGACTTCGTAGTTGTTTTATTTTACTTATTCACCTATATATTCTGGTTTTCATCATCGTAGCCTCCATCACAGTCACTAGCCAGCCTCTTCATCATATTGCCATACTGTATGATATGATTGTGTTTCTCTTAGAGAAACGTGTTTTCTGTCTTACTGAAGTCAGATTGTCAGTTATTGTGTTAAGCTGATATATAATATGGAGCATATCAGTGCAATGTAGCAGCAGTTATTATAATCTGTTTTCTGTCATACTGAAGTCAAATTGTCAGTTATTGTGTTAAGCTGATATATAACATGGAAGCATATCAGTGTACTGTAGCAGAAGTTATGATAATCTATAATATATAAGCACTTCAGTGCACTGTAGCAGCAAATATGATCATCTATAATATACAAGCTTATCAGTGCACTATAGCAGAAGTTATGATAATCTATAATATACAGGCACATCAGTGCACTATAGCAGAAGGTATGATAATCTATAATATACAAGCACTGTAGCAGCATTTATTATAATCTATATATAATTTACAAGCACCACAGTGTATTGCAAGTTCAGTTTACAGTAGTCTTCACAAACCAATACTACATGAGATATAACTACTAAAAGAGCTACAAACTTTTGTGGTTTCTGTCGCCTGTTTACAGCACATGACCAGAATGAACGAAAAACATTTTAAAAGGATTAGGAGTGAAATGATACCTGCCACTTATCTCACAGTTTTCACTCAGTCTACAGGCACTCAGTTTAGTAGAAATATATCACGCATTTAATGATACATGAAATACATAGTTCATATAGAGAGGCCAGGCACTACAATTTAGCCAACAAAGCAGCCATCTTGGACGTAAAACTTAAAAGGGGTGAAAACTGAAATTGGTTTAGAAGTTATTAGCCACATCTAGAGTGCAGAATAGCATGGCTACAACACTGTCCATCTATATCCAATTCTTGGAAATTGTGTAATCATTACAGAGAAATGTAATGTTTTTTTTTTTTTTTACTAATCTGTATAAAAGATATGTTGTCTTCATGCTGGAGTAGTTTAGCCATTCTGTCATTGTGTTGCACTGTGAAGCGAAAAAAAGTAGTAATTTGTTAGAAATGTTTTTTTGTCTCATTGTTTGCCTATACTTGTTATTGTTTTTTTAATTTAGTTATTCATATATATATATTTTTTTTTGCTTTTATATTGATTCAGTGTTTAAATTTATCAAATGCTTCAGAGGGAATATTGAAAAATCAGTAGTAAATCTGTAGTGAAAGGGGCAAAAAATTGAATATGTCACTTTTAGGTCTAGATTTCATTATTACTACTTTAAAATTATGATAAGAGAACAGCCATTTTGATATGAAGTATCACTTTTTGAAGCGTATCATGTCACATGAGTATAAAATGCACTAAGAAAACATTTGATGGGCCAAAATGGGCATAGCTGTGAAGTGATACTGAGTCTCATTCATTGATTAGTGGTTGTACTGATGGGCAGTGCCAACCGTGTTTCTCCATATTGTGAAGTCCACTGTATCACTAATTAGATTTGTTTGCCATTCTTTGCTTATCCAGCGTCATAGGCTAGTCCAGAAAGTCAGCCAGTCAGTCAGTCATTTGCATGTCCATTATGGAACTTTGCTTCCCTAACAGCACTCCTGTAGGCCTCTCTGTTGTAAACAAGATGGCCTGCTGCTGATGCGTCCATTTGCAGATTATCAACAATGTCTTGCAGCCATCTTCACCTTGGTCTTCCTCTCCTTCTTTTTCCCATTATGTACCTTTCCAGAACTGTCTTCTCTAAATTATCATGACATTTAATGTGTCCAGAATATTTAAGTTTTCTCTGTTTAATCCTCTTTACTAGCCAGCCTTCTTCAATATTAAGTTCTTGTAGTTTGGATATATTTGTTCTTTTTTGTGTGCATGATATTTAAAGAACTTTTCTGTAGCATTTACATTCAAAGGCATTTATGTGTTTCTGAGCTGTTTTGTTAAGTGTCCAGGTCTCACAGGCATATGTTGCGATGAGAAGGATGCATGCCCTTAAAAATCTTATTTTTATAGTTCTCTTTGTTCCTCTCCACAGCTTCCTTAGGTGTTTTACTTTCTGAAGAGTGATAGATGTCCTCCTTTTAACTTCCCTCATTGTATCTCCATTATTAGTTAGCAGTGATCCAAGATACTTAAAATTCTCCACCTCATTGTCTTTAAGAAGGAACAGATAAATCAAAACCATTAGCATTAGTATTTTCATTGATAGAATAGAGAATAAATCAAAACCATTAGCATTAGTACTTTCATTGCTAGAATAGAGAATAAATTTTTAAAAATTAGCATTAGTACTTTCATTGCTAGAATAGAGAAGAAATCAAAACCATTTCAGTTTATATCATTTTCTCTTGATAATGAGATGAATTAGTGTTTATGTTCATACTTCATATTTCAGCTGCCTTATTTGTTTTGTCAGTTGTCATCAACATAGTTTTCTTTGCATTAAAATAGAGGTTTTGCTCTTCAGTCTTCTTACGTACTGACATAACTAGTTTTTCAATTCCTTTTTGTGTTGTGGACAGTAATACTATGTCATCAGCATATCTAATCTCTGGTAAAATCTTTGGTCCAGACAGTTTTTTTCTTTTTTTTTTTTATTATCTTGATCTCTTTCACTTCAATTTCCCAGTGGTTGTAAAGCTCTTTGACTTGACTTCACTTGAGATGATCGCAGAAATGTTGAGTCTTTGCCTTCTTATACTTATTGAGCTTTGATGTTTTGCAGTTTAGCTGAGAATGTCTTCATTTGATTTTGTGAGAGTAAACTCAGAAGCCATTGTTGTGTTTTTCTGTAAATTTTGAAATATATCAGGTACTGATTTTTTTTTTTTAACCAAGGAAAGTATAAACTTAAAATTGTTCTCATTTATCTGTTCCTTCTGAAAGACAAAAGTGTAAATGTGAATAATTTTGATTTTTCTTTATTTTGTGGTTAAATCTTCTTTAGAACATTGCCTGCTTCAGACACATATTCTTATCTTGCTAGGACGCCTGACTGAGCTGAACAAACTGATATTTTCTTCTCATTGTGAGTGATCCTTGTGTTTATCAAACTCTGTACAGACAAAGAGCTTTATATTCCTCCTTGCCTTGTAGGACATAGTTAGCTGGATATTCTGTCATAGAGAGCGAAACAAGCGCACAAGTCCAAAGATCTGCAGAGAATCACTTTTGCCAAAGTAAACTTTGAGCTCTTCAGTCTCATAGCTCTCTACCTTAGAGTTCAGTTTCACAGAAAAAGATAGAAAAGGTGAGGAAAGCAGACAGAAATGAGAATGGCAGAAAATAAGATAAATGAAGAACATGACAGTCCAATATTTCAGTAAATGCCTTTGTCAGGTGCCACATATGAAAACAATATACTAATAAATACACACAAAAATAAATGAAAAATTAAAACTTAGCTCTTTGATGTTCTACTTTCTATATCTGGTCTGTTGTTTATGTATGTGGTCCTTGACAAAGGCAGCTGCCAAAATATTGGACTGTTGTTTGTTCTTCCTTTATACATGATTATCTTATTTTCTACCTCTCACATTTCTGTCCACTTTCTTCACCCTTTCTGTGTTCTTGCAAATTGAACCACATACCTCTGTCTACCTTTATTATTAACCCTTTCTGTGTTCTTGCAAACTGAACCACATACCTCTGTCTACCTTTATTATTAAGTACTAGTTTTACTGCAGTCATCATTTCTCTTTATCTTTTGCCTTGGGGAATGAAAGCCACAATTAGGAGTCTATGATACGTTGTTATTCACCATTTTTCCAAAACCGCAGTGTTTTCTGAACTCTTCTGTTACTTTCTTTCTATTCTTGTCTCTGGTTACTGTTAAGTGGTTGCTTGTCTCAATGAAATTTGAATTCTTTGTTTATTCCATTGTGACTGTTCATGTATGCCCATGCACTCTCAGAGTCCTGTGTTTCCAAAATAGAGGCCCCCTGATGTCATTGTCATCAGTTTTATTGAAAAAATTGACAACTTTTTGGGTTCTGGTTTTTTGAAATACTAACTTCATAATGTGTTCTGTCTTCAGGACTATACGACTAAGAGCTGAATGATCTTTTCTTTTTGGTTTCATTTTACAAGTTGTTTTGTTATAATTTTTCTTTGTGGACAAATCAGAGTAAGGTAGTTACATTGCATGACTGTATATTTTAGCTTTTTGCATTTAAAATAAAAAATAAATCACTGTTGTAACTCAAGACTCACTGTTGTGAATAATCTCTTATCAAATAGTTAATAGTTTCTCATATTTCAGTCTGTGAGCACGATGACTTTAACTTGAAGGAAATGTAGTATTTAAAAGTATATATTTCGTTGATGTGAAGATATTAGTCTTTAAAAAAAAAAATTGTCCTTTCAGATCACTTTAAATTGTTTCTTTTCTTCACACTAACAGTGCAGCCTCACTTTTTTTTCCACAAATCATGAAGGTTTCATGAGTATAACATGATAATATTTGTAGCATGCGTTTGGTTCATCATGTGCAGAAAAATCATTGAAACACCCAAATACAGTCTTACAAACAAATGACATTTACTGGATCATATTATATTCATGGTTTAATTTGCTTAATGTAATTAATTACATTTTTTTGTGATTTTGTTACTAGAAAAGGGGTCATAGGGCAATAAAATGAACAATTGAAGCAGTTGTAAGTAATAAATCACAGTGAATAAGCAAAATATACTAAGTAATGAAATCAACTTATCAAGCAGTATTTGTTATGTTAGAAAGAAATAAATACATAAAAAAATATTATTATAAGCAGTAAAATCGGCATCACAAACAATTTTTATATATGTGTATAATTGCTAAAACATCTACATGTCTGTTTGATATGTTTGATGTAAATATACAGGGTGAACATAAAGTCTTTCTCTGATTTCAGACATTTATTACACAAAAACTATGCTAGGTACAGATGTAATACATTTTGTTTATTTATTTTTTTTTTGTGTGTGCAAATTTTACTTCAGCTGAAAAAGTTGTTTTTATTCTTGTATATGTGATCCATTTGTTGCCCAGAGGTTGTCTAAGTGATACTCAGTTTCTTGCCATGTGTTTTCCAGAGTCTTTTTAGTCACCATCAATAAAGCTTCTGTTATCCTTGCCTTCTACGTTTCAGTATCTTCTTCTTTGTTTGCTTCTACCACCAAGATCGCCCCATGATCCTACTGAATTTACTCCTGTGGTTCTTGCAGTAGTCTCATTTAGGATGGAGGCTCAGAGCATCATGGGGCTTTGGCCTATATTCTCAGTGGATCACAGAAGCGGCATTGTGTGACACTGTGGTTTTCATTGCACCAGTTTAGTCTAGAGTTGGACTTTCTCACCAGAAAACCTCGACATGGTTTGGATATGAATATATCCCCGCCAGGTGAGAGGTGGTTGCCCATCCAGCCTGGAGTTGGACTTTCTCACCGGAAAACCTCAACGTGATTTGGATATAATATATCCCCGTCGGGTGAGAGGTGGTTGCCTGTCTGGACTGCACTGGTCCAGTGTCTCCAACTTCAGCATTTTGTGGTTGTGGCTGCTACCCTCCCTGGCGATGACTGGGACGGAGCTTTTGTCGAGGAGGATGAATCCTCGCCACTAGTGAGTTTCACCCCCGGGTTAAGCCGGTTTAGGCATATCATCCCAGTATGGGTGTATATAGGACGTGACCAGCCTCTAGAGCGGAGGCACTGTGATATGCATAGCCATCAAGTTTCACCCCTGGGTTAAGCTGCTTTAGGCATATTTCACCACTGTCGGTGTATATCAGACATGGCCGACCTTTAGAGCAGAGGTATGGAGTAGTTCTCGCCATGAGACTACTGGACATACCAACTAAACTTCATGTTATCCTTTCCATAACCTTTTTCACAGCGGCGCCGCATGGCAACCCTAATTGCATTTTCGCATTTTCTTCATTGGCCAGGAGGAGTTTCACGCCACATGCAGCAGCCGAAGAATCTCGCCAGCAGTGTAGTTTCATTATCAAGAACTGGTATCTTTAAGCTTTGCGTATCAACATTTGGTGCTTTTAACGCCTGGCCGATCTCATCTGTGCTCATTCCTGAACTTTCTTTTAACTATAACTGGTGAATTTGTTTCTTGATATCACAGAACACTCTGGGCTTTCTCCATTTTGATACTAATGATTGCTGAGCTACTGTACAGAACAAAAAAATTCTAAGATTCAGTTTGTGTAATGGATTCTGTCTGCATAGTTTTTAAAGACATTATTTTTTTCATAATCAGGGAAGGACATCATGATTACCCTGTGGTATATGAAGAAAAATATTGTAGATATTAATATATGTGTGTATATTATCTCATTTAACACATGAATTTTTGCTATATTTAGTTATATACGAGTTCATATACTCCCCCCCCCTTTTTTTTTTTTCCTCTGCAGTTTATGTAGACAAATAGTCATACCATGAGGAATAAATTCTACTCTTGTTTTAAGTATAAGACTTGCTGGCCTTTTTTTTTTTTCTAATCAGAAAATACATCTGTTGAGGAGGCACTGAAACATTTTACATTCTTACCATGTCATTAAACATCACGTAGGGCTCACATGGTAGTTTGCTAAGTTTTCCTGATTTCAGCGAACCTTTCAACTTCATCAAGGGATGTTATGCCCACTAAACTGGCCTCTCTTAACAATGTCCACCTTAGAGTTTCACTTGGTCGACCTCTTTTTCTTTGGCCTGTTGTTTTCCACTTGATAGCTTGTTTTGGGATTCTCTGACTGTTTCTTTTCATCATTTGACTGACATATGTCCATCTCCTTTTCCTGATCACCCATGAGACAGGTTGCTGTTTGCTCAGTCTTATCTCTGCATTGTTCTTGAATTTGTTCCACTTTATATCAAGTATTTTCCTTAGCCATTTGTTTTCGAAAGACTCTGATTTGTTGTCTGTTTCTTTAGTTTTTTTCCAGCTTTCGCATGCATAAATGAGGGTGGATATTACATTTGAATTGAATAATCTTAACTTGGTTTCTGTGCTTTTAACTTTTGAATGCCATATGTTGTCAAGATTCTTGAAGGTGAATGCTGCTTTTGCAATTCTAACTTCCTTTCTGGTGTCACCATCCTGATCTAGGTAGCTGCCGAGGTATGCAAAATGGTTTACTTCTTCAACAGCTGTTCATTCTGTGTATATTTTTCCTTCGTGATTAATGGAAAGTTTTATTATTTTTGTTTTTTCCTTGTTAATTTCAGGTCCTATTTTATTAGCCAGTGAAGACAGGCTATCTGTTTTTTCTTGCATCATTTTGCATTGTCACTGATAAGATTTATGTCATTGCAAAACAAGATCTTCTATTTGGGTCCCATGTGCCTGTTTTACCTGTGCAGCATTTTTTCATTATGAAGTCTATGGCAATTCAAAAAAGCAAAGGAGATAGTATACATCCTTGTTTCATGCCTGTTTCAATCTGAATCATTCATTCATTCCTTCTTCAGTGGTGACCTGTGAACCACTTAGTAATTGACTCTGGATTTGTCTAACAAGAGGTGACCTAGAAAGGCACCTAAGAATAATGACATCTAGTATCAGTGCATTACACTGAGAAATCCAGGAGAGAGAGTCTTGAAATGCTGATTCTTCTGTAGTACTGTTCGTTTGCTGTAGTATAAGCCTTAACATGCCCAGAAATGATGGGGAAGAAGAAATGAGCTGAATATGTTACTTCTATAAGTTAAACTTTACTTTGACTATTGCCTGAGAACAACGCTGATAATCTTGGACCAGGGAAAACAGTCAACACATAGCACCTGTGTGGTTATTATTGCTGAAAGTTGTGTGACTAATTTTAATCATTGCTTGCTGCCACTAATACCTCACTGAAGGTTTAAGCAATAAAGCTAAACAATCTACATGAGCACTCACATGAAAGCCCTCCTTGTGATCACTGTGTCACTTAGTGGAAACTAGTCTTATCAGACAGAGAATTATAGGATTAGACTTTTAGAATGTTAAAGGTTTTTTTTTTTTTTAGTAATATTAATTATAAAGCAGACATTTTAGCTGTACTAAACATTTTATGAATTAATTTCTTTTTTTTTTTTTGCCATTTTTATGCCGAGGCATGTACATGTCCTTCAGCTTGCCATATGTAGTTTATGTATTTGTTATGTGGTTCTCTATACTTTTTCTATCATATGCCTTATTATTATTATTAGTTGACCATTTTTCTTTAGAAATAAATGCTTGTGGTGTTGTAAGTGAGTGCAGAATGAAGGTGATATAAATAGTAAATAATCTTGTGTTATATAAAGTACGAGCAATAAAATGTAATGATGTTTTAGAAACTATTTTTAGTATATTAAGGGGTCAGAATATATGTATGTATATACATGGATGAAAGGGGGGGGGGTGGGGTGAAGATGCCCATTGAGGCAATCAGCAACCCATAGTTGACCAGGACCCTGTCCCACCTCTCCATGGTACCTCCAGTAACAGGCCTAGCCTGGCTAACGGGGCAAGGATCATCATAGTCCCCATGGTGGTGGAGTCTGTTGAAGAAGCATTGCACACCTCCTGCTTTTTAGCTGTACTCCGGGACTGAAAAATAGCTGCCATAACCCACTCCCACACCGATACGATGTTGTGCCTCAACACCTCTACAGCATCGGCTGCAAAGAACAACAGCTTGCAGTTACGGGGAGTTCGTACAAGTACATGGGTGAAGACACTGTCTGATTTGGCAGTCTGTGACCCATGGCTGACATACAAGCATGAGGATTGGCAAACCACAGTAAACCAAGACCCTACCCCACATCTTTGTTGGTAACCACACAAGTAACAGGCTTAGCCTGGCTAATAAGGCAAGGCTAACCTTAGTCCCCAGTTGATGGAGGGCTCATGCCCTGCTTGTTATCTCCCTTCAGGGACTGACAGTAAGCTGCTGTAACCTTCTCCCAGTCCAGTGCGATGCTGTGCCTGAACATCTTCACTGCATCGGCTTCAGAGAGAATACCAGTTCGCAATTCCAGGGGGATACAAGAAGATACATGTTTGTATATTAAATTGATGGTGACAAAAACTTCAGCGTTTTGTGTTCCTATGAAAATTGACCCTACAGTGGCTTTATATCTTCATTGTCAATAAAGAAAATCAGGAAATTTGCATGGGACAGAAGCGCTAGAAGAAGTATCATTGCACTTTGCAGTGCTGACAGCTGGAGAGGAAGAAAAAAAACTTGAGTCAAAGCAAACCTTTCTCTGTGTGCAGAGAAACATATTATTATTTTGAAAATAGTTTGATACCTGATATTTTCATATCATGTATGGATCAGAAATCTGGAGTACAACAAAGAAAATGAACAACAGTTGCAGGTCTTTGAGAAGCAGATCATGAGAAGAATCTTTGATCCTGTAAAGGATACCAACAGTGGGGAATGGAGAGCTAGAAAGAACACAGAATTTAATTGGCTTATTGAAGTCACAGTGGATTATAAATGTCTTGAAACAGACAGATGAAAATGATGTATGTATGAGAGATGAGGAAACAAGGCCAAGAGGTAGACCAAGACAGAGATGGAAAGACAACGTAGAAGAGGATATACAGGAAATTGGTGTCACCAACTGAAGAGAGAAGATTAGGAATAGAGAGGAATGGAGGTGAACTCTATCTGCAGCAGTGAGCCTTAATGGTTTGGAAAGCTGAGGAAGATTGATATCTTCATAATTTGTTCTTTTTGAAATGGGAATAAAATTTTTGAAGTTAACTACAAGAAGTGAAAACATTTTTTTTTTTTAACTTTCCTCATTGTTGTATGCCTCGTATCAGCTATTTTACTTGTATGACATTGCTTACTTTTGGCTTAATCATCTGTTCATTTTAACTTTTCAGTTTATAGTCTTATTTGTAGGAGCAAAGGGCTTGTGTAGTCACATGTAAAAGTTATTGTCATTTGAAATCTTCCTGATCATTTGTTAAGCAATCTACTGTTTTTGTGTCTTTTTTTTCTTTTTCCATTGGTTTTATCCTTTTTAGTTTTTTCAACTTGGATTTCTTTCTTTCTTTCTTTCTTTCTTTCTTGTTTGTTTGTATTCTTTAACTGTGTCTGGGGGTAAGTCAGATGGAACTGAAATGTGACTAATATCCTGTTTTTCTTTTATCCACTGTTATTTTTGTGTCTAATCCAGTGTTCCTCCGCATGCAGATGAATATTCTCTGGGTTTTTTTTTTATTTGGAATCATCTTTCCTCAACATGCCATGCAAAATATCCATTTTTATAGCAGGGTTGACTGTAAAGCAATAGTGGCTTGAATAGAATCCATTTTCTTATATCCAAGCAACTCCATTGCTATCCATTCTACCACTCCTGTTCTCTGAGCTCAGGTTGATCACCAAAGGGTTAAATTTATTTATATTTGAGCCATTCTAGAATGTTAGCATTACTTCTCATTTTTTGTGTCATGTGCATCTTTCCTTGTGCTTGTCAGTTTCATTTAGTCGTGACCTCCTTTTCCCATCAGAAGCCCAACAGTCCTCAGGTGCCATTACCAGATATACAGTTTTAAACCCCACCTTTGGTCATGTGCATGGCTTTGTAACAAATTGCAAATAAAATATTGTAACTGTGACTGTATTTTTTTCATCTCTGGTTATTTGGGATTCAGGTTTTTAAACTACTCTGTGGGCAAAAATATAGCCGCCACTTAACTTCACAAGAGAAACCTGAGTGGTGTATATATTAAAAGGTTATTTGTATGGTCTTAGGATTTTTGGTCAGGTACAGCTGGGGTTGAATAAATTCTTCTTCATCCACCTAAGCATTTTATTTTTTTACTATTTTTGTTTGTTTGTTTGTTAGATCATTTTGTTTTTGCTTTCTGCGTCAAAATCATTATGGTAATTGGCTGTTTCTAGCTGCATTTTTTTATTTTGTTTCAAAAGCTGTCCCTGTTTTTATAAGCATGCTTTTAATATGAGTTTTTTATTTAAAAATGCTTTTTTGTATCAACCTAAAAAGTCAGTTTTTTTTAAAAAGAAACTTAAATTTGTTATTGTAATATGATGTTTATATGTTGAAAAGTGAAAAAAACATTGCAAAAACATGCACATTCATTGATGAGAAGCAGTGGAAAGTATCTTTAGCTAAAATATAACAGGAGCAAGTTTTACTTATAGTGACAAAATGATATTTCTGTTTATAACTTTGCCAGAAAAAAAAATGAGAGGAAATAGAATGAGATACTGCAAGTAAGGAACTGAGAATCTTAAATGTAGAAATATAAGAATAAGAAATGAAACAAAATTACTTCAAACTGGGTAGTCATTAAAACAGGGAAAATGGTCATACTGATTGTCTTGTTACTGTAGGTAAAGTGTGTTCCTACTGTGGTTTACTGTACATTTAAGTTTTAAATTTGTTGTGCTTGTGTCATGAAGGTTCTTAAAACTTCTGAAGGTGAAGTTTTATTTCATTTACTAGTGATTATGTTTTTCATCATACCAGAATTGTTGTGGTTCCACATTTTTTCAAGATTTTGGTTTTTTTTCCTTTTACTGTAATTGAATATTCAGTCAAGGATAAAGTCATTGTTGAGCTCGAAGTTGGAGCAGAATGCACTTTTGTAAGCATTCATGAATTAACTATACAACTTTATCTTCTTCTTTATTAGGCTGAAGCAGACTTGCGAGTGGCACAGTCAGAGTTTGATCGCCAGTCAGAAATAACAAAAATTTTGCTGGATGGCATCAACAGCACACATGTAAGTTTTGAAGACATTATTGTTGGATCTTTCCATGGAGGGTGAAGAACTGTAGTGACCTATGGCTGATGTGCTAGCATTAGGGTTGATGAGTCATAGCCCGCCAAGTCCCTGTCCCACCTCTCTGTTGATCTCCCCCCCCCCCCCAAATAACAGGCCTATCCTAGCTAACGGGGCAGGGATCACCATAGTCCCCGTGATGGTGGAGCCTGCTGAAGAAGTAATGCACAGCCCCTGCTTTTTAGCAGGGTCCTGAAATAACAGCTTTTGTAACCCGCTGCCATGATGATGCAGTGCTGTACCTGAACTTCTTCATAGCACCCGCTACAAGTAACACAAGCTCAGAGTTCCAGTGAGATTGAAGAATAAGAATAGATCTCTCTGTCCACGCTGGGTAGGATAAAGTTTTAGATAGGTCTTATTATTAGATGTTTTCTCTAGAACAGGAAACTAGAAACTCTTTGGCCACTGATATTTTTTTTTTTTTAATTTTGTTCGTTTTATGAAATTTTTACCAGTATCAGAAAAGTTAACTTTTAACATAAACAAGCAAGCAACATCCATGACACGTGAAATTTTTTTTCTAATTAAAGATCATAGCTTCCATATTCTGTAAGGGATTACATGATTCCTTTTTTTTTTCCTGCACATGACACATAAGATTATGAACTGGGGGGACAGAATCATTTGATTGCAGTTATTTTAATTAATTTATTTTTGAAAGCCACTGAAGTTACTCAAGTTAATAAACAGCTAAATGTGAAAAAATTAGAGGGTCTTGTATTTAGTTTATTTCCTTGGAAACGTGGTACAGAAAATGGGTTATTTGTCATAAAAAGAAGAAAAGAGGACTGAGACAGTGAACCATGTTGCACAGGGATGCCAACCAGAAGGCAGAGCTGAGCTGGAGGCTCTTAGGGATGAAGCTTAACCCTTTACCTACCAAGGTCTATGAGACATGAATGTTTTTTTTTTAAATAAAAATTCACTTCTGTGATGTTTTACCAGGCAGTAATGCACTGCCTGTTTATGTTTTGCAGCAGTTTAAAATTATGAACTTCTGACTATGGAACAAAGCCGTATGATCAGTTTTATTATAACATTATGTTCACCTCCAGGCTCATCATCTAAGATGTCTGAATGACTTTATTGAAGCTCAGTTGACCTACTTCTCTCAGTGTCAACAGTACATCACTGACCTGCAGAGGCAACTGGGAAGGTGAGATCTTTTACTTTCTACTTTCATTTGTGTTCAGTGGGTGAATGTGGAAGGTAGAGGATGCATTTTGAATGAAGTTAAAATCAATGGTAAAGCCGTTATTTTAAAACGTTTGTTTATTGTGTTTTTCTTATGGTGTTAGGTATATGTTAAATTTAGGCACGCCGTAAGAAGAAACTTTTTTTTTGGGGGGGGGGGCATGTACTTACGAGGCTGGGAAGCAGGGATGAAAGGAAGCAGCTGTTAGACCTAGGTGGCCAGCACTGCATCCTGTTGGTGCTTCAGGAGTCTGGCTGTTGCAGTTGTGTCAGGCTGGCTTTCAAAATAAAGAAAACAAGGAGAGATTGACATGTTCCCAGAAGTGGTGGTTTTTAGGTCCGTTCATATTCTTTGCTTGCTTTACAAATGATATAATACATTTATGTAGCTTTGTTCCATTTCTTGGAGATGCAAGATTTAAGTTACTGTAAATTTTAAGTATAGGTTTTATGTTATTTCTCAGTATTAAAAAAAAAAATGGCTGCAGAGTTTATTATACATTTTTTTAATGTGGCCTTGGGATCTTTGATTTGGTGGTCTAAGATGAGTAAAATCAGAATCTTAACATCATGCCCATGTTTCAAAATCTTTCTGTTGGCACTGGCTGTGAAAGACTACAGCCTCATGGGGGGATCAGCAGTCAGTTACCATTAGCTAGTCAGAATGAGACCATTATTAATTCTGTAGGAACTTGCTTAAATGAGATGGTCATGGTATTGTCAGTGTACTCATACTTTGTTATACGAATAAATTAGCAATCTTTCTTCTTTTTTTTTTTTTAAATGATTATTATTGACAAAAAGAATTGGATATGCAGGCCCATATGATATTGATCATTTACCCCCTGTGATTATTATTGACAAAAGAGTTGGGCATGCAGGCCCATATGATATTGATCATTTACCCCCTGTTACTTTCACACTGTAAATTTGCTGGCACATGATCAGCACAGGTTTAGTACAGCACTTGTGTTTAGTTGGCAGCACTTATGTTTAGTTGGCAGCACTTGTGCATTATGTCCTCCTAGCAATGAATTCAGTAATTTATGGTTGCTAAACATAATTTTTTCTGTGTTCTTGCACAGTAGTTATAAGCTACAGCATGTTCATTGTTCAGGGAGTTGGAAAATGAAAAAAAAAGAAAGTTATATATATATATAAAAAGGGTAGATGGAATTCATATGAGAGTGTAGTCATTATTTCGTCTTGCTCTTTCTTGGCTTTTTTTTTCTGTTTTTTTGTTTTGTTTTGTTTTTTTGGCATTTTGAGACAAAGGCTGTTTTTTTTTTTTTGCGTTTTGAGTCGAGACTGTTTTTGTTTTTTTTTTATCATGGTAATTTTATTTTAAGAAGTATGAGTTTACATCATCTAAGTAATAAGAATCCCATTATATCCAGGAAAAGTGCGTAAGCAGTTCTTTAATGATTGAAGATTTACTAAAACATAAAAAATAAATAAAACCTTATGTGTGTGTGTGTATACGTGATATAGAAAGTCTGCTTAATTTCTTCCCTGTCCATGACATAAATTGTACATAAATATTATATAATAGTCTGTGTAAAATATCTCTTTAATTTGATTCACTGCTCATAATATAAATAGTAAATAAATACTTTGTGATAGTCTCTGTAAATTCTCTCTTATTTTGTTCGTTGACCATAATTATTCTTCTTCTTCAGCTTTCCAAGCCATTAAGGCTCATTGCTGCAGATAAAGTTCGCCTCTTCCTCTCTATTTCTAATCTTCTGTCTCCAGTTGGTGACACCAATTTCCTTTATATCCTCTTCTATGTTGTCTTTCCATCTCTGTCTTGGCCTTGTTTCCCTCTTCTCTTGTGCATACATCATCTTCGTTTGTCTGTTCTCTTCCATTCTTTCTACGTGCCCCAGCCAGCGTAGTCTGTTCAGTTTCAAGACATTTATAATTTGTTGGAATTTAAATAAGCTGTTCAGTTCAGCGTTCTTTCTAGCTCTCTATTCTCCACTGTTGGTATCCTTTATCGGCCCAAAGATTCTTCTTAGGATCTTGTTCTCAAAGATCTACAGTTATTGTTCATCTTTCTTTGTTGTACTTAAAGTTTCTGATCCATACATGATGGCTGGTCTTATTATAGTTTTGTAGATTGACCATAATGTAATATAAATTTAAAATAAATATTATGTGATAGTTTTACAAAACATCTCTAATTCGTTCACTGCCCGTATAATATAAATTGTACATGAATATTATATGATAGTCTGTTTTTCTTCTAAGCTGAGTACATAACAATTGCTTGCATTTTTTTTTTTTTTTGCATTACTCGTAAATTTTCCATGTTACTCAGTAAAGATGCTGACCAGCTTTAGAAATTGAAATGTTGCTGTTCATAAATTGTTAGATTACATAAATTATCGGTCATGCAAAAAATATTTTCGCAGATGCTGAATCATTGCTTAGAGTGAACATTGATGATAGTCTGTATAAAATCTCCCTAATTTGTTCACTGTCCGTAATATAAATTATATATACATTTTATATGATAGCTTCTATAATGACTCCATATCTGGTTCATTGTTGTAGATTTTAGTAAATGTAATGTAGGTCTAGTTAGAAACTATCTGTGTCTGTTGTATGTGTGTATTGATAATGAGCCTGCAAGATGTTTACAAGTACATATAGATTAGCTTTAATGTTTTTCAAAGATTGTGGTGAAAGAAACATGTATTGGTGGCACTTTGTGTTTTCTAGCAATATTGATTTCTTGAATTCTTTTGTTTCTTATAATTTATTCTAAATTTTTTTTTTTTACTCTTTTTTTTTCTTTTTCATTTTTTTCTTTTCCCATGAAAGCCTTGAATAATATATCTGCATTCCTGAATATTGTATGTATAGTTTAACTTATTTTATCAGTTTATCCATAAACATATTTTAACCATAAATTTTCTGGTATAATTTTGTGCTCTTGCATAGTCTCTCAAACATAGGACTGATTTTCATGCGAATATTTCATTTGCCCTTAATGTACATACATTTGTGTACAGTTTAACTCTGGTGTGCCTTGCATTTCAGGCAGATGTTCTGTTTTATGAGATAGATTTCACTGATATAAGTTGTAGATACTCATTTTTGGAGTAGTTAAAAATTTCCCAGACTGACGCAGATTTGTTCAGTATTGCAGACAGCAAACCAAACCTCTGGCAGCGTAATTTCAAGTTATGTGAAGAATGTTTTGATGAAATTAGTGTAATAATTTTTTATGTAAATTTTACAAAATAGTTCATTAGTAAGGTAGATGTAAAAGGTAAAATACCCATTTCCATACCATTAAGGCATATTGGGGATATGGTGTTTGACCTGTATTTCCAAGACTTCGGCATATGAAAGTGTGATGTGGTCAGTAACACGCCTGGCCATATTTATCTTTCCTGCATTTCTCTGGTACCCATTTTTACATGCTGGGCAGACCCCAGGGCCTTTTAGGTGTGGCGGTACCAGGAAAAAAATCCCACTGCTGAGACTTGAACCCAGTACCACTGAATTAGTAGACTGAATGCCTTATCACTCAGCCAACCAGGCCACCAGTAAGGTAGAGGCAAATGCTTCTTTTTTTTTTTTCCTCAGACAAGTAAATATTCAGTTACGGCCTTCACCGTGTTTGTATTCACACTGTGATACAGTATTCACACTGTGGTACAGCGCGGTGAAAGACAAAGGATGAAATGATTGAGTCATTTGATGAAGATGAATACTAATAACCAGCACAAGCATGCCACCTAAAAATATGAAAACAAAAAAGGGTGACACAGAGAAAGGTGGATCAAAGGAGTAAATGACATCTTGAAGGGAAACGGTGTGACGGTATATTAGACATCATTACACCGTTCAGCTCAAACACCAATAATCTGACAACTTGTGATATCAGTAGACAAAAGTGATAAGACAAAAAAGATTATGAAGGTTTTTGTATGAGGCTGAGCCAAAAAGTGACTGCAATTTTTTTTGTTAAAATAAAAATGATCATAAAATGTACAAATATGACAGAAAACTCCTTGTCACGTTTCAACATGGTCTCCAACACACTCAGTGCAGGTGTGTCACCTTTTCACTAACATCTGGATCCCTTCAGGAGAAGACAAAAATCTGAACGCATGGCCTCTTTTTTTTTTTTTTTCATCATTAATACTGAAATAATTTTCACTGTTGCCTCTTTGAGGGATACAGACACATGATAGTCACATGAAGTGAGCTCAGGTGAATATGCAAAATGTAGAAGACAAGTCAAAACTCAGATCTGTTGAGTTATTGATTGAGATATTTGTTTGAGCTGTGTGATGCCTCACTGTTGCTTTCTTGTGCAAGCTTCTAAAGAAGCTGCCATTTGGAATCTGCGTTTCTAATGTCATATTTTTAAAGTTGGTCAGTGTACCTTCATTCATTTGTATCTATAGAGAGTTGGACAAACTCTCTCTATACTACAGCTGTCTTCTACTCAATTTTGAACTTTTAGAGCAAAAGAGCAAAATTGCGATTACTTTTTGACTCACCAAAGTGTTTGTGTTTATATAGAAAGAGTGTCTTATCCATGTACATTTGTCTTTGATAAAAGACAGAATCCCACAGCATTTTTTGCACTATTAGTGTCATCAGGTTTCAGTTATGTAACTTTAGAGTGGTATTTAAAATACAGCTAAAGAATCTGTGGAGAGGAACAGACATAACTACAAAAATAGGATTTTTAAGGGCATGCATCTTTCCTGTCGCAACATATGCCTGTGAGACCTGGACACTTAACAAAACAGCTGAGAAACACATAAATGCCTTTGAATGTAAATGCTACAGAAGAGTTCTTTATATATCATGGACACAAAAAGAACAAATATATCCATACTACAAGAACTTAATATTGAAGAAAATTTGCTAGTAAAGAGGATTAAAGAGAGAAAACTTAAATATTTTGGACACATTAAACGTCATGATAATCCAGAGAAGATTGTCTTGGAAGAGTTACATAATGGGAAAAAGAAAGAGAAGAAGACCAAGGCGAAGATGGCTGCAAGACATCATTGATAATATGCAAATGGATGCATCAGCAGCAGGCCATCTTGCTTACAACTGAGAGGCCTACAGGAGTGCTGTTAGGGAGGCAGATTCCACAAAGGACATGCAAATGACTAACTGACTTAAAGCTGTTAAGTATGTGAACAAAGAAGAAGAAGAAAGCTGTTAAGTATTTTTATTTCCTGTTAGAGTTTAGAAGTGTCGAATAAAGGAAACATTTTTGATAGTCTGAATAGCTCTCTGACCAGGGCATCCAATAGTCTATGTGGCTCATTGATTAGTGCATCTGATAGTCTAAGTGGCTTATTGATTAGGGCATCCAATAGTCTAGGTGAGTCATTGATTAAGGCATTCAATAATCTAGGTGGCTTATTTATTAGGACATCCTATAATCTAGGTGGCTCATTGATTAGGGCATCTGATGGTCTCTGAGTGACTTACTGATTAGGGCATCTGATAGTCTGGATGACTTACTGATTAGGGCATCTGATGGTCTCTGGATGACTTACTGATTAGGGCATCAGATAGTCTGGATGACTTACTGATTAGGGCATCTTATGGTCTCTGGGTGACTTACTGATTAGGGCATCTGATAGTCTCTGGGTGACTTACTGATTAGGGTGTCTGATGGTCTCTGGGTGACTTACTGATTAGGGCATCTGATAGTCTGGGTGACTTACTGTTTAGGGCATCTGATAGTCTTGGTGACTTACTGGTTAGGGCATCTGATGGTCTCTGGGTGACTTACTGATTAGGGCATCTTATGGTCTCTGGGTGACTTACTGATTAGGGCATCTTATGGTCTCTGGGTGACTTACTGATTAGGGCATCTGATAGTCTGGGTGACTAACGGATTAGGGCATCCAATTGTCTGGATAGGTCACTGATTAGGGCATTCATCTATCCCATTATGATCATCTGGTTCTGTAAGTAATGCCATGCTGTCTTTTATTTTCCTTGGCAGTGAAATGATTTCCTAGTCTGTGATAACAGAATATTTGCATGCAAGGCAAGGCACACCAGAATGAAATTTAAGCACAGATGACATAAGTGTCTTCTGCTTTTCCAGAAACTGTGTGCTGTTGTTCTTTGTGGTCATGCTGTGATGGTGTTGAGACTTAGATATTGTGTTGAATGTGGGGAGTAGTTACAGTGGCTTTGCTTGAATACCAGAGGGAACTGAAGACACAGGCTGCTCAGCAGACTCCACCACCATGTGACCCAATGATGAAAACTACCGTGTTAGCCAGGCTGAAGGGCACAACAGCCTGTTCCTAGGAGCAGTCACAAAAAGATGAACCCACTGCGATCTGCCAGTCATATTAGCCCTGATACCACTCTAGTTCACACGCCTTTACTTCCTGACATGTCAGAGGAAATAAAATGTTTGTGTAAAAGTCAGTTCTTTTTATATGGAAAAATACTTCAAGTTGTTGGTAGGTGATCAGAAATAAAATACCATAGCTTAGAGGGAACATGCATTCTGAGAAAAGATTACCATGTTTTTTGGTTTTTTTTTTGTTGTTGTCAAATTGGAGAAGAAATGCCTGAATTGCACTAATATTGCTGAAGTAATATTATTTTTCTTATGCAACAGCAAGATAGGTTTTAAAGAAGAAAAAAAAAACTACTGTTGTGTTTGCAGTTATCCAGTGGGTGGTGGACCTTCCTCCAACAACAATACCTCTACCTCCAGCACTCTTCCTGCCCCCTTACACCCATCTGCCCCACCCTCCATTGAGGTAACGGCGCCCACTCCTACAGAGAAGCGCCAGGCCAAAGCCTTGTATGATTATGATGCAGCAGATAGCACAGAGTTATCTCTCCTAGCTGACGAGGTAATGGGCCTTGTTTCATTTTTACCCATCTTATCCAGCTTTCATTTATATATTTGTTTTTTGGTTAGATTTTTTTTTTGTCTGAATTTTTTTTTTTTAATCCAATGGTTAAAAATATAAAAGGCAGACAGAGTTTTTTCTTACAGGTCAGATAAAACAAATTACACTCTCATGCTTTTCAAGTCCTGCATGAATCTTGTCTCACTCCAGCAGCAGTCATTTATAGTAAAGTCAGAGAAGAGAATTATTGAGAAATATAAACTTGCCTTATCTGTCTGCAGGTAAAATCTCAGTATATATTTTAGTATTTCTTTTTTTTTTTCATAATTCAGTTGTGTGATTGTTTTATTCGTTTATTAGAGCCAGAGCTAGTGAGCATTTCTGTTTTGTGCTGTATTTGGTGCTGCCAGTGTTTGCCTTTCTTTTCTTATGCAGATTGGTCAGTTCGTTAAGATATCTTTCTGTCTTCCTACCTATTCCCCCCACCTCCCCCGAGTTTCCCCAAGTTATATGTCAGGTTCTGGCTTCAGTGTTTCGTGACACATCCAGAAATCCATCATTTGTCTGGTCCTTATTGGTTTTAATTTGTTTTCAGTGTTCTTTGAAAACTTCTTCATGTGATTTTTGTAACCACTCAGATTATAAGTTGCATCTTTCTATAAAACATCATCTCTGTTTGCTTCCAATTTCTGCGAATACTTTTACATTTATTAGAGAGATTCTTAATCAAACTATATGGTCAGAGCTTGTGCAGCCAAAAAAAAAAAAGAATGTTTTTCAGAGGGGAAAGATATAAAGAAAAAACTACAATGCCTTCCCATATCTTCTGAATAGTTTTGAAAAATATAGAGTATCTCTTGCGGAGCTCACCAGATTTCGCTGTAAACCATGTTGACATTGTATTAAGGGAAAGCTAATGTTCCTGCAAAAATCAGTCCAATTTATTTGAAACTATGCCAGTACTCAGATTTATAATTGGTGTACGTACTCAAAAGAAGAAAAAAAGAAAGTAAAGTCTTACATAATAAAATTTCTCTGAAGTTGCCCCTACGAACTGGTGCTTGTATGTCTTATGAGAGTAAACTTTTCATGCAATAGTTTATGAAGAATTATACCCTATTGCTTATGAACTTTTAACTGCTAGAACCAGCACTTGAAATTGTATGTACACTCTGTATAACACGATTAGATTTATTTGGGTTTATGCACATATGTGTTCTTTTAAAATGGCTTGTTTTTGGTTTTATGATTTCAGTTTCTTTGCAGCAAACATATTTGGTGTTGCATTGCTTTATTTTATTTATTTATTTATTTTTTTAAATAGCTTGTTTTTGGTTTTATGATTTTGGTTTCCTTGCAGTGAATTTTTTGGTACTTTGTTGCTTTATTTTGTTTATTTATTTATTTAGTTAGAGGAGGAGGGGGGGGGGGAGGGTGTGTCAGTTATTTGTGTTTTCATCATTGTCATCTTGCATGTATAGAACAATTTTAGTTAATATTATAGTTAAGTGGATGGAATTTTTAATGTTCTAATGATGTTTTGCTTTGCTTTTGACATCAGTTTTTTGTTGTAAATCTGGGGGTTTTTTGTGTGTGTCTCCTCCATCTCCTGCTTTTTTGGGGTTTTTCCCTGTGGTTTTAATTAGTGCAAGCTTTATACATATGTAGGCCTTTGTTGATGCTTTTGTTACTTGTTTGTGGAATTTGATTGCACTTGTTTACTTCTCAGTATCAACTCGGGTCCTTGGGTTTAAGATGACGAGTTCTGTCCCTCCACCAACTCTGCTCTTTGCATTCAGCCAGGTTCTCACAGGTGCTGTGGAGTACATGCACTATACTGTTCTCCTCATTCAGAAGAGTGGGTCAGGGTCATTTATTGACTTTAACCTGGATGCAGTGATAAACTGTTAACATTTTGTAAACTTTGGTTTTTCTTCTTTTTTGTTTTTGTTATCTTCTAGTAGCTGAACCTGAGTTGTTTGTGTCAGCAGAGTCTTGAGGACTTTCAGATAGGACTTTCCTCAGGTTGTATTAAAATGAACTGCGAGATCTTCTTATAGGTCTCAGAGGAGAGCTGAGTGTCAGATTTTTGGCAGATCCCACAACTGTAGGGGGGATGGATGTTAATTTCTGCCAGGTTGGCCAGGCTGAAGGAGTGTGTCTCTGAGAATACAAAGAGGAATTTGAATAAAGTTTTGGTTGTCCGTGGCTAAGTAGCCCTGGTATCTGCTGTATCTATAATTGTCTTTGGTCCAGCTACTGTCTGGTACTTCAGGTCAAAACACAGAAGATGCAGTGCAGAAGATGTGATCTGTTTTCTAGCCAGTGCTTTTAAACTGTTCTAAACAGAATGCACTCTCAGTGGAGGCTTTAAGAGCCTAAACCTGGCCCCAGGAAGAGGTCATGGATAGAGAATTGTGGAGCACACATGAAGAATTGCTGATGGTGGGATTTATGGAGACAATGCAGCATCTCGTCTAGATGGCTGAACATATGAAATAGAATGCAGAGGAAGAGTAACAGCCTAAAGCAGCAAAATAAAAAAACAATGTGATGTTATTGATTTTTAAAAATAGAAGGTCCGACAATTAAGTAATGAGACTGGTTTTATTATGGCCAAGACAAAAATGCATCTATGAAGCAAAGCATAGAATCCAAAGAGCCACCTTCATCTATGATCTGGCAACTTCATCGCCACGTGATAAACATATGACAAACAAGCCACCATTTTGTTGACCTAGTTAGAGGTGCATTGTCACATAATCAACATGAACAAAAAGCTAACATTAAATTCTATTTAAAACTTGGAAAAAGTGCCATTGAGACAGTTGAATTGATGTGACAAGTTTATGGGGATAATTGTTTATCTCATGCACAGATATTCAGGTGGTATTTACAATTTAAAAACAGAGTGGAAATGATTACAAATGCAAATAGACATGGACGCCCAGTTTCTGTTCATAATGAGAAACTCATTGCAAAAGTCAGAGAATGGATACAAGAAGATCGTTGTTTGACTGTGAGGATGATGGCAGATGAATTTAGTGTTAACCGAAAGACCATTCGTAAAATTTTATTGGAAGATTTGGGCAAGAAAAAAATTGCTTGCCAGTTTGTACCACATGCATTGTCTGATGACCAAAAACATCAGCATGTTGAGTATGCAAAAGACATCATCATCAAAACGGGTGCATAAATAAACATTTCTTAAGTTTGATTGTTGCAGAGGATGAAACATGGATTTTCCAATATGATCCCATAACTAGACGTCAGAGTGATCAGTGGAAGTCATCATCATCACCAAAAGGCAAAAAAATTCATCTTCGAAAGTCAAAAGTGAAGACACTGTTGGTGTGCTTCTAGGACAGCGAAGGAGTTATTCACAAACAGTTTATTCCAGAGGGACAGACTGTCACTGCCAAAATTTATTTAAGTATTTTGAAACACCTATTGGAAAGGATTCTCTGAGTCCGACCTGAGTATTCAACACCTGTCAGTTTTTTAGTTCTTCATGATAATACACCAGCTCACCGGGCAGTAGTTCTACAGGAATTTTTGGCCCCAAAACAAGTGTATGTTCTCAACCATCCACCCTATTCCCCAGATTTGTCTCCCTGCGATTATTTTCTATTCCCAGAATTAAAGTTACCATTGAAAGGATGCTTCTTTGATGATACTGATGACATCCAGAGGGCCGTAACATCAAGTTTAAGGGCCATACAGAGGTCGTTCTAGTGTTTGTTAGATCGTGCCACTCACTGTATCAGTGTACAAGGGGCTTACATTGAATGAAATACAAGTTATGTCTTGAAATGTTGTTTATTTAATTTTTTATGTAATTAGTCTCATTACTTAATTGTCGGACCTTGTAAAACCTCAGTGTCCTTATCATTTGGTGTCACATAGAAGGTGTTGCTTCTCTGTTTTGTGTTGTGTTTGGTACCTTAATCAGATCTCCCCCCCCCCCCCCCCCAAGTTAGCTTCGTCTGGCAAAGATTCTTTTTTTTTTCTTCCGTCTCGTCCTAGTCCTTTCACTTCTAAGTGACGGTGATATTTTGTAGCTGTGTTTTTATCAAGACGTATCCAGTGAATATTAAGTGTCTTTTCATTATTCATTATGGCTTTTAGACATTTAGCAAATTCCTGCATCTTCTATGGCAGTGGTTCTTTACCACCATCACCACCCCCCCCCCCTTTTTTTTATTTTAGCCGTGGACTGTCATTCCACCCTTAGTTAAAATAATCTGTAGACCCCTTAGTTAAAATAATCTGTGGACCCCTTAGTTAAAATAATCTGTAGACCCCTTAGTTAAAATAACCTGTGGACCCCTTAGTTAAAATAATAAAGCAATAAATAGAACCTGGGTGATGATGAAATTTATTTTGTTGGTTCATAGACCTCCAGAAATCCTTCCATGGACTCCCTCCATGAAGAACCACTGTTTTATGGGAGGTCTTTAGTTTGGTTTTTGAAACATGCATTTGTTGTTTTTTTTTTTAGATGTTTTTTTTTCTCTCCAGAACCCATTTTATTATGTATAGTGGGTGGGTGGGGGATAGTCTAAAATCATTGGGCTATGGGGGGGGGTGTGAAAAGACAGTACTCAGACTGAAGGAGATGGTGGTCAGCAACCAAAAGCTGACTATCTGCATCATGTTTGGCAAACCAGACCTGACCAAGACCCTCATCTGTCCTCCAGTGGTGTGCTTTGGTCAAGACCTGGTGAATAGGGGTTGAATGGGGAGACAAACTCAGTCCTAAATATAAAACATGACAAAGATAGATGTACTAGGCCAAAAGGTGCAGATATAGCAGCCTGGCTGTAAACCAAAACACAATGCAACCTTCACCCATGTCAGAATGAGCGCAGAAGAAGAAGATGTATATAGGTGTTATTTTACTCAGCATACCAGCTTTTACTTGGTTCTTAGTTTTCATAAATTAAAATATAATTGTTTCTTGCTTCACTTTTCAGTTAATAATGGTGTACAAAGTTCAAGGTCTGGACCCTGATTGGCTGATGGCAGAACGGGGGTCACAGAGAGGCAAAGTTCCTGTCACGTATCTTAAAGTTTTGGAATAAGGTCATTTCACAGCTTTGTTTTTTTTTGTTTTGTTTTTTTTTTAAAGATAAACAATTGCTGTCTTAAGTGGGATGATGGTTTAAGCCTCACTGTTAATAAAGAACCGTCATGTATCTTACTGAGAGCAGTACATCATTATTTTGACCTCTAGTTCAGCTTTTTTTTTTTTTTTATATTTATCTTTTTTTAATATGCAACATGAAAAAACACACAAGTTGTGTTAGTCTGAAAATATATGCAGATTGTGAGAGAAGTGCAGTTTGTAGTTGTCACAGTGTGTCTGTTATATATAACAATAGTAACAGTTTTTTTTTTTTGAAGATTTCATTGATTGTTTGGGGTGGAATATAAGGGGGGAGGGGGTTTAGGTGGTTGTTTCCAGTTGCTGCCATTCTTTTTTTAAGTTATGTGAAGAGAGCAGTCTTTCAGAACTATAGTTAAAAGTCCTCGGGCAGAGAAAAGAGAAGGTCCACACATGGTGGGCATTTTCTTAACATGTAGGGACACTGATGCAGCAGGGAGGGAAACCTGCCAAATAAATTTTTCTCTTTCTTTGTCCACAAACGTCCCCATGCTGTCTTTATAAGGCATTTTTGACTAGTTCCCAATCACCCCCACCCCGTCTTTATAAGGCATTTTTTACTAGTTCCCTCTTCAGGAATATTTCCCTTCACCCCATGAATAGAATTTCCCTTTGAACTTAAGAAAAAGAATTTTCCTCAGAGCCAAAATAGAATTTTCTAAACTTTTCTCTGAGAGCCCACTCAGATAACTCTTGCTCGATACCGCAGCTGAAAATTTCCGCTGGCTAGGAGAATAGTTACTGGTTGGTCTCAGAAGGAAATATAAGATAAGATAGTTTGGTCTCGTAGATGAGCGTTCAGTAAAATTAAGGAATGAGGCATACCTTTTAAACACTTCTTGTTCGTTTGCGAAAAGTTTCTTTGACAAGTCAGTTTGGTATCGCATTACTGCATCAGTAGGTTCATAATATGTGCTCGATCTTTTGAAGTATTAAATACAAATCATTTCTTATTTACGCTGGGATGAATAATCTTGCTTCTAAGTGTGGTTGTTTAGAGCAGTTGGATTACAGAAGTAACTTTCTAAGTGTGATCGTTTGGAGCTGTTAGATTACAGTCTTATTGTAGCCTCAAGACAGCACTCTTAAAATCATTTGGAAGTTAATTTCATTTTGAATAGTTTTGTTGGTTTAAGATTTTTATAAATAATTACTTAGTGATCAAAATACGGAGAAGGTGAAATGTGTAAAAATTAAAGAAAGCAAAATCTGTCTAATGATGTTGTAGATAAATTTGGATTATTCTGTCCATCTTTGCTCTTATCTTGGTTGGAAAATGACTTCAAAAGAAAAAATATGTTTATTGAAGGAGTATTTCTTTTCACACTTATTGCAGTTCATCTCTGTTTTTTTTTTCAAAACACAAAAATTAGAATATTTATTTGTAATGATGTGGGGAAAAAAAAGTTACCATAACTTCTTCTTTTAGTTATTTCAGATTCTTTCCCCCTGCCCTCCTGCATACATTTTGTATTTCTGATATTGACATTTTGTTTGGTGAATACACGTTTCAAAAAACTGTTTATGCACACATTAGATAAAATTAGGGAAAATAAAATTACCAAAGAAAATGAGACTGTGCAATTGTATGAAAGTGAACAGTGTTACGGTGTGTCTGTGGAGAATATGTTGCATGTAGTTTTGGCTCTGGTTATTCATAAATGTTGCAGTACCTTCAATGGGTAACCATTATTTCATTTTGTAATGCATTTCTCTCTTTATTTTTTTAAAACGATTTTAGTTGAATGAATTTCTGCGCTGTTTTTTAAACATGTGTCTCTGTGTATAATATAACCTGGTTTCAAATCATCTGTAATGTTGAAAATGCTATTTGGCATAATTTACACAGAATCCAGAAAAGCTGGCCAGACTGTAGCCTTTTTTTAAAATATGTTTTAACCGAGCACATCGTAGCAGAAGGGTTCATTGCCCCTTCTATGGGTAGTTGGAATCACATGATGGGGGAAGTGACACTCAGTCTCATAACAACTAAAAAAAATTTTATTAGATTAGAATTGTCTTTCAGCTGTTCTGTTCCTTGTTGTCTTTTAGCTGTTCTGTTCCTTGTTGTCTTTTAGCTGTTCTGTTCCTTGTTCTCTTTTTTGCTGTTCTGTTCCTTGTTATCTTTCAGCTGCTGTTCCATTCCTTGCTGTATAGCTTTCAGCTGTTCTGTTCCTTGTTATATAACCTTCAACTGTTCTGTTCCTTGTTGTCTTTCAGCTGTTCTGTTCCTTGTTGTATAACCTTCAGCTGTTCTGTTCCTTGTGAAGTAAAACCATGCGATTGGCATCTTTTGAACTCATACTAGTATGATGATGGTGATGATTATTCCAACAGTCTGGTGGAGGGAATATGGGGATATACTGGGCAATCTTTTGGAAGCCTGTAATCATAAAAGAATTGAGAGCCCATGATGTAGGCACAACAACAGCAAATATTTCATGATTTGAAATTTATATACAGCATATGTGGTTTTTTTTTTTAATTGCTCAATTTCCTAATTTTTCCACAATTAAGCTGCCAGTAATGATCATTAAAATGTACATGCATGAAATTATGGCCTAAATTCGAGTATGCTTTATAATTACCTGGCTAAATAGATAACTGTGATGCAGCATCACAAATTGATACTAGTGGCAGCATTCCGAGACAGATTGTTGCTAGAGGCAAAAGAATATTGGGATGCCAGAATGTGTTTTAAGAGTTAAGTGTAAATGAGATGTTGAAGGAGCTGGACATGCAGTCAGCAAATCTGGGAGGACTATCCAGGGCTACCGTCCTAGAGTGGAAGTGCTGTCTGAGTTACTAGCACAAGAAGAGTGAAGAAAAACTCCTGCATTAGATAAGAGGAGTGTTGGGGCGTGAAGTAGGATCACTTTTCAAGAGGCGTGTATGTAAAAGACTGGTGTGGCATCATGAGCTCAGCATCTCATGAAATAGCCCCTCAGAAGAACAGCTTCTGGCAGTGCCACATGAAGGATCATTTTGAAGACTCTCACAGCAGTGAACAGTGTATTAAAATCACATAATCATGGCTAGAGCACAGAACATCTAGTCCTTGGGGGGTTTCTTATGTTTAGTGCTAGGGTAGGCATGGAAAGCCCTTACAACCTTTCAGAAATATTTCATGCATTTTTCATGACATGGTTCAAACAACCTTTCAAAACAATTTAATGCATTTTTCACTTTTTTTTTCGGGGGGGGGGGGGGAGTGGGGAAACAGAAATACTAAATATTCCAAGACACGTTAATTTCAGAATAAATTCTACCATTTTTTTTTTAAAATTGTTTTTTCTCAACATAAGGTACTGTTCATGAAAATCTGTCACATTCATCAAAATCTGACTACCCAGCATAAAACCTTTGTCAGATCCTCAATTAAGGACTATCCTTGACTACTTGTCACATTTAGACTCTTCTGTGTGATATACTTGTTATGAAATCTGTCACATTTAGACTTGCCAGCAGAAGATGTTAGAAGTGAAAGCTTGAAAAACTCAGATTTCTAAGATAATGTAGTATTGATTAAACTTGTCACATCTAAGCCTATTACTAAAAGCTACTTTCCATGAAAAATGACTACATTTTGCAACCCCCCCCCCCCCCAATTTCCTCCAGACACCAAAAGGTATTATTATTCATTAAAACTTGTCTCATATTTTAGAAATTAGAATCTTCTATTATGAGTGTGGCTGAGATAGTCTGAAATCATTGTAGAATTCACATGTAAAGTTGAATTTGCCCTCTATAATCTATGTTTAGCTTCACACAAATTGTTTCATAGTTCTTTTCTCATCAATATCTAGCAACTGTATATATGACATATCTAGTAACTATATGTCAAACATTTTAAATTAATTTTTTCCAGAACTTTAAATTGAAAGGCGTGGAAAATTCCACGTATTTTCTGGTTCTACATGCTCAGAGTACGAGCTAAGATAATTTAGCTTCTGACATTTGGAGGGTGGTACAACTTTTTTTGAAGTTCATGTTATGTTTGTGCCATTTTATTTTATTTTTTTTTAACCTGTGTCTTTTCTGAAGTTAATTGGGGATTTTTCTAGCCATTGGGAAAAAAAAAAATCAGGATTGTCACTCCAAAAATGTTGTAGCAGAGTGCTTGCCCCATTATGTCCAGTAATGGTGGCGGCGATGTTGTAAATAGGAAGCCATGCCATTCCTTATTTCATGGAGTGTCCACAGAAAGGTGAGACCGTGTCATCCTGTCACAGTGAGTTGTAACACTAAGCTTCTTATCAGGCTCCTTCAAGGCAGAAATTTTTTTGTTGGAAGGGGGCACTTTCTCATTACCAGGTTGTTGTGTTGTAGATTGCTTCCAAAGGGGGCAGTAGAGGGGTGTGAAGTAAGATGTATGGTGATCTTCAGGTTCATTAGCCATGGCACATCTGTAGGTTCATTAGCCATGGCACATAAATAAGGTTCATTAGCCATGGCACATCTATAGGTTCATTAGCCATGGCACATAAATAAGGTTCATTAGCCATGGCATATCTGTAGGTTCGTTAGCCATGGCACATAAATAAGGTTCATTAGCCATGGCACATAAATAAGGTTCATTTAGCCATGGCATATAAATAAGTTCATTAGCCATGGCACATAAATATGGTTCATTAGCCATGGCAAAAGTGTAGGTTCATTAGCCATTGCACATTTGTAGATTCACTAGCTGTGGCATATCTGTAGGTTCATTAGCCATTGCACATCTATAGGTTCACTAGCTGAAGCACCCCACTCGCATGACCATGATTATTTTTAAACATGTACGTATATAAACCTATATCATGAATTTGATGTTGCTATTTTTCTTTATTTGTCAGCAATTTCATTCAAAACTCTTTCAAATAAGTCATTGTACAAGATAAACGCAGGCAAATAATGATTGACGTGCAATGCTGTGGGAATATTTCATGTAATGTCACTTTTTTTTTTTTAATGACACACATGATTGTAATGTATACAGCATTTTTCATTTCTTTTTATGCATGCTCACTTGTGGAAGTTAGTAGGAGTAAATATACATCTTTACAAGAACGTTACCTAGCTCTCCCCTTTTTATTTCAACTCAAGAAGAACCATTGTTTCAGTGGTTCGTTAATTTGAGAAGAGCTCTTCACAATTTGATTTGGTATTCAGACTTACTTCCATTAATAAACTCACTTGGGATGAAATGCTTATTTTTTTATTTTATTTATTTTTTTTTTTTTTTTGGTATTTCTTGATGGTGACGCCAGAAAGGAAGTTAGAATTAGAACCGCAAAAGCAGCATCGATCTTCAAGAATCTTGAGAACATATGGCATTCAAAAGTTATAAGCACAAAAACCAAGTTAAGACTGTTCAATTCAAATGTAATATCCACCCTCATTTATGCATGTGAAAGCTGGAAATCAACTAAAGAAATAGACAAGAAATTAGACTCTTTTGAAAACAAATCCCTAAGGAAAATTAAGTGGAATGCATTCAAGAACAATGCAGAGATAAGACAGATGAATGAACAACAACCAGTCTCATGGGTGATCAGGAAAAGAAAATGGACATATGCTGGTCACGTGATGAGAAGAAACGATCAGAGAATCCCAAAACAACCTATCAAGTGGAACACAACAGCCCAAAGAAAAGGAGGCAGACTGCGTGAAACTCTGAAGAGGACATTGTTAAGAGAGGTCAAATTAATAGGCATAAAATCCCTTGATGAGGTTGAAAGACTTGCCGAAGACAGGAAAAATTGACAAACTACCTTGCGAGCCCTATGTGACGTTTAACAGCACGGAAAGGATATAAGATATGAGATAAGATTCCTTGTCTGTTTCTGTGATATTATGGAAGTATTCAGCCTTCTTGATTTTCATACTTTCACATACATTATTATTTCTAGTTGTTAGTTATATGTATGATATAAATATGCTACTAAACCACATTGAGGATATGGTGTTAGGTCTGTGTTTTCAAGACCATTGTGGTTCATGAAAGATTTCTCTGGCACCCATTTATAGAGGCTGGGTGGACCACATCACCTTTATGGTGTGGTGGTACCAGAAAAAAAAAACATCCCCACTGCTGAGACTTGAACCCGGTTCCACTGGATTAGTAGACTGAGCACTTAACCACTCAGCCATATATCACTGTTTAAATCAACAGAGCTGTTAAAGCAGTTCAGAAGAAAGGAATCTCTGACAAATGAAAGAGGATAACAAAAGAAACGAAGTGTTACCTAATATATGATTCAAATTCATATTCAGAAGGATAATGACCTAATTCTGTACAAAAACAAAATGCTGAAATTCAAATACTCGTTACTTGAATGAGAAGTGAAATAGCAACATTGTGAATACTTAAGTATGTTTTTTTTTAAACTGAATGCCACCAAATGAACACTTATTTCAGTGACATTAGATATAACAGGAAAATGAAAGTTTCAACTTATAATTTATAACTAGCATCTGCTGTCTTCATTGACTTCTGAAACAGTTCAACACCTGTCTACGAGGAAAAGAGCTATTTAAAAATTGTGTGTCTCAGTTTTTAACCAAAATGACAACTGCAGTAAAACTGGTTCTAGTAATGAAAATAAATGTGTATATGGTAAAAAGTAAAGGTAATCCTGTCATGCCTTAGAGGCACATAGGGATATGGTGTTAGTGCTCATATTTTCCTTGACCTGTCAGCACACTAGAGGGTGATATGGTCAGTAGTTTTACAAAAAAAAAAAAAAAAGATAGAGTGAGGAAAGTGGACAGAAACAAGAACGGCAGAAAAGCAAGATGAGTACATATAAATGAAGAACATACAACAATCCAATATTTCAGCAAAAACTTTTTCCAAGGATCACATACAAAAACAACACAACAGATTAAAAAACACGAACTTAGCCTTTTATTGCCGGATTTTCTTACAAAGAGGAAGCCAAAAGAAGGCATATAAAGTATGAGACCGTATAATGTGGAGTTGATTACATCCACCGTAAACTTTCTGTTGGTGGAGCTTACCGGGAAGATTCATGTAATTTTTTGTCAGCTAATAGTGGAGCTAGCTCTAAGTAAGTTAACATATTGCGTGTATGTTTGCTTTAGATTGTTTAAAATATTTGCAAGGGGAGTTAGGGTGGGCTCGAAGACGTTAGTTTTGGCAGTAGGCAACCCCTAGGTGATATGCTAGCGTCAGGGTTGGCGAACCATAGCTGGCCAAAACCCTGTCCTACTTGTTGTTGGTACCCTGCTAACGGGGCAGGGATCGCTAGTAACCATAGCGGTGGGGCCTGCTAAAGAATTAGCAGCTTTGTAGCTCCACTCGACTGAAACAAGAAACCCACCATAACCCACTCCCAAGCCAACATCGGCTGGAAAGAACACCAGGGAAATAGAAGACAAAACAAATTATCTGCACAAGAAATAATGCACTCGACATTCAATTCAAAAGAAGAAGATTTCCTTTCTTCAAAATTTAAGGTTTATTTTACTTGAAAAAAAAAAAAGAAGCTAACTATGTAGAGAGCCCTTGTTACACCATCTCCACGTCCTGCTCCAGATGAATGACGAGGTCCTTACGTCTAGAAATATTTGCGGGGGTGTCAAAGAAGGAAAACGGAAAAAACAAAACTTCCACTGAAGATCCTGTCCATCTTATTTTTCTGTCAGAGTTAACTCCCCTAGTATTGTGACTTTCCCCGCACCATCTACTAAACAGAGAATTAAACAGCCATGGTTAATACCGTTTACTGTTAACATTGTAGCAGATAATTTAACTTGAGATGTCCATGCTGAAAATACCATCATTTTCTTCTGTCTTCCATAGTTTGTGTCATCTATATTTAATGTCAGAATAACTTGTGCTCGGGTCACTGCTTGACTTATCGTCCATGGGACATCATTTTAAATGTCATAATTAGTGTATAAGTATATAACTATACACGAAGCACTGCAGTAAAGCTGTGATACTAGAATGTATAAAACAGGAAAAAGTAGGAGCAGCTTTATTACTTAACGATTACAAAGTTGTGACGTTTCGGCGTGAGCCTTAATCACGTTCTATTAAATCCATTCCTGACACACACCGCCGGACAAGCCACACCTTACAATTTACAGCTAAGTACTCTTTAGAAATGCATAAGGAAAATACTCGGCATCAAGTGGAATGAATTCAAGAACAATGCAGAGATAAGACAGATGAATGAACAACAACCAGTCTCATGGGTGATCAGGAAAAGGAGATGGACATATGTTGGTCACTTGATGAGAAGAAATGATCAGAGAATCCCAAAACAAGCTATCACGTGGAACACAACAGGCCGAAGAAAAAGGGGCAGACCACGTGAAACTCTGAAGAGGACATTATTAAGAGAGGCCAAGTTAACAGGTATAAAATCCTTTGATGAGGTTGAAAGACTCGCCGAAGACAGGAAAAATTGGCGAACTACTTTGCGAGCCCTATGTGACGTTTAACGGCACGGGAAGGATATAAGCCTAAGACTCTTTAGAAAAAAAAAATTTTTTTTGTAATTTTTTTTATTATTATTTTTATTTATTTGTTTATTTATTATTTATTTATTTATTATTTTTTTTTCTTAAATTATTTTAAATAGCATTCATGTGAATCCACGCTTTATCTCCTCTCTCTACTTCTTCGTCCTGTATGTTTTTGTATGATTAAGGCTTACGCCGAAACGTCACAACTTTGTAATCGTTAAGTAATAAAGCTGCTCCTACTTCTTCCTATTTTATACATCATTTTAAATATGTCTGTCTGAGGCATGATCCATGTAATGGTTGCGTGTATGGTCCATGTGTTGACGTTCCTCCGCTGTGCTCCGAGGGGCACGGTCAACTTATCTCCGACTTCATTTGGAACTGGTTCCTTCTAGCAGGAGGTGTTGATTTCGTCTTTGTCTCGTTTGCCATCCCGTCTGGCAGCCCTTGGGTTTTCTCAGCTTGGGCAGATTTCTGGGTATAATAGGGTTCACTAATTGATTGGTAAGGTAGGCTCGGGCAGATTGCTAGGTACAACAGGGTTAACCGACCGGTAGGTGATGTAGGCTTGAGCAGATTACTTGGCGTAATAGGGTTAACTAATTGGTAGGTAATGTAGTTTTGGGCAGATTACATCTCCCTTTCTTCCTACCTGCTTACATAAGTTATTTGTTGAACCTATTACGAATCCTCTTCCCCCACCCCGCAAGCCAAACTTCTAAGGCACCATTTCGCCTTTACTCCTGTCACTTGCTTCATCTCTACGATCAGATCACTACACTTCCCACTCTTGAACGTGTGTTGTTCTTCTATTTTAGTTTCAGATGGGACCGTAAGCAGGAACATTAATAGGTCATGTCTTACTGCTAATGACCCTACAATGTCTGTACGCTTTCCAGCATGTCTAACTCAGGGTTTCTCAACCTGGGGTTCCGTGGCGACCTGCAGGGGTTCCACCAAGGCTTGTGCCTGAAAAAATTCTCTCATAAGCACTTCTCTCGGAATCCTAGGGCTTAGCCACATTATTTAATTTTTGTCCAAGACAGGTTGGTTAAAAAATTGTTTTTGTAGTTCTGCACAAGGAAAAAAAACCCTACTCTTAAATACGCCATTTACTGCAAGTCATATCTAATTAGCATTTGTATACTATACACGCAACATATGCATGTGAGACCTGGACACTTAACAAAACACCTGAGAAACACATAAATGCCTTTGGATGTAAATACTACAGAAGAGTTCTTCAAATATCATGGATAAAAAAAACAAACCAAAAAAACCAATATATCCATACCACAACAACTTAATATTGAAGAATGCTGGCTAGTAAAGAGAATTAAACAGAGAAAACTTCAAAATTTTGGACACATTAAACGCCATCATAATTTAGAGAAGACTGTCTTGGAAGGGTACATAATGTGAAAAAGAAAGAGAGGAAGATTAAGGTGAAGATGGCTGCAAGACATCGTTGATAATCTGCGAATGGATGCGTCAGCAGCAGGGCATCTTGCTTACAACCGAGAGACCTACAGGAGTGCTGTTAGGGAGGCAAAGTTCTGCAAGGGACGTGCAAATGACTGACTGACTGATACTATACATTTATGTTTCTTTTAACGGTGGCCTCTATCCGATAAACTAAATGGAAAAAAAAACAAAACTTTTTTTCCTGCATACATAGTGACTTTACTGAACTTGGTATATTTTATGTCGGGGGGAGGTGTAGGGGAAGACACATGAAGCGAAAAATGAGCAGCGATTTTTCTCAAGGACAAAAAAAAATGTTTGGAAAAGTTGGTCTAGTGACTTGGAGGTATTCTATTCTTTCTGGTATATCCGCCATGGCATTCTATTTATTTGTGGCATGCTTTGTTTCGTGTCTTTACAGTCACGTAAAAAAAGTCACACAAGACCCTATTTTAGTTACCATAGGCCACGTTTCTGCTACATTCATTTTTTTAAAAATGACACTTGTTTCAGGACGTAACGAACAGTGAACGTATTGCTACTGTTTGCAGAACTTCTCTCCATGTTTCACTGGATGATTGATAGTTTGAGACGCACCTTCACGTAATCTCCAGGCTTTGGGTGCTGGTACCTGTATAAACCACGCGATCATTAATCAGCCCAAACCAGGCCTTGGTCTATTCCTCAGCTGTCAGGCATTTGTTTTCTCTAAACAGCTTGCTCCCTCGAAATTGGTATTTGCGCGGTGTATCCTTTTAGATTACAGCCACGAAATTTGTTCTTAAATTTTAATTGCAAATTCATTAGCGCACTCTGCAAGATGTGGTATTTGGAAGGTTGTTGGTAGAACAAGAAAGGTTAAACTCATTAGAATAAAAACGTGCTGCTAGAACAAAAAAGTTAATTAAAACATAAAGAAAAAGGATGTTAGTAGAAGAAGAAAAGTTAACTAAACTCATTCTAATAAAAAGGTGTTATTAGAGCACACAAAAAAAGTTAATTACAGACGTAAAGAAAAAGGCTGTTAGTAGAACAAGAAAAGTTAATTAAAACTGTAAAAAAAAGATGTTAGTAGAACAAGAAAAGTTAATAAAAACCATTTTAAAAAATGCCAGAAAAAGAAAAGTTAATAAGAACCATAAAGAAAAAAAAGATATTAGTATAACAAGAAAAGTTAATTAAAACTGTAAAAAAAAAGATTTTAGTAGAACAGGAAAAGTTAATAAAAACTGTAAAAAAAAGGTGTTGGTAGAACAGGAAAAGTTCATTAAAACCGTAGAAAAGGTGTTAGTAGAACAAGAAAAGTTAATAAAAACCATAAAGAAAAAAAAGATGTTAATAGAATAAGAAAAGTTAATAAAAACCATAAAAGATGGAAAAAAGGTGTTAGTAGAACAAGAAAAGTTAATAAAAACCATAAAGAAAAAAAAGATGTTAATAGAATAAGAAAAGTTAATAAAAACCGTAAAAGGTTTTTGAAAAGTTGTTAGTAGAGCAAGAAAAGTTAATAAAAACTGTAAAAAGGTTTTTGAAAAGTTGTTAGTAGAACAAGAAAAGTTAATAAAAACCATAAAAGGTTTTTGACAAGTTGATAGTAGAACAAGAAAAATTAGTAAAAACCGTAAAAGGTTTTTTAAAAGTTGTTAGTAGAACAAGAAAAGTTAATAAAAACTGTAAAAAGGTTTTTGAAAAGTTGATAGTAGAACAAGAAAAGTTAATAAAAACCATAAAAGGTTTTTGAAAAGTTGTTAGTAGAACAAGAAAAGTTAATAAAAACCGTAAGGGTGAACATTCTTTGGATAAGTTAAGATAAGATAGAAGTTAAAACTTTACAACCACTGGAAAATTCAAGGGAAGATGAAAGAAGGGATGTAGAGAATAAATATCTGAACAGACTGGCCAAGTGGCACGAGAAAAGATGGGCAATCGATCTCGTTATAAAATACGATTCGCGGCGCAGAATACAGAGACATGATCGCCAGCGCTCCTCTGCCTTGTACTTTGTGAATGAACGGTCTCAATGTTTTTGTGAACTTCATTTCTTTGCAGTCTTTGCTATGATGAACGTTTCTGTTTTTTTTTATAAATAGGAAACAACGAGGCCTTCCTACGGTAAGGAAAGGAGGTGCGAGTTAGCACAGTTCCTTAGTGCGCTGTTCTCTCGTGGCTAGACGGCTGCTCGTCCTACCGAAGTCCGTGGTTCGAATCCCAGGTAATTCTCTTATGATTTTTCTTTCTCTCACGTCTCATTAAAGTGCTTTGTCTACATGTTCTCTTACTTTGCTGTAGTGACGTTCTCTAAAACAGTCGCCGAGTCGGATAAAGAGCGAGCTCGGTGAACTGATGTAACTCTAGGGAACAATTTTTTATAAATAGGAAACTACGAGGTTTTGGTACGGTAAAGTAAGAGAACAAATATTGTAGGATTAAACCTCGAAAAAATCGTAGACAAAGCACTTTAGTGAGACGTGAGAGAAAGAAAAATCACAAGAGAATTACCTGGGATTCGAACACGGATTCCGGTAGGACGAGCAGCCGTCTAGCCACGAGAGAACAGCGTACTATCGACTTAGCCAACTAGCACCCCTAGTTTTAGCTTTCTACAATATTTTCTACAATATTTGTTCTCTTACTTTACTGATGTAACTCTAGGAGTTTTTTTTTTTTCCAATGAGCAGACAGATGGTGTCCATAAATTAGAGATTGAAATGTTGAGAAAGAGACATTCAAAGCTCTGACGTGTGGAATTCCTTACACCTGCGCAGTTGTTCCCCGCTTTTTATGGGTTGGCCTCTTTAGGCAAAATCTAGAGAGGGAAACTGCTTACAGACATACGTCAAAGGGAAACCACCGCTGTAATGTCATGCGGTGATAAACTCACGCTTCGACAAACCTGCAACTGAACTGGTTGGATACACAAGGGAACTCGTGGAATGAAGAAGCCAGATCGCTAACGCCTTCCTGCGCGACACATAATGAACGTATGGATGGTTTGAAAGTGTCCTTGTATTGTGAAACATGAAATGAGGGAACACATGTACTCATTTGAGAAACCGTAGGATGGCGTTAAGCAGGTCGAGGAAAAATTTCGTCATTTTGTTTTCTCGCTGTTGCTTCAAGCCCATATGTAAAGTGAACAACCGTCCGGTATTTAAGGATTTGTCTCGAAATTCGTATTACATCCGACCTAAAAGACCTCTTATTTTAAAACACATGTCCCATATTGTCCCATATTCTCATTTTTGATCGCCACGTATTCGGAAATATCCAGAATTTTAAAAATTCCCTTAGGGGAAATGTTACTATTCTGAAGAGAATTCGCTTCGTAAAGAAGTGCAGGAGAACAGGCCTGCCTGGCACATTTGTAAGTAAAGTTATAAGTCTAGCCTTCTGCTCAAGGCTGGCCCTAGGAAGTTTGTCTCTCCGTGAAGTAGCACGCCTTGCCGTCCCCACCCAATTATCAAATTAACAATTAATATTTTAAAACCAATTACGTTAAATGGGCTTTAGCGTGCCTGGCAGTTATTTTAAGTAACATTAAAACAATTCATGAATTAATGAGAGCAAACCATAAGAAAAACTATAAATGTATTATCATTGTCACAGCCGTCGTCGTCATCATCATCATCATTATAAAGATGATGCGTAAAATTGCTAGATATGCAAACACTAGCAAAAGAATATTTGAAAGATTACTGCGACTCGCCGAAATGAGATGTGCTTTTCCAGTTTTAAAAAATTTTCTCCAGATATTTCGACTTTAAAATGTAGAAATATATATTTAAACAAAAAAAATTATGGCTGCCCTACGCTGGTGAGAGCGAGAGAACAGACAGTACAAGTGAAACACAAGAAGTAGATCTTTGGCTTAACGTAAGCGCTTTGATGAATAAGACGCAAGGGATTATGGAAGTATAGACCGCCACATTTAATGTTTTCATTGTAAAAATTCTTTTTTTCAAGTTAGAAATTTAACCGCTTAGAAATTAAACTGGTTATTGGCTATGGGTACTTTATTTTAATATTGCTGGGTTTTCTTTTCATAAAGATTCAGTGCACAAATTGTTACTACTGGCACAGTCTTGACATGAAGTACCGAAACCAGAGGTATTTTTAGTTTTTGGTTGAAAGAACCATTGCATTATGTAGTTTTTTTTTTTTCTTATTTCGTTAAGTTTCTGATTTGTTCATGTTTGCTGGTAACAGCAATAGTTTGACGTAAAAGAACTGAGAACAGAGGTTAGTGCTGATAAAGTGTGTTCAATTTTGCTGTTTGTACTCTCTCTCTCTCTCTCTCTCTCTCTCTCTCATTTCCCTATCAAAGAAATGAGAGTAAAACACGTAACAAAATCCCCGTGGATAACTTCTTATATATTGCAACTCATGAGGAAACGGGATGAAGCTCACAAAAGCAGAAATTTCAGTAGCTATCGTTCACTTAGGAATAAGGTGCAGTATTTAATTAGGCAGGAAAAGAAAAATTACTTCAGAAATTTAGTGAAAGACAAAACTGATAGTAAATCAATCTTGAAAGCAATTAATACTCTTGTAAATAAAAGGAATCAAACTGACCCACAAACACTTAACGGTGAACATACTTGCACTAACTTCAGTGAACATTTTAGGGAAGAAATTAGTATTCTAAAATCTTCATTACCGACCCTTAATTGTGACCTGAGCGTGTTGAAAATTTTCAGCGACAGTAAATGTGTAAAGCTAAAACAAATTAATATTCATTTCCTCACAGTTGGTGAGGTTTATAACTACATCCGGTCTTTAAAGAACACTAACTCAGCAGGATGTGATGACATTAGTAACAAGATACTACGCTACGCTGCACAATTTATCACAGACACACTAACATACTTATACAATTTGTGCATTGACAAACATTATTTCCCTGACGCTTTTAAACTCGCCAAAGTTTTTCCTCTTTTTAAATCTGGACAGACTAGTGACCACTCAAACTATAGACCCATATCCATTCTGTCATCATTATCTAAACCTCTTGAAAAGCATATACAAAAGTTAACACTGCTCCACATGCATGAAAACAATCTACTAATAGACAGTCAGTCAGGTTTTAGACCAAATTACTCCTGCCACACAGCATTAACTAAAATGACTGAAAGCTGGCTGTCTAATATAAATGATGACAAATTGTATGGTGTTGTCTTTGTTGATTTCAAGAAAGCCTTCGATATGATTGATCATGAAATTATTGCAAAAAAGCTGGAAGGTTATAGATTACACCCTGACCTAACAAAATGTATTACATCTTTTCTCTCAGGTAGAAAACAAGTAGTTTGCTTTAGAAACAAAATATCTGGCTCGTCTGTGGTTGATACTGGTATTTCCTCAAGGCTCCATTCTTGGTCCTCTTCTTTTGCTACCTATATTAACGACTTACCACTACATTTAAAGCACTCTTCATGTGATCTTTTTGCTGATGACTGTACTGTTTACAGTAGTGACTACGACATCAATAAACTACAGACAACGCTCCAAAATGATATAAACAGTTTGATTAAATGGAGTAATAAAAATGGTATGCTGATAAACACCAACAAAACAAAATCCATGCTCATCACTACAAGATAGAAACTGCAGAATCCAACAAAAACTTCACTACAGCTTTGTGCTGGGACTAAGGCAATAGAAAATGTTTATGAACATAAAATTCTAGGACTCATCATTGATCAGCATTTAACTTGGAATTCTCACGTACATAACCTAACACACTTGATTACACAGAAAGTTTACCAGCTAACCAAAATTAAACACTTTATAGACAAAGACACAAGAAAGATATACTACATATCACACATACAAACACACTTAGATTACTGTTCCACAATCTGGGATGAATGGTCAGTCTCAAACACAAAAAGGCTCCACTCACTTCACAAGCGAGCATTAAATCTGATTTGTGACAAACACCCAGTACAGACTGTAGATCAACACAAACAACTCAAAATTCTACCCCTCAAATACGGAGTCATTTTTAATAAAGTTAAGTTTGTTCACAGAATTCTGTCACACAATGCTCCGCCTTACTTGTGGTCACTGTTTACGTATAACACTAACCATAGCCAGCGTTTAAAAAACTGTCTTCTTCCTAAACCCAGGTTTGATATGTACAAGAAAAGCCTTGCACACTCTGCAGTACAGCTCTGGAACACCCTCCCCTACCATTTAAAATCCATTGGTAGTACTTAATCCTTTAACTCAAACCTGTTTCATTATTTACTTGTTTGTAATTATATGCCTCCAAAGAATAACCAGCACTCTCTCAACACATGACTCGCCAACCATCAAGTACTAAAATGACATAGTTCGAAAAGTAACTTGTTAGATATTGTTAGAAATTATTTTAATGTTTTTTAAAAAACAGACGTTAGAAGATCTGTATTACAATGTATTTTTGTGTATGTATATGTCTGTATGTGTATGTGTACGTGAGAGCTATTTTATTAGGTTAATTACTTTTTTTCTTTTCTTTGAATGTAATAGTTAAATCATACACTCTTTTGATATGTTTTTTCCTAATTTAATTTGCATATTTTTATTAAATCGAGTGTGTGGGAAGAATGAAAGATAGAGTGATGAAGGGCAGAATGTAAGACAGGCCTGCGTGCCCAATTCTTTACCCTTTAAAAATAAAGATTATTCATTCATTCATTCATTCTCTCTCTCTCTCTCTCTCTCTCTCTCTCTCTCTCTGAACATTAAATGCCCAGGGCAATGGGGTTTTCGCAAGGGTTTTTCACAAATGCCTATCCTTTGCCTTTTTTCCGCTCTTGCCCAGGTGAGCCCTCTATTGCTCAACATCCTCTCTGTTGTTCTTCTCCATGTCTCTTTTGATCTACCCTTACTTCTGTTCCCCTGTGATGTCTATCTTAGCGCTATTTTTGGTAGTGAGTCGTCAGTCATTCAGAGCACATGTCCCAACCATCGCCAGCGTCTTTCATCAATAATTGCCGTCAGTGGCTTCATCTGCATTTCTGCCAACAAGATGTTATTTCTTATCGTGTTTGGCCAAAACATTTTTCTTATTCTTCGTAAACATTTAGTCTGGAAAGAATTCAACTTGTTTTCTATGGTTTTGGCTAGTTTCACGTCCATAGAATAGTACACTTAGAACATTACTCTTAAATATCCTGATTTTCATATTTATGGTTAGTTTTTTTGATTTCCATATAGTCTGCAGCACTGCAAAAGCCTGGTCTGCAAAAGTCTACTGTTGATGTCCTCTGTGCTGTCTCCATCTTCTACTACTTTACTGTCAAGGTATACAAATTCGTTGACCTCCTCCACTAACTTGCTATCTACTCTGAGTACATTTCTGTTGTTCACATTTTGCTTCATTAACTTTGTCTTTCCCACGTTGATCTTTAGTACTATGTTGTTTGCATTCTGAGTTAGCTTGTTTATTTTATCTTGCATATCTTTGTGACTGCTTGATAATAGACAAATGTCGTCCGCAAAGTCAAGGTCCTCCAGCACTGTGTCAAGGGTCCATTGTAATCCTCTGCGTTTGTTTGATGTTGCCTCCTTCATTAACCAGTCTACTGCCAAGATAAATAATGTTGGTGATAGTGCACATTCCTGCTTCACTCCTGTTTGTACCCTAAAGCTGCTGGAGGTATGTTCTCCACAGATCACTTTGAACTGAAAACCCTCGTATAGGACTTTGATTACAGTCGCTGTTTGTACTGAAAGCGTATACATACTGAAAAAAAAATCTAGGCGTCATAATGTCCGTCTGAATTGTATCCTTTCAGTTTTTTTTAAACAACTCATATTTTGTCCTGTCATATGTTATACTGGACAGAAATATGCCAGTGCTTAAAAATTAGACTAATGCATTGGCCTTAAAGAACAAGGACGCGGGCGTAAACAGCGAAGAAAACTGGCAGACATATTCTCATGAACACAAAACTGAACATTTTTTGAGTTCACAAGATTATAAGAGTAAGTGCTCCTTCTTTCCTTACAGTTATTAGGCCCCCGTTGAAGAGCGTTAATATCATCATCATCATGCGTTAATATCATCATCATCATCATCGTCATCGTCATCGTCGTCGTCGTCGTCATCATCGTCATCGTCGTCGTCGTCATCATCATCATCGTCATCAGGTGCCGTGCCGACTGGCGTTGGCTATTATGCTTCTCCAGAGTACCTAATCAGCTCAGTTGGTGATCTTCTCTCACACCACCCCGTCAGACTGTCCAGTATCATTTCTCTCGGTTTTCCTCTAGCTCTTTTTCCTTCTATTTTTCCTGTTGTCACACTATTTTCAGTGCTCTCTCTTCTCATTGCATGTCCTATGAAAGCACATTGTCTTTCTCGTGTTTTTTTGACACGATCTTTTTGTCTCTTCAGCTCTTCTCTTACATTCTTTATTAGTAGCGCTAATAAATATTGTGTATAATAATTTGCATATATTTATGACTATTGCCAATTTCTTTGTACAAAAACGATCACTATAGGCCACTAACTTTGAAATAAATTTTATGATTCTGAAAGCGTTTTAGCAAATGAAATATTTAATTCCACAACAAACATAAAACACAAGCAAGAAGCACAAGTCGTTGTACAAAGCCACATATAGCCAGCTAGCACATATAACCAGGCACCATATATAATCAGCCATTACATATAACCAATCGCCACGGATAACCAACCGTTACATATGACCAGACACCACAGATAACCAACCACTACATATAACCAGGCACCACAGATAGCCAACCACTGCATATAACTAGACACCACATATAACCAGTCAGTACACATAACCAGGCACCACAGATAATCAACCGCTACCGATAATCAGCTACTAAATATTGTGAACGAGAGGTTGCCTGGTTGGCGTGAACACGGCATACACATCACAAATTCTCATCTTATCATGGGGTATGCTAATGAGGCTATAATCACGTGATCGTGAGTTAGACAAGGGGACGCTTAGATTCTGGCTAAGTAGTTATCGTTCGTTCTGGCAATGGCGAGCATGCATATTGTGTCTGAGGAAGCCCTATGTCTTTACGTCAGAATGGCAGTTATGTGGTTCATTAATTAAAGGGTCATGAGTATGTTTGTTTCATCAGGTATGATCTTAGAGTGCTGCTCAGGCGCTTCGTTAGTGTGAGTCATAATTGTCAGTTATTGTCAATGTCAGTTGAAGTCACGCCATATTTGATGTCCGCCCTCAATACGTATCATGTTTTAGTTAAAGTACCAGTAGTATCCTTTAAGAGGAGTAATATGTTGCTATCTGACTCTTATTGTGTGGATATATATATATATATGATTTATAATGTTGAAGATTTTATATATTATATATATATACATATATATACATATGTTAATTGAACCTTTGAACCAGGAAGAATTGATGTATTGCACTTTTACCGTGAGGCTCCTAGGTAACATGTTATATGCTTACAGGGGGAGAACCACGTAGGATGTTAACGATACTACGAGTATTTTGAATCGTAACTTGTCGTGTAACCTGATATAACTATATTTCAGTACGAGATGTTAAGATTTTGTTGTGGGTTGCAGTGACAGGCAACTCTTATGATGATTAAGGAGATACACAGAACTATATGTCATATAATGTATAAGCATGCTTGTGCATGATCTGTGTCGGCACAGTTATTGAGCACATATAGTCCTATTTGGTAATAAATAGTTTGGGTTGGAATTTATATACATGTTGTTGGATTTATAATTTGTCTATTAGAGCTGAATAACAGGATGATATTTAGAAAAGGTCATTGTCAGGACACTATACGATCACAGGGTAGTGGACCCAGGCAAGAGGAGCTCCCATGAAGGAAAGGAACCTGGGTGGAGAGATAGTTGAAGGCAAGCAGTAAGAAGGTGGGGAGGGGGCGCACGGAAGCTGTAACGTGGGCAACACTTCATACTGTAGGCTAAAGAGTAGCCGTGCTCCCAGCTTACTATAAAAAGGGCTGGGTGGTCGGGCTGTGAATAAAAATGAGAAAATAGGGATTTTCACCCGGCCGCTGAGTGGTTGTCACAGGCCCATATCCATAATGATAACTTGTAAGACCCCTGGGACAATGGTCCATTTTAACAAAGGTTAAAGTTGGGGGGGGGGGCAGAGTATAAAGTAATATACACATATAATTAACAACCTTGAGAATATTTTAATTATATAGCTAAAAATATTTCTTACAATATATAACCAGTCGCAACAGAGAAACAACCATTACAGATAACCAGCCACAAGTCATGCTGATTGTACTGGATGAGTTTATTATAAAATACACGCATTGATCGGTACATATTTACTTTCATAATACAAACATGTGGATAGTCTCTTTTGTGCCCGCTCGATTTAGAACAAGAAATGTACATGAGCCGTGCTCCTGAAGTTAGAACATGTTTCCCATCCAAAAATATGGCAAGAAACCACTTCCGAAGGGAGATCCTCCGGCGCCACTCAGTTGCCCCGACAGAAGCATGGCAGGCAGCATGTTCATGTCAAACAGAGAGCGATACCTGCAAGGAAAGAAGGCGGTAAGGTAACTGAGAACAATTTATATGGTGGTAAGGTAACTGAGAACAATTTATATGGTGGTAAGGTAACTGAGAACAATTTATATGGTGGTAACGTAACTGAGAACAATATATATGGTGGTAACGTAACTGAGAACAACGTATATGGTGGTAACGTAACTGAGAACAATTTATATGGTGGTAACGTAACTGAGAACAATATATATGGTGGTAACGTAACTGAGAACAATGTATATGGTGGTAACGTAACTGAGAACAATTTATATGGTGGTAAGGTAACTGAGAACAATTTATATGGTGGTAAGGTAACTGAGAACAATTTATATGGTGGTAAGGTAACTGAGAACAATTTATATGGTGGTAAGGTAACTGAGAACAATTTATATGGTGGTAACGTAACTGAGAACAATGTATATGGTGGTAACGTAACTGAGAACAATTTATATGGTGGTAACGTAACTGAGAACAATATATATGATGGTAAGATAACTGAGAACAATTTATATGATGGTAACGTAACTGAGAACAATTTATATGATGGTAACGTAACTGAGAAAATTTATATAGCCATTGTGGTGTATAATCATGAGTTTCTCTTTTATACTGTAAGATTAAAGGAAGGTAAAGAGCCAAATATGGTGTCAGTGTTCCTATTTTCCTTCATCTGTTACTACTCTAGAAGATTATGTGGCCAGCGTCATGTTTGCCTGCCATTATTGCCTCCCCACCTCCAGAATTGGTCAGGTACCCTTTTCTACATCTTGGATAATTGAGACGCATTCTGTCGATCTTTCGTCATGAGAGATAAATGCACTAACTACTTCGCTACCCAGCTTCAGCGTGCTAATGTTAGTATGTAAGATTAAAATGTTTTTGATTCAGACATGCTACACGGGGTGCTTGAAAAAGTTTTCCACTGTTAAATACGGCAAATATTTCTCGTACATTAAAACATAAAGCCTTACTAAACTGAAGTTTCATTTGTTAAACTTTTTTGTTTGTTTTTCAAATGTTTGCCACTAGGCGGCAAAGATGTTGAGTACCAAAGATGGGCAAAAATAGTATGTAGAGTACCAAAGATGGGCAAAAATAGTATGTAGAGTACCAAAGATCGGCAAAATAGGATGTAGAGTACCAAAGATGGGCAAAAATAGGATGTAGAGTACCAAAGATAGGTAAAAATAGGATGTAGAGTACAAAAGATCGGTAAAAGTAGGATGTAGAGTACAAAAGATCGGTAAAAGTAGGATGTAGAGTACAAAAGATCGGTAAAAATAGGATGTAGAGTACAAAAGATCGGTAAAAGTAGGATGTAGAGTACAAAAGATCGGTAAAAATAGGATGTAGAGTACAAAAGATCGGTAAAAATAGGATGTAGAGTACAAAAGATCGGTAAAAATAGGATGTAGAGTACAAAAGATAGGTAAAAATAGGATGTAGAGTACAAAAGATCGGCAAAAATAGGATGTAGAGTACAAAAGATAGGTAAAAATAGGATGTAGAGTACAAAAGATCGGTAAAAGTAGGATGTAGAGTACCAAAGATCGGTAAAAATAGGATGCAGAGTACCAAAGATCGGCAAGGATTCTGGGTACACAAGATTTTGTAAGCACAGATTGTACTTTCACTATTACTATTATTATACACCTCTACATTTGAAACAAAGCGCAGAGGATGCTATGCCCGGTGTAGACGAAACTCATGACCTGTCAAAAAAAGAACCCTTAGAAAGGGATTAAAAAATAAGCTCCAAGTGATAGATTTTATGTGTATGTAGCTTCTTTCTATGTCGTCTCGTGGCATTTGATGTCGTAGGAGTGTGAAGTGTTAGTGCCTTAACATTTCAAGGCTGCACTACAGCATTTGAGGTAGGGATGCCAGTAATTGTCCTCACTGCCTTCTGTTTTCCCAGGAAAGCCCCCAGGAAAGCCCCCAGGCACCCATTTTTTTCAACTGATAACCTGTATCCCATAATTGTTTTTCTTTTCTCCGCGCGAAACAAAAGATCCATTAGGCTAAGGAAAAAATATTACTCTTTTCCTTTTAGAGTATTGGTTTGTGGTAGGTAGATGTTGGCCGTTTGTGGTAGGTAGATGTTGGCCATTTGTAATAGGTAGATGTTGGCCGTTTGTAATAGGTAGATGTTGGCCGTTTGTAGTAGGTAGATGTTGGCCGTTTGTGGTAGGTAGATGTTGGCCGTTTGTGGTAGGTAGATGTTGGCCGTTTGTAGTAGGTAGATGTTGGCCATTTGTAATAGGTAGATGTTGGCCGTTTGTAGTAGGTAGATGTTGGCCGTTTGTGGTAGGTAGATGTTGGCCGTTTGTAGTAGTTAGATGTTGGCCGTTTGTAGTAGGTAGATGTTGGCCATTTGTAATAGGTAGATGTTGGTTGTTTGCAGTATTTAGATGTTGGCCATTTGTAATAGGTAGATGTTGGTTGTTTGTAGTAAGTAGATGTTGGCCGTTTAAGCATCATTTGCTGGGCAGTAATGAAGGCTGACAGAGGTGTATGGTTCAATTTTACAAAAGATAGAAAGAGTGAGGAAAGTGGGCATGAACAAGAATAACAGAAAGTAAGATGAACACATATAGATGAAGCACATACAACAACGCAGTATTTCGGCAAAAGGCCTTTTTCAGTGATCACATACAAAAACAGCACAAAGAAAAAACAAATACGAAAAATAGATGCAAAATTAAACATTTCCTGTAATAGGAATAGATAAATGAACATTGAAGCGGTTTCTTTGGCTGAACCTTGCGGCTTCTTCCCCCAACCCAACGACCCTTCCATTACTCAATGTCCTCATAGGCACTAGGGAGTACGTGCAATGTAATACGTTTCTCTTTCGCAAGAGGAGAAAAGAGCAGTTCCTGAATTCTCCGAAATGCGGTAATGATAATCTGTTAATGTTTCAGCAGTAACTTCTTATCTCTCTGCATTTATGCTCTTAGAAAACCCCAGTACACAATACACCATATACAAAACACACAATATACACACAACACACACATACTCACATCATAAAGTTCATCCAGTTGTTTCCAGGAACTGGAGAAGAAGGAATTGATTTCTTACAGAATATTGATTAAAGAGTTTAAATTTGCATTTAGAAATATAGTTCGCGCAGTTAATCTCATAGCTCATTTATTACATAGATAAACTAACAAAAAGTTTATAGCTCTTCTTGTTCTTGTTCTTGTACGAACTCCCTGTAACTGCGAGCTGTTGTTCTTTGCAGCCGATGCTGTAGAGATGTTGAGGCACAACATCGTATCAGCGTGGGAGCGGGTTATGGCGGCTACTTTTTCAGTCCCGGGGTACAGCTAAAAAGCAAGGTGGTGTACAATGCTTATTTAACAGACTCCATCACCATGGGGACTATGTTGATCCCTGCCCCGTTAGCCAGGCTAGGCCTGTTACTGGAGGTACCACAGAGAGGTGGGACAGGGTCTTGGTCAGCTATGGTTCGCTAACCCTGACACTGGCATATCAGCTAATGGTAGCTGATTGCCTCATTGGACAGTGTTTTCACCCGCAAAATTTATAGTTAAAATATTATAGCTAAACAGATAAAACTGACAGAAAAGTTTAATCGTTAGACAGATAATTTTACAACAGAAAAGTTTCATCGTTAGACAGATAATTTTAAAACAGAAATGTAGCAGTTAAACAGATAAATTAATTTTTAAAAAAAAGTTTAATAGTTCATTCATTCATTCATTTGCATGTCCCATGTGGAACTTTGCCTCCCTAACAGCTCTCCTGTAGGCCTCTGGATTGTGAGCAAGATGGCCTGCTGCTGATTCATCCATTTGCAGATCATCAACGATGTCTTACAGCCATCTTCGCCTTGGTCTTCCTCTCTTTCTTTTTTCCATTATGTATCCTTCCAAGATGGTTTTCTCTAGATTATCATGACGTTTAACATGTCCAAAAATTTAAGTTTTCTCTCTTTAATCCTCTTTACTAGCCAGCTTTCTTCAATATTAAGTTCTTGTAGTATGGATATATTTTTCTCTTTTTTGTGTCCATGATATTTGAAGAACTCTTCTGTAGCATTTACATTCAAAGGCATTTATGTGTTTCTCAGCTGCTTTGTTAAGTGTCCAGGTCTCACAGGCATATGTTGCGATGGGAAAAATCCATGCCCTTAAAAATCTTATTTTTGTGGTTCTGTCTGTTCCTCTCCACAGATTCTTTACTTGTTTTACTTTCTGAAGAGCTTTAATAGTTAAAGGGTTAAATTTATAAAAGATTTTAATAGTTAAACAGATAAATTTGCAAAAAAATGTGATAGTTCATTGGTTAAATTAACAAAAAGTGTAATAGTTAAACAGATAAATTAGCAACAACGGAAAAAAACCTTCATAGCAGAGTAATTTAAAAAATTGATAGCTAAACAGGTAAACTATGAAGACATGTGATAACTTCTTCTTCTTCTTCTTCTTCTTCAGCTTTCCAAGCCATTACGGCTTATTGCTGCAGATAAAGTTCACCTCCATTCCTCACTATTCCTAATGTTCTCTCTCCAATTGGTGACATCAAATTCTTTTATATCCACTTCTTTCTTTCTACATGTTCTCTTTCTTTCTTTCTTTCTTTCTACATGCCCCAGCCAGCGTAGTCTTGTCAGTTTCAAGACATTTATAATTCGTTGAGATTTAAGTTGGGATTTAAATAATCAATCTTTTTCTCTACCTTATAATATCCAGGGCTGTCTTCTGTTCACTATCTTATAATATCCAGGTCTGTCTTCTTATTTATATCTTATAATATCCAGGGCTGTCTTCTGATCTTCAGGGCTGTCTTCTGATCTCTATCTTATAATATCCAGGGATGTCTTCTGATCTTCAGGGCTCTCTCTATCTTGTAATATCCAGGGATGTCTTCTGATCTCTATCTTATAATATCCAGGGATGTCTTCTGATCTTCAAGGCTCTCTCTATCTTGTAATATCCAGGGATGTCTTCTGATCTCTAGCGTATAATATCCAGGGCTGTCTTCTGATCTCTATCTTATAATATCCAGTGCTGTCTTCTGATCTCTATCTTGTAATATCCAGGGATATCCTCTAATCTCTATCTTATAATATCTAGGGCTGTCTTCTGATCTCCAGGGCTGTCTTCTTATCTCTACCTTATAATATCCATGGCTGTCTTCTGATCTCTATCTTATAATATCCAGGGCTGTCTTCTGATGTCTATCTTATAATATCCAGTGCTGTCTTCTGATGTCTATCATGTAATATCCAGGGATATCCTCTAATCTCTATCTTATAATATCCAGGGCTGTCTTCTGATCTCTATCTTGTAATATCCAGGGATGTTTTCTGATCTCTAGGGTTGTCTTCTGATCTCTATCTTATAATATACAAGGCTGTCTTCTTATCTCTACCTTATAATACCCATGGCTGTCTTCTGATCTCTATCTTATAATATCCAGGGCTGTCTTCTGATCTCCAGGGCTGTCTTCTTATCTCTACCTTATAATATCCAGGGCTGTCTTCTTATCTTTATCTTATAATATCCAGGGCTGTCTTCTTATCTCTACCTTATGATATCCAGGGCTGTCTTCTGATCTCCAGGGCTGTCTTCTTATCTCTACCTTATAATATCCAGGGCTGTCTTCTGATCTCCAGGCCTATCTTCTGATCTCTACCTTATAACATCCGGGGCTGTCTTCTGATCTCTACCTTATAATATCCGGGGCTGTCTTCTGATCTTACCTTATAATATCCGGGGCTATCTTCTGATCTCTGTCTTCTAATACCCAGCGCAGTCATCTCATTTCCAAGTTTTCCGATTTGAATTACTAAACAAAAAAAGGGTTGGGGGGGGGGGAGAGCCACAAGAAAATGCCAAAGAGATTTTGTTATCAATACTTACATGGGACACTTGCTGCTTGTGGAGGAACGGCTGGCTGGGCTGGACAAACAGCAAGTACTAGCGCTGTGACGATCTGTGGGTGAAGAAAGGATCAAAGAAGGAATTTAAAGAATAATAATTGTGGCATGGACGGGATGTGTGTTGGTGAGTGTGTTCCCTACGCCTAGTTCATCCGCCGAGGTACGGGACTGATATGTTCATGGTGATCATATATTCATTGACCAGTCGGAGACAATTAGCCTTCTTCTTCTTCTTCTTCTTCTTCTCCATGGAACCGCGAGCTTGTGTTCTCTCCAGCCGAAGCAGTGAAGATGTTATGTTGGACAGGGATCGGATTGTAGCGGTAATTTTTTTTTTAGTCACTAAGTGAAGCTAACAAGCAAAAGATATGTAATTCTTCTGTAGCAGACTTCACTGCCATGGGGGACTATAGCGATCCCCTTTAGCCAGGCTAGGTGTGATACTGGGGATATAAACAGCGTGCCGGGACAGGGTCTTGATCATCTTTTAGTTCGCCAACTCTGTCAGCAGCATGTCGCTGGCTGCCAAAACAGACAGCTCTTTCGTCCTCCCCCCCCGTGACTTAGCTCTGTAGTGGCCATGTGCCGAGTTCTCACACTTTAATAGCCGTGTCATCTGGTGTGAGTCGACAGGAAAGATAAACTCCAGAGTCTTCAATCTGAGGAGCCATCTTGCTATCATTTCGGTCACTCCAGATTTACACGAAAGTTTCAGAAATAGGTCCCGCACTAAATGATCAATATTTCAAGGATTGGTTAAGTTGATGGGTTGAGAGGAAGAGGGAGAGGGGGGCATAACCGGAGTCGGTCAAAAAGTTACAGCCATCTTGTTTTCTGACGCGAAGACGCTGTCCGACGAGGCAATCAGCGACCCGTAGCTGATATGCCAGTGTCAGCGTTAGCGACCCGTAGCTGACCAAGACCCTGTCCCACCTCTCTGTGGTACCTCCAGTAATAGGCCTAGCCTGGCTAACGGGACAAGAATCGCCTTATAGTCCCCATGGTGGTAGAGTCTGCTAAAGAAGCATTGCACACCACCTTGCTTTTTAGCTGTACTCCGGGATTGAAAAAGTAGCCACCATAACCCGCTCCCACGCTGATACGATGCTGTGCCTCAACATCTCTACAGCATCGGCTGCAAAGAACAACAGCTCGCAGTTACAGGGAGTTCGTAAAAGTTTTTCTGACACTGCTACTATGAAATAATTTTGTTCTCTGCGAAGCGGGAAATGAGGGGAGGGAAAGGAGAGATGGGCGACTGATTGATGATCGCCCTGTAAAGATACCTTTTCGTTCGACTGGAAGAGTTTGAAACAAAGACTCATCAGTTCTGATAATGTAAGGGGCATGTTTCAGAAAAAAAATTATTTAAATTCCCGCTGAGGAAAAAAAGTATTCTTCTTTTGAAGCCCCGGTACCATTAGAGAATATATCGATCCTTTACCTCACTGAAATCATCGTCTTGTGTCTTCTTAAGAATGAAGATTGGCGGTAGTGAATCTCCAGGTTTCCTCACTCCCTCTTATTGACGGTACACCCAGCCAGGCTGTGTCCTATTCGTTCTCTTATGTTGCCTTCCTATCTTTATCTCTGTCTACCTCTCACTCTTTGTTCTTCCTCTTTTCCTTCTGGCATGGTCTTCAGAATGTTGTTGTGTCTTTTGACATGGCCAGAGTATTTTGTTTTCTTGGTTCTCATTTCTTTGAGAAGTTCACATTGCACTTGGAGCTGTTCTAAAACTTGTGCGTTTATTCTTTTGATTCTCCGTGTTATATGACCTAGTTTTTTGTTTTTTTTTTGTGTAGAACCACATTTCTGTTGTATTTCATCTTTTTCTCCAGCTTTTTTGCTTAGAGTCCAGATTTCTGCTCCATACGGTAGAACAGAGTAGATATAACATTATTGATATAGACAGTGGTAAAACAGCATCCTGTTTCTAGAAGCATCACAATCAACACCCGATCTGCGTAACTGGTGCTGAAACTATGATCACTGTAGCTGCCATCTTCATTTCGCTATCAAAGGGGAAGCAACTGCCAGGCCTATGTTCTCTGTCTCGCTAGTCTGTTTCTCAGTGCAAGCTGAACGTACATCAAGAAATTCCCCAGGTACTTATCCTCAGAATGTATGTAGCTGTCTCCAGACAAGGTAAACAGCCACCAACCACAGCTTTTCGCTAAATTAATTATTCGTGACCTCTAAAGAAACGCATTTGTTATAGTCCTAGCGCAGTCTTCTGTTTGTTTCGTTCTCTGAAATTTAATGGGTTTTTTTTTTTAAACGCAGCTCACGCCTCCTTCCCGGCATCCTTCGTGCCCCCCCCCCCCCAAATTTGTCCCAACAATGTAAACAACTGCTACATTTTTTTTTCAGAGCATTGGTTTACGTTTAATTTATACGTGACCGTAAAATAACCCTCCGTTAAGGTGTTGGCATTAATTCTGACAGGTAAGATGTACAGGCGCGGCGATAGAATGGATAATTTATAAAAGATGTCTCGACGGAGCACCATAAAACAGCCCCCGTGTACGTGCCGCGGGGATCGAGTGAGGGCGTTTCTCTCTGTTGATCGATGGGTTAACTGAAAATGGAACAGGACGGGATGTGTGTATAGTGGAAGAGTATGTAATAAAGAATTGAAGGGAAAATATGCGAGTTTTTATACGTGAAGAAGCAAAGGAGATCAGAACGAAAGTGGCAGATGAAAATCATTCGTTTCTCGCAGTTTTTGTTTTTGTTTTTTGGTAATTAGCAGTGCCACAAAGACACTACACTTCTTCTTCTTCTTCTGCCTGAAGATGCGAGCGAATGTTCTTTGCAGCCGGCGCTGTGAAAATGTTGGGGCACAGCATCATGTCGCCTTGGAAGCGGGTTACGGCGGCAGCAGGGAGTGTGCAATGCTTCTTTAGCAGACTCCACTACCACGGAGACTATGACGATCCTTCCCCTCCGTTAGCCAACCGTGGGTGCCAAAGGAGAGGTTGGACAGAGTCTTGGTCAGCTGTGGTCCGCAAACCTTGAAGCCGGCATGTCAGCTGTGGTCCGCCAACCCTGAAGCCGGCATGTCAGCTGTGGTCCGCCAACCCTGAAGCCGGCATGTCAGCTGTGGTCCGCCAACCCTGAAGCCGGCATGCCAGCTGTGGTCCGCCAACCCTGAAGCCGGCATGTCAGCTGTGGTCCGCCAACCCTGAAGCCGGCATGTCAGCTGTGGTCCGCCAACCCTGAAGCCGGCAAGTCAGCATAGAAATTTAAAAGACGAGAGAAAAGAAAAGAAAAGAAAAGAAAAACCACGCAGAAACTGGATAACTTCGGACGCTAACAAGAACTTAAGAAAAACTCAGTGAAAGCTCTTTGGAAAAAGTCATGAAAAGCAGAAGTCAGAGACATCCTGACAAACACTGAAAAATTAAAAAGGAAAAAAAAATGGAGGGAGTGAATGAAAGAGTTTTAAAAAAAGGTAAAACCCCCGTCTCCATGTCATTAAGGCATATTAGGGATACGGTTATTTGGCCCATATTTCCAAGAACATCGGCATATGATAGTGTGATATGGTCAGTATCACGTCTGGGTGAAAGAGCAAACTTATGATATTTTCAAAAGGTGAAGAACTGGGTACGCAGGCCCATCTGACACTCATTTCTCACTTTTCATTCCACATCACTTTAGTACTACCATGCCAAATATATAAAAACAATAACAAATTTGCACTGAAAATTATGACATACTTGTACTGTATAAACCTCCTAACCACATATTGAAGAACATATTGTATATTGTAAATAAAGCAAAAGAAGAAGACATGTCACATTCTTAAACAAGACCACAGACAAACTGAACAAGAAATCGCCTACAAGAACTACTTCATTTATTTTTTAAAGTATGGCGCCCTGTTTGGCTGAGTTGTTAGACTCCCGGTCTACTATTCCTGTGGTTCTCGGTTTAAGTCCCAACAATGGGGATTTTTTTTTCTGGTACCATCACACCAAAAAGACAATGGGGTCCACCCACTCTCTAAAAAATGTGTACCAGAGAAATCTGGGGAGGTAAGTACGGCCAGGCATGGTACTGACCACATCAGACTTTCATGTGCTGAAGGTCTTGGAAATCAGGCCCTAACGCCGTATCCCCAATATGCCTTAATGGTATTGGAACGGGGAATTGTTCTTTTTTTTTTACTAAGTATACACTGAGTATACTGAGGAAAGCTATAATGAAAGTAGATCTCTTAAAAGGACATGTAATCAGGGTCGAAGTCAAAATGACAGAGAGAGAGAGAGAGAGAAGAGAGAGAGAGAGAGACTGAAAGAGAGAAAGAGAGAGAGAAAGAGTGAGAGAAAGAGAGACAGAGACAGAAAAAGAGAAAGAAAGAGACAGAAAAAGAGAAAGAGAGAGAGAAAGAGAAAGAGAGAAAGAGAGACAGACAGACAGACAGAGACAGAAAAAGAGAAAGAAAGAGACAGAAAAAGAGAAAGAGAGAGAGAAAGAGAGAGAGAAAGAGCAGCTTGATCTGGTGCAATGTGAGAGATTGGGAGAAAGCGAGATGGAGATAAGCTCGACCATGAGGTTAAGGGGCGGGTATGGGAGGGGGGAGAGCTGAAGTTGTACTCTCAGGGCCTGGACTGTCCAAGGGCCCAGTTGTTCTCCCCCCTACTTCTCCATACAGTAACAGTATCAGGGATACTGGACCGCTAGTAACTGGCCAAAAGGCTCGATCTGGAGATTCGTTGCAGCCAGTTTGCCCTGTGGAGACGTCACAGGATGATGATGATGAAGTTGATAATGCGAGATGTAAAAGGTAACGTAAAAATCAAGAGAAGAAAAGGAACAGCTAAATGTAATTTAAAACGAAATGTGACAAATCCGTGCGTATAATAAAGATGGAACATAGAATGACTAACACAAAAAGTGAATCATAAACTTATATCACTAGAAGTGAGTATACACTCAGGAATGTTGCTTAGCAATGTTCCCCCTAAGCTGTGCTAGCGTGCGCTGGCGGATAAACTTTGAGCCTTTAGCGTACAGATGTGTAGCTCAGTGCGCGAACATGCGATATAACGACCAAATTTGTTCTTGATTCGCACAAAGCTTTAATGCTGGTAGATCTTTTCGGTTAACGAAGTAAAATATTTCCTCACAGCGCTACACATTTTAGAGGACACAATGGTGTCCAGCATGGGGTAGGAGTTTGAACCTTAAATAAGAAAATGTACCAGAAAACTGGAGTCATTGAAATAAGCACATACAGAGGAATAGGATGAATTCTTTGGACAAAAAACAAAACTAATAAAGAAATACTATATCATTTGAAATTTAAAAGAGAAATAATGGAAAACATATGACAGCTAAAATATTTGAAAGTATATTAAGAGATATAATATGTTAACAAAAGTCATAGTTGAGAGAACATTTGAGGGGAAAAAAGAACAATAGGGCCACAAATCGCACAATATTAACATCGCTTGGAATAAAGACGATGATGACGATGATGACGACAACGACGACGACGACGATGATGATGATGATGATGATGATGATATCCGCTAGTTAGAAGATCTCACTTTCCTTCTCTATCCTCTAAATTAGTAATAAATGACGATTTTAAAAAAATGAATAAAGACATTGACATGTTCCACTAAAATATTTGAACATAATTTTTCACACTATGTCAGTGTCATCTGCAGTAATATCCACAGATAGACTGTCAAAATCTACACAATCTTTCACACTATGTCAGTGTCATCTGCAGTAATATCCACAGATAGACTGTCAAAATCTACACAATCTTTCACACTATGTCAGTGTCATCTGCAGTAATATCCACAGATAGACTGTCAAAATCTACACAATCTTTCACACTATGTCAGTGTCATCTGCAGTAATATCCACAGAGAGATTGTCAAAATCTACGTAACCTTTAAACTTGTCACCACAGATACATTTATCTGATATTTTTTTTAAATATGCCGTGTTTTCGCATACTAGGTAACTCACGTGAACTTGTATAAAAGAATATTGTATATTTCTTTATTTGTCCCATTATTTTATAATTTGATTTAAAATAATTCTCTTACCAAAGTTGCCACGGTCTTCATGTCGGAACAGTTTCCTGTTGCGATTTTTATTGTTATTAGTTTTATAAAAACAAGCAACACTAGAAGTCGCTCCTAGATCCTGCAAGCCGATATCTATTTTAAAGGTTCTGCTTTCTGTTATAGTGGGAGATTTGTTTCCTTTTATAGCAAAAGATTAGAGGGTGGGAGGCAGACCAACATTCTTGCCTCAACCTACCTCATAACCCTCCTACCCCACCCCTATAATGCGCGTGTTGATGTATACAGGAAAATCACGAAACAAATACCAATAGTGAACAATCTGACACGGAGGCTTGTACGCGGGCACTGGGTGGGAAAAAAATGGCCGCGAGTCGTGAGGGCGCCACATGACAAGTCCAGGATTTTCCCTCGCGGCTTCCATTATTAGTTATTCTCGTGATGGTGTTTTGAAAGTTGTATATTGTCGGTAAATTTATTACTCTGTATAATTCATGCCGCTGTCAAAGGTGACATGTTTACTTAACAAACTTCTGTGTTTACAAATTTAGCTTCTTTCCTTTCTTTCTTTCTTTTGTTTGTGGTAGGCTTTCCTTTACAATTTCAAAATCTTTTCCGCCATGGTCGACCTGGATGAGAAAGGAGGAGGGTCGACCTGGATGAGAAAAGAGGAGGGTTTGACCCAGGGCCAGCTACCCAGTTGTGTACACATAATTCAGCTACGAAAATGTCAACAAACATGTCAGTAAGAAAATGGAAAAGAAAACTGCGGAATTGAAATTTGGATATACAGGAGAAGAGGGCGAGTTCCATAAACAGAAAACATTACTAGATCAATCAAAACTTAAAAGTGAAGCAATTAAGACATAAGAACCAGATACTTAACATATTTCAGTCATATCAAAAGGCATAAAACAATAATGATAACCGTAAGTAAGAGAAAAACGGAACGGAAGGAAAAAGAGCAAGACAACAACAACGATATAGATGAGTAGGCCACAAAGGGCGGTTGAAGGGATTTCTCTCGGTCAAGTGCACTGTGGAAACTAGGGATAAAACGAAATGTGACAAATCCGTGCGTATAATAAAGATGGAGCATAGAATGACTAACACAAAAAGTGAATCATAAACTTATATCACTAGAAGTGAGTATACACTCAGGAATGGTGCTTAGCAATGTTCCCCCTAAGCTGTGCTAGCGTGCGCTGGCGGATGAACATTTACCCTTTTGCGTACATATTTGTGGCTCAGCGCGCGAGCATCCGATATAACGACCATATTTGTTCCTGATTCACGCATATTAAAGCTTTTTCCTTAGGAGAAGGCATATGATGTTGATGATGATGATGATGACGACGACGACGACGAAACAGGTAACGATTAGTATATTCAAACGTCTTACCTACTGATTCTATACTACGGAGATAAAGATGCCACTTGAGATGGAGCTTGGGGAGGGGGATGGTCGAATCCATAGCAGAAGGGCGTCCGTGACTGAAGACAATGGAAATGCCATCCATTTTCAGTTAATAGGAACTACGGAGTACACGAACCTGTGCTGATATTCATCTCCCGGTAGATATCTGATAAAAGCTGTGGACACGGGCGGTGCTGTATGAGGCTAATCAATGAGCACTGAATTTAATCTTCAGATATCAGAAACAAGGCAGGAACAGTTGATTATGTGAGGAAGTTTGTGAAATAAAAAGGTATTCATGTAGATCAGCGGTTCCCAAACTTTTTCAAACTGCGGTAAACCTGTGCTCCTAATGCAGGACTTCTTTGTAGTTAAAAATATTTTTTTTAGCATATTGAAAGAAACTTCATTTGTTACTTTTTACACACGTTATTATTAGGTACAAAACAAATAAAAAATGTTAAGGACTTTAAATTGAAGGCAACATTTTTCTAACAATGCGACACTTAAGACTGATGTAGCTTGCAAATCTGTTCAATGCTTAGTTTAATGTTTGAACATAAAACTGGTAGATCGGCTTCGACGACAAAATAAGAGTCGACTTCATGGGGTCATCTTGTGACTAAAAGCTCAAAAGATGAGAGAAATTGAAGATGACCATTGTGAAACGAAATATTCTGTCTTTATGTGCTTCTATCTAGTGGCCAAATTTAAAAAAAAGCTAAAACAATGCAGGGGGAAGGGGAGAAGTAGAAGCTAACTACAGTGAAATAGAGTTATGGTAGCGTAGATTGAATTAGATACTGAATGGAGTAATAGTGGTTTTGTTGTTGCTGTTGTTATTTTTATAACGAAAGTTCACGACACAGTTGTAAAATTTTGTGGCACACCGCTTGGTGAAATGTCAGAAATGTTTTCTGATTCATATGTGCAGAACAGAGTTCAAATGTTTCAGATACATAACATTAGGCTCTGGACAAGTCCATGGCGCACTGATCTGCTCGTTGGAAGGACATCCGAAGAGAGAATCCTGTCCAACTGGAGAACGAGGACAGTGGAAATGTAAACCAATATCCTCAGTCTGATATGCCTTGTCGCTGCCGACTCGGCCACTAATTTTTTGATTGAGATACGGGGCAGGTCTGTTAGTGAATGACAACCCCACATCATCGAGGGCAAGAGATGTTCTGCACTGGACTTTGATGATGAGTTCGTAAAGAAGGGTTAAAGTCCGTGCATGTGAACATTTAACAGGATCCTAGGCTATGCGTGTCACATCGACTGTCCTTGATTTTTTTTTTTATTTTGCAGTTTGTTGTTGTTGTTGTTGTTGTTGTTGTCCTGGCCTTAGGCTGTCCTGATGCCTCACGCGACGCAGCGAGATTGACAAGAAGACTCCATCCACAAGAATAAGTAACAGACATCTCAAGATTCTGGAATTTCATGTCCGATAATGTCACATTCTTGTCACTGTCATTACTCGCCGAAAGCTTCATAGCCCACGTGGTATGTAAGAAAGACAGCCATGTTTAAAACCCCTGCTACATTTATTCAAACTGCCAGCCCCTCTCTTGTCCAGCGCGCCGTATCTGAATATAAACATAGATATTTCATTCTGTTTCAAGTAACAGAGCTTGTTTACCTGTTCCTTATTAATCTATTACAGCTTAAGGAATTTCTTAAGCTTTGGGGAATGGCAGAAAAATATACGCTGCACCTACTTTCATCACACAACTATACGTTCACTCATTTTTCTTCGCATGACTAGAGATCACAGATTCTGTACTTGAGTAACTGACATGAGCTCGTAGAAATTTCTGTCAGGACAACATGAGAATATGACGAGGGCAGATTTTGCACGTCAAAAAGTAAATGAAGGCACATCGTAAAGCAGCCGTATTATGTAAATCTTTAACGTGATTAAAGAGAACCCTTTTTGTGCTACCTATTATAACTAGTAATATATGCAGATGGGTCAGTGATTCAGAACAGTACAAGTAGTTGCGGTTTTGTTGTCTGCGTCAATGGAAGAGTAGTGGCACATGTTTCAGGAGCATTTTAAGCCACCACATCAAGCACGCGAGTGGAAATTGAAGCTGTGACGGCGGCAATGGAACGATTAGTTGCTCATGATGTGGTTCATGGTGTCATTGTGACGGATTCACAGAGTATGCTTCGTAAGATCGAGAAAAAAAATTGCTTCGAAAAGAATAGGTTCATCTGTTAAGACAGTCAAATGTGATGAGCCTAATGTGTCTTTACTGTCCATGGCATGCGGGAGTACATGGCAATGAAGTGGCAGACAGACTTGCTGGACAGGTTAAAATGAATAGGCTGAGAATGGACAAGTGCGACATTACTAAAGCCGTACTGGAAAGAGTGCAGGAAAATGAAGACTTGGAATAGAAGAACAATGTAATTGTGAAGAGACTGCTGGAGCTAGTTTAAAGTAAAAGTGCAGGTAGGAAATCTGAACTGTGTGGTAGAAAATGCATCGTAAACAACCAACACTTGACAGGAACTATTAGCAAACACAATCTTGGATGGATACAGCGGCATGCGGCGGGGCATATATGGGGCTGTCCTGAATGCAATGAAGCCGGAGTCTAATTTTGAAAATTTAGCGAAGATCTGTCATTTCTGAGGGTGCTGAACATTTTTTCTTGCTATTGTAGATCCAGATTATTGGACGTATGTTAGTCACATGATGAGAAGAAACGATCAGAGGATCCCAAAACAAGCTATCAAGTGGAACACAACAGGCCAAAGCAAAAGAGGCAGACCGCGTGAAACTCTAAAGAGGACGTTGTTAAGAGAGGCCAAATTAACAGGTATACAATCCCTTTCGACTCGCCGAAGACAGGAAAAATTGGCAAACTACCTTGCGAGCTATATGTGACGTTTAACGGCACGGGAAGGATATAAGATATAAGATATAAGAAGATCCAGCTTTATAAAACGTTACCCTCCGTTCTTAGGTAAAGACTGAGGTAGATCGATGTTCTTGCGTCTGGTGTATAATGTCTTTTTACGCGCTTACACTGGTGCGGCTCATCTTGCGGGCGAGGGATTATGCATTTGAAAAGGTTACCCCCCACCCCCCCCCCAAATTCAAGTGAGTAACGCACGTATTTTGTCGTAGCAGGGTCAACTTGCCCATCAACCAAGAACTTCGCATGAGAAAGAAGTTTGTTATCAGATGCAATACTCTATTACGTTGGGAGCGATTGTGGTGGACTGACGGTAGGGTTATGAGTGCTAGGGAACCAGAGATGGCCAAGACCCTATCCATCCTCTTCCATGTCGCTCTGAGTAACATTCTCAGTCTGGCCGATGGAGAAAGAGGCTTAATACGGCCTCCAGTGTAGTGGAGTGTGTCTAGAAGTCAGCTTTTCTTGGGCCCACTTTACGTCGTCACTGAAGTGGAGGTAATGAACTTTTTTTTCCTGATGACAATGTCTGGTTCACAGCGTCGACTGCTGAAGATCGTCTTGCTCACAATGTCAACGTGACACGACAGTAACGTCAGTTTATGCACAATTTTTTGATAATAATCTGCCACTTCACAGAAGCTTGATTTATTGATTATTGGTTAAATTTGATCTATTTCGAGGGTTTTGATCTACTGTTTATTGGTTTATATTATTAGTTTAAATGTGTCACTTCAGAGAAACCTGACCAGCCCGTTATTGGTCTAAATTTGATACATCTGAGAAACTTGATCAATTTATTATTGGCCTAAATTTGTCACTTCAGAGAAACTTGGTTTGCTTATTATTGGTTTAGATTTGCCAATACAGAGAACGACCTTATAATGAAATACAATCTACTAATTACTAGTTAAATGTTATCACTTCCGAGGATTTTAATCTACTGATTATTGATTAAAATTGGTTATTTTATAGCATTCTAATCTACTACTTGGTTATTGTAGATTACTATTTAAGGACTGTAGCGTAATGGTTAGTGTAGACCAAATCTGAGTGTAGGAGGCGGCAATGAGAGATCAGTTTGAGACTTTCTATGCTCTCATGTATATTTCGCTACGCTAGCGATTTGTATAAAGAACGTTCTTACACTGAACAGACTGTCTATAGCAGGTTCTATATTCTAAAGCAGTGGTTCCCAGCATGGGTTACGCATACCCCTGAGGATACGCAGCAGGATGTTTACAGGTATGCTAGAATTTAGATAATGGAGGAAAACAGACAAAAAAATTTAAGTAATTATAACATTTGTTATTAATTATAATTTATAGAAATAGGCTGCCAAGGGGTACGCAAGGGGAAGAAGGTTGGAAACCATTGCTCTAAAGTAGTGTCAGCAGTGGATATAGAGACAAAAAACATATACCAAATAAACGTTTGGCACAAGGGAAGCAATCGAAATTATTTCATTCCTCCAGATAATCAGTCTTCACCAGGTTACAAACAAGAATAAAGGTATAGAACTGTGCCCCAGTGAAGCAACATCGTCCCACTAACTGATGACATGTAATATACAGTGGTACCTCGGGTCACGAACACCTCTAGTCACGAACAAATCGGTCCACGAACACAATTTCAGAACAAAATTTGACTCGACCCGGAAACAATGCCTCGGCGCACGAATGCACAAACATGGCTTTGGCGTGTTGTTTTCGGCTCGCGAACAGCATCGGTTGTATTCAGATTTGCGCCCTGTGAGCATTGTTTGTCGTTGCGTTGTTCTTGATACTTTTTTTTTGGTTGCTTTTTGCATTAAATTAACCCTCATTATGGTTCCCAGGAAAATTAATGACAGTGGTGTAAATAAACCTAAGCATATTACAGTAGAAACGAAGAAGGAAATAATAACTAAACGTGAGAATGATGTTCGTGTTTCTGATCTGGCCAAGCAGTACGACATGGCTAAATCTACGATCTGTACGATCTTAAAATCGAACCACTTCTCAGGATACAAACAAGAGAAAAAAGCACAAGAAATACCTGCACAATTGCCCGACGTTATTATGGAATGGGACTCTCCTTCAAAGAAGTAACCTTCCTCCTCCTCTACCATCTACCTGTGCCAGCAACTATCAACCACAAAGATAAAGTTATACTTTATGTTTTATATTATATATTTTTGCCATACATAAATCCATTTAAAAAGTAAAAAAAAACAAAACAGGCGAACGGATTAATTGGATTTGCATTAATTTCAATGGGAAAAATGTGTTTCGGTTCGCGAACGGAGTCAAAGAACGAATTCAGTTCGTGACCCGAGGTACCACTACAGAGAGAAATAAAATTGCCAGAAAGATGCCGAAGTTCTCACGGATGCTGTAGAACGTTGAAGTTGTAAAGGAAAGATAATCAAGATTATCCGATCGTGTCATGGGTATGCAGGAGTTATAGTACTTGGGAATTCTTGGTAGTGAAAACTCCATAGAAAAAGAAACAGAGGACAAAAATATCTCAACAGGCCGACTAAGCGACAATATTATTATTATTATTATTATTATTATTATTATTATTATTATTGGGCGTTTCAATCAATTTTTGTAAACTTTAACTTAACAGTACACTGGCGAAAGTGAATTTATTTATATAAAAAGAATGTCAAAGTAACAAACAAGGAATAGGAATTTCTTTATATAAAGCATGTCAAAGTAACAAACAAGGATTACGAATGTATTTATATAAAAACAGTGTCAAAGTAACAAACAAGATTACGAATGTATTTATATAAAAACAGCGTCAAAGTAACAAAGAAGGAATAGGAATTTCTTTATATAAAGCAGTGTCAAAGTAAGAAACAAGGATTACGAATGTATTTATATAAAAACAGCGTCAAAGTAACAAGCACAGATTTCACATATGAGTAACTTTGTGGATAATATGCTGGATATGAGACCCTGGAACGCTCGAACCGCTTGGAGACATAAAATAAAGTTCTGCACAGTTCGGGTGAGCAGTTCTCTTGTGATCTGTGCGCAACTGTCCGTGATCCCCTCCTTCAGTTCAGTCAGATTGTGAAGAGCACTCCTGAACACTTTGTCCTTCAGATACTTCCGGAGGAAGTAATCACGCTGATTTAAATCAGGACTACATGGTGACCAGGAGAATCCGCACTGGAATTGCTGTGGGAAAACGACTGGACACTATGCGATGCTGGAACTTGGGAGTAAAGGAATTCCACGACCTCTGGAGCGGTGCGAGGTCTAGCCCCATCCTGTTGGAACCACTGTGGTTAAAGAGAACATCATCATCTCTCTCTCCCTCTCTCTCTCTCTCTCTCTCTCTCTCTCTCTCTCTCTGTCTCTCTCAGTTTGAGGAGGAAGGAGTCGGCCATCAAAGCATAAGTCTCTGTTTTGATTTCCTCACGGCCTGTGAGGAAATAGCACACCACACCAAGACTAGAAATCTAATATCAGTTCTTTTTTTTTTTTTTAAACAAATGAGTTCTTTAGAAGATGTATATGTATACACGCCTATTTCTGATAAATACTTGCTTTCCCAGACTGTCGAACTCATGAATCAATCTTTCAATACCAAGAAAGGTAACTGGGAAAACACTAGAAAGAATACATTTAAATGAAGTGATCTCCCTTCTCTGTGCTTGACTTCGAAGCCACGTCTCGTGAGAGAAAATGGAGCTATACAGTTTTTAAGCTAAGAAACAAAGTAGATAAGATCTTGTACTTTACTTTATTTTACTTTACTTTACTTTAGTACAGCGAAGTGTTGAGGGGAGATGCAAGTGGTGTTTTTGTGCCAAATGGATGGCCTCAGTGACTATTATGCCGTAATTAGCTATTGTGTCTCTGATACCATCTATCCATCTCTTTCTGGGTCTTCCTCTTGGTCTGTATCCTGCAATTCTTTGGTTGAAGGCTTTCGTGGCTGGCTGCGAGTGTGTCATTCTCATTAAGTAGTCGAACCATTTGATTCTTTGCTTCTCTGTGTGTCGTAGACATGATGTGGTTCCTACCATCTGTTTTATGTTGTCATTTCTTACCTTGTTAACCTGGTGACATTTGCTGCTTTCCTAAGTCATCTCATTTCATATGTGGGTATTTTATTCTGTTGTTTCTTAGTTAGTCCCCATGTCTGGTATTGGTAGCACAGAATTAGTAGGAATATGTTGTTAAATAGCTTTCTCTTAGTTTCAAGTAGGATGCTGGAGTGTGTAACCAGCGGGGATAGCTGGTATGTAACAGCGTTGGCTCTTTGTGTTCTAACATCAGTTTCTTTATCAAGCTTCCCATCTTCTGTGACTCTGCATCCAAGATACTTGGATTCTTTTACTTGTTGTATTTTGCTGTCTTCAGTATACAGATTCATTTGCCAATTTTCATGGTCTCTATTTTTGGCAATGTGACCTTTTACCAAAAAAGACATATTTATTTGAGATATTCTTTGAATGGTTATTTCGGTCCCCACGTGTTAAGGGGACAGTCTCGTCCACTCTCGTCTGCTGTCTTCCCATCTACATCTCTGTCTACCTCTCGCTCTTTTTCCCTTCCATCTTTCCTTTTAATATGCTCTTTAGTATATTGTTACGTCTCCATTGATGTGGCCACTATTCTTGGAAGCAGCTCAGCGACTTTAGAACTGATTTCAGCTGAACGATTGTGTATTCCAAGACCAGCTCCATGATCACTAAAGTGGAAATGAGAAAATATAACGGCGAACAGCAAAACACGCCCTAACTTAAATATGAGTGAAAAGATTGCGAAGAGAAGAACGTTCGAATCTAAATGTACACAAATGTAGTATTCAGCACAAAATGCTGTAAACAGCCGATTGGCTGGATTATTTCTTGGCATTAAAGTAGCGCCACCTACAAACACTGCAGTGATTACAACTCAGAACTGCTGTTATTTATCGTATCTATTTATAGAAAATCTTATCCATTCATTTATTAATTGTTGTGTTTTGAGAACAGAATTTTAAGAAGAAATGTTTGGTCCCATCAGAGGATATATCAGCAGAGTCTGGGGACTTAGAACAGACAGAGAAATGTATTATTTCTTCACAGAACAGCTAACGGCACCAAATATGAAAGATAACTGGTTACAATGAATTTATCTACCATGATAGATAACTGGTTACAATGAATGTAACCACCATGAAAGACAACTGGTTACAATGAATGTATTTACCATGAAAGATAACTGGTTACGATGAATGTATCCATCATAAAAGATAAATGGCTAAAATGAATGTATCCACTACAAAAGATAACTGGTTACGGTGAATATTCACTATGAAAGCTAACTGGCTACGATTAATATCTACTATAAAAGATAACTATTTACTATGAATGTATCCACTATGAAAGATAACTAGTTACAATGGATGTATCTACTATAAAGATAACTGGTTATGATAAATGTATACAATATGAAAAATAACTGGTTAAAAAATAACTGGTTACAATGAATTATATCCACTAAGGGGCAAGGAGAAAGTCAGGGAGAAAGTTGTAAGACCAGATGGGCGGGGCAAGGAGAAGGCCAAGACAAAAATGGAGAGATAACGTGGAAGGAACTTGATAATAAACAAATGGAGAGAGAAGGCCAGGGAGAGAGATATGTGGAGACAGACTGTATTTTCGTTAGTGTCTTTTAGAAGTATGCTACACTGAGAAGAGAGAGAAAAAGAGAAAGAGGAGAGACAGAGAATGAATGAATGAATAAAGAGAAAGAGAGAGAGAAAGAAAGAGACAGAGAGAGAGAGAGAAAGAGAGAGAGACAGAGAGAATGAGAGAGAGAAAGTTAGAGAGAGAGAGCATCTGTGCATGTATGTGAAAAAGAGAGAGAGAGAAAGAGAGAGAGAGAAAGAAAGTGAGAGAGAGAGTGTGTGTGTGTGTATGTGAAAAAGAGAGAGAGAGAGAGAGAGAGAATTTCTCCATTTTATGAAGTCGTTTAACATTTCCAATGAGACTGGCTAATCTTTTTTTTTCCGGTGCCATTTGGTCAGTCGGTCCAGATATGTGCTGCTCCATCTTCTTCTTTTTCCTGTGATTTTCAGGTTTCCCATCTTCTGCCCTTTCATGACATGATCAAAAAGCTTCAATGTCTGTTTTCTTGAGGTTGTTGATGTTTAACTTGTACAAGAGCTCCATTATTTATTTATTTATATTTTATATTCTGACCGCCCGTAGTATAACACTGTTTCTTTTCTCTAAAATGTGCTTCTAACTGTTGCTTTTTTGTCGGGGAGGGGGGGGGGGTTTGTTTAATGTACAGGTTTGCTAGGCTCCCTGGTTAGCTGAGTGGTTAGACTCTCTGTTTACTAGTCCGGTGGTTAAAAGGTAACAACTAAAATTCCTGTTTCCATGGCTCTAAGACATATTGGGGGATACGGCTTTGGGCCCGTATTTTCTAAGACTTTCGGCACATGAAAGTGTGATGTGGTCAGTATCATGCCTGGCCCCTTCAACTTCCTAGATTTCTCTGGTCCCCATTTTTAGAGGCTGGGTAAACCCCGGGGCCTTTTTGGTGTGTACCAGGAAAAATCCCCACTGCTGGGACTGAACCCGGTACCATCGCATCAGTAAAACGAGCGCCTGACCACTCAGCTAACTGTGGCACCGGGTTCAAATCCCAGCAGTTGGGACTTTTTTTTTCTGGTACACACCAAAAAAGGCCTCGGGTACGCTCAGTCTCTAAATATGGGTACCAGCGAAATCTGGGAAGATAAATGGCGTGACACTGACCACATCAGACTTTCACGTGCTCAAGATCTTGGAAACGCAGGCCTAACGCCGTGTCACTAGCATGCTTTAACGCAGGCAAACGGGGATGTTTACCTTTCTAACTGGCGAAGTGGTTATTGCACTGGTCTCTCATGGCGAAGATCGGGGGTTCGAATCCGGCCGGAGGCACCCCAGTCACCCAGCTGTAGAAATGGATACCCGGCTTCTTCTGAAGTTGAGGAAGGAAAAGGCGGCCAGGCGTGATACTGACAATATCACTCTCTAATGTGCTGATAGGTCAAGGGAAATATGGGCACTAACACCATATCACCTATGTGCCTCTAAGGCATGACAGGGTTACCTTTGCCTTTACCTTTTTCTAACCGTAAAATGGCACTGAGGCACTCCGGGGAAATGATGTTAGGGCCCATATTTCCTTTGACCTGTCGGCACCTACAAGGTGATGTGGTCGGCAGCATACCTGGCCACCTTTCCTTCCCCACCTCCAAGTACTCATTTCTACAGGTAGGAGACCGGGGCTTCACTGGTGGGATTCAACCACCGACCTACACCGTGAGTGAGAGGCTAATGCTCTAGCCACTTCATCACTCAGGCGGGTCCCCCGCCCCCTTTTTTTTTCAATTGTATAAAAAATAAACACACATTTAAAATATGCACTTCCAACATGGCGCTGCGACCTCGAACGTCAGACAGAACAGAAAAGACTAAGCTTCTTCGTGTCATATCAGTTACCGGCTGACACAAATACATCAGCACGTGACAGCAGCGAACCAATCACTTGTCAATAAGAGCTATCGCGGGAAAGGTCACGTGTCTTCGCGATGACACTTGGTGGGGCGGGCACGGCTGTGTAAGAAACGATTGACAAATAACTCTCTAACAAGCTGATGAATAATGCTACTTATAAAATAATGTAGTACATTCTTTCTGCTGTCCATTGTGCTCCGTTGCGTTACTTCTCAGCATTTTACAATTCACTCAGGGAAGTTATACCTGAAGATATATATTTTGTAAACGTTGAAACTACTTGCTTAGGTAAACTACTAGGTCATGTAAACTGATAGGTCAGGTAAATTACTAGGTCAGGTAAATTACTAGATCAGGTAAACTACTAGGTCAGGTAAACTGCTAAGTCAGGTAAACTACTAGGTCAGGTAAACTATTAGGTCAGGTAAACTGCTAGGTCAGGTAAACTACTAGGTCAGGTAAAGTACTAGGCCAGGTAAACTATTAGGTCAGGTAAAGTACTAGGCCAGGTAAACTATTTGGTCAGGTAAACTACCATCTCAATCAAACTACCAGGTCAGGTAAACTGCTAGGTCAGGTAAACTACAAGATCAGGTAAACCACTAGGTTAGTAATACTAGTAGGTTAGATAAATTACTCAAAAGTAATCCGCACAAAACACTGTCAGTCAAAGTTCAGTACTGTACCCTTTTGAGGACTTGGCTGTAGACACGCCTAAATGTTGCCTAGAGCCCTGTAGCAGATGCTGTGCAGTACGTTCCGAAGCAACGAATGTTAGATGAACTGGACAAGCATTGTGGTGGCGCTCGTGGTTTGCCAGAGCTGTGGATCTGAGGTACAGTCGTTTCGGCAGATTCTGTCCATTTAGAGACCGTATCAGGATATGACTGGCTAGGCTGAAGCAATGCAACGAAACATCAACACAACATCAACACATCATCAACACAACATCAACACATCATCAACACATCATCAACACAACATCAACACATCATCAACACACCATCAAAACAACATCAACACAACATCAACACATCATCAACACAACATCAACACATCATCAACACAACATCAACACAGCGGTAATTAGAAGCATCACAGAGACATAAGATGGGTGTCCAACAAGTTTTGATTCAGCAGAAGGTCGAATTCGGCCATGAAACAAAAAGGTTTAATTAAAATAAAATTAAACGAAATTTATGAAAATATGAAGAGCTCTGTGAAAATTTCTCTGCATCTGATAAAGAGTTGAACGCTTTGTGCTTTCAAAAGTTCAGCATTTGTCAATGGTTGCTTACTTTAATTAGAGCTAATCGCAAAGATCACGTGACTTATCCGCGTATTGATCGGTGGACTACTTTTCACCGTTTCACATTTCAAAGTTTAGACGCTCAGAAAACGGACAAAAGAAACACATGACTGGAAACGTCGAAGTCCAAGCGAGGCGATATGTGAACAGGAAACAAGGAAGAGAAATAATACATTTGCGGACAGAAGACTTAGGTAAGTCATAGAAGAATGGCCGAGAATCGAGCTTGGGATCTATATGACCAACAGCTGCCAGAAAAGGAAGGGATGGCCACAAATTATTCTGGCTGCAGATTTTCGCTTTTAGAAAAGGAAAGAATACAGCAGTAATGGGAGTACGAACAATTCTGAGTTTTAAAAATTTCACGTAAATATTCATTCTTACTCATCCCTGATTTTCTACCGTTAATTCCCTGTGCTCCTATCTTAAAGAGTCACTCTGTTCTCCATCCATCTTCTCCCCCCGGATGAGCTCTTTTGCTCGTTTCACTCTTCATCTACTTCAGGATAGATTTTCTGTCTTTGTGGTAGCGTAGATTTGAGAAGAATTTTCCAGTTGTTTGAGCTTTTGGTCGAGGTTTCCGTTCTCGGCCATGTCAACGTTCTCGTGTGGTCTGTCGGTATATTCTGTGGGTTCTTATTATTATATCAATATTAGTAACTGTTTGCGGAGTGGAATTCGAGGCTGTGCCGGTGGAAATGGAATGGCAAGCAGCCCATGATGTGGTTAATGGTGTCACTGTGACGGATTCCCAGTGTATGCTTCGTAAAAGTGAAAAGAAATTGCTTCGAAAGAATCGGTTACTCTGTTCGGCAATTCAAATGTGATGAGCCTAACGTGGATTTACTGTCCAGGTCACGTGGGGGTACATGGAAATGAAACGGCAGATAGACTTGCTGGACAGACTTTTTAAAAAAAAATGGGCTGGCTGAGAATGGACAAGAGTGACATTGCTAAAGCTGTACTGGACAGACTGCAAGAAAATGAAGAGAGGGAATGGAATGATAATGTAGTTATGAGGAGATAGCTAGAGCTGGGATGAATTAAGACTGATGGCAGGAAATCTGAACTACTTGATGAAACAAAAAGTATAGTAAACAACCAACACTTGATGGGAACTATTAGCAAATATAATCTTCAGTGGCCGCTGCCTCACGCGGTGGGGCATATAAGGGGGTCCTGAATGCAGTGACGCACTAGCTTGAATTTTGAACCTTGAACTTTGAACCTGGGTAACTGTTTATTAAAAAAAAAAAATGGCAGTGTTTTAAACTGGACAGGTCAATGCGTTTGCTTGCTGGACTGGCCTGGAGTTTCTTAATGTTTTGTCCAAAATTCCAGTCATAGTCTACCTTATGCACTGACTGCGTTGTCAGCGATTCGATTAGTGTCTTGACTTTGGAGGCAGATTTTCTCCGCTTTAAAGGGTTATATTTTTTCCCCAGCAAAAGCGTGTCCTGTACCCATTTCTACAGCTGAGTCTAAACTGGAGTGTGGTAGTAGCAGGGCTGCTGAACCTCATAACCCTTTGATTGCAAAGATTGGCCATTATAAACTTTGGTTCTCAGTCAAAATATGAAGAAAGAACTTAGCTTCCGTTATTGTTGCTTCGTGTCTTGGATGCATCGGTAAGATAAACGAAGAGTAATAATAACATTATGCAGGATTGGGGGGGGGGTGTTAAGAAAGTTCATCTTGTATGTACAGATCGGGGCGAAGGAGCTGCCCGATTCGGCAATCAGTGGCACATATCTGACATGCTGGCGTCAGGGCTGGCGGGAACCACAGCTGACCAGACCTTGTCGCACCTCTCCGTTGGTACCCTCAGTTACAGGCCTAGCCTGGCTGCCTGGGTAAGGATCACCGTAGTCTGTAGAGTCTGCTAAAGAAGCATTGTATATACCCCCCCCCCCCCATCCCCCATTTCCCATTCTCGCTTTTTAACTCCGCTATGGGACTGAAAAAAGCCACGTTTCTGTGTTTGATCCACCACCATCAAGATAATGTAAAATGAGCTCCAGATTTAATGTGTATACAGGGTTTCCTCGAGACCTGGGAATTATTTCAAGGATTCCCCCAGAGCTGGAAAGGTTGAGAAACGCTTCTGTAGATCATAAACCATTGTTCCCCCAGAGCTAGAATGCTTGAGAAACGCTTCTGTAGAACGTAAACGAATGTTCCTCCAGAGCTAGAAAGGTTGAGACGCACTTCGGAAGATCATAAAACCAATGTTCCCCCAGAGCTAGAAAGGTTGAGAAACGCTTCTGTAGATCATAAACCAATGTCCCTAAAGAACTGGAAAGGTTGAGAAACGCTTCTGTAGATCATAAACCAATGTTTTAACTTCCACTGCCCAAGACGTGAAGACTGGAAGCGAATCGATGGTCAAACTTTGAGATCATTCTTCTGTGGCCAAAGTTTCGATTGAATCACTCGATACTCTGGCCGTGCCAGCGAAGCTGATGGTTGATTTCCGTGTGCGTGCGTGTCAGAATGGGTTGGGGCAGATGTTGAGTTAAGTCTAAGCCGCCCAGAGGCGAGATGGAGCAATTTTTATCGTGCGCGGACGAGAGTTTGAGTAAATCACTGACATACATGGTCAAATATTACCACTTTGTTTTGCTGGTCAATAGTTATCAGATTCTGGTATCGATTATTTCAAGCCTGCAGCACGAATACACACTCTACACAAAATGTTATGAATGGGCAAAAAGAAAAAAAAAAGCGATACTATATAACTACCAGCAGCTTGATTTTTTATTCTTTTTTTTCTTGATAATCAAGATCATATAGATCAAGTTGTTTGACCTTCACACATGATCAGATGTTCTCCTTATTTCCTTACCGGTAGCAAGGATTTTTTTTTTTTTGTAACAACGGACCATTTGTCATGGCTGGAGCACCAGTGGAGCTGGACCAGGTCTTGTGTACATTCAAGCAGGTCCTTACGAAAAAAGTTTGGGGGGGGGGGGAGATTCGAGGTTGCATCTCTGGACCTGGACTGCTGAGGGGCCCAGGGACCCGGCTTCCCTCTCTTTTCTTATTGAAGGTCAGTAAAAACTAACCCTGGGACCTGAATTGGCTGTCCATGGGCCATGGCTTCAAACAATGTCCATGCCCTCAAACAATGTCCCTGCCCTCAAACAATGTCCATGCGCCAAGGAATGTCCGTGCGCCAAGGAATGTCCGTGCCCTCAAAGAATGTCCGTGCCCTCCAAGAATTTCCCTGCCCACAAACAGTGTCCCTGTCTTCAAACAATGTCCATGCTCTCAAACAATGTCCCTGGTCAATGTCCCTGTCCTCAAACAATGTCCGTGCCCTCAAACAATGTCCCTGGCCAATGTCCCTGCCCGCAAAGAATGCCCGTGCCCTCAAAAAATATCCCTGCCCTCAAATAATGTCCCTGTTCTCAAACACTGTCCCTGCCTTCAAACAATGTTCCTGCCCTAAAAAAATAGCCCTGACCTTCAAAAATATCCCTGCCCTCAAATAATGTCCCTGCCCTCAAATAATGTCACTGCCCTCAAACAATGCCCCTGCCCTCAAAAAATAGCCATGACCTCAAAGAATGTCCGTGCCCTCAAACATTGCCCTTGTCTTCAAGCAATGTCCGTGTTAATTTACTTCACTCTGTTCAAGAGGGTAGAGTCGAAAACCTGTTTAAGGAGTGAATCGAAAACTTGTTCAAGGGGGTACAAATGAAAACCTGTGCAATGGGGGTAGGGTTGAAAACCTCTTCAAGGGGGTAGAGTGGAAAAATTTCCTTCAAATGATGGCTTTCTTGATGGTGCTGTTGTGTACAGTGCTGGCCTACTCCTGGCAGAACACCTATGGACGACTTGTCCTGAACGCAGCGATGATGACATTTCAATATTTAATAACTGAACAATGTTCAGAAAGCGTTGAGACATTTAAGAGAGACACCGTAGGCGTAGTGGAGTGGGTATGTACACAGAGAGATAAAATAACACCACAGAACGCAGTCCTATTTTGTCACATCATCATCATCATCATCATCGCCTTTCACTCCCTTGGGAGCATAAGCCAAGGATAAAAGGTTCTCCATTCGCTCCTGTTCTATTCTTTGAGTTGTTTCCCTTTCTAAGACAAAGTTTTCTGGTTTTTTTTCTGTAAAGCTTCTATTCTCCCCCCCCCCCCACCCCCACCCCCCAGGGAACAGGCTGTTGGCCTATCCCTTAACCGCCTCTTACGACATGCGTGAAAGGTGGCAGTGGCCCTGTTCTTTTCTTCCGCAGATATTGATCTGGGCCCCGATAGCCACACAGGCAATGGGGAATATGGCGCTAGAGCCCGTCAGAAAGTTGATATGATCAGCACCATGGCCTGGCCTCCATTCTTTCCCCGGGTCCACAAGGTCCACCCTTGTCCACGGCTACTGGAGGGGGCGGGGGGGGGGGTCACTGGCCGAACTGGAAATACTGACATCTAGAGAATGGGGACGCATGATCTTACGATTCTTTTGACACGACACATTAGTGGATGAAGGTCAGTCTGGCGATGGGTGTGGTCGGTCATCTCTCTCTCTCTCTCTCTCTCTCTCTCTCTCTCTTTCTGTTCTTCACTACTGCTGTATTGTCCTTGTTTCTCTCTCTCTCTCTGTCCTTCACTACTGCTGTATTGTCATTGTTTCTTTCTCTCTCTGTCCTTCACTGCTGCTGTACTGACCTTGTTTCTTTCTCTCTCTGTCCTTCACTGCTGCTGTATTGTCCTTGTTTCTCTCTCTGTCCTTCACTACTGCTGTACTATCCTTGTTTCTTCCTCTCTCTCTCTGTCCTTCACTGCTGCTGTATTGTCCTTGTTTCTCTCTCTCTCTGTCCTTAACTACTTCTGTACTGTCCTTGTTTCTCTCTCTTCCTTCACTGCTGCTGTATTGTCCTTGTTTCTTTCTCTCGCTGTCCTTCACTGCTGCTGTATTGTTCTTGTTTCTCTCTCTATCCTTCACAAATGCTGTGTTATCATTGTTTCTTTCTGTCCTTCACTACTGCTATATTGTCCTTGTCTGTCTCTGTCCTTCAATAATGCTGTATTGTCCTTGTCTGTCTCTGTACTTTACTACAGTTGTATTGTACTTGTTTGTCTGTCCTTCATTACTGCTATATTGTCCTTGTTTGTCTCTGTCCTTCATTACTGCTGTATTGTCCTTGTGTCTCTCTGTCCTTTATTACTGCTGTATTGTCCTTCTTTCTGTCTGTCCTTTACTATTGCTGTATTGTCCTTGTTTCTTTCTGTCCTTCACTACTGCCGTATTCTCCTTGTCTGTCTCTATCCTTCACTAGTGCTGTATTGTCCTTGTCTCTCTCTTTGTCCTTCAGTAATGCTGTATTGTTCTTGTTTCTTTCTGTCCTTCACTATTGCTGTATTGTCCTTGTCTGTCTCTATCCTTCACTAGTGCTGTATTGCCCTTGTCTCTCTCTTTGTCCTTCAGTAATGCTGTATTGTCCTAGTCTCTCTCTGTCCTTCACTGCTGCTGTATTGTCCTTGTTTCTCTCTCTGTCCTCAACTACTGCTGTACTGTCCTTGTTTCTCTCTATGTCCTTCACTGCTGCTGTATTGTCCTTGTTTCTCTCTCTGTCCTTAACTACTGCCGTATTGTCCTTGTTCCTTTAAAGTCAGTGTCATAGAAAAAAATCCAGGGGTTCACCCAGCTTAAAGGAAAAAAAATGGTTACCAGGGTTACCGCTCTGGAATGACTCCGCGAGCTAGGGAGTTCCTGCTGATGGCCACACTTGTAGGCAGTTTCTGGTCAACTTGTGGAGTTTGAGAAGTGGAGCTATAATCATATTGTAGTAGTTGATAGTGGTTAATTTTACTTGCTGAGATTGATATAATATAACCAAATTCTCTTTTGTAGATCTCATGAGTTACACTCAAGTCCTTTAACCACTCATACTTTTTAACTGTTGCAAATTCAACGAAGCTATCGGACGATGTTCAAATTATAGATTAAAATGTAATGACTCTCATGGATGAAGATGGATGGATAAGACTTGATGAAGAAGAACATGTGATGGCACGCATCAAAATATACCTCAGATAATAATGAACATAGTTCAGTGCAGGTTGGTGGCGTAACTCTAATCACCGCCATGAGAACTTCCATTTAAACTCTCACACAAACTACATTTCTAGCTAGAGTCGCAACTATCTACTCTACACAACCTTCTAGCCCAGACTAATTCACAAGCCCTAAAACCTTGCTCAGACCATCGATTGAAGGATCCCATGCGAAAGGTGCAACACAATCTTAAGGGGGGGATAATTTTGGATAACCAGATTTATCATAAAAAAATACTAGGGGCGTTAAATCCTGCAAGGAAAAGTACAGAACCATTTGTTTTTGCCAGGAAAATGCTACAAACTGTTGGCTAGACAGCGGAGCATTTGTTGGTTGAGGGAGTGTTATGATGATGCTAGTTCACAGCCAGTTGCCTTTACCTTTACCAGTACCTTTACCTTTACCAGTACCTTTACTTTTATCAGTACCTTTAGTTTCATCAGTACCTGTACCTTCACCAGGACCTTTACTTTTATCAGTACCTTTAGTTTTATCAGTACCTTTACCTTTACCAGGACCTTTAACTTTACCAGGACCTTTAACTTTACCAGTAACTTTAACTTTACCAGTAACTTTAACTTTACCAGTACCTTTAACTTTACCAGTAACTTTAACTTTACCAGTAACTTTAACCTTACCAGTACCTTTACCTTTACCAGTACCCGTTTTATTGTCATAGCTCTGTCTGACAGAATTCTCCTTCTATTGTCATAGCTATGTCTGACAGAATTCTCCTTCTATTGTCATAGCTGTGTCTGACAGAATTGTCCTTCTATTGTCATAGCTGTGTCTGACAGAATTCTCCTTCTATTGTCATAGCTGTGTCTGACAGAATTCCTGTTCTGTTATCATAGCTATGTCTGACAGAATTCTCCTTCTATTGTCATAGCGGTGTAGGACATAATTCTCCTTCTATTGTTATAGCTGTGTCTGACAGAATTCCCATTTCTATTATCATAGCTATGTCTGACAGAATTCTTGTTCTATTGTCATAGCTGTGTCGGACAGAATTCCCGTTCTTTTGTCATAACTCTGTCTGATAGAATTCTCGTTCTATTGTCATAACTGTGTCTGATAGGATTCTCCTTCTATTGTCATAGCTGTATCTGATAGAATTCCGGTTCTATTTTCATAACTGTGTCTGACCGAATCCCCGTTCATCATCTCCAGTATGTTAGTCTGTTTCATCACCTCCAATATGTTAGTCTGTTTCATCATCTCCAGTATGTTAGTCTGTTTCATCATCTCCAATATGTTAGTCTGTTTCATCATCTCCAGTATGTTAGTCTGTTTCATCATCTCCAGTATGTTAGTCTGTTTCATCACCTCCAATATATTAGTCATTGTTGACTAATTTCCTTGGCGATGATATATTTCGAAATAAAACATCATTCTTTATAGTCTACATCTCTTTTAAAACAAAAATTGTCGTTTTGCCTGCTATAATTAGTTAAATATTAATTATAAAAACGAGGTTATAGTCCTCGTTAGAACCAGAATGCCCTCTATTCTCAAAAATTTTAGAACCATTGGATATGAGAGGGCACTAGAAGAGAATGTTTTAGTTGCCCGTGATGAAACCCCGAGAAAAAATACTCAATAAAATTCGTATTGAATCTCTAGACCATTGATCGTCAGTGGCCGGGCAAACGCACCGTCACACCTACAGACCCTACGGTAGCATCCCATGGAGGGGGGGGGGATGTGTAACTTGTAACACTTCCTGGAACATGCGTGAGCGAAACGCACTCGATATCCCGAGTCTTATTTGGAGGAAAACCTCAGAGGAGACACCAGATCTTCTGTTCTGACTAGGGCACCATCTGGGAAATGGAGAACAGAGTAGCGAGCTTTGTGTCCTAGCTTAGACATATATAAATATCTATTTGCTTTATGAAGATGTCCACAGACACATGAGAGATCTCTTAAATTTGGGAACTTTTGAGCTCAGAGACTGTATTAAAGAGGAGCCAAAACCTTTTCTCTAGATGTGTGGGGTCAAGACCTTATTTTGCTCCCAGAAAGTTTGGCTGCAGAGACAGATGGCAGCAGAAAAGTGGTGAAAATGATTGTCATAGTAGTCGTGCAAATAGACTGTCATAGTAGTCGTGGAAATAGGTTGTCATAGTAGTAGTGAAAATAGACTGTCAGAGCAGTCGTGGAAATAGACCCTCATAGTAGTCGTGGAAATAGACTATCAGAGCAATCGTGGAAATAGACTGTCATATCAGTCGTGGAAATAGACTGTCAGAGCAGTAATAGACTATCACAGCAATCGTGGAAATAGACTATCAGAGCAATCATGGAAATAGGCTATCAGAGCAATCGTGGAAATAGACTGTCAGATCAGTCGTGGAAATAGACTGTCAGAGTAGTCGTGGAAATAGACTGTCATAGCAATTTTGCCAAAAAAGTACTTAAGGACTGACGTGATTCCAGGTAGGAAAGAACTCGCTGAATAGTTTAATATTTTAGCTAGGTGAGACTGTACCGCTCCACTTTCATAATGAGAACTCAAGACAGTCACCACAGTCTGCTATCAGGAGAACTCAAGACAGTCACCACAGTCTGCTATCAGGAGAACTCAAGACAGTCACCATAGTCTGCTATCAGGAGAACTCAAGACAATCACCACAGTCTGCTATCAGGAGAACTCAAGACAGTCACCACAGTCTGCTATCAGGAGAACTCAAGACAGTCACTACAGTCTGCTATCAGGAGAACTCAAGACAATCACCACAGTCTGCTATCAGGAGAACTCAAGACAATCACCACAGTCTGCTATCAGGAGAACTCAAGACAATCACCACAGTCTGGTATCATAATCATGATAATCGCAGGGTGTGACGGGTTCTGTCACCCCCCCCCCCCCCGTGCTTCCCCCATCCTCACTATCGCGGACCTTCGCTCCATGTCCTCTGTATTGAGAAATATGGCAAGCACCAACAAGTTGCCAGATCGGAGGGCCTCATCAAAATGGACAACCTGGACTTATAAATCAAGGAATAACTCGAAGAACAAATGTTAAGTCATTCCCCCCCCCCTCCCCTTTTCCCAACAAAGCACCTACCACACACGACTCACTGAGGTACTTATCGCCAAAGGCAGTGTATGCAAATCCCAGCTAAATGCTAGATCACGTGAAATACGCAACCAACACACAGCGCTGGAACCATTTCTCTAAAGCCACTGAAGGACATCCTGATGTCAAAGGTCGAATACGTTGGGGGCATGCCAGGACCGGCCATGGAGCTGCTAGGCCCTTTACGGATTACAGATTGAAGAATATGTCCCCGGGAAGGATTCTCGTCGGTGCTATGGAGTGCTTGCACATATGCTGCGATCTCTGTTAGCGAGTAGCCAGCGTTCAGTTATTGTGTCCTGGTGGAACGACGTCATCAGTGCATGTACATAGTAAGGAATAGGAGGACTCGTAAACTTGAAGGGAGAAAGGGGGGGCAGTTATCTGAAACTAATCTTACAGTGAGAAACTAGCAAAGATCATCATCATCATCATCATCATCATCATCATCAAAGCTCTCGTAGATCTGGAACAAGTATCTAAGATTTAAATTAACCCTCGATGCGTGGACACAGTAGAAGGAGAATGAGTTCCTGGACATGGCCAGTCTGTGCCCACCGTCAATGACAGTTCACAGTTCCTATTTGCTGTCCTTGTCTGTAAACCAGAGACGAGTGGAATGATATTGTCTAGAGTGGGCCTGCTCAGAGCCAAGCTTGCGTGCTGTTGGTAACACTGGCAGCACGCCTTGGATGCTCTCATGGTACTCAAAAACATGGAGAGTTACTATTTCATTAAACAGTTCTTTTTTGGTTGTTTGTTTGTGTTTGCACTGCAGAGGTCTTCAGAGAAGTTTTAGTGAAGGTCCTGAGAGACATTTTCCTGAATATCTTCAGAAAGGTTTTAGTAAAGGTCTTAAGAGACGTTTTATTAAAAGTCGTTAGAGAAGTTTTAGTGAAAGTCCTGAGAGACGTTTTATTGAAGGTCATCAGAGAAATTTTAGTGAAGGTAATGAGAGTCGTTTCACCGAAGGTTATCAGAGAGGTTTTAGTCCAGATTCTCAAAGGCGTTTTATTGAATCTTGTCAGAGAAGTTTAAGATAAGGTTCTGAGAGACGTTTTATTGAAGGTCGTAAGAGAGAGGTTAGCGAAAGTCCTCAGAGAAGTTACATAAAAATAAAATCTATTTAAAATTATACTAAAAAAACAGTCAAAATTTCTTGGACATGTCATGATAAGACAGAGAAATCAGTAATGACCGGAAAATTCAAGGGAAAAAGAAGAAGAGGAAGGCCATGATAAGAATATCTCAACGAAATGACCAAATGGCATGGGGAATAAAAGTAAAGCACCTGAACTGAGAGGAAACACCAAGGATCCCAGAAGATGGAGACACATGATGGCCCAAGTTGTCAGGCATGACACGTAATCTATAGAAGAAATTATTTATGCATATACATATATATATATATATATATATATATACACGTACACACACATACATATATATATACGTACACACACATACATATATACCTACACATATATATACGTACACACACATATATATATATACGTACACATATATATATACGTACACATATATATATACGTACACACACACACACATATATATATATATATATATATATATATATATATTAAAGCTACTTGTAAATTCATGTATTTACTTTTTTTTACAAAAACTTATTTAAGCACTTGGGATGTCTGGAATATGCAAAAATATAAAAGTTTTAAAATGAAAGAAACCAGCCAACTGAAGCCTCAGATAAACTAGATTCTACATAAGGCCATTTTCTTACAAAAAAAAAAAAATGGTTAGAAATGGGTTAAGAAAAGGGAGTAGGCTTTCGGGAAAACGTTGGCTTGACAGTGACTGGACAATTATTTATCTATCTATCTAAACAACTAATCATCACAAACGTATCAAAATACTACCTCTTAAGAATAGGTTCCTCTTCAGCAAAGCCAAGTTAGTACATCAAATTCTTTCACGGCATGCCCCGCCTTATCTATGGAACCTGTTTAAATTTAGCCCAAAGTGCAGCCAACGCTTGAACAACATATGTCTTCCAAAACCTAGACTTGATCTTTACAAGAAAAGCTTTAGTTATTCTGCTGCTCATCTTTGGAATACCCTCCCATCCTATATAAAAAATATAAATTATACTCCTTCCTACAACTACAAGCTTTCCCAATATCTATTTGATGTCGACTACATGCCTCCATGAATTATAAAACTTAAAAGTTATCTTAAGCTGCTCTTACAGATACCGAATACAATTAATTGTTTTCTGAATAGTCCCGAAAATTTTGTTTAGTAGATAGTCATTTATATATGTATGTAGTTACTTCTGTTCTGAGTGAATGTTTAAGAGCGAAACGTAAATGTTATATTTTATTTTATGTCTCTCAGCTTCAGTGTTAATTATGTTTGTTACACGAACAGCATATTTGTAGAATGTCTGGAATAGAGTGAAAGATGTATGATAAAGGGCAGAATGTCAGACGGGCCTGCGTGCCCAATTCTTAACCCTTTTGAAATAAAGATCAATCAATCAATCAATCAATCAGTCAATCAATCTATCTATCTATCTATCTATCTATCTATCTATCTATCTATCTATCTATCTATCTATCTATCTATCTATCTGTCTGTCTGTCTGTCTGTCTGTCTGTCTATCTATCTATCTATCTATCTGTCTGTCTGTCTGTCTGTCTTCTATCTATCTATCCGTCTGTCCGTCCATCCGTCCGTCCATCCATCCATCCATCCATCCGTCTGTCTGTCTGTCTGTATCCATCCATCCGTCTGTCTGTCTGTCTGTCTGTATCCATCCATCCGTCTGTCTGTCTGTCTGTCTGTATCCATCCAACCGTCTGTCCGTCCGTCCGTCTCTCTGTCCGTCCGTCCGTCCGTCCGTCTGTCCGTCCGTCTGTCTGTCTGTCTGTCTATCTGCCTGTAATTCCCTATGTTGTCTCATCTAGAACTGCTTTCGTGGGCAGGTGAGATGGCTCCACTTCCTTCTTCTAGTTACTTCAGTAAAAAGCAAGTAAACGACAACCCAGACTACGTGCATATAAAATATAACAAAACTCAGAACAAGCCCCAAAAGCTGACGAAATATGATAAAAAAAGCACAGATGAAAATATGATTAAAATCGCCCAATCTCAGCCTTACAAGGTTTCGCCAGGTTGGAAAAAAAAGATCTAAAGAACTCTGTAGTTCAGCTCTTAAAACAATGTCGGCTGTCAGCCTGGAGCGATTATTTAGCCTGGATATCGCATACCGCGTTGTATGAGGCAGCTTTAGTGCGGAGAATAGATATAGAGTGCTATATAAAGATATACAGTAGATATAAAAGTAGATATCAAAATAGACAGAAGGGTATGGTTCAGTTTTACAAAACAAGAAAGAAAGAACAAAGAAAGCAGGCAGAAACGAGACTGGCAGAAAATAAGATGAGCACGTGTAAATAGAGAACATGGTTTAGAGTTTGGATCATCATCACTGCACTCCGGACATGCCCATATGTGCTCAGATTCCCCCCCCCCCCTCAAAATATCCATCAGCGTCCTGATACTGATAGTACCCCATTCTGCGTTGGTTTACAAGTCCCCTCACGCACCCCATATGCCCTTTCATTCCTGGCCGTGTCACTGTACACCCAGCTCTCTCAGTCCTCCACTCTGCCTGTCTCTCTAAGCGTATTGATAATATCGGCTCAATTCAGTGGTTGACCATTTGCAGAGCAAGCCAACTATAGCAGTATATTCATGTTAGGATGTAAGATAGATAACTCATCTGAGAATTGGAACATTTGTATAAAATGAGTTATCTTCTAAAGTAATCAGCTGTTTGTGAGTAGAGTCCATCTGCTTTGTCTCGGGTTGCACGAGTGTCACGGTTAAGGTATGACAGGAAAAAAGGTCAGGTGAGAGAGAAATCATATGACTGAGGGACAGTTATGTTTTGTGTATCGTCTGAGCTAGACGTAGATTAGTCTGTTAGAAATATTGTTGTTTAGTGAAATAGATGTAGAATAGAGTGTCTAAGGATATTCGGATGACGACAGCAGTCTGCCGAAGCATATACTATATCGTGGAGATGTCCAGTCTTGTGTCCATGGATTTTGTTGATGCATTTGTTGTTCTCGTCATATCGACTCATCGTTACCCCGTGCATCATTAAAGTCATTTCAACTGTAAAGTTGCTGCTTCTGTATTACTATTTCCACTGAGAGAGAATGAACCTGGGAGCAAGTAAGTCTGTGAAGTGGATAACAAAGCAGACACAAAACAGATGTGAGACAAAAGTTAACAGTAATATAAGAAAGAACACTTATTACAAAACAGATGTGAGACAAAAGTTAATAGTAATATGAGAAAGAACACTTATTACAAAACAGATGTGAGACAAAAGTTAACAGTAATATGAGAAAGAACACTTATTACAAAACAGATGTGAGACAAAAGCTAACAGTAATATAAGAAAGAACACTTATTACAGTGGACAATAGTGGAAATTTACATCTAAAGTTTACATTCTACACATAGAAGAGCAGAAGATTGAATCACACCGAGAATCCTGTTTCACAACCTATAAGCTCTTTCATTTCCCTGGACGCCAGTATGCCTAGGGACATAGACTCTGCGAATTGTTGATCTCTGTAATAACTCAAGCCACTGCTTGCGTGCAAAGAAAGATCATACAACAATCCAATAATTCGGCAAATGCATTTTTTTAAGGACCACAGGCAAAAATAAAACAATAATTAAAAAAAAACACCGAAAACAGATGAAAAACTAAACAGTTACCTCCTTGGTATCCCCAGTGTAAGAAATGTTGCATTTTTTTTCTTATTTCCTTTAATCCATTCATCATTGGATTTTATGAGAAATGTTATGAGAAATTTTATGAGAAATTTTATGAGAAATTTTATGAGAAATGTTTATAAGAAAATATTTTGAGAAATTTTGGTACACACAAAAAAAAAACAAGAAACAGAATTCAGCGGATACACAGAGCGATAGGATGAATTTCTTAGACAGAAAAAAACCAAACAAAGAAGTATTAAATCAACAGAAAAGAAAGGAGAAATAATAACAATATACATATCTATCTACCTACCCATCTACCTACCTATCAACTTATGTACCTACCTACCTACCTACCTACCTACCTACCTACTTACCTACATACCTACATACCTACCTACTAACTTATGTACCTACCTACCTACCAGCTTATGTACCTACCTACCCATCTACCCACCTATCAACTTATGTACCTACCCACCTATCAACTTATGTACCTACCTACCCACCTATCAACTTATGTACCTACCTACATACCTGCCTACCTACTTACCTACATAATACCTACCTACCTTCCTACTTACCTACCTACCTACATACCTACCTACCTACTTACCTGCCTACCTACCTACCTGCCTACCTACCTATCTGTCTATCTGCCTGTCTGTCTGTTTGTCTGTCTGTCTGTCCGTCAGATGCCATATAGTCTCAAAAAATTGCTCATCATAGGTCATTTTTGCGCCCTTCTGAAGCCTACATTCTAGAAGGATGTAAATTTGCCCTAAATATTTGCACCAGTCTTCTCGACAACCTTCTAGTGTCTAAAAAATAGACCGTTTTATGTAAAACCGTCAGATCTTTCGTTTTTTTTTTCTTTCTACGCTTGAAATTATTTCTCAAAATATTTCACAGCTGTTGTAAAAGGAAGACCCGGTAATCACAAAAAGCGAATATTTAGTAGAAAAGAAAGTCAAGAACGCGTAAGCCAAAAGCTTTTGTTGCAGATTTAGAATGATGTTTAAGACGTACATGTTATCACCATTTGTTTTATAATTATGAAGTTTTAGAATCAGTTAATGACACAGGAAGCAACTTTGACCCTTTGATAACTGTTACATTAGTTTTTTTTGGCAATCAACAACCTAAAACCCATAGCTGACTTGCTGGCCGAAGAGTCAGAGAACCACAGCTGACCAAGACCCTGTCCCACACCTTCGTTGGTACACCCCCTCCCCCCGAACAACATGCCTAACTCTGGCTAACGGGCCAGGTATCACCAGTGTCCACCATGGTGGTGGAATCTGCTAAAGAAGTATTGTACACCCCCCACCCCCTCTGTTTTTTTTTAGGTGTGCTCAAGGACTGAAAAAATAGCTACCATAATCCGGTGACAATCAGACACGATGTTGTGCTTCAACATCTTCACAGCATCGGCTGCAAACAACACCAGCTCGCAGTTCCAGTGGAGGATAGAAGACAAGACAAGATAAGACTAAAAGTTTTTTTAAAAAATATGCATTGGATACATGTATCTGTTTCTGTTGGAGACTTAACCCTTTCACCCCAAAATTGATCTCCATGCTCAGTCAGAATAAATTTTGATGAGAAATCTTTGGTAGGAAGAAACTGGAAGGAAGTTCTCTATTGTTTAAGAATAATATGGGCTTGGTTAGAAATGTGTTACCTGTCATTCTATTTAGGTAAAGGTAGGCAGAGGTAACCGGCTTTGCCTAAATATCGCTTTGAGTTTCGATTAGCTTAATTGTGCAAGGTCTGCCAACCCTGATAGAGTTAATCTTGCCTTGACGGGTTTGGTAGATTTAATTGTTATATTAGAGTTAATCTTATTTTGACTGGTTCGGTAGATCTGATTGTTATGGTAAACTTATTTTGACGGGTTCGGTAGATCTGATTGTTATGGTAAACTTATTTTGACGGGTTCGGTAGATCTGATTGTTATGGTAGAGTTAATCTTATTTTTACGGGTTCAATAGATCTGATTGTTATGGTAGGGTTAATCTTCATTTGACGGGTTGGGTAGATTTGAATGTTATGGTAGAGTTAATCTTGATTTGATGGGTTCGGTAGATTTGATTGTTATGGTACCTCACGCAGTAGAGAAGCCCTACCTTACTATCTCCCCTGAAGCAGATGTCTCGATGGAGAGAATCTCTCTCACGAAGATTATTTATTTGTGATCTATTGCAAGCAAGCAAGCACGTAGGCAAGCAAGCAAGCAAGCAAGCAAGCAGGTAGGCAAGCAAGCAGGCAGGCAGGCAAGCAACCAAGCAGGTAAACAAGTAGCCAAGCTAGCAGACAAACAAGTAGGCAAGCAAGCAGGCAAGCAAGCAAACAAGCAAACAAGTAGGCAAGCAAGCAAGCAGGCAAACAAGTAGGCAAGGAAGCAAGCAGGCAAGCAAGCTAGCAAGCAGGCAAGCAAGCAGGCAAGCAAACGAGTAGGCAAGCAAGGAGGCAAGTAAGCAGGCAAGCAAGCAGGCAAGTAAGTAAGCAAGCAAGCAAGCAGGCAAGCAAACAGGCAAGCAAGACTTAACAAAATGATCCAACGTTTTAGCAACTCCTTAGAAGAATGCCCTAGGCCATGGACTTACCTTGATACGTCTCTGTCTCTCTCTCACCCTCTCTCTCTCTCTTTCTCTCCTCCCCTCTCTCTCCATGTCTCCCATCCCCCTCAACACGCCTTTAAGTATTCTACTGATTATGTTGATGACCTTGGATTTGGCGGACACTATTTTCTGGATGTCGAAATTGTCCGGACAAAATATTGTGCACAATGGAAATTACAATATATCACAATTTACAAAACGCTCTCGGTAATTTACAGAATGGCCACAACTTTACTCTTGTATTCTAATCTATTTATTAAAAAATATTGCAAATCTTAAACTGTTTATACGTAATGTACGTGCACTACCTGTGAATTACCTTGTACATTAATTATGTTTATTATGGATTTCACATGTTTACAAACTTAAACTCATATCAATAATGATGTACTAAATAAGTTGAAACTGAAATGAAAAATAAAATAAAAACAATAGAACTAAAGTCTTAAAAAATCAAATAAAAGCATTAGAAATAAGCAGTTAAAAATAAAACAACATTAGAACTAAACAGTTAATAAAATAAAATAAAAACATTAGATCTAAACAGTTTAAAAAATAAAAACAATAGAACTAAAGTCTTAAAAAATAAAATAAAAGCATTAGAAATAAGCAGTTAAAAATAAAACAACATTAGAACTAAACAGTTAATAAAATAAAATAAAAACATTAGATCTAAACAGTTTAAAAAATAAAAACAATAGAACGAAGCAGTTAAAAAATAAAATTAAAATATTAGAACTGCACAGTTAAAAACATAAAATAAAAACATCAGAACTAAGCAGTTAAAAAGTAATGTAAAAACTGTAGAATTAAACAGTTAAAAAATAAAATAAAAACATCAGAACTAAAGAGTTGAAAAATAAAATAAAAACATTAGAACTGAAGGGTTGGAAAATAAAATAAAAACATTAGAATGAAGCAGTTACAAATAAAACAAAAACATTAGAACTAAGCAGTTAAGAAAATAAAACAAACAACATTAGAACTAAACAGTTACAAAAATAAAAACAATAGAACTAAACAGTTTTAAAAAATAAAATAAAAACATTAGAACTAAGCATTTAAAAATAAAACAGCATTAAAACTAAACAGTTAACAAAATAAAAAAGAAACATTACAACTAACATTTTTTAAAAAATAAAAACAATAGAACTAAGCAGTTAAAAAATAGAATTAAAATATTAGAACTAAACAGTTAAAAATAAAATTTAAAAATTAGAACTGCACAGTTAAAAGCATAAAATAAAAACATTACAACTAAGCAGTTAAAAATAAAATAAAAACATCAGAACTAAAGAGTTGAAAAATAAAATAAAAACATTAGAACTGAAGGGTTGGAAAATAAAATAAAAACATTAGAATGAAGCAGTTACAAATAAAACAAAAACATTAGAACTAAGCAGTTAAGAAAATAAAACAAACAACATTAGAACTAAACAGTTACAAAAATAAAAACAATAGAACTAAACAGTTTTAAAAAATAAAATAAAAACATTAGAACTAAGCATTTAAAAATAAAACAGCATTAAAACTAAACAGTTAACAAAATAAAAAAGAAACATTACAACTAACATTTTTTAAAAAATAAAAACAATAGAACTAAGCAGTTAAAAAATAGAATTAAAATATTAGAACTAAACAGTTAAAAAATAAAATTTAAAAATTAGAACTGCACAGTTAAAAGCATAAAATAAAAAACATTACAACTAAGCAGTTAAAAAATAAAATAAAAACATCAGAACTAAAGAGTTAAAAAATAAAATAAAACATTAGAACCAAGTAGTTAAAAACAAAATAAAAACATTAGAACTAAGCAGTAAAAAAAAAATAAAATAAAAACATTAGAACTAAGCAGTTAAAAAATAAAATAAAAACATTGGAACTAAACAGTTAAAAATAAAATAAAAACATTAGAACTAAACAATTAAAAAATGTCGGCCATATTAAAAAACATAATGAAATAATGAAAACCATACTAGAAGGAAAAGTAGAAGGAAATAGAGTGAGAGAAAGACTCGACTCAGTTTGACGGAGGTGAACCCGACTCAGTTTGACGGAGGTGAACTCGACTCAGTTTGACGGAGGTGAACTCGACACAGTTTGACGGAGGTGGACTGGATTCAGTTTGACGGAGGTGGACTGGATTCAGTTTGACGGAGGTGGACTCGACTCAGTTTGTCGGAGGTGAACTCGACTCAGTTTGACGGAGGTGGACTCGACTCAGTATGACGGAGGTGGACTGGATTCAGTTTGACGGAGGTGGACTGTATTCAGCTTGACGGAGGTGGACTCGACTCAGTTTGACGGAGGTGAACTCGACTCAGTTTGACGGAGGTGGACTCGACTCAGTATGACGGAGGTGGACTGGATTCAGTTTGACGGAGGTGGACTGGATTCAGTTTGACGGAGGTGGACTGTATTCAGTTTGACGGAGGTGGACTCGACTCAGTTTTGACGGAGGTGGACTGGATTCAGTTTGACGGAGGTGGACTGGATTCAGTTTGACAGAGGTGGACTGGATTCAGTTTTACGGAGGTGGACTCGACTCAGTTTGACGGAGGTGGACTCGATTCAGTTTGACGGAGGTGGACTGGATTCAGTTTGACGGAGTCAGCTATTAAAACAGAAAGCAGAGCAGTCAGCAAGATCATCGCATCGTAACCTTTCAAGGAGAGGCTGCGCAGGATTATGATGATGATGATGATGATGGTGATGATGATGATGATGAAATATACATTCGGATAATCCGGACTCTCGTATGCTAGTCTCAGAATCGAAGGTCATCAATAATTTGGAAGTTCTAAATCTAGAAATATTACTTCATAGTTCTTTTCCCTATTTAATTTAAAATTGCGCAGTATTCTCCTAACAAATGACTACAGAATGTACTGTCTCAAAAGCAACGTTATGACTCCCTCAAAAACATTATTTGCAACTGTGAAACGAGTGATGCTCATGCTAAATCAATTTTCATTTGCAGCTAATCCGTAAACACGAAAGCTGAAGAATTGGAGAGTAGCCCTCTGGGAGCATCTTTAACACGTCCCTCTTCTGCATCCCTCGTCCACGCCTCGGGCAGCGAGATTGGGAGAATACCGTCAACTGTAGACGGCCCAAGACAGGTTCATCCTGAATTTGTTAACTCTTTGAAAGTGTATATAATCACGTGGTATTGATGGTTTGGGAAGAATTTCTTCTTTAACTCTTTACCTTCCAGGAATGGTGTAAACGGGCTTCTAAAAAAATAGTAAAACTAAAAGTAAAATAGGTACAGATTGAAACCTGGTGACATTAATAACTGCAGACAGTAACTGTGAAATTGAGAACGTAACAACACAGGCTAAAATAATGTTTCAAAGAATGAAAAAATATTTCATGTAATCAATCACTAACACTAAAAGTGAGGGGGGGGGGAACGCTTCAGTTTTATATTGAACCAATTTTGTTTCATGGATGTGAAACATGGACAGTCACCAGGGAAGCAGAGCGCCGCCTGGAGGCTGAGGAGATGTGGTTCTTTAGAAGAATGCTAAACATACCACGAGCAGCGAAGAGATCAAACTAAGAGGTCCCGAAAGAGGCAGCAGAAGAAGAAGAAGAGAGATAAGCAATAATAAAATTCAGGAAGACACAATCAAAATTCAGACTAAATGTCATGACAGTAGATGGCTTGGGATATTTGATAACAGCAGGGAAGATAGAGGGCAAAAGAGAACGAGGCAGACAAAGACAGAAGATGATAGATGAACTGATGAAGTAGCATGGAGAAAGATCACAATTCCAGCTTATAATCAACACCTGGAACTATGAGAAAGCATGACCACCAACGTCTGTCGGCACTTGGTAGGACACATTGAAGAAAATACGAAGAGCTAGTTACTTTTTAGTGGTTTATTTCAAAGTTTTCGTATTTCACACTTTCTAAATATGTGCAAACATGTATGAGGAGGTCTTGCTCTATTTTTCACGGAGTAAATTCTAGTGACAAAAGCCATGGAATATGCCCTTTGTAAAATTCGTGATACAAGTTAGAATTTTAAAATTATTATGACATCGAATATCATGGAGTTACTGGGAATTTCTTTTTTTTTTAATTTAAAGATTTTGTTTTTAACGCGAAACTTTGTTTTGCTTTTAAATTTGGGACTTCAGATTAAGGCGACCTGGTTAGCTGAGTGGTTAGGCGATCGGCTTACTAATCAGGTGGCACCGGGTTCAGTCCCAACAGTGAGATTTTTTTGTTCTTCTGCTACACACCGAAAAAGGCCCCGGGGTTCACTCAGCCTCTAAAAATGGGTACCAGAGAAATCTGGGAAGGTAAATGCAGTCAGGCGTGATACTGACCACATCACACTTTCATATGCCGAAGGTCATGGAAAATACGGGCATAACACCGCATTCCCCAGTATGCCTTAATGCCACGGAAACTGGAATTTTACCTTTAACTTTCTTCAAATTAACTCTGAGGCTACCATTAGCCGCTTAGAAGGCTTAGAAATCTGACAAAGAAAATAACCCCAACAATTTGGTTTTCTTCCATAGCTGGCAGTTCGCCCTAACCTACTCGCCATCAGAGACAAAGCTTGTGCCTCAACACACTCACGGAATCCGCTGAAAAGAACTTCTTGTTTCCGGTTTCATGGAGAAAGAAGAGCAAGAACTACAGCAGATAGTAATTTTGTAAAAGACCACTGGTAATCAGACACAAATTTAAACAAAGGTGTGCAATCCAACGCTTTTGAATGTAAATGCTACAGAAGAGCTCTTCAAATATTATGGACTCAAAAAAGAACATATATACTACAAGAACTTAATTTTGAAGAAGGCTGACTAATAAAGAGGATTAGACAGAGAAAACGTAAATATTCTGGACACATTAAACGTCATGATAATCTACAGAAGACCCTTTTGGAAAGGTACATCACGGGAAAAAGAAAGAGAGGAAGACCAAGGCGAAGATGGCTGCAAGACATCGTTGATAATCTGCAAATAGATACATCAGCAGCAGGGCATCCTGCTTATAACCTAGAGGCTTACAGGAGAGCTGTTAGGGAGGCAAAGTTCTGCAAGGGACATGCAAATGACTGACCGACTGACTGAATGATGCAATCAATGAGAACAGGCGTTTGTGGAAATCCCTTGTGGAAGCCCCGTGTGTCTTGAGCATTTAAATGTTCGGGAAGAGAGAGGGAGAGTGAGAGAGAAAGATGTATAAATTTATAAATCCCGCAGACAGTTTTTAGCCATATATATGTATAAAGGACTTAACACAGTTTTTAGCCATCGATAAATGACTTAACATAGTTTTTAGCCAGCTATGAAGGACTTAACAGAGTTTCTAGCCATATATATGTATAAAGGACTTAACACAATTTTTAACCATATATATGTATAAAGGACTTAACACAGTTTTTGGCCACATATAAAAGGCTTAACACAGTTTTTAGCCATATATAAAGGATTCAACACACTTAACATGAGCAGTCTTTATAGCACATAAGATATGTAAATGTTTCCTGTAATTGATTCCGTGTATAGTTATATATTTAGTTTTGTACACCAAACTAGCTCTGTGTATAGTTATATATTTAGTTTTGTACACTAAACTGGCTTCGTGTATAGTTATATATTTAGTTTTGTACACTAAACTGGCTTCGTGTATAGTTATATATTTAGTTTTGTACACTAAACTGGTTTCGTGTATAGTTATATATTTACTTTTGTACACTAAACCGGTTTCGTGTATAGTTATATATTTATAACTTAAATGGGGAGTAAGGTGGTCCGTGCCCCATTAGCCAGGCCAGGCCTGTTACTGTTACTGTTCAATGCACGTTTTCTTGCTCTTTTAGCTCTGCTCCAAGCCTGGAACATAGCCACCGTAACTAGATATCACTGTCACTGCTCCTACTACAAATAACACCCTGCTTTTAGTTCCAGGGAGACAGAACAAGAACAAGAACAAAAGAGAGGTGGGGCAGGGTCTTGGTCAGCTATGGGTCGCAGATTGCAAAATCGGACAACGTCTTCGTTCACTTACCCCCGCACCCCCCCCCCCCCCCCGCCTCAAGAAAAAACGTTTTTATGATGATCATTATTTACTCAGGGAACAGATTACAGCGACCCAGAGCTGATATGCCAGCGCCAGGGTTAGCGACCCATAGCTGACCAAGACCCTGTCCCACCTCTCCGTGGTATCCCCAGTAACAGGCATAGCCTGGCCAACAAGGCAGGGATCGCCATAATCCCCATGGTGGTGGAGTCTGCTAAAGAAGCATTGCACATCCCCTTGCTTTTTAGCTGTACTCCGGGACTGGAAAAGTAGCCGCCGTAACCCGATCCCACGCCGATACGATGCTGTGCCTCATCTCTACAGCATCGGCTGCAATGAACAACGGCTTGTAGTTACAGGGAGTTCGTACAAGTACAAGTTAGCCAGGGAACAAAGACCAGTAAATGATTAGATGTGGCCTTTCCAACAAGTTAACCATCCCAACAAAGTGGCTTTTCCAACAACCCGGTCTTTCCAACATCCTGGCTTTTCCAACAACCCAGTCTTTCCAACATCCTGGCTTTTCCAGTAACTTTGTCTTTCCAACAACATGGTCTTTCCAACATCCTGGCTTTTCCAACAACCCGGTCTTTCCAACATCCTGGCTTTTCCAGCAACTTTGTCTTTCCAACAACATGGTCTTTCCAACATCCTGCTTTTCCAACAATCCAGTTTTTTTCCAACAAGCTGGTCTTTCCAACAACCTGGCTTTTACAACAACCTGGTATTTCCAACATCCTGGTATTTCCAACATCCTGGCTTTTACAACAACCTGGTCTTTCCCACAACCTGGTTTTTCCAACAACCTGATCTTTTCAACATCCTGGCTTTTCCAACAACCTGTCTTTCCAACAACCTTTCTTTCCAACAACGTGTCTTTCCAACAACCTGGCTTTTCCAACAACCTGATCTTTTCAACATCCTAGCTTTTCCAACAACCTGTCTTTCCAACAACATTTCTTTCCAACAACGTGTCTTTCCAACAACCTGGCTTTTCCAACAACTTGGTCTTTCCAATAACCTGTTCTTTCCAACAACCTGGCTTTTCCAACAACCTGGTCTTTCCAACAACCTGGCTTTTCCAACAAAACTCATAACTGCAAGGAAAAAAAAGGTAAGCTTAGAAGCTAAATCGGAATAAAAACTGACCCAAAAAATGTCCCAACAAAACCCCAAGAAAAACACACGTGAAATCTTATTTAACAGATCAACAGAAGCTAAAGATAAGAAGGAGAGAATCAGAGGGAAGAACAAGAGCACTAGTTAGAGACGTGGTATGCCGTTCTCATAGATGTCGCTTGACTTGCCGTGGCTCCAATGATAAGTGTCCTTTCTGTGCATCCATAATGAAGGTAGACAGAGGTGTATGGTTCAGTTTTACAACAACAAAAACAAGATAGAAAGAGTGAGGAAAATTGGCAGAAACAAGAATGACAGGAGGTAAGATGAGTACGTATAAATGAAGAACATACAATATTTTGGCAAAAAGCCTTTTCCAAGGATCACGCACAAAAACAACACAGCAGATAAATGTATGCCTTACTTTCTTACAAGGGGGATACTAAAAAAGATAAGTGTTTAATTTTCATCTATTTTTCATGCTTTTATCTGTTGTGTTGGTTGTGTGTGTGGTCTTTGAGAAAAGGCCGTGTTCAGTTAGACATGGGTCCATCTTCCTACCTTCACTGAGGGAGTGAAGATGAGTGCGCTAGAGTGACGGTACAAGAGATAGCTATAACAGGTCAAGACCCTGTCCTAACTCCCCAGCGATATTCCCAGTAACAGTCTCCGGTTGGCTAACTGGAAAGGGACCGCTACGGTGTCCACAGCGGTTGAGTCTGTGAGAATTCATTGCACGTTTTCTTGCTCTTTTTTTTTCTATTACTTCTTCTCCAGGTCTGCAATATAGCCACCGTAACTGGGATATCACTGTCACCGCTTCTACTGCAAATAACACCCTGCTCTTAGTTCCAGGGAGACAGAACAAGAACAAGAACAAATTCTAATCACCGCAATAATTTCCTTTTCCTGAGCAGGTTGATCCCCTTCCAAAAAAATTTGCACGAGATTTATTTTAGCCGTCCAAACCGCGTTCCAGCGCCGGGAGAAATCCAAAGTGCTTTTTTTTTTTTGGACGGCCACTTCGACTCTCGGCTGCTCACGCTTTGGTGCTTGGGGCCGTCTTTGTGGCCTCCCACCAGCCGTCTCAAGTGATAGATGATGACGACTGGAAGGAAAGTCATTCACTTTAAAGTTTTTCTTAAGGAAGAAAAGAGAAACGCCATAGCCATTTTGACGCTGGTTACATATGGCTACGGCGATGCCTGTGCTGGCTAAATGCTAGGACTGTTGCCGTGAATACCAGACATTCAGTGAAGTCCAAAAAGTGCACGACCCGAGCCAAAAGGCAGGATTCTAACACTGTTCGTATAAACTTCTCCAGGAAATAGAACTGCTAAAAGAGTGGATCAAAAGAGGTAGGAATATGTGGTTAGCGACGAAATCCTCATGTAAGTCTGGTTAGGAAGGCATCGACCCACATTATGCTCTCCGTGGGTCAAGGAAAAGCCATGGAAATAAATCAGATTTAATCGTCCTTTTTGTTATCGTTGATCTCATTCATCGCGCAGGGAAGCAAAGAGCTCTTCTAGGTAATTTTATAATAAATGAAACGAGAAGAACAATGTTATCAAAGAATGAATAGGCATTTTATGTAGAGCTGTCTAATGTGAGGAAAATGAGACAGAAGGTGGGGGGAGGGGGAGGGAGAAGAGAGAGAAGGGGCGGGGTTGAAGGGGGGGGGGGGTTACTCATGCTGAATGAGATAATGGTCAGGGACCAATAGTTGACTGCTGGCATCAAAGTTGGCGAAAACATAAATTTTGTTGACGAAAATCCGACAGACACAACTTTGGTTTCTAACACACATAAGCAATAATTTATGAGCGCAAGTGTAGCACAGCTGCATCGAAATGGATTATAATGAGGGAAAAAAATCCGTTCCCAAGTTGTTCGTACATGCTGCAGTCAGTCCAAACTGGAGCCTGACACTTGTAATGAGGAATTTCTTTTGTAAAGGAAATTAAATTTTTTGAAGGCGGTGCCGAAGATGCAGAGCCGAAGCTTGAATGACAGAACGGTCAGCGTTCCACAAATGACCGCTTGTTTAAAAGTTGACGAGGCATCGACAAACATGACCCTACTTTTTACTTCCCCCCGTCGCGGAGCCTGTAAACAGATATTAGTCTGCTCGAGCGAATGAGGATCGCAATGGAAAGGCGAACCCGATCTCAAAAATATACCGAACCGAAGTCCGATGTGTTTGGCCGCAAGGCGCGTAAATGGCGACACAATGTAACCAAGGCCCTTTCGATGGCCAACGCCCAAAGAAGACACAGAAGAGGCAATTTTCCAAAACGATGCGCAACAGAACGTGTTTAGTACTCGCATCTCAATGTTTTAACAAAAACAACAACAACAACAACAAATGGAGGAAAAGCTTAATAGAAAAAGCACTGACATCTTTCATGAGCATCATCTGGATTCTAGACTTGGGTGAACTCAACAAAAAAGATTATACAGGCAATTCTCAGGGTGTTGCATGGATAACTGGATACCTTATGCCAAGGCTGAATGCTGAACGACTGCTCTCACTCAAAGTTTTTCCGACAAGCCAGTGTAAGGGATCGCCTGGAACTAGCAAAACCGTTTTGGGGAAACACATGTAAAACATGAGGAAAAAGAGTCGGATTAGACCAAGCCAATTATCAGACTCGGAGGAAAATAAAAAAGAAAACAAGAAATATGTATTTTTTTTCATATATAAAAGAAAAATGGTGTCATTAATACGTTCAGGAGAGATTGGATCTGATACAGAAGCTGTGGGAATGCCATAAAAACTTGGGAGAAAACTGCGGAATTTGTCCAGATTTAGCATGAAAATAACCTACATAGAAATAACCACAAAACAAATAATCAAGTCTTCTACATGATATTTTCTAGGACTGGAAAATGTTATGTTTGAATCATTTAGGTCTTTGTACATCATTTGCAACCTGTGATCTTAGTACATCAGTTACACTCCGTGGTCTCTTCTGTACATCAATTGCAACCTGTGGCCTCTGTACATCAAATGCAACTTGTGGTCTCAGTACACCAGTTACAACCTGTGTTCTATGTAAGTCAGTTACAACCCCTGGTCTTGGTACATCAGTTACAACCTGAGGTCTCTGTACATCAGTTACAACCTGAGGTCTCTGTACATCAGTTACAACCTGAGGTCTCTGTACATCAGTTACAGCATGATCTTAGTCCTTATCTTAACCGTGTCTTAGTTAATCAGTCACAACTTGTGGTCCCAGTACGTCAGTTACAACCTGTGGTCTCTATACGTCAATTACAACCTGTGGCCTCTATACGTTAGTTACAACCTGTGGTCTCAGTACGTCGGTTATAACCTGTGGTCTCTATACGTCAGTTACAACCTGTGGTGTTAGGACATCAGTTAAAGCCTGTGGTTACAGTACATAAATTACAACCTGTGGTTTCTGTACGTCAGTTACAACCTGTGGTCTCTGTACGTCAGTTCCCCCCCCCCCCCCCAGTGACTTCGCTAAATCAAGTACACCTTATGGTCTCAGCTCATCAGTTACAACTTGTAATGCTCGCTTCACTCAAAGGTGGAACAAAGTCTAGCTATATTATGTACAGAATAAAGCTTTCCAGGTATTTTTTCCTGTTGTTAAGTTTCCTTTGTCTCATAATCGGCCGAACTGTTCGAAATTTTTTAAAGGGCATCATATATAATAAAGGAGTGCTATAAATGTTTATAATTGCGTTAACAGAGTTTCGCAATAATCGGAAACACGTATACCGAGATTTACATAAATATACGTATAAAAGAAAAATCTGTCGCGAGAACATGAGACTTCGCCCCAGTTTAAAACAAGTCAGCATAAGAAATTGCTAATAAATTAATTCATTTCTTACAGTGTGCGCCAACAGCTGGCGATAGTGCTCCTCAGCTTGGAAGCTATCCTTGGTATTCCTGGTTTGTTTTGTTGCTTTCTCCGTGCACGTTTTTCAGTATATTAAAATATATTTCGTTTTAAGGCTCCCTCGCTTCTTTTTTCCTTGACTTTTTTTCAGTGATTGCCAGATTTTGTAATCTCTGCCGTCTTATGATAAAGTCTTAAGCAGATATTATAAGATTTTATAATCAGCTTCGGCACCTCTCAGTTTTCATAGATGCCTTTCTTCTTCTTCTTCTTCTTCTTCTATCTCTGCAACTCCGAGCTGGTGTTCTTTGCAGTCGATGCGGTGAAGATGTTGACGTACAGCATCGTTCGGATTGAAGCGGGTTATGACGACTTTTTTTTCAGTCCAGTGCTTCCAGTAGAAAGCTGATAGTGCGCAGTATTTTTTGTAGCAGACTCTACCGCTGTTAAAACTATGGCGATCCCTCCTCCGTCAGCATGGCTATATCTGCTACTGGGGGTGCCAAAAGAGAGATGAGACAGGGTCTTTATCAGCTATGGTTCTCCAACCCTGACGCTAGCATGCCAGTTATTGGCCGCTGGCTGTCAAATACAACAACGTCTAAATCTCTCACAGCTGCCATTAAAGAAGAGGTTATAGCAGTCTAAAAACCAGAAGGAAAAAGAGTCCAGAAGTTGGGCTTGGAATGTTAGAAACATACTAGGACCAGGAGAGTCGTCAATGCAGCTGTTACCTTTTTTTTTTAAAAATTATTTTGTTTTCAAATCTATTCCCCATAACATTTGCAGTCCGCAGGGACGTGAAGTGTTAGTGTTTTCACATTTCCAGGGCCACTACAGCATTTGAGGTAGAGATGTGAAGTGTTAGTGTTTTCACATTTCTAGGGCCACCACAGCATTTGAAGTAAGGTCGTGAAGTGTTAATGTTTTTCACATTTCTAGGGCCACTACAGCATTTGAGGTAGAGATGTGAAGTGTTAGTGTTTTCACATTTCCATGGCCACTACAGCATTTGAGGTAGGGATGTGAAGTGTTAGTGCCTTCACATTTCTAGGGCCACTACAGCATTTGAGATAGGGCTCCTAGCGCCTGTCCTCATTGTTTTTGTTTTCCTGTGGAAATTCCAGGTCCCCAATTCTATTTTTAGGCTGGGTTGACCCCGATGCCGGTCGGTCCCAAAGAATTCTTCGCCCCCCCCACCCCCACTGTTTTTAACCCATTGAGTAATCGAACCAATGACCTTCTGATGGACAGACAAGTGCACTAACCACTGAACCACGGTGGCACCTTTGGGGAAGTTTAAAAAAAAAGTGAGTAAGAACTGAGACATCCAGGGACAAGAAACAGGGGCGGGTCTTTGGGGACATGGAGGTGAACAAGAGACTTCTCAAGCTCGAGAAGGGCCAAGGTAAACTTGTCAGGGGGAATATAGCATCTCTGGCTGGACACGAACTACCGGCCTCCGCTTGAGAGACCAGCCTGCTATCCACTGTGCCACTCTAACAGAAGAAAAGTAACTCCTAAAAGTCTACGAATATTCTCTCTCTTTCTCTCTCTCTTTCTCTCTCTATCTCTCTCTCTTTCTTTGTCTTTCTCTCTCGCTTTCTCACTCTATATCTATCTCTCTTTCTTTGTCTTTCTCTCTCGCTTTCTCCCTCTGTATCTCTCTTTCTCTCTCTTTCTTTTTCTATCTCTCTCTTTCTCTCTCCTTTTCTCTCTCTCTTTGTCTCTCTCCCTCTTTCTTTCTCTCTCTTTCTCTTTTTCTCTCTCTTTTTCTCTCTCTCTTTCTCTCTCATTTTCCCTCTTTCTCTCTCTCTTTCTCTCTCTCTATCTTCTTTCTCTCTCTATCTCTCTCTTTCTCTCTCTTTTTTCTCTCTATTCTCTCTTTCTCTCTCTTTTTTCTCTATGTGTCTTTCTCTCTCTCCTTCTCTCTCTTTCTCTCTCTTCCCTCTTTTTCTCTTCTCTTTTTTCCTTGTTTCTCTCTCTTTCTCTCTCTCTTTCTCTCTCTGTCTGTCGGTCTCTCTTTCTCTTTCTCTCTCTTTCTCTCTCTATCACTCTTTTTCTCTCTTTCTCTCTATCTCTCTTTCTCTTTCTCTCTCTCTTTCTCTCTTTCTATCCCTCTTTCCCTCTCTTTCTCTCTCTCTTTCTCTCTCTATCCCTCTTTTTCTCTCTTTCTCTCTCTCTCTTTCTCTATCTCTCTCTATCTCTCTTTCTCTCTATCTCTCTTTCTCTATCTCTTTCTCTCTGTCTCTCTCTTTATCTCTCTCTATCTCTCTTTCTCTCTCTCTTTCTCTCTCTTTTGATCTTTCTCTCTCTCTCTCTCTCCCTCTCGCAAACACATACAAAATTAATGACGCTGAAAATCAAGAAAAGATCAAGAACAGTGAGGAATGTCTTGTCTCCAGCAGTGAGCTGCAGAAAACTGCTGATTTTAGCAGCTGTGTAAAGAAGAGAAAGAAGAAGATGATGAACAAGAAGAAGAAGAAGAAGAAAATCAATGCGTAGTTAAAGTGTTAAACTCTCTGTTTTCAACAGTGGGATATAAAATTGTTATTATGAGAATATACACAAAGTTTTAACCCTTTGGGAGTGAAGATGGCAGTGCTAAGACCATGATGTACCTCTCTGTTGGTGTTCACAGGGGGCAAAGACGCTGTTTGTTATAGCAATAAACGACACAAAGCTGACATGTTATCCTTCAAAGCTAGCGACCCATGGCTGACATGTTATCCTTCAAAGCTAGCGACCCATGGCTGACATGTTATCCTTCAAAGCTAGCGACCCATGGCTGACATGTTATCCTTCAGGGTTAGCGAACCATAGCTGACCAGTGAACCTGTCCCATCTCTCTGTTGGTACACCCAGTAACAGGCCTAGCCTGGCTAACAGGACATGGATAGTCATGGTCCTCTTGATGGTGGAGTCTGCTAAAGAAGTAATGCAAGCCTCCTGCTTTTTAGCTGCACTCCATGAGTGGAAAACCTAGTCAACGTAACCCACTCCCAAACCGACACGATGCCGTGTCTCAACAGCTTCACAGCATCAGCTGCACATAACACCAGCTCCAGGTTTCAGCGGGACTGAAGAAGAAGAAGGGAAGGAGGAGGAGAAGGAGGACGAGGAGAAGAAGAAGAAGAAGAAGAAGAAGAAGAAGAAGAAGGAGAGGAGAGAAGGAGAGGAAGAGAGGAGGAGGAGTGGAGAGAAGAAGAGAGAAGAGGAGGAGGAGGAGAAGAAGAAGGAGGAGAAGAGAGAAGAAGAAGAAGGAGAAGAAGAAGAAGGAGGAGGAGGAGGAGAAGGAGGAGGTGGAGAAGAAGAAGAAGAAGAAGGAGGAGGAGGAGAAGAAGAAGGAGGAGGAAGAGGAGAAGAAGAAGAAGAAGGAGGAGGAGGAGGAGAAAAAGAAGAAGAAGAAGAGGAAGGAGGAGAAGAAGAAGAAGAAGAGGAAGAAGAATGTAGCCAGTAAAAGTCTGAGCCTGATTAACCAGACAGTGATATCTGGCCCCTAGGATGAGAAGACAGAGCAACAGTTTTGCCAAGAAACAGTGGGCCTTAATTCCATTCTGGGTCTGCGAGCCAGGTTGATACAACCCACTCCCTATCCAACACGATGCTTGTGTGCATCGACACCTTCACATATTTGAGTGCACAGAACATACTGCTCGCAGTTCCAGAGAGATAGAACAAGAACAAATGAAATAAGATTTTAACCCTTTTTTCAAAGCAAGAAATGTTCGGTACAACAACTACAGATTACTTCCACTTTCCTACTAAAGATCATTTCTTCTAGCAGTAATATGATTGTGAATGATTAAATTATGATTGTAAATGATTAAATTACGGTTGTAAATAATTAAATTATGATTCGCATTCATTCATTCATGTGACATGTCCTTTCCAGAACCTTGTCCCTCTCACAGCCTCCTTGAATGCAGTAAAGTCTTGGTCAAGTTGACCAGCGTCTCGTAGTGACACATTCAGACTTTCTGTGATGTCCTGAGCCCACATGCGGCAAGGTCGTCTCTCTTCTCTTTTGCCGGGCACTTATGCCTTCTACTGTCAGTCTGTCCAAGCTTTTGTGTTTCTTTATGTCGCCGAAGTATCTCATCTTTCTACACACATATGACACAGAACTAGCTATCAACACTTATGCCTTCTACTGTCAGTCTCTCCAAGCTTTTGTGTTTCTTTATGTCGCCGAAGTATCTCATCTTTCTACACACATATGACACAGAACTAGCTATCAACACTTATGCCTTCTACTGTCAGTCTCTCCAAGCTTTTGTGTTTCTTTATGTCGCCGAAGTATCTCATCTTTCTACACACATATGACACAGAACTAGCTATCAACACTTATGCCTTCTACTGTCAGTCTCTCCAAGCTTTTGTGTTTCTTTATGTCGCCGAAGTATCTCATCTTTCTACACACATATGACACAGAACTGGCTATCAACACTTATGCCTTCTACTGTCAGTCTCTCCAAGCTTTTGTGTTTCTTTATGTCGCCGAAGTATCTCATCTTTCTACACACATATGACACAGAACTAGCTATCAACACTTATGCCTTTACTGTCAGTCTCTCCAAGCTTTTGTGTTTCTTTATGTCGCCGAAGTATTCATCTTTCTACACACATATGACACAGAACTGGCTATCAACACTTATGCCTTCTACTGTCAGTCTCTCCAAGCTTTTGTGTTTCTTTATGTCGCCGAAGTATCTCATCTTTCTACACACATATGACACAGAACTGGCTATCAACACTTATGAACAAAACATTCAGCACGGACTTGATCAAGACTCACTTGTTGATGGGACGTGCACAAACAATATCATAGACGGTTCTAGCCACTTTTAAACATTAAACATAAATGTCTACATATATCTACATATATGATTATGATTATTGAATTTACCACTCAGCAGAAGTTAGAATCAGAATTGCAAAAGCAGCATCGATCTTCAAGAATCTTGAGAACATATGGAATTCAAAAGTTATAAGCACGAAAACCAAGTTACACGATAATTAGTGTATAAGTATATAACTATACACGAAGCACTGCAGTAAAGCTGTGATATCAGAATGTATAAAACAGGAAAAAGTAGGAGCAGCTTTATTATTTAACGATTACAAAGTTGTGACGTTTCGGCGTGAGCCTTAATCATACAAAAACATACAGGACGAAGAAGTAGAGAGAGGAGATAAAGTATAGATTCACATGAATGCTATTTAAAATTTTTAAAAAATAATTTTTTTTCTAAAGAGTACTTAGCTGTAAATTGTAAGGTGTGGCTTGTCCGGCGGTGTGTGTCAGGAATGGATTTAGTAGAACGTGGAGACTTTAAATAGAGACCTGTGACATGTGGTCGGTGGGTTGTAACTGGGGGTGGTGGATGGGGAACCGGGGAAGGGAGAGAGAGTGTGTGATGCAATACTGACCTAGCTAGGAGAAGTTGAAACAGATGATTGGGGAAGAGGGGTTGCAGAGTGATGCTGTGAGGAAGTTTGAAAAGTAAGATGGGGTGGACTTTGTGGAGAGGTACTGTAATGATAGAAGAGAATGTTACGTGTAACTAAACAGCGAGTTTAACCCATGTGGTTCCAGCGTCCCATAATTTTGAATGCAGCGGTTCTCAAGTGCCAGGCGGCTTGTGTCATTTGCGTGACATAGTTTGATGGCTGTTACCAGAAAGCCAGATTTGCCTCTGTGGTTGGGGCCATTGAAATGATTTGGGACTGGTTTCGAAGCATGCTAGGTGATGTCGTACATATGTTTTTGCATGCGGTCCCCTAATCTGAGGCCAGTCTCACCAATATATGTTATCCTGCATCTTTTGCAAACGATGACATATATCACATTACGGGACTCGCATGTGAATCCCTCATGAAGGGTGAGGATACTTTTGGGAAAGGTGATTGCTTTCGTTTCCCAGACTACAGGGCAGGTAACGTAGTCACACCTTACAATTTACAGCTAAGTACTCTTTAGAAAAAAAAATTTTTTTTAAATATACACATAATGACGTCGCGTTTCGTGACAGTAAAAATAAAGGTCTCAGCCTGAACAAAAATAAGACTGAAGTGATGGTCATCTCAAAGAAAAGATTACCACCAAAATATAGCATTAACATCGATGGCACAAATCTGAAACAAGTTGATACATTCGAGTACTTAGGAACAATTATAACAACTGATGGGAAATGTCACAATGTAGTAAAAGCAGATGTGCTCAGGCCAAGTCAGCATTCCAGAAAATGAGACACATGTTGTGCAACAGATCAGTATCAATGGAAACAAGATTCTGAGTACTTAAATGTTGCATCGAGCCAGTTTTGTTTTAAGAGTATGAAGTATGGTCCATGCATAAGAGAGTATAGCAAGAAATGGAGGTCATGGAAATGCGGTTTATAAGAAGGATGTTGAAGGTACCATGAAGGTACCACGAAAACCAATGAAGAAGTCTTAAGAGAGGCTGGAGTTAGAAATCAAATTTACAGCAAAGATCAGAGGCAGACAAGCGAGATTTATAGAACCTTTCCTGAGAAGAGGAAAATTCAAACACACTGTTACAACTGGAAAAATTGAGGGAAGAAGAGACAGGAAGACAGAGAGAGAATTGCTGGATGGGCTGTCAGTGTGGCTAGGAAGAAAGTCACCGGCGGATCTCATAATCAAGTCTAAAGACAGGGAAGTGTGGAGAGAAATGATCGCCTACGCCACGTGGCACGGCACTTAGAATAGAATAATGAACTGAAATGACTACAATTTTACATTGAACACAAAACTCTCAGTTGTGACAAGACTTACATAAATGCAAAACTTACATATATAAGTGACTCGGACAGAGATCATTGCATAACATCCTTTCTTGCCACAATACAGAAATACTCAGTTACTGAACAGAAGACTTCACAGTCACATCCATATGGAAAAACGAAAGTTCCCTCACGATAGCTGGCTATGGCCTAAAATAAATCAGAATCTACCCATGATTCAAATCCTTATCTGAAAGTAATGTTTCGTTTCGCTTTCGTCGCGGCCAACAAATGAAACGAAACAAAACATATTCACACAACTGCTATTCTTCTTTTGATTTTAACTGCGCAGTCGCCATTGATATTGATGACTGAACCTAGATATTCAAATTTATTTACATTTTCAAGCTCTTGATCGTCCAATCTAATTTTGGATTTGCTTCTCATTGTATCAGTTATCATTACTTTGGTTTTGTTGGTGTTTAGAAAGAGGTTCTGAGCTTCACTGTGTTTTTCGATTGAGAGAATCAACTGTTGCAGTCCTCCGTGCTTGACAGAAGGACAGTATCATCGGCGTATCTAATTTCTGGAATCCGGCCCCCCCCCCCCCGCACCCCCTCAAATGTTGAAAGAGTCAAATGTAGCCGTTTCCTGTTCATCTCTTACATTCCACGTGATGTTTTCGGCGTAGATGTTAAACAGCTGTGAAGAAAGGATACATCCCTGTCTTACTCGCTCCTGTACGTCAAACCAACCCGTTGTTTCCGCCATCTACCCTTACCTCTGTTTGCTGATCTTGGTACAGTTTGGCCGATGAGGTAAATTATGAGTGCAAAGCAAAACACAGTGTGTCCGAAATTCGTGGCGCGGTCTGAAAATCATTTGTTTTTACGAGGGTCATACCGAAAGTTGTGAGCAAAAACATTTAAAAAATCAGAATTTATATACTGAGACAATATAAATGTATCACCTTAATCTGCATACTTTGCACTTCATGTAGAGGTCATATGACGTCGCCATCATGTATCACGTGACCAGGTGAAGCAGAAACAAAATAGTTTCGTTTCGTCAAAGTGCTGTTATTGAGTTCCTCGTTAATGAGGAAATCCCCGCTGCTGAAATTCACCAAAGACTTCATCCTGCTTATAGAGATGTGTGTAAGGGTGCTGGCAGTGTTAGGAGGTGGGTGAAACATTTCTAAGATGGAAACTCGAGCATCCAAGATATTCCTCACAGCGGTCGCCCTCTAACTGCCTCCACTGAACGCAACGTGGAAAGGGTTGACGACATCATTAAACAGGACAGACGTGTCACAGTATCTGAAATCGCTGTAAATCTTGGAATAGGACACAATGCAGTACAGGAAATGATTGTAACCCTGGGCTAGGGAAAAGTTTGTGCCCGCTGGCTCCCACGTTTGTTGACTGAAGATCACAAAGCTATGAGAAAAATTCTGCTCGCCGGACAACTGAGGAAATTCAGAACATATGTTGGGAAATTCTTCCACACCCTGCCTATAGCCCTAGCTTGGCGCCCAGTGATTACCATCTTTTAGGTTTTGTGAAAGAACAAATGCGAGGCCATCACTACGACACAGGAGAGAACGTCCAGAAAGAAGTGCAGCTGTGACTTCGGTCAGCTGGAACGGAATTCTACCCGGAGGGTATTTTCAAACTTTCAGAGCGATGGGAAAAATGTGTGCAGAGAAATAGAGATTATGTTGAAAAGGGAAGAAAAGGAATGCAGGTTAAGGTGATACATTTATACTTTCTCTATGTATAAATTCTGATTTTTTAAACAAATATTTGCTTACGACTTTCGGTATGACTCTCTTATAACCTTACATTTTTTTCACATTGAAAAAATACACAAAATGAAAAGTGAAAATCATAAAATTTTTTTACACATGTTTAGTAATTCCGTGTGACTTCCGTTTGTTGCCTTGCAGACATTTAAACGATACTTAAGCTCTTGCCAGACGCGACTGATGGGTCACGTGTTGGAGGGATGACGTTTTGTGTTGCGTCACCGTCACGTGACTAGCTACATATCCGAAACAAAATGCAGTCAGTCAGTCAGTCATTTGCATGTCCCTTGCGGAACTTTGCCTCCCTAACAGCTCTCCTGTAGGCCTCCCGGTTGTAAGCATGATGCCCTGCTGCCGATGCATCCATTTGCAGATTATCAACGATGTCTTGTAGCCATCTTCGCCTTGGCCTTCCTCTCTTTTTCCCATTATGTACCCTTCCAAGACGGTCTCCTCTAAATTCTCATGACTTTTAATGTGTCCAAAATATTTAAGTTTTCTCTTTTTAATCCTCTTTGCTAGCCAGCCTTCTTCAATATTAAGTTCTTGTAGTACGGATATATTTGTTCTTTACAAATGCAGAAATAAAAAAAAACAGTTTCAGAAGCTGTTTAATATAGTGTCTGTATCATGGCTTTCCTGCATTTAGTTCTGGTATTTTTTGAGTTTCAAACTGCACCACGATTTTACTGACAAACTGTAATGTTGAAAAATAATAATAATAATAAAAAAAAAGATCATAGTCAGCAGAACACTGTTCGATCTTTATTGCAGTGTTTAACAGTTTGGCTTGATTTTGTTATGTTGCACGTGGTAAACGCGCTGTCATTAGTGTATAAAGGGTTAACCAGTTTTAAAGTATGCTTGTGCCAGGGATTCAAGAAGGCTGGCTAGTAAAGAGGATTAAAGAGAGAAAACTTAAATATTTTGGCCACATTAAACGTCATGATAATTTAGAGAAGACCGTATTGGAAGGATACATAATGGGAAAAAGAAAAAGAGGAAGACCGAAACGAAGATGGCTGCAAGACATCGTTGATGATCTGGAAATGGATGCAGCAGCAGCAGGCCATCTTGCTCACAACCGAGAGGCCTACAGGAGTGCTGTTTGGGAGGCAAAGTTCCGCAAGGGACATGCAAAGGAATGAATGAATGTGCCAGGGTAGTGGCTCGCCGTGTATTATGTTCTCAGAAGATTCCCCGTGTTTTCTCCAGGGTATTTAACTTTTCAGTTTATGTCGAAACAAGAACTACCTGGGCTTGCTCTGAGCCGGTCATTAACTTTTTAAAGATATAAAGTCTTGTCTCTGTTTTCGAGCGCCAGAGAAGCGCAGCAAATAATGAACAGATTTACGGAGACGATAAGAGTGGGTTGTAGTCTGGTTCTGCCACGCTTCAGTGAGCTCGGTTGTGTAAGAAAACAATGCCACTAGTGTTAAGGTACTGCTTTTGAAACGAACATAGCTGCCTGCAAGGAGAGGCGCAACAGATAATATTCTACGCACAGCTCAGAGTATAGTAGTAGAGAACAGGTGTTCAATATAAAACAGTCACGTGTGTCTAGGACTACGCTCGATTTGAAACCAATCACCAGAAAAAAATGTATATAAAATAACAAACATATGGAAAAATATATACATATAAAATACCAAATATATAACAAAATTATATACATATAAAATAACAAACATATGGAAAAATATATACATATAAAATACCAAATATATAACAAAATTACATACATATAAAATAACAAATATATGGAAAAATGTATACATATAAAACACCAAATATAAAAAATATATACATATAAAATAACAAATATATGAAAGCAAGATATCTGGGACGGTTTTTTTTTAAACATTATTTGACAAAACGACCGATATACGGTTATATTGACTTCCGCCTTTTGGCTATTTTAATCAACAACCCTCACCACACACGTGGTAAAATTATCTAGCAAGCCCATGCGGGCATTAAAAAAAAATATTTGACAAAAGTAATACATGAAACATAAAAGATAACAAGTGCAATGAAAGAGCTTCAGAGGAAAACACTTTCGACGCCACTTTTATACAGCGCACTTTCCGTGACCTTTCCCTCATTCGCTACACGTGCGTGCCCAGCTCGCGGATGCCGCCATTTAATCAATGCGCACACCTCCGACAAGTTATTCGTCTTTTCTCTTGTAATCTACACTAACTCAGAACGTCGTACAGTTGAATAAGTATTGAATCTATACTTGGTCTTTTAACCCTTTGGTAGATGTAACTTTTGTCAGCGCTTTCGCACCGTTTCTTTCCTTCTGGAACCAAGATCAGTCTAACTCGGCACCGAGCAACGTGATTGGCTGGCCGGAGTGAGGCTGTGGTACAGACTCTCTCGTTTTGCAGAACTGTAGGGGGCGCTTTTCTCGCCTCTTTTGGAACTTTTTCACTTGATAATTCGGCGCGTTTCGCCTTTTTGTGGCATTGTTTTGGAGATATACCGTTTGTGATAACACATGGATAGAAGTATTTAACTAAGCTGGTATTCGCAAACTACGAGATATTTTGTTTGTCTATATGCGGAAGAATTTCTATACTTGAATTTCTCTTCCGCTCACAACTTGTTGCCATTAAAACGGAATTTTTCTGCACGGTTTGTGAGCCGTTATAAAAAAAAATAAAGTGTTTTGTTAGTAAGTATTATGTTATTTTATTTACTTCCTAGTTTGAGAACGGAGATGCTGGCCCGTATGCTTAGCATATTTTGGTGTATGTATATGGTGTACGGAAATGTTTGGTTAGGAAAAAAAAATAGTTGTAAGGAAACGGCATACGAAGTCTAAAAATTTTTAAATTCAGAAAATGACTCTCTTACGTTTCTACAATCATTTAGTTTTTTTTTTTAACTTTTTTTTTGGGGGGGAGAGGGGACTCAGTTACGATTACAGGCGTTAGGAGCTAAATTTTATGTGAATATCCGATATCCTTTATACACTGACAGTGGCTGGTGCACTATAATTTGGCACTTGATTTCGTTAACCGAGGAGGCGGTCGGGCAGGGTAATTATATATTAGGACAGGTAGAGGTGAGAGGACATAACACCAAGGAAGAAATCATCATTTCATTAAGAAAAAAAAATTATAATGTGCCTGGAAAGATGTGAAGATGACATCGCCTGCTCTAGGGGGTGGGAACTTGAGCACAGACCATGGAGACTTTCTTCCCGGTTGAGTATTTTGTTGTTTTTTTTCTGATCCTCCGCGGCAGCTGCCAAGTCTAGTTCTTTGTAGCTGACGCTCTGATGACGCTGAGGTACGGATGACGCAGGGGATCACGGTAGTGTGTCTGAAGACTGCGCCAAAGAAATGAGTTCTCGATAGGCTCCGCTACCATGGTGACCACGAAGAGTCCTTTCTGTTAGCAATTTTGGAGGAGCACATCAACCCCCCCCCCCCCATCCCCCAAAACCGCCTCTCCTCTTCTGGATAAGTTGTATTTTTGTTTGAAAACATTTAAGTCTTGGGTCATGAACATTATTTTTTTTATTATTTAGGATAAGGTTTTATATTTAAATAATGGTTTCTGTAAACTTAAATATAAATTGCAATCTGTAGATGAAGGAGATGGATATATAGATGAATTATGGAATTCTTACAGCACAGCCATAATCACAGCTGCAAAAATAAGTGCTGGACTGCACACACACACACACAAAGAAAAGCATTGATGTCGGAAAACACACGGAAATACTCACATGCAAGACGAGCATCCAAATTAGCTATGTTGAATGTAAAGTAGATCTTGGAAAAGATCTGGCGAAAGCAGCATACAAAGAACTAGATAATAAAGTAAAAAGTTCAGCTAAAAGGGATAAAAGAGAATGCATGGACAATGTGGCGAAAGAGGCAGAGAAAGGAGTAAAAACAGGAGACAGCAAAACAGTATATAACATACAAAAGAGGCCAACAGGTACTATTACATCCAAAGAAAGACCAGTCCTTAGCAAAACTGGCACACTATTAACATAAATTAAGACCAAAACCACAGATGGGCCGAACACTTCCAAGAAATACTTAATCGACCACACCCAACCTTGAAATTAACATACCAATCTCACAACTAAATGTCAACCTAGATGAAATTACATTGAACAAAACTGAAACAGCAGTGAATATAATGGCTAACAACAAAGCTGCAGGTGAAGATGAAATAACAGTCGAAATGTTAAAAGCTGTTAACAGTGACAACATGAGCCAACTACACAGAATGTCTAATAAAGTTTGGAAAGAAGAAAAAGTCCCTTCAAAATGGAAGAAATGAATCATTGTTAAAATACAAAAAAAGGCAATATTAGAAATTGCAATTATTGGAGAGGAGTAATTTTACAATCAGTTGTGTCAAAAGTATTAAATATATTCTGAATATAATTTAAGATATAGTGGATATTGCAATGAGAGAAGAACAGGCAGGATTTCGAAAAGGGAGAAGCTGTCTCGACCAGATCTTTACTTTAAGAATAATGCTTGAAGAACATATTGAAAAGCAAAAATCATTAATCCTGAACTTCATAAACTTTAAAAAGGGTTTCGATAGCATACACAGAGATTCATTGTAGAGAATTTTGGGAATATATGGAATACCATCTAAACCTGTCAACATCATTAAGGATTTCTACAACGGATATGCTCGTGCAGTCAACACAGAAGAAGGAATGAGCGACTGGTTCCAGACTGAAACAGGCATGAAACAAGAATGTATACTATCTTCTTTGCTTTTTTTGAATTGCCATAGACTTTATAATGAAGACATGTTGCACAGACAAAACGGGCGTTGATTGGGCGCTTGGTACCCAACTAGAAGATCTTGATTTTGCAGATGATATAATCTTATCAGTGGCAATGTGAATTCGATGCAAGACAACAAAAAAACCCCCAAAAAACAGATACTCTGTCTTCACTGGGTAGTAAAATAGGACTTGAAATTAACAAGGAAATAAATACTGAAACTTCCCATTAATCAAGAAGGACAAATATATGTAGAAGGAACACCTGTTGAAAAAGTAAACCAATTTGGATACCTCGGCAGCTACATAGACCAGGGTGGTGACACCAGAAAGGAAGTTAGAATTAGAATTGCAAAAGCAGAACTGACCTTCAAGAATCTTGAGAACATGCCAATCAAACGCTATAAGCACAAAAAACAAGTTAAGATTTATTCAATTCTCACTCTCATTTATGCATGTGAAAGCTTTAAAACAACTAAAGAAATAGACAACAATTTTTAAAATTCTTTTGAAAACAAATGCCTAAGAAAAATATTCGGTATAAAGTGGAACGAATTCAAGAACAATGCGGAGATAAGACAGATGAGCGAACAACAACCTTTTCCATGGGTAATTAGAAAAAGGAGATGGACATATATCAATCAAATGATGAAAAGAAACAATCAGGGAATCCCAAAACAAGCTATCAAGTGGAACACAACAGGCCGAAGAAAAAGAGGTCGACCACGTGAAACTCTGAAACGGCATTGTTAAGAGAGGCCAAATTAGTAGTCACAAAATCCCTTGATGAGATTGAAAAGCTCGCTGAAAGCAGGGCAACTTGGTGAACTACTTTGCGAGTCTTAAGTGATGTTTAACGACAATGGAAGGATGTAAGATGTAAGAAGATGAAGTCATTAATTTTATTCGCTCACAATTTCCATTTAGTATACACCTGGTACTTCAAGCTATTCATTTAGTATAGATCCAGTACTTTAAGCCATTCTTGTGGTATGGACCTAGTACTTTAAGCAGTTCTTATGATACAGACCCAATCTTTAGTTTGGTTAATCTTCAGCTTTTAAGCCACATCGTCTTGAGAAAATGTATATTGAAACATCTCATTGTAGAGTTTCTTTGCACATCCCTTCGTTTTGCTGAGGTAATCGACTTTCTGGAGACGTAGCATTGTCGACTTTTTACGGAGTACAATAGACACTCTACATTTTGATGATGATGATGACAGCGATATAACCGTTGCTAGAGACAGAGTAAAGAGAAGGGAAAGACTTTGCTTCAAGAGCATCGCCAGAAAGGGTTGTCTGTCGTAGACGTAGTTCTATGGCTGGCTGCGTGCACATCTGAGCTGCTTCTTCCGAGGTCACAAAGTTTCTGAGTGTGGGTGCGTGGAGTTTCCAGGGTCACCGGGTAGGTTTCTTTCATGTCAGCGCCATGCACCTGGTCATCGTACGGACAGAGGTGACCTCGCTGGTCCTGCTACTGGTCTTTATTACTGTTGTAAGCGGTAAGTGAAAGCAATTTTTTTTCTCTTTTTTTTTTTTAGAGAATCAATATTCAATCAGCGATGAGAGTAATACATTACTTCATTTGTAATACACGGGATGCTCGTTTATAGATTAGAATGCTTATGAGAGTGAATTAGCTGATTTTCTCTGCGTTTAGGGTAGTCTAGTCGATACTGACCCTTCTGCTCATCCAAAAGATTATGGATTCAGGGCCTTTAGTTGATCATATATAGAATTAGGTACCTGACATACAAATGTTGAGAAAAAACGTCCACATAGAATGAAGCGCATAGAAACGGACTGCACGCACAGGTGGCAGTGAATGAAGAGAAAACAGTGAATTACCGGAAAGTTCAGTCCAATTAAGTCCATTCTTCTAATGAAGAATTTGGCCTTAGTTTAAAGGGGATAATCCGGACATTTGTTTTTTTTTCTAATAAGACAGTCAAAATGTTAATTATATGTATGAACAAAAAGATTAATGAATAACAAACTATGTGAAATATAAATATAAACGAAATAATTGTTTTAAATAACGATTGCAGTAATTAACTTATCTTGGTAGCTGCAGCCATGAACAGTTAACCCCACCTTCCCCGACCTTTGTCAAAGATTTCTTGAACAAGACACTTTTAAGTCTACGATTTTTTAAAATGACATTTCTTTGACAAGCTGATCATGTGTGAATTAATTAATTTGTTAGTTGTAAATTCGCATGATAAAATTAAATTTCGTAATTTAATGTCGTATTCAGAGTGAAGATAATTTGGAAACAAAGTTTAAGAAAAAGAAATAAACGAAACAAGATCATACAAATAAAACCGTAAATAAACTGACTTATGCATTATTTCTTCTCTTTAAATAAATGGCATGAAAAGGGTTAAAAAGAAACAAAGCGGGCTAATTATAGCTTCATTAAGACTGCATTTTTAAAACGATCAGAATAATTTTATTTTCACATTTTTTTTATATTTTGATTGATTAGTAGTAGATGCTCGTCTTGTCTTGTGTTACTCTTGCTTCTTTTGTATTTAGGATTATCAGTGTATCGACACTTACTGCTAATATAATTTTTAGAACTTCAGATAATTAAATTTTGAGTATCATCAACTAATTTATATTCTTGTCGGTGTTTCTGATGCTGAAATATTGATTGAAAAGATCTTCCAATCCAGCTTCTTCAAAAAAAAAAAAAAACAGAGAAAAATATATCGTCATTGTGCCTGCATTCTTGTGTTGAAAGGTATGCTTGTTGGAAGAAGACATGTCTCTATTGTCATGTCGATTAAGTGAACGAAGCATCTTGTGATCGTCACTTTGAACAAATATATGCTTGTGTGAAGGAAGCATCTTGTGATCGTCACTTTGAACAAATATATGCTTGTGTGAAGGAAGCATCTTGTGTTTGTCATACTGAGTAAATGTATTCTTGTGTGAAGGAAGCATCTTGTGTTTGTCATACTGAGTAAATGTATTCTTGTGTGAAGGAAGCATCTTGTGTTTGTCCTACTGAGTAAATGTATTCTTGTGTGAAGGAAGCATCTTGTGTTTGTCATACTGAGTAAATGTATTCTTGTGTGAAGGAAGCATCTTGTGATTGTCATACTGAGTAAATATATTCTTGTGTGAAGGAGGCATGTTTTGATGTCACACTGCTTAGATATATGCACCCCACGAAGAGTTATCTTTTGATTGTCACATTGGTCAAATGTAAGCCTGCATGAAAGGAAGCATGTCTTGACTGTCACATTATGACGAAATCAAGGCATACCAGTCGCGAGATTTCAGCTCTTTCTCTCCTCTAAAGTACAATAGCCCAGTAAATTGGCGGCCCCATCGGCTGAGTGGTTAGGCTCTCGGGTTTACTAATATGGTGGTACCGGGTTCAAATCCCGATAATGGAGATTTTTTTCCCTAGCGCGCGCACACACACACACACACAGAGGCGACGGGTTCCATCCAGCATATAAAAATGGGTACCAGAGAAATCTGGGAAAGTAAATGTGGCCCAGGCATGATACTGACCACATCGCACTTTCATGTGCTGAAGGTCTTGGAAATACGGGCCTTACACCGTATCCCCATTATGCCTTGATGGCATGGAAACGAGGCTTTTACCTTTACTTTTTTACCTGCTTAGTGCAGTAAATTATGAACATAAAATCTGAATATTTCTCTCAAACAATGAAGTGTGCCGATTCTCAAAATCTACGCTTTCAATCCAATCCATGTTTTAGTTTGTTTTTTTTTTCTACAATTTCATCGAAAACTGCATTCCTATTTTAACCCTTTTCTTCCCTTTGTTTAAAATTCGCTCTAGAGAAACCTTGTTACACGTGCAGGAAACTCTCCATTGTAGAAAGCGTAACAACAACAGCAGCAGCAGCAACAACAACAACAGTAACAACAACAACAACAACAACTACAACAGCAACAACAACAATAGCAACAACAGAAACAGCAACAACAACAACAACATCAACAACACAACTCTCTAGATCATCAGAGGAAGTACCTGTTTTTGTTGTTTCTTAGTAGTTCCTGCCTTCCATACATTTTATATTATGATTAAGAAGGTAAAGTTAAAAATTATATCTACATGAAAATAGAGGCAAATGAAGATAAAGGTAAAATTGGTTTCTACAGGAGATCTTAACTTTTATTTGTATATTCAAATTAGTAGTAGATGCTCGTCTTGTCTTGTGTTACTCTTGCTTCTTTTGTATTTAGGATTATCAGTGTATCGACACTTACTGCTAATATAATTTTTAGAACTTCAGATAATTAAATTTTGAGTATCATCAACTAATTTATATTCTTGTCGGTGTTTCTGATGCTGAAATATTGATTGAAAAGATCTTCCAATCCAGCTTCTTCAAAAAAAAAAAAAACAGAGAAAAATATATCGTCATTGTGCCTGCATTCTTGTGTTGAAAGGTATGCTTGTTGGAAGAAGACATGTCTCTATTGTCATGTCGATTAAGTGAACGAAGCATCTTGTGATCGTCACTTTGAACAAATATATGCTTGTGTGAAGGAAGCATCTTGTGATCGTCACTTTGAACAAATATATGCTTGTGTGAAGGAAGCATCTTGTGTTTGTCATACTGAGTAAATGTATTCTTGTGTGAAGGAAGCATCTTGTGTTTGTCATACTGAGTAAATGTATTCTTGTGTGAAGGAAGCATCTTGTGTTTGTCCTACTGAGTAAATGTATTCTTGTGTGAAGGAAGCATCTTGTGTTTGTCATACTGAGTAAATGTATTCTTGTGTGAAGGAAGCATCTTGTGATTGTCATACTGAGTAAATATTCTTGTGTGAAGGAGGCATGTTTTGATTGTCACACTGCTTAGATATATGCACCCCACGAAGAGTTATCTTTTGATTGTCACATTGGTCAAATGTAAGCCTGCATGAAAGGAAGCATGTCTTGACTGTCACATTATGACGAAATCAAGGCATACCAGTCGCGAGATTTCAGCTCTTTCTCTCCTCTAAAGTACAATAGCCCAGTAAATTGGCGGCCCCATCGGCTGAGTGGTTAGGCTCTCGGGTTTACTAATATGGTGGTACCGGGTTCAAATCCCGATAATGGAGATTTTTTTCCCTAGTACAACCACACACAACCACACACACGCGCGCACACACACACACACACACAGGCGCCGGGTTCCATCCAGCATATAAAAATTGGTACCAGAGAAATCTGGGAAAGTAAATGTGGTCCAGGCATGATACTGACCACATCGCACTTTCATGTGCTGAAGATCATGGAAATACGGGCCTTACACCGTATCCCCATTATGCCTTGATGGCATGGAAACGAGGCTTTTACCTTTACTTTTTTACCTGCTTAGTGCAGTAAATTATGAACATAAAATCTGAATATTTCTCTCAAACAATGAAGTGTGCCGATTCTCAAAATCTACGCTTTCAATCCAATCCATGTTTTAGTTTTTTTTTTTTTTTCTACAATTTCATCGAAAACTGCATTCCTATTTTAATCCTTTTCTTCCCTTTGTTTAACATTCGCTCTAGAGAAACCTTGTTACACGTGCAGGAAACTCTCCATTGTAGAAAGCGTAACAACAACAGCAGCAGCAGCAACAACAACAACAGTAACAACAACAACAACAACAACTACAACAGCAACAACAACAATAGCAACAACAGAAACAGCAACAACAACAACAACATCAACAACACAACTCTCTAGATCATCAGAGGAAGTACCTGTTTTTGTTGTTTCTTAGTAGTTCCTGCCTTCCATACATTTTATATTATGATTAAGAAGGTAAAGTTAAAAATTATATCTACATGAAAATAGAGGCAAATGAAGATAAAGGTAAAATTGGTTTCTACAGGAGATCTTAACTTTTATTTGTATATTCAAATTAGATAGAAAAGGGGTTAACCTTTGTGTGTGTGTGTATGTGTGCGTGTGTGTGTGTGCGTGTGTGTGCGCGCGCGCGCGAATATTGTTTTTTTTCCATGGAAAAACTAAAAAAAAAAAAAAAGGTTTCTTTTTGTCAAGTTCCTAACTTCCTTTTAAAACATGGTGAAACTTATTGGAACTACGGCCGTTGATAGTTACACATCTTAATAATCATAAAATCCGTCCGTCGTATTTCTTTTGTGTCACGTTACAGGCATGTTCTTGTAGTGCCTGGAGTTTGACATTTTAAGTTCATTAATTTTCCTTTCTGCTTTCGATAACATTGCACCGGGGAGCAAGTACATAGACGATCCCATACTGTGGGAACAATTTTGTCACGTACTGGAAACTAGACTTACACACACACGGCGGGATGTTAAGAACAACCTACACACACACACACACACACGGCGGGATGTTAAGAACAACCTACACACACACACACACACACGGCGGGATGTTAAGAACAACCTACACACACACACACACACACGGCGGGATGTTAAGAACAACCTACACACACACACGGCGGGATGTTAAGAACAACCTACACACACACACACACACGGCGGGATGTTAAGAACAACCTACACACACACACACACGGCGGGATGTTAAGAACAACCTACACACACACACACACACACGGCGGGATGTTAAGAACAACCTACACACACGGCGGGATGTTAAGAACAACCTACACACACACACGGCGGGATGTTAAGAACAACCTACACACACACACGGCGGGATGTTAAGAACAACCTACACACACACACACGGCGGGATGTTAAGGACAATGTGATGTGATTACTGTCAAACATTTATGCAGATGCTCTTTGGCTACTGTGGGGTGACGTCTGGATCAGGCATGGTCAGCCAGTTTTGTTCGGCGGGCCAAGAAAAGACTCTCTTCACGCGGGCCAAGAAAATACTCTCTTCACGCGGGCCAAGAAAATACTCTCTTCACGCGGGCCAAGAAAATACTCTCTTCACGCGGGCCAAGAAAATACTCTCTTCACGCGGGCCAAGAAAAGACTCTCTTCACGGGGGCCAAGAAAAGACTCTCTTCACGCAGGCCAAGAAAAGACTCTCTTCACGGGGGCCAAGAAAAGACTCTCTTCACGCAGGCCAAGAAAAGACTCTCTTCACGCGGGTTAAGAAAAGACTCTCTTCGCGTGGGCCAAGAAAAGACTCTCTTCACGCAGGCCAAGAAAAGACTCTCTTCACGCAGGCCAAGAAAAGACTCTCTTCACGCAGGCCAAGAAAAGACTCTCTTCACGCGGGCCAAGAAAAGACTCTCTTCACGCGGGCCAAGAAAAGACTCTCTTCACGCGGGCCAAGAAAAGACTCTCTTCACGCGGGTTAAGAAAAGACTCTCTTCACGCGGGCCAAGAAAAGACTCTCTTTACGCGGGCCAAGAAAAGACTCTCTTCACGCGGCCAAGAAAATACTCTCTTAACGCTGGCCACACACTTTAAAAATGTGATGTTTACGAATGTGTATAAATATCATCAGGTGCCGTGCCGACTGGCCTTGGCTATGATGTTTCTCCATAGTACTCGATCCTTCATGCATGCCATCAGTTCATTTTGTGATCTCCTCTCACACCATCTCGTCGGACTTTCCAATATCATTTCTCTCGGCCTTCCCTTGGCTCTTCTTCCCTCTATTTTCCCTTTTATTACTACATTTTCAATGCCTCATCTTCTCATTGCATGTCATATGAAAGTACATTGTATCTGTCGCATTTTTTGACAAGATTTTTGTTTTTGTTTTTAACAAGGTGTTTTGAAAGAGAGAAAGTTATCTGAAAAAAAAAATGTAAATTTGATGGATAAAATTAGTGCTTTAATCATGAGCTTGAGAAGTTTCTACCGAAGGGTCAAGATGTGCTGGTTTAGATGTTGTGGCCGCTCTGAACTTGTTTTCTAAGTGTTTATCCATTACTCATGACCTTAGATATATGAATATCAGTTTAGAAAATAACTGTTCACATTCGCGAGACCTACCAAAGACTGGAAATAAAATCAGCGTTGTTAAGGTTTGCAGCAAATTATACTTTTTTGTTTCTTTTAAAGGAAGAAACTACTTAGATCAGTTGCCACCGCAATAAAATGTTCGTCCTGGGCCAGATGCGTTCCGCGGGCCAAGGGTTGCCCATATGAGATCTACATGAACTCATTCAAGCTGAGAATATCGTAAATAGAATGTGATTATGACATGGTAAATAAATAAACACATAAATAAGTATTGCCGCTGTTTTCAGTGCCTGTTTTTAGTTAGTTAAAGTAACTATTTTCCTATTTATTTCAGTAGTTAATGTTAGACGCTATAACATTTAATATTGACTGTTTGTGTACATTAACAAATAATTTCAGTAGCTAACTGAATACCAGTAAATGAGTGGTAAGAATTAATAAATACAAGTTTATCCTATCAGTCCCCACACAGGAAAAAAAAAGATGTACACTTCATTGACTTGACTACCAAAGGATGACACAGGTTCAGTGTGTAAGGCTGTCGCATCATCGTAAAGTCCAAAATATTGTAAGCTGAACTAAAGTCCAAAATATTGTAAGCTGAACTAAAGTCCAAAATATTGTAAGCTGAATTAAAGTAAAAAATATTGCAAGCTGAATTGCCGTAAATTGGGGAGAATCTGCCGAGAAAGCGCTCGACCTGATAGTTGTCTTCTCGTGACTGAGTGTTTCTCCGTCTTAAGAGAGTCCAGAGCTGGACTGACAGTTATCCTCTTACTACAGGCAGCCTCCGAGTTATAAACGAGTTCCTTTCTTAAGTCTGTTCGTGAGTCGAGTTTGTACGTAAGTCGGAAACAGTTAGGTACGGTTCGCATCTAACGTTGGTTATACAGTATATAGTATACATGGTACCTTTTTATACTTAGCAAACATTCAAGACACAGATGAACCGCTGTCCACGTGCAATACTTTCATGCGCGTCAAAAAGGCGCCCATATGTTTTTTACAAGTCACTGAATGTAAGTCGAATTTTAAATATAATAAGCTTAGAGAGGGGGTGTACCTAACTTGGGTTGTACGCTCAGTCGGACGTTCGTAACTCGCAGGCTGCTTTATTTGTTTGAATATTATTTTAACGTTTGAAGTAAAAGATAAAGGTAGAATTCTCTGTTTCCATGAAACTAAGGCGTCTTGGAGGGTACATTGTTAGGCCCGTATTTCCACGATCTTCGACACATGAAAGTCTGATGTGGTCATTATCACACCTGACCGCATTTACCCTTTTCAGATTTTTCTGGTACCCATTTTTATATGCCTGGGTGAACCCCGGGAGCTTTTTCGGTGTGTACCAGAAAATACCCCACTTCTGAAACGTGAGCCAGGTACCGCCTGGTCTCTGAGCTAACCAGGCCGCTACGTTTGAAGTACTTAGCTTAAACTTTGTTTTAGGCTAGTCGTGCATACTTTTGCTCTCACACCTGGCTTTAAGAAACAATAGGGGGAAAAAAAAGACAGAATATTCTAGACCAAGTATGTGTCCTGATTTAATTGTTGGATATCCTGATTTAATTGGCGGATGTCCTGATTTAATTGTTGGATATCCTGATTTAATTGGCGGATGTCCTGATTTAATTGTTGGATGTCCTGATTTAACTGGTGGACGTCCTGATTTAATTGTTGGATATCCTGATTTAATTGGCGGATGTCCTGATTTAACTGGTGGATGTCCTGATTTAATTGGCGGATGTCCTGATTTAATTGGTGGATGTCCTGATTTAATTGGTAGATGTCATGGTGTAATTGGTGACTATCCTGATTTAATTAGTAGATGTTCTGATTTAATTGTTGGATGTCCTGATTTAACTGGCGGATGTCCTGATTGAATTAATAAATGTCCTGATTTAATTGGTGAATGTCCTGATTTAATTGGTGGATGTCCTGATTTAACTAGTAGATGTCCTGACTTAATTGGTGGATGTTCTGATTTAATGAGTAGATGTCCTGATTTAACTGGTGGAACTTGAAGACAATTATTTTGTGAACTTCGTATTCCGGCTAGGAATAAAGCCAGGAAGTGGATGAGATATTTTAGGGCAAAAAAAATGTTTTAATTAGATAAAGATGACCCTGATCCATTCCACTGACGACCATATCGATTTACGATCAGTCAGACTACGGCCATACCGTCGTTGATCGATCAGATTGGCCACCGTACCGACTTAACGATCATTCAGACTGACCAAAATTCGACTTAACGATGATTCAGACTGGCCAAAACTCGACTTAATGATCATTGAGACTGACAAAAACTCGACTTAATAATCATTCAAACTGACCAAAACTCGACTTAACTATCAATCGGACTTACAATCATTCAAACTACGACCATACCGACTTAGATCAATGAAATTGACCACCATACCGACTTCACGATCACTCGGACTTACGGCAGTTCAGACTTACGACAAACTCCACATAACTTTATGTATTCGTTTATTTATGCAGGCATTTAATTAGTTACTTATTTTGTTTTATCTATAGCTTGTCTCATTTTTTAAAAAAAGTGTATAAGCATAAAACCGAAACTGACTAATTTATGCATTACTGTATACTAGACCTAAATGTACCTCACTGTTATATGATTTTCGATTTTCTAAAACAGACTTACTATAAGTTTTTCGGAAGTTATCTCATTCGTAAATCGAAGACTGTGCATACATGAAACTTCAGAAATGAAATTCGCACCAACAACTTAAAAATATTTATTAGTTCTAAATCTCAGAAGCTTTATAGTAAGCATGTCTCACTTTAGTTGAATATGACCAATGTCGCAGATGTCAGGTGTTAAACTGACTGTAATTGCAAAGCCGTTTTTTTTTTGGGGGGGGGGGGGCATTTAACGAACGTTCTAAGCCGGATCGGGAGTTGGCTTGGATATTTTATGTTTTTAATGCTGGAATGGAGTCGTGAAGCAGGTTTCCAGCCAAGATTTGGAGATACAGAGGGCTTTTTGCATGTCGCAAGAAACATGATAGTGTTTATAGACACTTTCTACTAACCCCACGTGGTGGAGCACGGAGAGAAAAGTGGCTCGTGTACTCCTGCCATGCTGGAGCCAGTCTCTCAGTCTCGAACAGAACATGTCTACAAATTTATTTTATATATATATATATATATATAAAGGTCATTGTCAACAACTCCGCCATTGCAGTACCTGGAATCTCATCATGCGCGTGATTCTAGTGGACTTTGGACAATAGACTCACCCACGGTTGAGACGGAAGGACTAATTGTTCTGCCCGTGGCATCCAACCAAGGTAAACCAAACAATCGACGATTTCTAGTTTTAACTCCAGTTTGAATTAACTCACTGGAGATGGCCGCTCTTTACTGTTTAAAATAGTCACTTGGAGATGGTCTATCTTTACCGTTTAAAATAGTCATTTGGAAATGGTCTCTCTTTACTGTTTAAAATAGTCATTTGGAGATGGTCTGTTTAAAATATTCATTTTGGAGATGGTCTCCCTTTATTGTTTAAAACAGTATTTGGAGGTGGTCTCCTTTTACTGTTTAAAATAGTATTTGGAGATGGTCTCTCTTTACTGTTAAAAATAGTCATTTGAAGATGGTCTCCCTTTATTGTTTAAAATAGTCATTTGGAGATGGTCTCCCTTTACTTTTTAAAGTAGCCATTTGGAGATGGTCTCCCTTTACTTCACAGTTCAGAGAGTCGTGTGGTATTTTAAAATATTTATTATTCAGCGAGAATGAAAGGCACAATATACGCAATGAAATATGAGCAGTCTCGAAGAAGAATTTTGTAAGATGATACAAAACTACTTCAGCGATCCCTGCATTAATCCAGCGTTTTGCCTTCGGATTCTTCCTCCTCCTCAAACCTCCTCCTCTTTCTTTCTTTCTTTCTTTTTTTCTTTGTTTTTTGTTTGTTTGTTTGTTTGCGTCTTTCTTCTTCTTCTTCTTCTTCTTCATTATTTCTTCCTTTCTTCTTTCCTTCTTTCTTTCTTTCCTTCTTTCTTTCTTCGTTCTTTCTTTCTTTCCTTCTTCTTCTTATAATGGAATTCCATCTGAAAATTTAGTCTCATTTCCTAGCTTTCATGCGCTTCGCACAAGTACTTACGGTACAACTTAATGCTAACACGCATAACTTAGCTTAATTCATGTAGCAACTGAAATTTTTAAAAAGAAGAGCCCAGGAAAGAGACAAATGAAAAAGAGAAACGCTCTAGAGGACTCCTCCCCTCCCCACCACCACCACCACCACAACAACAACAACCAAATGGCAAAATTAATATGTAATAAAACACAATAATAGATGGCCAGGCTGCGTATAATTGCGCAGATACGTACAGAGCCAGTGGAATAGTTCAACCACATCCGTTCGATAATAATATATTTAACAACAGCAACCAAGCACTTGGTCTGGATTAGCTGAAGCTTTTCCTGCCCATTTTCCAGACCTTCTTGGATTACACACACGCACGAGGGGGGAAAAAAAACCTCCTCTCTCATGATGGTAAATGGTGAAACGAACTTGTATGCGTGTATGTGCGACCATTGAGGGAGAGAAAAGAGCATCAATTCAGAAATGCAAATCGCTGAGCAACTGTACATAGCTAGCAAATTATTAATATTTTCTTTCTAACAAACCTCATCAAATAATTTTACATGTACGGAATTTCCATGCATAACTAGAATCGATTATGTCTTTTCACAAAGAGATCAATATTTGATCCGTGGCCCGCGTTCCTGTTGGCCATGCTAATTGTACGCAGCGTTGCAATTTTTTCCCCCTATCTTTCTTGATTAGAAGGAAAGCAAAATACGATTGCGCATGACATGAATTGACCTTGTGTTTGGTAGCAGGAATAGAACGGTACATCACGGCGTTTCAGGGGTTAAAGAGTTTTTTCTTTTTAAATTAATCTATGGACAGCATTAGAAGAGTGCATTCATAATCGTGCCAGATCTTTTTGTTAATGCAGCCCTGGGCTGTTTAGCCGGTGAGAAGGGTTTTCTCAGTTACGACATCTGACTTAGATTTCGATACCTGGCAAGGATTCCGCCATGTAAATAATATATTGGTAAAATCTTGTGATATTTTCTCTGTCGCTCTGATGGTCAGACAAGCTATTGTCTCGTGACTGTGTCATTGTAAATGATTGGTTAGGATGTATTTCTCCATTTATGGCGCTTGAGAACTGACACATTCAGGAATATGGAACGCTGGAACCACATGGTTTGAATTTGAAATTCAGTTACGCTTAACATTCCCCTTCTCTGCAATGATATTCCCTCTGTACTAAGTTATACTCCTTCTTCGCCTGCAACACATATTTCAGTACCTCCTCACAGCATTAGATTACAAACCCTCTACCCCGACCACATTATCTAACCCACCCATCTTCTCTCGGCTAGATTACCGCTGTATCACTCTCTTTTCTTTCCGCACTCCCCACATCTCAAGCCTCTCAGCACTCTTCCGTGTGCAGTTCTGGATGCAACTTGTTACATATCACATCTGAGTACTCCATTTATTCTTTTTTTTAAAATTCCTATTTGTTGTTTAGCGTTCATGCGAATTTATTTTTTATTTTCTTTGCCTATTTCTTTGTCTTTGCCTGCTGTTGTAGCATTAAGATGCAAACCAATACGTTACAGCTGTGCGTGCTCGTTAATTAATAACGCTGTTTCTACTTGTTTTCTTCTCTCTGTTTCTTTTTTTTTCTTTTTTTTTTTTTTGCATTGCGCCCGGCACCGATCTAAAGCCGAGTGGTGCAGAAATGATGCAAAATTTGCAACCGCTACTGGCGACATGAGGTGAAAATTTGAAGGTAATCCTGTCATGCCTTAGAGGCACATAGGGATATGGTGTTAGTGCCCATATTTTCCTTGACCTGTCAGCACAGTAGAGGTTTATATGGTCAGTATCACGTCTGGTCGCCTTTCCTTCCCCGACTCCAGAAGAAGCCGGGTACCCATTTCTACAGCTGGGTGACTGGGATGCCTCCGGCCGGATTCGAACCCACGAATTTCGCCATGAGAGACCAGTGCAGTAACCACTTCGCCATTCGTATGGTCGAAATTATGAAGTAGGAAATAATTTTATCGTGGGGGTCGAGCATTTGAACATTTGATAAAAATCCTTTTCTTTCTGTCCACTTTGAATGAAGGGGTTTTGAAGATAAGTTATAATCGCTAATTTTAACCGTTTGGTCTTTGCTGAATTATTTTTCCCCAACATACAATTACTTTTCTTTAATACACTGACAATAACGTACTTTAGTTTTGTGCCTAGTCTTGCAGACGGATGAAGTCACGACCGACGCTTTTAATAACGCCAGAGAAGACGATCTCGTTCTGTTCAAGACGAGCGATAATCTAATCTTTATTTGCGTTTTTCTTTTTTATCTCAAGAACGTGCTTTGTTTTTGAAGGGAAGGATACAAGATGCTGGATGTTATAAATCTTTTTTTGTATAATGCCCAGAAGAAAGATTTAATTTCTTAGCCCTCTAACTGGAGAGGCTAAGACTCTGTCCTTTTCAGCAATCAGCGACCCATAGATAACATGCTGGGATCGGGATTGCCAAAACATAGCTGACCAAGACCCTGCCCCATCTCTCTTAATACCTCCAGTAGCAGACCCAGCTTGGCTAACGGGGGACAGGCATCACCATAGTCCAAGTGGTCGCGGAGTCCACTAAAGAAATACTGTACACACCCCTGCTTTTCTTTTTTTGTTTATTCTATTCGGGGAGTGAAAAAAATAGCAGCCATAACGCGCTCCCAATCCGACACAATGCTGTGCCTCAATATTTTGACAGTATCGGCTGCAAAGAACATCAGCTTGCAGATCCAGGAACATAGAAGAGAAGAGAAGAGAAGAGAGGAGAGGAGAGGAGAGAAGAGGAGAAGAGAAGAGAAGAAAGGAGAGGAGAGGAGAAGAGAAGAGAAGAGAGGAGAGGAGAGGAGAAGAGAAGAGAAGAGAAGAGAAGAGAAGACATAGGGAGTGATTCTGGGTAGTCTGGATTGAAAAAGGAAGACTTAGGCCTAGGACAGTCAGATCCTCTGTTCCTACGCGAAAATTGCCTCCATGCATTAAAAAAAAACTTAATTTACCCCGGTTTATTACCAGTTAATAAATCGAATTATCCTTCATAAATCTCACATTAGAGTTTAAAAAAAGAGGCAAAATGTAAAAACATAACAGCTAAATAAAAGATAAAAGACAAATAGAATAAAAAATTGAATTCAGTAAAGATCTTCACTTTCTAAACAAAAAAAAAAAAAGGATATGAAAAGTTAAGAAAATAGGAGTTCCCGTATAACTTTCCGTTTTTTTTTTTTTTTGCTAGAAAGTAGTAAAATGATGATATGATTACTATAATGATGACAAGATTACTATAATAATGACAAGATTACTATAATGATGACAAGATTACTATAGTGACGACAAAATTACTATAGTGATGACAAGATTACTATAATGATGACAAGATTACTATAATGATGACAAGATTACTATAATGATGACAGGATTACTATAGTGATAATAAAATTAGTTTAGTGAGAAAGGTGTAGTTCTGGGAGCTTGAAAACAATGTAAGACGGACGTCATAGATGGAAACAAAGAGAGACTGAGATATAAATCATGCCAACCACGGAAATGCAGAAAGAATAGAAATGGAGGAGGGAATTGGGGAGAGGAGGGGTAGGGGCGGCTGGATTTAGTCAGTGTCGGAAATAAGTTTTAGTGGAGCTGGAGTCGAAGTCGATAAATCGGAAGTAATTTTAAGTGGAGTCATGGACAGGAAGTAATGTTATGTGGAGTTATGGACAGGAAGTAATTTTAAGTGGAGTCGTGAAATATGAAGCTCTTTTAAGTGAAGTTGTGGAGCTGGAAGCAATTTTAGAGGGAGTTTTGGAGTAGAGAGCAATTTTAAGTGGAATTGTAGAGTAGGAAGCAATTTTAAGTGGAATCGCAGAGTAGGAAGCAGTTTTAAGTGGAATCGCAGAGTATGAAGCAATTTTAAGTGGAATCGCAGAGTAGGAAGCAATTTTAAGTGGAATCGCAGAGTAGGAAGCAATTTTAAGGGGAATCGTGGAGTACTAAGCAATTTTAAGTGGAATCGCAGAGTAGGAAGCAATTTTATCGTGGGGTCAAGGATTTGAAGAATAAGCAATTTTATAGTGGGATCAAAGTTGTGAAGAAGAACCAATTTTATCCAGGGGTCGAAGTTTTGGAGTGAGAAGTAATTTATCGTAGGGTCGAAGTTGTGAAGTAGGAAGTAATTTTATCGTGGGTTCAAAGTCGTGAAGTAGGAAGCATTTTATCGTACCGTCGAAGTTTTGGAGTAGGAAGTAATTTTATCGTTGGGTCGAAGTTGTGAAGTAGGAAGTAATTTTATCGTGGGGTCAAAGTCGTGACGTAGGAAGTTTTGAAGTAGGAAGCGATTTTAAGTGGAGACGATTGAAGTATATCGTTTATGAAGAAAACAGATTCATAATTATGAGTCTGAGATGAACAACAAAACAATAGATAGGAGAAGTGGCAGTGGAAAGATTTATGTCCCGATTCTAGTCTTGGCTCTATTAAGATACAAATAAACGGCAGTAAAAGAAAGAAAAAAATCATGATCGCCAATCCTTACTCCCAGAATTTGATAACGATGATGATGATTGATAATGTCTTCTTCTTCTCCTTCTTCTTCTTCTTCTTCTTCTTCTTCTGCTTCTGCTTCTATCTCCTTGGACTGCGAACTGTTGTTCTTTGGAGCCAAAGCGATAAACATGTTACGGACTGCAGCGTATCGGATTGGGAGCGGGTTACGGCTGATTCTTTTTTTTTCAGTCCCTAAGTGGAATCTAAAAAAGAAACAGGGGGTGTGTAACACTTCTTTAGCTGACTCCACCACCACTGTAATATGACGATCACTGCCCCCTCTCCCTTTAGCCAAGCAAAACCTGTTACTGGAGGTACTAATGAGGCAGGGTCTTGGTCAGCTATTATTCGCCAAACTTGACTCCAGCATGTCCGTTATGGGTCGCAGACTGTCAGTTCGCATAGAAATCGCTGATGACGATAACGATAAACATCTTGAAATAAAGATTACCAGTCTCATCAGCTGAACGACTGGAGAAACAGTCATCAAAGACATAATGATGCAACATGCACCAGCATATTAACTTCATGGAGTGTCCACTTATGGGGAAAATTTGAGCCCACATTTTCGTGATCAGAGCAAGTTGAAAGGCTCTGTCAGAATTAATCGTTAAGATGCATTTTTTTTGGTGAGTATATGTTAAACACGTAATAGTGGGTGTTTTTTTTTTCAATTTCTGAAGAAACAAAAACCAGAAACTAAACATTACATGTTGTACATTGTAAGAAGATGGAAAGTTAAGAAGCTGAGACTAGCGATTTGTACTTGTACTTGTACGAACTTCCTGTAACTGCGAGCTGGTGTTCTTTCCAGCCGATACTGTAGAAATGTTGAGACACGTCATCGCATCGGCGTGGGAGAGGGTTATGGCAGTTATTTTTTTAAGTCCTGGAGTACAGCTAAAAATCAAGGGGGGGGGGTGTGGAATGCTTTTTTTAGCAGACTCCACCGACACGGGGACCATGGCGATCCCTGGCCTGTTAGCCAGGCTAGACCTGTTACTAGAGGTACCACGGAAAGGTGGGACAGGGTCTTGGTCAGCTGTGGTTCGCTAACCCTGACGCTAGCATATCAGCTATGGGGCACTTATTGCCTCGTCGGACAGGCGTCTTCACCCATTTCCGGAACTAGAGATGACTATAGAAGAGTCAGGCCCTGTCTAACTAGGAGCGAGATTTGCTATAAGCAAGGAAAGCGGTAAAGGTTGTGCCATAAGAGGCAACTAGGGGATATCGTGTTGGGCGCACATAGTTTCCTTGACCTGTCCGACATAGCAGAGGGTAACCTGGACTGCATCCTGCCTGGCTGTTCTACTGTCCTCAGCTCCAGAAAAAAAGCCGGGTACCCATTTCCACAGTGGGTGACTCGGGCGACGCCGGCTGGATTCGAACCGCCGATCAACATCAGGAGAGGCTAGTGCACTGTTTACCTCCCAACTTGGCAAAGTCGCTAATTTGAAAAACACAGTCCTAACATTTTTTTTTTAATGTGAAGTCTCGAGTTAAGAAGAACGCTATTCGCTTATTGCTTTCTCCGTCATTTTTTTTTTTTAACAGGGATCATTCAGTCATTTGCATGTCCCTTGCGAACTTTGCTTCCCTAACAGCTCTCCTGTAGGCCTCTCGGTTGTGAGCAAGATGCCCTGCTGCTGATATCTATTTGCAGATTATCAACGTGTCTTGCAGCCATCTTCGCCTTTGTCTTCTTCTCTTTCTTTTTCCCATTTATGTATCCTTCCAAAATGGTCTTCTCTAGATCATCATGACGTTTAATGTGTCCAAAATATTTAAGTTTTCTCTGTTTAATCCTCTTTACTAGTCAGCCTTCTTCGATATTAAGTTCTTGTAGTATGGATATATTTGTTCTTGTTTTTTTTTTTTTGTGTCCATGATATTTCAAGAACTCTTTAACATTTACATTCAAAGGCATTTATGCGTTTCTCAGCTGTTTTGTTAAGTGTCCAGGTCTCACATGCATATGTTGCGATGAGAAAGATGCATGCCCTTAAAAATCTTATTTTTGTGGTTCCATCTGCTCCTCTGTAGAACTTCTTTAGTTGTGTTACGTTTTTTTTTTTTAACAAGGATCATGACTGAAAATATTGAGGACAACAGCGAGATCACATAAACACACACTTCCATTCAAAGCTTTCAAAGTTCAAGTGCTTCCAGTTGTGTGGCAAGTCTTTGTATAACAACTTTTATCATGGCACTAGCGGAGCACAGACAAATCAAAAGTTTCCGTATGCAGGGCCAGTAATGCTTCAACAATAATGATCATTCAATACTTTCTTCTTCTTCTTTTCTTCTATGTTTTTCTTCTTCTTTCTTCTATGTTTTTCTTCTTCTTCTTTGTTCTTGTTCTTGTTCTTCTTCTTTGTTGTTGTTCTTCTTCTTCCTTCTATGTTTTCTTCTTCTTCTTTCTTTCTTGTTCTTCTTTCTTGTTCTTTTTCTTTCTTTATTTCTTATTTTTCTTCTTTTTTTTTCTTTGTTCTTCTTCATCTTCTTCCTTCTATGTTTTTCTTCTTCTTCTTTATAGTTGTTGTTGTTTTTCTTCTTCTTCTTTGTTCTTCTTGTTCTTGTTCTTCTTCCTTCTATGTTTTTCTTCTTCTTCTTTGTTGTTGTTGTTCTTCTTCCTTCTATGTTTTCTCTCTTCTTCTTTCTTGTTCTTCTTCTTGTTCTTTTTCTTTTCTTTATTTCTTATTTTTCTTCTTTTTTTTCTTTGTTCTTCTTCATCTTCTTCCTTCTATGTTTTTCTTCTTCCTTTATAGTTGTTGTTTTTCTTCTTCTTCTTTGTTCTTCTTGTTCTTGTTCTTCTTCCTTCTATGTTTTTCTTCTTCTTCTTTGTTGTTGTTCTTCTTCTTCTTTGTTCTTCTTCTTCTTCTTCTTCCTCCTCCTTCTATGTTTTCTTTTCTTTTTTCTTTATTGTTCTTCTTTCTTCTTCTTTTTCTTTCTTTCTTTTTTATTTTTCTTCTTCTTTGCTCTTCTTCTGTGTTCTTCTTCTTCTTCTTCCTTCTATGTTTTTCTTCTTTCTTTCTTTTTCTTCTTTCTTCTTCTTTTTCTTTCTTTCTTTCTTATTTTTCTTCTTCTTCTTCTCTTCTTCTTCTTCTATTTACTTTCACCTCAGCTTTTCTTCTTTTGTGGGAACCTAAGTGGGTTAGTGATTAGTGTCGCAGCTACAGTCTGTGGACCAAGTCCGGCAGAAGGCGTCCCAGTAACCCATTTGTAGAAATGGGGTACTTGTCTCCTTCTGGAGATTCAGAAGGAAAGGGGCAACCGGGCATGACCACATCACTATCATGTGTGCCAACAGTTGAAGTAATATGGGCCAAAATCCGTATCCCAATGCTGTCTGCAAGGCATGGCATGGTTGTGTATTTTTTTTTTCTACGCTTTCTTCCTTGCAGTCATCATTGGTTTCTCTAATACAACCTTTCTCAACCGTTTTTCCCCGCGGCAGATACAAGTAAAATCCTCAGTTTCCGTGTCATTATGGGACACTGAGGACACGATGTTAGGCCCGTATTTTCACGACCTTCGGCACGTGAAAGTGTGATGTGGTCAAGTACCATGACACCGGCAGAACCGTGGAATATTTTTCTTATATCCCGGGGAAACCTTTGCTTTGGAATAGCTCATGTTTTTTTTTTTTGCTCCATGTGTTCCTTCCTTTCCCCTCTTCTCCCCCCCCCCCCCCATTTCCCATCTGTCACCTCCACCGGTGCCCTCCCCCCTCAAACCGTAAAATATATTACTTGTAATTAAGTACTTCTGTAGACAGGAAAAAAAAAACGGTTTTACTTTCAGTTTATTCGGTACCGTCCGCTATCGCTGAAAAGAAGATGTGATAAATGTATGGCATACAAAGTGTTAATCAGGCACGGCTTGCGGTGTATGGCGTGTACAAGAATAGGTTTTTGTTTCCTTGTGTCCTAACAAAAAAAAAATGACTTTTTAATCAAACCTGTCTTGGACAAATACAAAAGCCAAGTAGCTAAACACTAGGGTTCAGCCACGAGAAGTGCTTAGGAGGGACTTTTTCAGGTCATCATCCCTGGCAGAACCCCCTGCAGAGCCGTCACGGAGCCTGGGTTGAGAAGCTCCGGTTTAACCGCTGTAGTCTCAGCATGTGTATAATGAATAGCAATTGTTTTCATTTGTTACATTTGTAGTGTGTGTGAAATGTTGTGAGATTCAGGAATTGGAGAACTCGTAAATCTCTAGAAAACTCAGGGAAAAAAAAGAAGGAAAGGGCGGCCGGAAAGAAAAAGAAGAAGAATGTCAACAGGAGGAGTAAAATAGCAAGGGAAAGGAAGGGCAGCTGATCTGATCACGAAATAACAACGACTCCGCACAAAATGGACGAGCGTGATGGCCAAGGCATACCTGCGCTGAATATTTTTAATCTTCTCTAAGAACTTCATCATTTATTGCTATGGTTGTTCAGGGTTTAGCGGAGAAGGTTGTTACGGCTTGCTAGGATAACGGAGCGCATTTCTTTTCGTTATATCCGCACTTAACAAACCAAAGGGACCAGGTTGTTACTGGCCACATCACACTTTCATGTGCCGAAGATCCTGGAAATACGGGGCCTAAAATCGCATCCCCGATATGCCTTAATGGCATGGAAACGGGGAATTGTACCTTTTACCTGACAAACTGAAGGTTTAATAAGAGAAGACAGTTTTGTAGGAGTAGACCTCGAAAAAATAGTAGACAAAGCACTTTAGTGAGACGTGAGAGAAAGAAAAATCACAAGAGAATTACCTGGGATTCGAACACGGACACGGTGCTAGTTGGCTAAGTCGATGGTTCGCTGTTCTCTCATGGCTAGACGGCTGCTTGTCCTACCGGAGTCCTTGGTTCGAATCCCAGGTAACTCTCTTGTGATTGTTCTTTCTCTCACGTCTCACCAAAGTGCTTTGTCTACTACTTTTTCGAGGTCTAATCCTACAAAATTGTGTTCTCTTACTTTACCGTACCAAAGCCTCGTAGTTTCCTATTTATACCAAAAAAAAATTGTTCCTTAGAAACTGAAGGTTTAGTTTCCATATTCTGGTTTAACTTACCTCGTCACTTCACCACATAACGTTTCTGTAACCTCTTTTTCCTAGTAACTGCAGGCACTAAATCTTATTTTTCTAACTTCATTTTTTTTTTCTTATATTCTTTTCCCTGCTGTATACATTATACTTCTATAAAAGCTGATTGTTCCAGGTGGTTATATAATCATGAAAGGCGGTTGAGGTGTTTGTTCTACTCCAGGGAAAGAGGGAAAACTCTAGAACCGCTGTAAGCTTTGTCATTTGTGCAAGTATTCCTGCCATAACTGACGTGGAAGTGCGATAAGTGCGCAGGATAACTTGTCTACATACGTTTAGTGTTTGTCGGACTTGCAAGACCGGAATATCAATAATTGTCCTCTCTTTTTCTCCGCTTTAAGAACCATTGAGATGTTTCAATAGCAAATATAAAAGGCCCCTCTCCAGGCTATTTTTGGGTTCCGATAGCAAACAGCAGACGATGAGGCTGTGTGATGTTAAATATAAAAAAAAAAGAAACAAACTTATTGTTTATGTATGGCAGGCCAAAGTGTTATTTGTTACTAAATGATAAATGAATTTTGTTGTCGGAGATTTATTATGTGTGTATGTGAGAGAGAGAAAGAAAGAGAGAGAGAGAGAGAAAGAGAGAGAGAGAGTGAGAGAGAGAGACGAAACGGTATGGAACGCTGGCAGTATATTATGTATGAAATGATAAATTAATGTTACTATTTAATGTTAACAAGTAAGATGTATGGAATCATATAATGGTGTCATTCAACCGATTCGCTCTGGCTAATTGTTCATTTTTCCCCCTGGAAAAGCTGAATGGTACAAAAACTGAAAATTGTCCGGTAAACATGTAAACATTTTGTCAAGAAAGTTATAATCAGAACCTTCTGCTTATTATACATTCTTTGCATTGTAATATAAAGCAATTGTTGTTTATTATAGTTACATAATAATTGCTCTTTTCAGTTTAGAATGTTTTTGAAGCAAGCAGATAGCAGCTCTTCTTCTTCTACTTCTTCTTCTTGTTCTTCTTCTTTCTCCCTGGAACTGCGAGCTTGATGTTCTTTGCAGCCGATGCTGTGAAAGTGTTGAGGAATAGCATCTTGTCGGTTTGGGAGTGGGTTATGGCGTCTTTTCTTTTTTTTTTTTTTTTTTTTTTGTTTGCAGTCCCTGACTGGAAGTTACAAGGAGGGAGTGTGTAATATTTCTTTAGCAGAGTTCACTGCCACGGAGACTAAGGCGATCCCTACTCTGTTAGCAAGGCTAGGCCTGTTACTGGGGGTACCAAAGGAGAGGTGGGACAGGGTCTTGGTCAGCTATGGGCCGTTGACTGTCAAGTCGGACAGGGTCTATCGTGACTAAATCTATCAATATTTGATTTCTATAAAAGCCACACTGACAAGAAACCTTGTTTGTATTGCACAGTTGTTTCATAGTTTTTTATGCTTTCATCATCATCATCATCTTCTTCTTCTTCTTCTTCTTTTTCTTCTCTAATTCTCAGACGTTCACTTGTATACTAAAGCAACTGGTGGTCAGCTGGAGTTGGTGTACACTCCTATGTAGCTTCTCTTGATCTGATACAGGCGTTGGTCACATTTGTTTTCTCTGCACCCTATATGAAGGGCACTACTGTAGAATATGCTCTCCTGTCATCTTACCAGTGCCAGTTGTGCCACATGTCAGTGGAGGGTAATCTTGAGGTTATTGAAAAGGCGGTACCTCAGTCTGTTGTTACCGGTGTCTGGTACCTCGGTCTGTTGTTACCGGTTTCTGGTACCTCGGTCTGTTGCTACCGGTGTCTGGTACCTCGGTCTATTGTTACCGGTGTCTGGTACCTCAGTCTGTTGTTACCGGTGTCTGGTACCTCAGTCTGTTGTTACCGGTGTCTGGTACCTCGGTCTGTTGTTACCAGTGTCTGGTACCTCATTCTGTTGTGACCAGTGTCTGGTACTTTAGTCTGTTGTTACCGGTGTCTGGTACCTCAGTCTGTTGCGACAGAAAATGACCACTTGCTCTTCTATGCCGAGTTGGTAGTAAGTGTCATTTTTCCTGCTAGCCAGGGTGTTCTTTTGTTCTTGAATGTTATTTTTATCACAGTTTTAGCCCCCCCCCCCCCCGCCCCCGTATGTCCAGCTTGTATCTGTTTATGATAATCTCCACCTTGTCCTGCTAGGATTCATTTCAGCTCTCTTGTTGCCAGGTATACCGCAGTGGGATGGAGTCCAGTGTATTAGCACTTGCTGAAGTCGGAGACGATAGATCAATGCTGTCAAGAGTCTGGTAACCATCTTCCAGCCCCAGATACACAGAACGGTCTAGAGACTAGCCGGGGGTTGAAATTCCCAAATTGCAGGCACCGCGGTGCAACTAAAGCCACTGTGTCCGCTCATCCCCGCCTTAATGACCATGCCATCGAACAAAGACACAAACTCCCTTGACGTTATGAAGCGCCATCTTAACCACGGGTTATGGGACACTCAGAAACACAGAGGGGCGATCGGGTGAAAGGTGAAAGGTGAAAGAAGGAGCTTAAGCTCCAACTTTTATTCTTCTAGTTCGACCCTCGCTCCCCTCTCTCAAATTATGCGGTATCCGTACACAAAGTCGCTTTTTTGTATCACTGTCTTTTGCCAGTTCTCCCTATCCTTGCTCACGAAAATAAAACTTTAAGACCTTTCCATGCTGCATAGGACAAGAGGATAAACTCATTAATTTTGTCATGAGAATATCAATAGCTGGAATGTGAATACAAAGGTCATTATTTGCAACAGAAATATATGTAATAGGAAAGGCCAGTTCTATCGTATACATTACAATCACAAGACGTTCTGATCCGAACAAAGTCAAACCACCTGTTGTCTACAGAAACCCACCGTTTAAGCCATTCTGTTGTCATTAAAATTAGAGTAAATAGTTTTGTTATCATCATCATGTGCCATGCCGGGAAGCGTTGACGACTACGTCTCTCCAGTTTCCGATCTTTCATGTTATTCGTCAGGTCTGATGCCATGCCATTTTGTCAAGCCACCTGAGATTTTCTCTCTTAGTCTGTCTCTCCTTTTCCTGCCTCTAATTTTGCCGGTTGTCACGATATTTCCTATTCCTCCTATTCTCATTATATGGTCAATAAACCTTGACTGTATCCCTCGTAATGTGTCATTAATGTTCGTTTGTCACTGACTTTGCCATTCTTCATTTGTTATTTTGGCAGTCCAAGAATTAGCAAAATGCAGTATAAAATTAAATGGAACTATTCTAAAGCAGGTGCAGAAATTCAAAAACTTTTCAGGTGGGAAATGCAGAACAGAAATTAGGAACAAAATAGGCAAAGCAAAGACTGCATTTCAGAGAATGAGAAACATAATATGCAACACATCCTTATCAATGAATGTTAGAAAACGAGTCCTAAAATGTTATATTGAACCTGTCTTGTTATATGGAATTGAATCATGGACAATAGGCAGGTCTGCACAAAAATCATTGGAAGCAGCAGAAATGTGGTTTATTAGAAGAATGTTGCGAATTCCCTGGACAGCAAAAATAACTAATGGAGAATGTATGACAAGAGCTGGAGAGACAAAAAAAAATCTTGTAAAAAAATATAAGAAAGACACAGTGTACTTTCATGGGACATGCAGTGAGAAAAGGGGGCATTGAAAATATTATAACAACAGAAAAATAGAGGGAAGAAGAGCCAGGGGAAGACCGAGAGAAATGATACTGGACAGTCTGACGGGATGGGGTGAGAGGAGATCGCCAACTGAACTAATGGTCTGCATGAAGGATCGTGTACTCTGGAGAAACATAATAGCTAACGCCAGTCAGCACAGCACTTGATGATGACGATGAAGTTATTCGTAACATTCTTCGTCGGAAGCACATTTCAGTTGCCTCTAATGCTCTTGTTATTTTTATTAGGACCGTGATTCGCTTCCATATAACAGTACTGGCTCTATGCAGCAGGAGAAGTCACATCAAACAACCGTTATCGCCTAAACAGGAGAGTGTTGACAAGACGGTACCTCAGTTTGCTGTAACCGGTGTTGAAACAGAAAATGATCACTTACTTCTCTCTGCATCCAGCATTTGAGGCCTTTGTGGTTCGCGAGGTCATGCCAAAACAGTCAGTCAGTCATTTGCATGTTCCTTGCGAACTTTGCCTCCCTAACAGTTCTCCTGTTGCCCTCTCGGTTGTAAACAAGATGCCCGGCTGCTGATGCATCCATTTGCAAATTATCAACGATGTCGAGTAGCCATCTTCGCCTTGGTCTTCCTCTCTTTCTTTTTCCTATGATGTACCCTTCCAAGGCGGTCTTCCCTAGATTGCCATGACGTTTAGTGTCCAAAATATTTAAGTTTTCTCTGTTTAATCCTCTTTACTAGCCAGCCTTCTTCAATATTAATTTCTTGTAGCATGGATATATTTATTCTTTTTGTGCCCATGATATTTGAAGAACTCTTCTGTAGGATTTACATTCATGCCAAAACACTTGTTAAAAAAATTAAATAGACCTGAAAAGCTAATTAAAAATAATCAATTAATCTAAATTTCATAACTGCCAGCTTTTTAAAACTAATTTTATGTAGGCTGGCAAAGACTAGTTGATTTAGATGCGGGCCGTTTCAGCGTACAGTATTTGTTGTCCTTCGAGTTTTATCTTAGTGAAGTTGATCTGTCGAATTATATAGGATCTTATATCTTACATTCTACATCTTTCCCAAACCGTTAAACGTCACATAGGGCTCGCATTGTTGTCTGCCAAGTTTTCCTATTTTCGGCGAGTTTTTCAACTGTATGTGTAGCTCTCTTTCATTATCTGTTTCTCTCTCTCTCTCTCTCTCTCTCTCTCATTCTGTCTGTCACTCTTTCTCTCTCTTCCTCTTTTCCTCTCTCTTTCTTTTTCTCTCCAGACCTGTTTCTCTCTTTCTGCTTCTCTCTGTCTCTTTCTATTTCTGTCCTTTGTTCTCTCTTTCTGTCTCTCTCTCCCTGTGGTATTCTCTTTCTTTCTCTCTCTTTCTTTCTCTCTCTTTCTCTATCTCCTTTTTTCTCTCTTTTTCTCTCTCATATTCTTTTCCTCTCTCTATTTCTCTCTCTCTCTCTCTCTCTTTGTCTTTCTGACTCTCTCTCTTTCTGTCTCTCTCTCTCTCTCTCTATTTCTCTCTCTCTCTCTTACTTTCTGCTTCTTTCTTCCTCTCCGACCATGAATTTTCCAGCGATTGTGCAGTTTATCAAACTCATGTGACCTCATGACATGCCCCTAAAGAGTTCGATTACATTCTCCCCCATCGTTTTAATTAGGCAGTAATATTCCGGGGCGCATGCATGTTATCTGAATTAGCATCTGCAACAGAAATATCTAGCGTATATATTAGTTCACAGAACCCCGTCAGTACGAGTATAGTTTTGAAATGAAAGAGGCTGGAATTAACAACAAGTTTATGACACGACGCGGATGTTATTGATGTAGAATTAGAATTTTTTAAAAAGTTTCCAAATTATGTTAACAGTTTCCGGCGAGGCAGAGAAACGGTCGATAGTTAACTTTGTTGGAAATTAAAAGTTGTGATTTGAAAACTGGAGAAGCAGTAACCACCGAATTGTTAACTCTTTTCTCGTTTTTGGGTCGAGTAGATGGCTTTATAAAATATTATAGTTACGAGGAATGATTGATAAGTTCTCGGCTTACGGTACAATGGATTATTTGTGGACAACTTTTTTGGGCTATTTCTCAGCATAGTCACCTTGCAGGCTTATGCACTTAGTCCAACGATCCTGGAGCACACGGGTCCCTTCTTTGTAAAAGTCAGCATCTTGTGTCCCGTAGAAAGTGGTCTACAGCATGATTGACGTTATCATCTGAAGCTAAATTGCCACCATTGAGCTCCTTTTTGAGTTTGGTAAACAGGTAATAGTCCGAAGAGGCCAAATCCCGGGAATAGGGAGGATGTTCAAGAAGCTGGAAGCCGCATTCATGAATGGCAGCCATTGCCACCGCCGACTTGTGAACTGGAGTATTGTCTTGATGAAAGATGACTCATCTCGTCAATTTCCCTCGACGCTTTTCCTTCAATTTGACCCGCAGTTGCTTCACACATTTAGCGTAATAGGCCCCGGTGACCGTTCTGCCCTTTTGAAGATAGTCTATCAATAGCACACCTTCTGAATCCCAAAAGATGGAAGCTATCACTTTGCCTGCAGACAGAACCACCTTTGCTTTCTTTGGAGGTGGGGATCCATGAAGTTTCCACTGCTTTGACTATTCTTTGGTTTCTGGTTGAAAATCATAAACCAAAGTCTCATCTATAGTCACAAATTGCTGAAGAAACGTTTCAGGATCTACAGAAAAAAATGGGCAAGATTGTCTCTTGACATGTTGAGACGCTGCCGTTTGTGATCAACTCCAAGAAGTTTCGGGACCCATCGAGCAGAGACCTTTGTCATCTGAAGATCATTGTGAATAATGGCATGAACACGTTTCTGTGAGATGCCCAACTCAGTAGCAATGTACCGCTCAGTTAGTCGTCGATCCTCCATTATCATGTCATGGATTCTGCCGGTGGTTTCATCGATGGTTACCGTTCTTGGTCTTCCTGGACGGGAATCATCTACCAAACTCTCCCTTCCATGTTTGAATTGAGCTGCCTATTTCTTCACTGTGCTGTAAGAAGGGGCACTTTCCCATTGAATCTCCACCATATCCTCATGGATCTCCTTCAATGATAAGCCCTTGATAGAGGTAGCGAATGACTGGTAGATGAGAAATTTTATCCATTTTGTCAGTTTCTGCTACCCCATAACACTTCAGTAGGCTGTAAAAAAAATTGGTTGCAGTTAATTTCTTGAAACTTGGTGTTTAATCTTACATTAAACTGATCTACAAATGCACGTAAATCATCTGTGCGTTTCAAGTATTTGTACCTTATGCCGAGAACTTTATCAGTCACCCCTTGTATCATTACTTCTTCTCTAGAGTTGTGTTCTGGGTTTTGAAGTTATAGAACACAATATTGTATGGTTGGACCTCGAAAAAATCATAAACAAAGTACTTGTAAAAGTGAAATAAAGAAAACTGACAGGAAAACTACCTGGAATTTGAACCATGGACTCCAGTAGGGCGAGCAGCCGTCTAGCTACGAGAAGGCAGAGGAACAATAATCTGTTAATGGAGTGCAAGACATCGAAGTTTATTAATGCTCTGTTCTCTCGTGGCTAGACGGTTGCTCGTCCTAGCAGAGTCCGTAGTTCAAGTCCCAGGTAATTTTGTTATCATTTTCCTTTCTCTCATGTTTAAAAGTTCTTTGTCTATGAATTTGTCCAGGTCTAGCCATAGAATACTATGTTCTGTTACTTGTCTGCGCGAAAACCTCGTTGTTTCCTATTCCTAGAAACTTATATTCTGGATGCTGGGGATTTAGAATTTAAACAATAACGTGAGATAAATATAGGCATCGGTTCTTTGTGCCAGAAAAAACTTAGAGGGGAATGTTTATTATTTCAGTGTTTATGTGATGTTGAAAATTTTGAGTCTAGTGGTCTAAAAGCTAAAATAGTTACCTGATACACAAGTGTCATGGAAAGCTGTCTTTGGGAAAACGGAGGATATATATATATATACCAGCATAGTCACGTACATTAGATTATATAGTGCCTGCAGCATTACTGGAAAATAGGGAAATGGCGTAGGAATCAGTATCGTAAATACGGGAACATTTAGAGGATTTCACAGTGGGTAGACGAGGGAGTAAATGAAGAAAGAAAGGGGCTGTGTCGTGTGTTACTTTAAAAAGAAAAGTTTGTCAGTTTTCGGGATAATATTGTCCATGAATAATTTTCAGAATTGTTCACTTTGTCTGACTTCTGTGAAAGTGATGAAAAGAGTATTATAGTGCTATGTAGAGTCAGTACTGCAGTAAAGGTTAAGGTCAAATTCCCGTTTCCATACCGTCAACAACGCAGGAAGAATTAAAGGAAGCGGGAAAGACATGGTTTGAGGTATCCTGACCTGCTCAAGATAAGACTGGCTGGAGAACCTTTGTTGATGTCTTATGCTCCATTGAGAGTGCAGAGAACTGATGATGATGTCGTTAAGGTATATTGGGTATACGGTGTCAGGTCCTTATTTCCAAAAACCAATGCCACATGAAAGTCTGATGTGGTCAGTATCACGCCTGGCCGTATTTACCTTCTCAGATTTCTCTGGTGCCCATTTTTGGAGGCTGGGTGGACCCCATGGCCTTTTTTAAATTGGTGTGGTGGTACCAGTACTGTTGTATGGTTATGAAATTTGGACAATTAGCAAAGAGATCTAAGTCTGAAGAAACAGAGACGTGGTTCTTGGAGAACGAAACACCGAACATTTGGACTGCCCGAAGAGAAACAAATGAAGAGATCCTCAGTTAAATTTCAGAACAGCGAAAACCAGTTACAATTATATGAAAAGAAAACCCAGCCGAAAACTCTTTGAGTGTCATGAGAAGCCAGAGGTTAGAGAGCTTAGTAATGACTGGAAAATTCAACGGGAAAAGGCGCAGAAGGCTTGCACAGAGGAACAATATCTACGTGGACTGACCAAGCAGTAAAGATTTGATTTGATCGGAAACAACAAGAATCGCATAAGATGGAGCAGCATGCTCTCCAGTGATATCAAGCACCGGGCGTAATGAAACGAATTTGGCTGCTCTAAGCAGTATATAACAGAATATACAAAGCCGAAAGCATTCAAAACTGTTATAAAAATTGTATAATCCATATCTGTGACTGGAAGTTATTAAAAAAAGTGGTTATAATATGTTATATCGATCCTATCTTGCTCTGTGGATATGAATAGTGGACAATAGACAGACTAGTGAAAAGGAACCAGGATGTTGTTTCTTGGAAGAATATTTAGGGTAGCTTGGACAGATAAGATGACAAATGAGGAATCTCTAAGAAAAGACAATTTATAAAAAGGATGAATTTAATTAAAATAATAAGAACACGACAATCATCATTCTTTGGGGGCATGTAATGAGAAGAGGAGAACTTTAAAAAAACGTCAGAATAGCAGGGGAAAAAAGAATGGAAAGAGAGGTATGGAAGAACAAGAAGCGATAACGTGGACAATTTAATACCACGGGATGATTGAAAGGCATCGGAATCCACGAGCTGATGGAAAATATCAAGAATCGAAATCTGAACAGATGAAAGATCATCAGCGCTAGTCTGCATGGCACATGATGGCGACGTCTCTTTTCCTATGACAGTATATGTTCTGAAGACAGAATCTGAAGATATAAGAAACAAGTACAAAGAGATTTGCTATACGTCAGCACAACATTGGTTTGTTGTTAGTGTGCCAGGTTGTATGAAGCAAATAAAGCCAACAGAAAACAGTCACGAGAGATGGCCAACAAAATGGTGGCTTCACAACATCCGCAAACAGCGACACCTACTTCCTTCTTGTCTCCCTTCTAGGAAAAAAAAATCAAAATAAATAACCCTTTCCGTTTTTACAGTTGCAGGCCCGATGAGAGATATTGGGGGCGGGGAGGGGGGGGGGGGGAAGACGTAATTGTAGCTCTGGAGACAAGGCTGCTGCCTAATTTTCCTTTTTTTTTTTTAATTAGAGACAATGTTCAGGAAAACACCCTGACATTTCGTCTACAGATTTTTTCTGTGTTGGGTGGGGACCCTAGTATCCAAATAATTGATATTTGTGTCAATATAAACTGACCCAGGGGCCCCGACCTGTCAGTCACGGTCCAAAACAGTTCTTCTTCTTCTTCTTAGAACTGCCAGCTGGTGTTGTTTGCAGCCGATGCTGTGAAAATGATGAGGCCCAGCTTGGTGTCGGACTGGGAGAGGGTCACGGCTGGTATTGTCTTCAGTCAATGATTGGAGCTAGAAAGCGAGGGGGGAGGGAAAGAGAGAGAGAGGGGGATGTGCAGCACTTATTTAGCTGATTCCACCATCATGGAAACTATGGTGATCCCTGCCCCGTTAGCCAGGATAGCCCTGATACTGTGGTGGTGGTGGTGGTGGTGGTGGGGGGGGTGGGTGGTACAAACAGAGAGGTGGGACAGCGTCTTGATCAGCCATGGTTGGCCAAGCGCGACTCTGGCATGTCAGATATGGGTCGCTAACTGCTCCCTCGGCTTTCTCCCCGCCCCACAAACAGCTAAAGTGCATGTATTTCCCACACGAGACTGCTTGCAGTAATTGCTGGATTGCAACCGCTGCTTACACTGTCAATCAATCTAATTGTGCAGGCGTCGAAAAAAAAATGGACTCTTCCAATGACCCTTTCTTGATGAATCTATACTTAGAGCTCATTATTCAAATTGATTCGGCTTTATCTGATTTCTATTCTTCCGCTTGTGATCTGAACGACAGTTTCTGTAGATAAACAATGATGCCGGTATTTGTTAAATATCTTGTTCTTGTGTCTGGTGAATTAATATACTAAGGACACGCATGTATGAGAGGACAAATGGAAACGTTAAACGGTCGTTGCACTTCGGGAAAGTCCGTAAGCGCTCGGGTATCTTCGTACGAACGGGCAAAATAGGGGCAAGATTTCCTCGAAATTTCACAAGCAGTGTAGATATTAAAAAAAAAAAAAGGTAAAGGTAATCCTGTCATGTCTTAGAGACACATAGTTTAGAGATAAGACAAAGAAAAACACATATTTTAAAAAAAAGATAACTCTGAAGATCTGAGAGAAAAAAAAAACAAACAGTTAAAAAAAAAAGAGAGTAACTCTGAAGATCTGAGAGATAGAAAAACAAATAGTAAAAAAAAAAGAATAACTCTGAGGATATGAGAGAAAGAAAAACAAATAATAATAACCCCGAAAATATGAGAGAAAGAAAAACAAATAATAAAAAAAGAATAACTCTGAAGATATGAGAGAAAGAAAAACAAATAATAAAAAGGAATAACTCAGATTAGAACCCTGGATTCACTAGGATATGCTGCCGCTCTGCCAAGAAAACTGGATGTTTTAACATCTGTTAGATATAGGTCGAGGGGGAGGGACTATTTCTTTTAAAATATTGGACATTTTGCTTTTCGACTCTAAATATTCTATCCATTATTCGGCGGGATACAAATTTGAACCGAATACTCAGTACAGTATTCATCGGGATACGAATTTTAATTGAATACTCAGTACACTTATTTAGCAAATACGCGTTCCTGACTATGTCAATATCATCATGTGCGTCTCTGCGCCATCGTTCTTATCTTATATCTTATATCCTTCCCGTGCCGTTAGACGTCACATAGGGCTCGCAAAGTAGTTCGCCAATTTTTCCTGTCCTCGGCGAGTCTTTCAACCTCAACAAAGGATTTTATGCCTGTTAACTTGGCCTCTCTTAATAATGTTCTCTTCAGAGTTTCACGCGGTCTGCCCCTTTTTCTTCGGCCTGTTGTGTTCCACTTGATAGCTTGTTTTGGGATTCTCTGCTCATTTCTTCTCATCAAGTGGCCAACATATGTCCATCTCCTTTTCCTGATCACCCGTGAGACTGGTTGTTGTTCAGTCATCTGTCTTATTTCTGCATTGTTCTTGAATTCATTCCACTTGACGCCATCGTTCTAGTCTGTGTTAATTTATTGTTTCCTGCAGTTCGTCTAAAAAATTATAATACGGGTGTCCGAAAAGACAGCGAGGTGGCTTTTCTGACTGAAGCCGGTGGTTTGATTCCTGCACCTCCTGGTCTCCTGTTGGTAAGGATCTTCGTTTGTGCTACGGAGTTCACGCACCAGCGCCGAAGACTCCCTTCCACTGAGATTACGGTATCTATGTATGTGTCCACGACGAAATGATGAGGACTCTACAAACATGTGAACATTTCTACTCTGGTCTATACACCCGCGGGTGGGGTAGGGGTTTGAGAGAGTTCTGGTGTGTGTTAACTATCAGTCCCTTTGCAGCGTTTACCTTTTCAGAGTCGTATCCTTGCTGTCTCCAACAAATGAAGGGAATTAATACTACATCAGATTCGCGACCATCAGCGCCTTCTCACAGTGCTGGTATCAGGAACAAGTGTTTGACTTTGTTCTATACTAGACTCCACGGCGAGCATTATATGCGCCTAACAGAGACAGTTCATGAGCTGTGAAGCTGTGCCGCCACCCACATTCATAAATGAGTAACGCCTGATTCTATAAATGATGTATACGATGGCGGTAATACTCATTTTTGTTTTTGTTGCTGTGTTTTAGATGGGAACAGGATATGTTTGCCCTTTTAGATCAGGCGAGTAAAGTCATGGCTGCGATCACCAGGAGTTAGCCAACACTCTATACTTCCTCTTCGTTGCTGCTCTTAGCAACAGGTTCAGCTCGGCTAAAGAGCTATATCTCACATTGGTCCACAGAGTGGTGGAGTCTGTTAAGAAATCGCTGTTTTTTGGATTGGGGGGGGGGTTCCCCTTGGATAGAACCAGTCCAGGATAGTACCTGCATAGCAATATCTTCACGGCATCAGCTGTTAAGACTATATTGCTCGTAGTTACATAGAGATACGACAGCACAGTTAATAGGTAGATTCAGTTGTCTGTAGGATCTCTCTCCCTCCCTTCTTTTCTCCCTCTCTTCATCTATCTATCTCTATCTATCTATCTATCTATCTATCTATCTATCTATCTATCTATCTATCTATCTATCTATCTATCTATCTATCTATCTATCTATCCACCTACCTACCTATCTACCTACCTACCTACCTACCTATCTATCTATCTATCTATCTATCTATCTATCTATCTATCTATCTATCTATCTATCTATCTGTCTGTCTGTCTGTCTGTCTGTCTGTCTGCCTGTTTATCTATCTATCTGTTTCTTCCTTTCTCTCTCCGTCTTTTTCTGTTTTTTCTCTCTTTCCATCTCTGTCTCTATTTCTCTTTCTCTCTCTTCTTTTTTTCTTTTTGTTTCTCTTACTGTCAGTCTATCTGTTTTTTTCCTCTCTCGGTCTCTCTCTCTGTTTTCTCTCTCTTGATGTCTCTCTCTCTCTCTCTCTGTTCGTCTCTCTGTAGGACAGTCATCGTGCTATTTGTCTTGATGATAAGGAAGAAAGTTGTTTGTGATTCCATCAAAATATATTTACAAAACACAGTCAATAACTATCTGCAGCAGCGGTTCCCAATCCTTTTCGGTTCATGTACTCCTGAAACTATTCATAATTTCCTTATCTTTCCTCCCCCCCCCCCACACACACACACACACACACACAAACATGGCGCACCTCTCCCATAATCCTTTGCAGGCCCTATACAGCCTTGAGGTTGCGGTCTGAAACATCAACGTGATGTACTAGTGCAAAAACTGTCAAAAGTGAACTTGGCGTTATGTAGAAAAAGCATACTTTCTCGATAGCTAGTTTAGAATAGAAAATATTATCGTTTCATAAGAGCGAGGGAAACAAATAAATAAAAGTCGATCTGGAAGAGATTTAGGACAAACACTTCCGATAACAGTAGGCAGAAATATAGCCAGAGAATAAAAGAAGGGTGAAGGGAGCCATGTTATGCCACGGTGGCACGTCCGGAATATGGTGTTAGTAGCCCCATCTCTCGATGCACAAAAGGGTGATGTGGTCTGCTTCACTGCTTAGAAGCAAAGTCCATGGAAGCACCTAGGGAATATAGTGTTAGTGGCTTCATCTGCCAAAACACTAAAGGGTGAGTAGCCAGATTCAGGATTTGTGAGCAAAAATCCGAGACTCCAGTAAGTCACTTGGTCAAGAAAGGAGAACGCCCAAACCGCCGGGACACATAACTTTGGTCTCGTTGTTTTCCAATATGATGAAAGCTATCATTTCATGCAGTTGTTTTCCAATATGATGAAAGCTATCATTTCATGCAAGTTGTTTTCCGATATGGTGAAAACTATCATTTCATGCAAGTTGTTTTCCAATATGATGAAAACTATCATTTCATACAAGTTGTTTTCCAATGTGATGAAAACTATCATTTCATGCAGTTGTTTTTCAGTATGATGAAAACTATCATTTCATGCAAGTTGTTTTCCAGTATGATGAAAACCATCATTTCATACAAGTTGTTTTCCAATGTGATGAAAACTATCATTTCATGCAAGTTGTTTTTCAGTATGATGAAAACTATCATTTCATGCAAGTTGTTTTCCAGTATGATGAAAACTATCATTTCATGCAAGTTGTTTTCTAGTATGATGAAAACTATTATTTCATACAAGTTGTTTTCCAATGTGATGAAAACTATCATTTCATGCAAGTTGTTTTTCAGTATGATGAAAACTATCATTTCATGCAAGTTGTTTTCCGATGTGATGAAAACTACCATTTAGTGCAAGTTGTTTTCCAATATGATGAAAACTACCATTTCATGCAAGTTGATGTCCTTCAGCAACGGAGCTATAGATTCTGGCTAACGATGGACTTGGTGAAGAATATTGAAAACATGGCAATGTCGGATGGTGAGACAGCTACGTTAGTTTGTTTTATTTTTCTTCAACTGTTGGATCTCAACAGGCTCCACCATTTTGAGGAATAAGTTCATGTGTACTTAAAATGTCGGACTGTTGTTTCAAAAGAACTGTCCTGCACGGAAAGCCACTTTGAGATAAGCGTTTCTGTACTTTATTCTGACTACCATTCAAATGTCTTAAGGCCACACACAAATTTTATACTAAAAGCAGCTACCGGGAAGAATAGATATATCTTTCATTCATTCAGTACCACTCGTACTGGGCAGCGTTGATGATCATGCTTCTCTGTTTTACACGATTTTTGCTGTTTCCGATAAACTCAGATGCGTTTGTTTTCCTATGCCATTTGGTCAATCTAGTGAGACATTTTTTTTCTTGATCTCCTTCTTCTCCTTTTGCCCTTGAATTTTTCAGTCATTACCAAGTTCAGTAACTTCTGTCTTGCCATGACTGTCCAGTAAATTTTGACTGTCTTTTTCATTTAATTTTAACTGGTTTTTCGTTGGTGTGAAACTTCTACTAGGACCTCTTTGTCTCTGTCTCATATCATGTCAGTTTAAAATGTGAATCTCTCAAAACTGAACTATATAGTTACGTTTAGAATGTGAATCTATAAAAACAGAACAAAGCTATATAGTTATGTTTAGAATGTGAACCTATACAAATTGAACAAAGCTATATAGATATGTTTAGAATGTGAACCTATAAAAATTGAACAAAGCTGTATATATACGTTTAGAATGTGAACCTATACAAATTGAACAAGGCTATATAGATATGATTGTTCTTATGTGCGACGGAATCTACCCATAAAAACACAAATGAGATTTGTAAAAATGCTGTATCTATTCTTTTTTTAACTGTATGGAGCAAAAACCTGGAGTCTAAACCAAAAAAAAAAAAAAACTCGAGGGAAGGATTAATGCAGCAGAATTGTGGTCATACAGAAAATTAGGTTTTATATAATAGAGAATAAAAAGAACAAGAAAAAGTGTTCCAGAACAGCTCCAAATACAACGTGAACTTCTCTAAGAAATAGAAAGAAGACAAAATACTTTGGCCACATCAAAAGACATAACAGCATACTGAAGACCACACTAGAAGGAAAGGTGGCAGGAACAAGAGCAAGGGGTAGACAGAGATGTAGATGGGGAGATAACATACGAGAATGATGGACAGGCCACAGCCTGGCTGAGTGGGCCATCAAGGCGAGGGAGAGAGGAAACTGGAGATTCATAACTGTCAACTTTCGATCTGAAGAAGGCACATGATGATGATGATGATGATGATGATGATGATGATGATATCTTCAACGCTTTCTACAAAGTTATGCACATGGCCGGCTACATGTAAACAAAGGAAGTAAAAATAGGTAAAGGTACAATTCCCATTTCCATGTCATATTGGGGAATACAGTGTTAGGCCCGTATTTTCCATGACTTTCGGTACATGAAAGTCTGATGTAGTCATTATCATGCCTGGCCGCTTTACCTTCTCTGATTTCTCTGGTACCCGTGTTTAGAGGCTGGATAAAACCCCGGGGTCTTTTTGGTGTGTACCAGAAAAGATCCCACTGCTGGGACTGAACCCGGTACCATCGCATCAGTAAAGCGACCGAAACAAGGGAAGTACAGCAGCTAAAGGGGCTCATACAAGCCAAGTCAGTCAGTCATTTGCACGTCCCTTGCGGAAATTTTCCTCCATAACAGCTCTCCTGTAGGCCTCTCGGTTGTAAGCAAGATGCCCTGCTGCTGATGCGTCCATTCGCAGATAATCAACGATGTCTTGCAGCCATCTTCTCCTTGGTCTTTCTCTCTTTCTTTTTTCCTATTAACAAGCTAAGATTAGATCGTTTTCTATTTTCCTTTCCCCTCTAATAGAAAAGATTCACAGTGGCTGCCTACGGTTTGCCTGTTTTTTTTTTTTTTTAGAAAACCCTGTGTTTTTAATCTCTGTTTGATCGCATGTAGCGCTGATATGTTAGTGTTAACGTTCCGCTACTTCTACCTTTGAGTTTCCGTGTACCAAGAAGTTAATTTGCTGTTTATGCACAGATTCTTCCGCGCGTACTACATTCTGCCAAGTTCACGTGTTCTACAGTCTACTTCAGTCGAGTTATCTTAACTTTGTGGAATGTAAATGATCTGTTAAATAAAAAAAAATCGGCTATTTGTTTAAAACGAGAATGAATCGTTCATCACCTTTACCCGGGCCATTTAAGTGCCCAGGCAGATGCCATTATCTAGCTCAGGCAATTTCAGCTCCGCCCAGGTCAGCCATGATTTCTACCGTAACGATGACCTACATTAAGGTTTAGTTTTAGAGCGTAGTAGGGGCGATAACCACATAGTATTTGCTTGAACGTTCAAACCCAATTTTCTCTCTCTCTCTCTCTCTCCCTCTCCTACCCATCTTCCTGGGGTGGACTTTGATGGTGGCATTTTAGTAGGTACGATAAGTGGCTGTTTGACGGCAATTTATAAATTTAATGATAATAATCTGATAAGTGGAAAAATGTCATCAGCGGGGTCCAATAGGACACACACAAAAAGCCGTGCAGGGATGACGTGGACTGACAGCTGTAGACCAGGTTTCTCCACCACGCTGTTATAAAGTTTTGTCCGGTACTGAGAATATATTACGTGCAAAAAAAAAGGTTGAAGGAAAACGAGCAATAGGACGACAATGGTAAAGACTGATGGATAACTTGAACAGGTTGATTGGAGTAGGCATGACCTGGGTCCAGTGAATGAGGCGTATAGGGAAAAGTGGGAGGAGAGACTGTAATCAACTTTCCAGAAGAGGACGCCACGAAATAATAATGATGATGATGATAATGATGATGATGATAATCATGATGACGCTGACGATAATAATGATGATGATGATGATGACTTTCTCTTAAACTTTTTCACTTCAAAAATTCACGAAAGTCATCTTTCTCATTTGATAAAATGATAACCATAAAAGACAATTCGTTGACAATTCCCTCTTTAGTTTCGCATGTTTTCACATGTTCAGCTTCTTATATAGATAAAACTATACGTTTTTGCTTAACTACGTATATTAAATTAACTACATATATTAAATTTGTAGTTCATTTAGTGAACTTTATATGGTCTTTATACTATTCTTTCACAGTTTATGCTTGTCATTTTTTTAGGGGGGGGGGGAATATAATTTGTGTACACTTACTGTTGTTTTTAGTTTTTTTTTCTTTTAATAGATGATCTAAATTTTATTGTAAACTTTCATTTTACCACTATCTGATCTATATATTGTTGTATATTTTCATTGCTCCAATGTGCAAATCTATGAAATATTGTATAGCGAGGCTGTTAATACTTTCTATTTTTTGTTTCGTTTTTGTGTCGCTCTACTTTTGCTGTTACTACCTGTTGATCCATGAAGTATTATAATTTCAATATTCCCTTTTTTCCCCTCTAAGAGCTATATTAATTGGGTACTACCATTGTTCCTATTTTTCATTCTGTACAATGTCGTTGCACTGTTCTGCTTTCATTGTTCCGACCCGATGTTCTATTTACTGCCGTGTTGTTTCTTCGCGTCAGCATGTGCTTGCATTTGAAGTGCAGCCATGTAGAGGGCATATAACTCAGTACCACATTCGACGAGAAGGTTTCGTGCAAGAAATATTAGCCCTTTACAATTAATTATTTACAAGATGTTGCTTTACAATTGCCGTTTTCCCAGCCTTCATCCGTGCTATGATAGTCGGTTTTGTTTGCAAGTCTTTATTTTTCAACCCTCAGTTTATAAAAACTTTAAGATTTTAATGAAGCGAAGACTCTTTTTTTTTTGTTTTTGTGTTTTGTTACGAGCGTATCTGTAAATGTTCCGATATGTGAAAAGTACTGGGGAGCCAGTCATTACAAATGATAAAATATAAGGGGGAAAAAACTCCAATCCCAATGCCAGTATGTGCCAGTATATTTGCCATTTTAGCTACAAAACGAACGAACAAACGAAAGAACGAACATAGCAAATTTTCAAAAGATTAATAGTGGGCACGCAAGCCCGTCTAACATTCTGCCCTTCATCATCATCATACAGCTTTCACTCAGTCACAGTCAGTCAGCATTTGTTAATGAGCATAATAATCAACAAGACACGTTGAATGAATACATAAATAAATAATAAACTTATCTCATGTCCATACACTCTACATTCTGATTTATGCAACAGCATGAAATAAAATTGCGTTCTTACATTCATTCAAAACTAAACAAAATTTTATAAAAGAAGTTTTAGAAAAATTACAACAATCACGCCATACTTTAAACTATTTTAGACTATGCTTAGGGAGGCATATAGTCCATATCAAACAGATGTTGACAAAGTTTAAAGTTATAGGAACGAATATTACTTATAAGTTTTACATGAATTGGTAGGACCTTCCAAAGATGGGCAGCTGAGTAAGAGAAGCTTTTTTTTTTAACATGTCAAGCCCTGTATTTGGGAGAACACAATTGCTTAATCGGTGATTGTGTTTTGGGTTGGATTTGAACAACGACCACAGATGGGGTGGAGCATTGTGCGATAGAATTTTATGAATTAACTTGGCCTTGTTGAAAAGAAATCTCTTCTTGAGGGGTAGAATATCAAGATGTTTTTCCTTATTTGTAATACGTGCTGCATGTTTGTCATCTATAACCTTTCCTGCTCGTTTTTGAAGTGAGTAAAGTCTGTTCATGTTTGATATGGAACAACCATCCCAATAAAACGAGAACTATAGCTACTTTAAAGTAGATCATGGCCATGTTTTTTGCTGCTTTCTTCTGGTATATCCTTTGCTTCTCTAGATTTTTCAACATCTTCGCTTTGAAAGATCAGAGAAGGTGAGATGTTATAGGAAATCCCCTTTCTCCGTTTGGATTAGTCACTTTTTTTTGGGTGGGGACTTTCCGAGTCACTTCTGCCAATTTACAATATTCCGAACAGGTGAAAGATTTTCCGAGACATTTCTGCCAACTTCCAATATTCCAAACAAGTGAAAGACTTTGCGAGGGAGAAGTACCAACCCTAGAACATTTTACTCGAGAAGATGTGGGGCCCCGAACATCACCGACACTCTAAACACTATACTCGCTGAAGCAAGCACATTTATACTAAAACGCGACAACATCAGACTGACTACCAAAGGGAATAGATATCCAGTAATAGACGTCTAGAGTCAGTTAAACTAGACTAGTCCTCTAGGTTTAGATCAATCAGAAAACTGTTGGCTTGTCGACAAAATCACGGACCAAACTCTGTGTGTGTGGAGGGGGGGGGGTTGTCTACAAGATCATGGACCAAACTGTGGTGGGGGGCGGGGTTTATCTACAAGATCATGGACCAAACTGTGGTGGGGGGCAGGGGTTATCTACAAGATCCTGGACCAAACTGTGGTGGGGGGCGGGGATTATCTACAAGATCATGGACCAAACTGTGGTGGGGGGCGGGGATTATCTACAAGATCATGGACCAAACTGTGGTGGGGGGAGGGGATTATCTACGAGATCATGGACCAAACTGTGGTGGGGGGCGGGGGTTGTCTACAAGATCATGGACCAAACTGTGGTGGCGTTGTCTACAAGATCATGGACCAAACTGTGGGGGGTTTCTACAAGACCATGGACCAAACTGTGGAGGGTTATCTACAAGATCATGGACCAAATTGTGGGGGGTTGTCTACAAGATCATGGACCAAACTGTGGGGGGTTGTCTAAAAGATCATGGACCAAACTGTCGGGGGGGGGGGGGAGTTGTCTACAAGATCATGGACCAAACTGTGGGGAGTTGTCTACAAGATCATGGACCAAACTGTGGGGGGTTGTCTACAAGATCATGGACCAAACTGTGGGGGGTTGTCTACAAGATCATGGACCAAACTGTGGGGGGTTGTCTACAAGATCATGGACCAAACTGTGGGGGGTTGTCTACAAGATCATGAGCCAAACTGTGGGGGGGAGGGTTGTCTACAAGATCATGGACCAAACTGTGAGGGGTTGTCTACAAGATCACGGACCAAACTGTGGGGGGTTGTCTACAAGATCATGGACCAAACTGTGGGGGGGGGGGTTGTCTACAAGATCATGGACCAACTGTGGGGGGTTGTCTACAAGATCACGGACCAAACTGTGAGGGGTTGTCTACAAGATCATGGACCAAACTGTGGGGGGGGGGGAGTTGTCTACAAGATCATGGACCAAACTGTGGGGGGTTGTCTACAAGATCATGGACATGATTTTAGAGGTTTTCCACAAGATCTTGAATAAAAATCTGGAGTTCTCCAAAGACCATGGAGAAAAATAGTACTGTTGTCCAAAGACCATGGAGAAAAATGGTTGGGTTGTCCAAAGACCATGGAGAAAAATGATGGGGTTATCCAAAGACCATGGAGAAAAATGGTTGGGTTGTCCAAAGACCATAGAGAAAAATGGTTGGGTTGTCCAAAGACCATTGAGAGAAATGATGGGGTTATCCATAAGATCTTAAAGGAAAATGGTGAGGTTGTCAGTGAGATGGAAAAACTGTGAATGTCAATTAAGCATCGAAGTTCTAGAAGAAGGAGAAGAAGAAGAAAAAGAAGATACTGCAATACTTCTATACACTTTGTGTCTGCTCCTGCTTTGTGTATGTAAAACGCGGAGACGAAATAGCTTATATTCACCACATTCCTTTCCTCCACTAAAATCAGTCGAATCACTTATTTATATCTCTTCCCCCCCCCCCCCCCCCCCCAGGCTTCTGTTATTGCATATCGTCTAAACCTTCACTTAACTCCTAGGCTTTCGACACGTCTTAACCCTTCCGGGGACGAAAATGAAATGGGCTTAGAGATCGCTTGGTCACGAAATGTTTGAGGCTGGGGTTAATGAAACATAATTCACCAACAGAAAATAGAAATTTGAGGAGAGGGCCAGAGTACATACGCAACTTAACTGTATTCCTGAAATATTTAAACCATTTTTTTGTTTAGCGATTTATACGTGAAGGCTGAATTTAGGCGTGAAAATTGGCGATTCTTTGCCGGATTTTAAAAGTTGCAACTCCGTTAAAAAAATGACGGGGAAAGAAATGAAAAGATGATTAAAAACAAAAATCTGATATACTTACTTTTGCTGATCAATTTTTTTTCTATTCTTCTGAGTGAAACATAAAAAAAGAATTTTTTTTTTCAGTTTAGGAAGGAAAAGAAAAGCCAAGTGATTATTACTGCCGAAAATTCCATGATAAATTTTTGATTTCTGTTCAAGACATCTGAAACCTTTCTGTGAGATTAAGCCTGGGAGTTGTAACACACACACACACACACATACACACACACATACACACACATACACATACACACAGGCAGACATCAGCTTCCTCTCCGCTCTTAGTCAGTGACTTCTGTGTGTGTATGTGTGTGTGTGTGAGTATGTATGTAAGTATGTGAGAGTATGTGTGTAAGTGTGTGTGTGTGAACTCTGCCTGATACTGGATACGATAATTACAACTTTTTTTCCCCTCTCTCGACATATTTTACGGTTGAAACCAGAGCAAGTCTAAAAAATAACCGCAAATAATAAGCCATTATATATATATAAAGTAACCCTCGACTCTCTTCGTGTATTTTTCAGTGGTTTACTTCTCCTTGATTTGCGGTTACTTGCTGACTTGCCCTCGCATATGGATATTTCTCTAAGACATGTCTGAAGACGGATCAGCATGTCCAGTTTACAACCACGACAACGCTTTTTTTTTTCTGTCCTGTTTGTAAGTGACTGATCCCAGTTTATTCATTTATATTTAGCAGTGAGTTCCCGTACAGTTTCCTGATCAGAGATTTTAGTACTGGTTTCGTTTCTATTATTATAACATGCAGTTTCTACTCTAGCGTGTTCCTATCATTTTTCCTCCTCATTACTCCTTCCCCTCCACACATACATACACACACACACACACAGTTTCATGATGCTGTTCCTCTGGGTAGAGGCGATGTAGTGGTTATATATGCTACATGTAGAAAACTGAAACCACTACCGCCCCCCCCTCCCCCCCCCCCCAACCCTGCCCACATATGAGTCACCCCACTCTTAAACGTTCACAGACACACCAGTCACAATATCACGTTTATAGAGGTCAAAGACCACGGCCGTATAAACGTGGCATTAAATGTATGACGTGACGCGGTAGTGTTCTGTCAAAAGTTTTTCCTGGGCCGTAGAGACTCGTGTGTTCTCATCAGTACTTGAGTGTCTGAAGGGAGATAAACTAGCTTTTCATGGGGGCCTTTATAAGCACAATAAATTGTTTGCTGAGTGGCACCGGACTCAAAAGTGGCTCTTAGTTAAAAATGAAATTATCAGTGGAACAATTCTAATTATAAAAGCTCACTGCCTTGTCCTGTCTTCTTCCTCTAGTACCATTCAGTGTTGAGAGGACAAATAGACTTCTTTATAAGGCTCAGCAGTTTGGTTCATTTAAGGGTGTATTAGCGTGTATTTTTTTTTAATCTCCTCCATCCGTCTCCTGCATAGGCGGTATCTTCTATGATTTTTAGTATGAATATTTTCTGTATCCATGAGATTTTTCATAAGTGTTGAAGACTGGGAAGGACGGGCAAGAGATGGTGTTATTTGGAGGGAGACTGAGAGAGGGTGCTGCATCATTTAAAGATGAAATGAAGACAGAAGACAGAAGGTAGAAAACAGAATACAGAAGATAAAAGATCGAGTGCAGGAGACAGAAGGCAGGAAATAGAAGACAGAATATAGAAGAGGCAGGAAATAGAAGACAGAATATAGAAGACAGGAGATACGACACAGGAGATAGAAGACAAAAAGATAGAAGGTAGAATACAGAATATAGAAGACAGGAGATATAACACAGGAGATAGAAGACAAAAAGATAGAAGGTAGAATACAGAATATAGAAAACAGGAGACATGACACTGGAGATAGAAGACAAAAAGATAGAAGGTAGAATACAGAATATAGAAGACAGGAGATAGAAGGTAGAACTTTTCAAGACAGAAAACGCAGGAACAGACTAGACTCTGTAACACTGACATGATTTATTGCTACCAGGACACATTTTATCAAGTCGTGAGAGAAGACTTAGCCAAACGATGCTCGGCAATGGCCCACAAACAGCTGACAGATACTGGCTTCAAAAAGTGTCTCCTGGGACGAAAAGAGCCATGAAAAGAGCCATAATGTTGTTAAGTAAATATGTTATTAAGAATAACCAAACGTTAACTGTTTTTCTTATAAACGAAAGGAGTTTTTTTAAACGAAGCCAAGGACATTTTAGTAACGAGGTCAAGTCCCATCATCGGGATAAAGACAGAAAAAAAAAAGACTTTCCAGTCACTTTTATCTTCGGTCTTTCTCTCTCACCCAATCACTATTTGTGAGTATCTTTACTTTTTACATCATGCGTCCTTATCCTGTATCCTTATCCTAAATCGTTATCATAAATCATGATCCGGAATCCTTATTCTACGTACTTTATCTGACATCCTTATTCTACATTCTTTTCCTTTATCCTTATCCTGAAACCTTTCCTATATTCTTATCCTACATTTTTATCTTACATGCTTATGGTTCAACCTTTTCTACAGCCTTATTCTAAATCTTTTCCCCGAAATCCTTATCCTAATTTATTTTCTACATCTTTACCCTACATCCTTATCTTACATCCTTATTCTACACCCTTATCCTACATCTTTTTCCTGTATCGTCATCCTGCATCCCTATCCTGCATCCTTTTTCTATATCCTTATCCTAAATCCTTATCCAGAATCCTTATCCTACATAAACATCCTAATCCTTATCCTACATTAATATCCTAATCCTTATCCTACATTAACATTCTAATCTTTATCTACATCCTTTTCCTATATCCTCATCCTGCATCCTTATCCTGCAATCCTTTTTCCCATATCCTTATCCTATATCCTTTTTTTCCAGAATCCTTATCCAGCATTAACATCCTAATCTTTATCCTACATTAACACCCTGGCCCTTATCTTGCACTAACATCCTGACCCTTGTGCCACATTAACATCCTGACCCTTATCATTAACATCCTGACCATTATCCTACATTAGCATCCTAACCCTTATCCTATGACCTGCATCATTATTCTACATCCAGCTTCCTTTTGATTGAATTAATTCATGTTTTGTTTTGAAAAAAAAAAGCACACACACACACACACACACACACACACACACAAAAGATGGCTTACTTCCGAAATTTGGAGCAGAAATGGGACCAGGGCGAGTGATTTATTGATGAGCACGCTTACATCTTACCTCCACGACCTGCTGCTGCGGCCGACACGGTGATGTGCTGAAGCGAACTGGGAAGCATTGCTGCATTCCAAGTTTTGTGGTTGGTGGTGGAGCTTTACCCTCTCCAGATCCCGATCTCCGAGATAAGTCCTCCCACGGAACAGGGGAAGGCAGCTGTGGGCACATCTTGTTTCATTTTGATGCTTTTAAATCCGATGTTGTGTTCCGTGACATCAGCTGATGACAGCTTCTAGCTATATCGCCACCTGTACAGCAAAAAACTCAGGGGAAGAAGAAGAAGAAGGAAAAAGGCATCCGCAACAACATCATCAGAGATAGAGCAAATAGTACATGCAACACCTTAAGAGAAGAACAAATAACATCTACAACATCAGAGATGAAGAAATAGCATCTACAACAACATTTAGAGATGGAGCAAATAGCATCTACAACAACATTTAGAGATGGAGCAAATAGCATCTACAACAACATTTAGAGATGGAGCAAATAGCATCTACAACAACATTTAGAGATGGAGCAAATAGCATCTACAACAACATTTAGAGATGGAGCAAATAGCATCTACAACAACATTTAGAGATGGAGCAAATAGCATCTACAACAACATTTAGAGATGGAGCAAATAGCATCTACAACATCAGAGATAAAGAAATAGCATCTACAACAACATTTAGAGATGGAGCAAATAGCATTTACAACATCAGAGATAAAGAAACAGTATCAACAACAACATTAGATATGAAGAAACAGCATCTACAACAACACCAGATATGAGCAAACAGCATCTACAACAACATGCGTCAAGGAGCATGCATCACTGTGAAAGGTTACGAGAATAACTTTGTTACATGTTCAGTCAGTTCAGTCATTTGCATGTCCCCTGCGCAACTTTGTCTCCCTAACAGCTCTCCTGTTGGCCTCTCGGTTGTTAGCAAGGTGCCCTGCTGCTGATGCATGTACGAGTGTATAATTACGTCTGTCCTAATGCGAGGTTCGGAATAGTTTTGTTGTTTTTTTTAATTTTATTTTAAATAATTGTGTTTGTTATATGTATAACATGTTTGTTACTAACGGATATACAATGTCTAGAATAGAGTGGAAGTTGTAAAATACAGGATAGAAATACAAATTGGACTTGCATGAACAATTCTTCATCCTTTTAAAACGAAAAGTTATTCGATGGTTGTTCTTTGTACAAAAGAACGTTGGATGTCTTTTCATCATGATTTCAACTACAGCAGAACGTCGATTATCCGAACGTCAGTTACCCGAACCGTCAGTTATCCGAACAACTGCTGTACCAAAAAAAAATAAATAAATAAATACATATACAGATTTGAGTCTAAAAAATAATTTATAGCTTTCAATCCAAAAGTATTAGTATTCCAAAATATATAAACTAGGGAAAAAAGTAGGAACAGCTTTATAACCTGACGACTTCAAAGTTGTGACGTTTCGGTGTGAGCCTTAACCATATAAGCACACACAGGACGAAGAATTAGAGAGAGGAGATAAAATATAGATTCGCATGAATCCTACATTAAAAAAATAAATAAATAGAGCACTTATCTTGAAAGAATATGTAGATTTTCTGACGAACGTTCAGAAACGTCTTTTTACAACTTTGTAGCCTTAAGTAATAAAGCTGTTCCTACTTTTTTTCTGTAACAACTTTGTAGTCGTTAAGTAATAAAGCTGTTCCTACCTTTTCCTATAACAACTTTGTAGTCGTTAAGTAATAAAGCTTTTCCTACTTTTTTTCTGTAACAACTTTGTAGTCGTTAAGTAATAAAGCTGTTCCTACCTTTTCCTATAACAACTTTGTAGTCGTTAAGTAATAAAGCTGTTCCTACTTTTTTCCTATAACAACTTTGTAGTCGTTAAGTAATAAAGCTGTTCCTACTCTTTTCCTATAACAACTTTGTAGTCGTTAAGTAATAAAGCTGTTCCTACTTTTTTCCTGTAACAACTTTGTAGTCGTTAAGTAATAAAGCTGTTCCTACTTTTTTACTGTAACAACTTTGTAGTGGTTAAGTAATAAAGCTGATCCTACTTTTTCATATAACAGCTTTGTAGTTGTTAAGTAATAAAGCTGTTCCTACTTTTTTCCTATAACAACTTTGTAGTCGTTAAGTGATAAAGCTGTTCCTACTTTTTCATATAACAGCATTGTAGTTGTTGGATAATAAAGCTGTTCCTACTTTTTTCCTATAACAACATTGTAGTCGTTAAGTAATAAAGCTGTTCCTACTTTTTTCATATAACAACTTTGCAGTCGTTAGGTAATCAAGCTGTTCCTACCTTTTCCTATAACAACATTGTAGTCGTTAAGTAATAAAGTTGCTCCTACTTTTTTTCTATAACAACTTTGCGGTCGTTGAGTAATAAAGCTGTTCCAACTTTTCCTATAACAACTTTATAGTCGTTAAGTAATAAACCTGTTCTTACTTTTTTCCTATAACAACGTTGCAGTCGTTAAATAATAATATAGCTGTTCCAAGTTTTTTCCTATAACAACTTTGTGGTCGGTAAGTAATAAAGCTGTTCCAACTTTTTCCTATAACAACTTTGTAGTCGTTAAGTAATAAAGCTGTTCCTACTTTTTTTCCCTAGTTTATACATTTTGCTATCACAGCTTTACTGCAGTGCTTCGTGTATAGTTGTATACTTATACACTAATTATTGTGTGTTAGTATTCCAAATCTTGGAATACTGATGTCATAAACGTTCTCAGCACACATTGAGCTTTGGTTCAGTCTGTTGGATGGGATTTTAGATGTTCTATGCGTTTCCTGTTGTTCTAATCATTCAGCGTTTCAGATTTAGTTCGTAGCTATTTTAATATTGTGTAGTTCTTCTTTTTAATTGTAATATTCTGTACTTTTTGGGTTCATGATAGCTCCTACAACGATAATAAATAGCAATGTATTATCTGTTAAAGACAAAGCAACATTAAATATGCTGTATGCCGTGTGCAAACATGCATTTGCTCTTTTTTAAAATTGTTTTTGTCGTTTTCTAATTATGTTAAAGGAAATTTGATAACTGAAACCATGTATTTAAGATGTATTAATCAATATATATATATACTTATGTAATAACTCTTTCTCTCTCTCTCTCTCTCTCTCTCTCTCTCTCTCTCTCTCTCTGAACCTTAAGTGCTCAAGGCACAAAGTGGCTTCCGCAAGGGTTTTCCACAAACGCCTATCCTTTGCCTTTTTTTTTTGCTCTTGCCCAGGTGAGCCCTCTATTGCTCAACATCCTCTCTGTTGTTCTTCTCCATGTCTCCTTTGGTCTACCCTTACTTCTGTTCCCCTGTGGTGTCCATCTTAGTTCTATTTTTTGTAGTGAGTTGTCAGTCATTCGGAACACATGTCCCAACCACTGCCAGCGTCTTTCCTCAATAATTGCTGTAAGTGGCTTCATCTGCATTTCTCCCAAAAAGATGTTATTTCTTATGGTGTTTGGCCAAAATATTCTTCTGATTCTTCGTAAACACACAGTATTGAAAATATTCAACTTGTTTTCTATGGTTTTGGTGATTTTCCAGCAACCAACGTAATTATCCAGTGTAAAAAAATATATACTGTTAGTTCAAAACATTTTAGTTATTATATATATATATATACACAGTTTTTTAAATCATTTATTCTGTGTAATAAATCGCATTTCTAAATACAACAGTAATACTCTTGCATTCGGTAACTAAACTTAGGCTTATCTCCAGTTACAAATTGGGTAAGTTCATGCGCGTTTAATCATTCGAAACATTTACTCAACCGAAGCACTTTGGTCCCGGTTATTTCAGATAATGGACGCCCTGCTGTAATTTTCATTCTTCTACAACTTTCCTTGGGGTGTCTTCATTTGTTTTTTGTTTATTTTTTCAAGTCTTCCCAAGTATATGCTGCACCTTTCTGTAAAAATGTACCTCTGTTACTTCCAGTTCTTTTATAAGTTTATTATAAGTCTGAGAAAGACTGGATAGATACGGGCCGAAGTTTATTTACCGTACTGTTTATAATAAACGGCCTGAACTTGTTTGTTTTTTTCCTTAATAATAAAACCAGAGAAAACAAAACCAGTGGAAATGTATTTTTTCTGGACATTCCTTCTGAGGGTTAATACAGGTATAATCATAGCCACGTCAAGAGGGGCGGGGCCACGTGTAATGATAGGCCCCGGCCATCGTTAGAGAGGGCGGCACCATGTAATGGTTTCCGTAAGGAAATCTTGGCGAGTAGACGTAAATCAAACAAAAATGATAGACCAAAGTGTCATTATCTGAGTTTCTTTAACGAGCATCAGTGAGTTTTTTTCTGTTGTTGTTCTTCTTTTTTTCATGTTCTTTCTATCACTCTCTCTCTCTCTCTCTCTCTCTCTCTCTCTCTCTCTCTCTCTCTCTCTCTCTTTAAAGGGCATTTCTTGTTCTGGAATCTTCAGTTGTTCCACTGGGAAAATATCTAGAGGAAACCGAGGGTAATAAGATATTGAGAAGAAAATCTACGCTTGATCTTTTCAATGTTCGTCAAGAAAATGAAATAGAAAGGAAGAGTGTTTGTGTGTGATTGTGGGGGGGGGGGGGGGGCGGGAATGGTCAAGTAGATTTGGGGGGGGGGGGTTAGGAGGGGGAGTACAGATGTAATTTCTTCTTTGTTTTTGTTTTGTTTTGTTTTGTTTAAATTTCGGTCCTAAAAAGTGACTATAATTTTGTTGAACGAGTTATTTCTGTTTTTCAGTGTCTTGCTTAGTCTCAGAGGTAGCGTCCTGATTTCTCCTACATCAAATGCTGTAGCAGCCTAGAAATATGAAGGTAGCATCACTTCATGCTCCTACGACATGCCAAATGCTTCAGGACATAGAGAACGTCTTCCAGCTCCTATCTTCCTCATCTTTCCGAGTCATTAAGGCTCACTGCTGCAGATAAAGTTCATATTAACTCCTCCCTATTCCTAATCTTCTCTCTCCAGTTGGTGACACCAGTTTTCTGCGTATCCTCTTCCATGTTGTCTCTCCATCTTTGTCTTGGTCTATCTCTTGGCCTCGTTTTCTTTCATCTCTTGTACATATACATTATTGTCCGTTCTCTTCCATTCTTTCTACATGACCTAACCAGCGCAGTCTGTTCAGTTTCACGTTTATAATCCGCTGTGATTTAAGTAAACTGTTCAGTATTCTTTCTAGCTCTCTGTTCTCCGCCGTTGGCATTCTTTAAGGAACCAAAGATTCTTCTTAGGATCTTGTTCTGCACTTGCTATTCCTCTTTCCTTAGAGTGTTTTACTTACTGTTTACTTACTTACTGTTTACTTTTACTGTTTACTTACTTACTGTTTACTTACTTACTGTTTACTTACTTACTGTTTACTTACTGTTTACTTACTTACTGTTTACTTATTTACTGTTTACTTATTTACTGTTTACTTACTTACTGTTTACTTACTTACTAGTTAATTACTTACTGTTTACTTACTTACTGTTTACTTATTTACTGTTTACTTATTTACTGTTTGCTTACTTACCGTTTACTTATTTACTGTTTACTTACTTACTGTTTACTTACTTACTGTTTACTTACTTACTGTTTACTTACTTACTGTTTACTTATTTACTGTTTACTTACTTACTGTTTACTTACTTACTGATTACTTACTTACTGTTTACTTACTTACTGTTTACTTACTTACTGGTTACTTACTTACTGTTTACTTATTTACTGTTTACTTATTTACTGTTTACTTACTTACTGTTTACTTACTTACTGTTTACTTATTTACTGTTTACTTATTTACTGTTTACTTACTTACTGGTTACTTACTTACTGTTTACTTACTTACTGGTTACTTACTTACTGTTTACTTACTTACTGTTTACTTACTTACTGGTTACTTACTTACTGTTTACTTATTTGCTGTTTACTTACTTACTGTTTACTTACTTACTGTTTACTTACTTACTGTTTACTTATTTACTGGTTACTTACTTACTGTTTACTTACTTACTGTTTACTTATTTACTGTTTACTTACTTACTGGTTACTTACTTACTGTTTACTTACTTACTGTTTACTTATTTACTGTTTACTTACTTACTGTTTACTTACTTACTGTTTCTCGTTTCCTTAGTGGGGTGGGACAAAGTTCACTCATAAAATGGCAAGAAGATGGCACTGAAACCAAAGAAAAACTTCAGCAACTAAAATCAGCCCAGGGAGTTTTCCCGTCAGCTTTAACACTCCAGGAATAGAAAAAGCCAGGATGTTTAATCAAGGAACTTATGTTTTAATTCTGTATTTTGTTGATGACAAAATGGATACAAATTTGATTAATTTGCTTCTATATCTTCTTCATTATTCGACACATGAAATTTCCATATTTTGCTTCTATATTTTCTTGATTCATCGACACATGAAATTTCAGTATTTTGCTTCTACATTTTCTTGTTCTTCGATAAATGGATTTTCTTAAACAAATCTTTCACTCCTGAATTAATTTAAGGCTCAGTGAGAATAAATTTTGATGGGGAGATTTTGAGGGGAAGATTTTGAGAGGAAGATTTTGATAGATAAAAAGAAAGTGGAAGGAAGTTACTCGATAATTTAAAATGATAGGTTCTATTAGAAATGTGAAACTTTTTATTTTATTTACACTTCACTTAAATATCACTCAGAGTATAGGTGTGTAAGATCTACCAACTCTGCCAGTGCTGTTTTTGGAGTGAGGGTTTACAAACAGGAAATCCGAAAGAAAATAAAATACAGCAATGGGAATGTCTCCAGTACAAAGAAACAAAGCTGGAGAACAAAGCCCAGCATGATTGATCAGACTTTTTACATCTGATCCTTTCTTTGCTATCTAGAAACTGGTGCTAACCATATTTAATATCACAACCAGAAATCGTTACCAAACCAGAGAGAGAGAGAGAGAGAGAGAGAGAGAGAGAGAGAGAGAGAGAGAGAGCGAAAACTGCTGGTGTTAATTATCTGGTACATTCCAGCCTTGGATGGAGGGGAGGGGAGGGGTGGGGGAAACTGAATTTCCTGTTAGCTTGAAACAACTGCTTTTCCTGACAGTTTTCTACTGTTCATTCGTTTACTGTAATCCGGCCGGAGGCACCCCGGTCACCCAGCTGTAGAAATGGGTACCCGACTTCTTCTGGAGTTGGGGAAGGAAAGGCGGCCAGGCGTGATACTAACCATATCACCCTCTAGTGTGCTGACAGGTCAAGGAAAATATGGGCACTAACACCATATCCCTATGTGCCTCTAAGGCATGACAGGGTTACCTTTACCTACCTTTACCTTTATTCGTTTACTGTGCGGTGCTGACAGATGTTGAAGATCGTGCTTTCCGTTTTGCAGTTCTTGGCATTTCCCGTCTGGTCCTATTGCTAGCGTTTTCTCGATTTGATATGGCCATCTCGTTAAGATATTTTTCTATCGGCTATTTTGAAAAACAAACTGCAGCATTTAGAAGCGACAACGTAGATTTGTGGGGCATGACTGGAGAAAAGGCAACTGGAGCACTTAATTGCAACATGAAATATCGAAGGTAGAAGAAGACAGAGGTAGACAGAGATAAAAGATGTTTGATAATTTGACATCCTGGTGCAACGGGAAATGCTTAGTGACAAGCCTATTGATATGCGTAAGGGTTTGAGGGTTATGGAAGGACACGATATCTTTCATCCGTCGGAAGGGACCTTGAGAGAGAGAGAGAGAGAGACCTAAAATGTTTTTGTGCTGGTTCTATGAAGCGAATCAAAGAAATTGAAGCTTAAAAGTGACTGCCTGTTATTTCTCTAGTTTCATGAAATAGCACTCATCAAAGACCAAGCTTGTGGATAATGTGTTATGTGTGCTTGTTTCGAATACTTGAAGACCGAATTATTTGAAACTTCTAAACGCTGATGATGTTGTTCGTCCATCGTCTTCGATGATGACCACAGATTCATCTTAGTCAAAGTAAGGAGAGGTGTGTCCATGCGTGACCAACTAGCCCTATATGAGCTCTAAAGGTTTTGCCACACAAGAAACAGATATGTCCAGATTCAGTTGTGGGCTGATGATAATAATGGTAAAAGCAAGCTGATGACGTTAGCAGCTTTTTTTTTTCGTCATCTGCCTGTGGAGTTCATAAGAAAATGGGTTGATGCTCTCCCAGTGCAGTAGTGCTAGATTTATTTCTTCAGAGTTGCGGATTCTTGTTCTTACTTGACTCAGTCTGGCCGAATTACTTGTTTGACGTCTTAAAAAACCAGAGGGGATCTCTACTAGCGTTACTGTTTTTGCCTTGTTGTTTTGTTACTTTTGATAAAGGCATATCGCCGAAATATTGGTTTGTTATACATTTCTACAAGCTCATCTCATTACTTCTTCTATGATTCCTTCTCATGAGTATCTCAGATTTCTCAGAAAGCCGCTGCAAGCTCATCTCATTACTTCTTCTATGATTCCTTCTCATGACTATCTGAGACTTCTCAGAAAGCCGCTACAAGCTCATCAGGATGTTGTTGTGACGAGGTTTTTTTTTTCTTTTCTTTAGGTACCTATGACGGAAAGTTTTTGCCCTGTTTGATAAACCTGGTGTATTTATTATGTCTCCTCAGTTTGATGCCAATTCTTTGCTATCTGTATATATTTTCCCACATGCTTTTGCTAATTCCCTCCCCCCTCCCCTCAAGCATTGTTTCGGTTGATCGATCGGACTTTGTCCTGGGCAGTATTGTGGTTACGAGCTTTGTTTTTGTATTTTGTTTTTCTTCATCGTTTTTCTATGATAAGTTCCTAATATTGAACATGTTTCTCTACCCCCATAGATTTGCTGGTGCTCTTAACTAGAGCTGATGATCTAGTTTGCTCTTTTTGAAGCCAATGCCAAATTGTCGCTCAGCATTATCTTGGCATATATCAAGTGTGTTCTGTGGCTTTTCAGCCTCTGGAAACTGCTGAGCGGAGGTCGAAGGTGTTGGTCCCCTAGGGGTTAAAGTCTGATCGATTCTCTCGGCTTAGGACACAACGGAAGGTCCACAGCAAATTCTAGAGGGAGAGGTCCGAATGATATGCATTTCATTTCATGCGAAGGTATAAGGCGTTGAAGGTTTGTGTCATCGCTTGTCGTTTCTTTCGACTGGAGAGTAATTGCTGCTTCGTGGTCGATAGAGACGCAGTACAGGTCTGTGTCTCTGAACTGTATCTTGTTTCTTCAAATGTGTGAGGATGTCTGTGGGTGGGCTTGTTCGGGATGAAGTCCACGGCCCCTTTGACACACAGAACCAGATCCGCCATCAGGTTCTGGCAGGAGCGTTGGGAGACATTACCAGCCCTCGATCATTTTTATTTGCCAGTTGGTGACTTTCTGTCGTATTCTCGTGTTAGACGTCCCGTAATCTTCGCTCTGGCCCCTTCCTCTGTCTCCCTTCTAATTTTTCCTGTTTCTACAGCGCTTTCAAGTCCTCCCCAAAAATTGGTTGCCCTTTTTTTTTCTTATGGATGTACGAGGGGAAGTCACTAAGTAACTCGCAAATTGAAATATTTTATCAGTGGCAGTCATCAGGTAGTATTTAAATATATCCTTAGATAGTACCATCATCCAACTTTATAACAGTTATATGTAGGTGGCACTGGAAGTTACGTGCGCATGCGCAAAGCAATAACAATATGGCTACCCAACTGTTAGTGTGTACCAAAGAAGAACAAAGAAGTGTAGTGCGATTTTTGTGGGCTAAAGGACATTAAGATGGAAATTATTACAGTTTATGCTGAAAAGTGTTTATCACGTAAAGCGGCCTATAACTGGGTAAAATAATTTTCTCAGGGACGCACCGAAATTGATGACAGAAATTCAAGATTATGCCTTCTGCGGGGAAGGTTATGCTGACAGTGTTCTGGGATTATCAAAGAGTGTTGTTAACCAAGTTCCAGAAGTATGGTGACAGTGTGAATTCTGTATCGTACTGTGAAGTTCTGTCGATGCTACGGGAATCAATTCGAAGAAAACATCCTGGTCTGCGGACTAGAGGTGTGCTTCTCCTTCATGACAATGCCAGACCACGTACGGCTCAGTTAACCCAAGAGAATATTAGCCAGTTGGGTTTGGAAGTTCTTGAACATCTTACCTATAGTCCTGACTTAGCTCGAAGTGATTTTCACCTGGTTGATCCACTGAAAAACCACTTTGGCGGGAGAAGATTCTCGAGTGACGAAGAGGTGGAAACAGAAGTAAAAAAATGGTTCAGAAGTCGGACTCCCGATTTTTACGCCATGGGTATTGCATCACTGATTACACGATGGGACAAATGTGTCAATGTTGGTGGCGATTACGTTGAGAAATAGGGGAGTAATGTAGGTTAAACAATTTAAAGTTTTCAAATTACTGTCGCATTTAGTTTGTTTGTTTGTTTTTTTTTTTTTTTGTAACAAGCATTTGCGAGTTACTTAGTGACTTCCCCTCGTATTTAGTGTTATTTCTTTTTCTTGATTTTTGTTAGATTAGACATTCCTCGTTTTTTTGTGTTTCATTAATATTCACACACGAGTACATGTAATAATTATACATCATCTATTGCTACTGTGCCACAATTAATTTCAACAGTTATTACCATCACTATCTCTGTAATACTATTATTGCTGCTTCAAATACTACAATGTACTAGAATGACCTATTTTATTATTATCCTGTTACTATCCTCGCTACTACTACTACTACTACTACTACTATTACTGCTACTACTATTATTACTACTACTACTACTATTACTACTGCTACTTCTACCACAGCTATAACGTTTACTGAAAAAAACTGCTGCAGCAACACGTAATAATGGTACTATTAGTGCAGCCGGTACATTTATTATTATTTATAGAAGTTCTACAACTTTTTTCTTACTACTACTACTAATACTAATACTACTACTACTACTATTACTACTACTACTACTACAACTACTATTAACTACTACTACTACTAACTACTAGTACTACTATTACTGATACTACTAACTACTCTTCTGATACTATTCTTACTACTACTAACTACTATTACTACTACTACTGATACTACTAACTACTACTAATACCACTACTACTACTGCTGCTGCTACTGCTACTACAATTACTGCTGCTACTACTACTACTGTTGCTACTACTACTACTGCTGCTACTGCTACTACTGCTGCTACTACTACTACTACTACTACTACTACAACTACTACTACTGCTGCTACTACTACTACTACTACTACTACTACTGTTGCTGCTACTACTGCTACTTCTGCTACTACTGCTGTTATGGCTGCTACTGCGCTACTACTGTTGTTACTGCAGCTACTGCTACTACTACTGCTATTGCTACTACCGCAACTACAACTACTACTACACTACTACTACTACTACTACTACTACTACTTTCGCTAGTTAGACATAATAGCGCTTTTTAGTCATGTTCACAAACTATCGCCAATTACTTGTACTGAAGTAACTACTCGTATCACGTGACCCTCATACCACGGAAGAATACCAACTCTGCCAAAACCCGCGCCCGAATCTCATCTTAAGTCAGCAACAGTAATCACCAGTTTACGATTTTCACATGAAAGGACGTTCGCATAGTATTGTGAACCACTCATAAACCACATCATGAAACCAGGGGAAACAGAAATTACAACATCCATTTTGATAAATGTTTTATTAAAAACCAAACAAAAGGGCGGACGCAAAAAAAAAATCACACAAACATTTGAAAATCTAGGCAATATAATCCAAGGATTATATTTACATTCGTTAGAGTGATTGACAAAACAAGCTACGAGAAGCCATTTTAAGAGGTTTGGACTGCTCTCGGGGTGACATTTATGCAAACGTTAGCTCGGTACGGGTTGGTAGCCATTGTCGAGTAAGTGGAGAGGGGGGGTTTTGTGAGCTCAGCATGAGTTTTTATTAAGGTTGGGGAAGTAGGGGTAAGGTGGTGGGGGGCAGGGAGGGGACGGTTGTTGCTGTGAATGTTACTAGGGTGAGAAGGAGAGAGAGAGAGAGAGAAAGAGAGAAATTAAGCTCTGAGGTATTATGTAGCTATGAGTATAAGCCATTAGAAGGATGATCTTGGTTCTGTGCAGCCGAAGTTAGGATAGATTGGCAGAGACTAGTTCGTTGGCTTGTTGCTTGGTTGGTTAGTTTGCTAGCTGTCTGGCTGGCTGGGTGGTTGGTTGGTTGGTTGGTTGGTTGGTTGTGATCAGCTGGCCCCTTAACTGGCTGTTTGCTTTGCTTCAAGGATTATTAGATGACTGTTTTGTTGTTGGTTGTTGTTTGACAACAGTCGGCCTGTCTGACTGTTGGTGTTTGATTGGCTGACTGAGTGTTGGTGTTTGATTGGCTGACTGAGTGTTGGTGTTTGATTGGCTGACTGACTGTTGGTGTTTGATTGGCTGGCTCGTTTATTTGACTGGTTCGCGGCTTAGCCGACTGTTGGTGTTTGATCGGCTGGCTGACTGCTGGTGTTTGATTGGCTGGCTGACTGCTGGTGTTTGATTGGCTGGCTGGTTTTTTTGACTGGTTGGCGACTTGGCTGACTGTTGGTGTTTGGTCAGCTGGATGACTGCTGGTATTTGGTTGGCTGGCTGACTGCTGGTGTTTGATTGGCTGGCTGACTGCTGGTATTTGGTTGGCTGGCTAACTGCTGGTGTTTGATTGGCTGGCTGACTGCTGGTGTTTGATTGGCTGGCTGGTTGTTTGATCGGTCGGTTGGTTGGTTGGCACTCTCATTGCAAATGTGAACCTGGAGTTCCTCTTCAGCCGGTGCGCGGCGACGAACATAACGTACAATTATCACAGTCTTCTGCCAACAAAGATGGTTTGACCTGGTGGCTGCAATGGCATGTGAATCTGACCTTGCCGTGATCCTATCCTACCTCTTCCTAGGTCCTCCTAAGTACCTGACATGATATTCTTTAGCCTCTGCCACGGATTAGAGACCGCCGTGGTCCTGGTGGTGGTGGAGTCTGCTGAAAAGTTCTGTTCTCGGTCATGGCAATCTACTCTCCATCCTATACAATGACTGGGCTTTTCCAACATCTTCATGGCATCTGCTGCAAATATCAAAGATTTCTAAGTCCAGGGAAGCAGAAAAGCAGAAGGAGCTTGAGCATCGTCTTAAGTAGCAATAGCTGCAGAACATTTTGCTAAGAAAAGAAAACAGCAATGTAATATTTCGGCCCCAGACTTCATCAGACGGCGCTAACAACAGTGAATTGAGAATAGATGTTCTGGGTACGTAAGGCAAAACAGTTCAAAAACTAAAGAAAAAGATATTAATAAATAAAAAAGAGAAGAAACTATCACTCTGGGTGCGCTGCGTTTTAAAATCCCCATAGGATACTGCCGTAAATATCGAGTCGGATTGAGAGTAGGTTGCAGTGGTTTCCTGTTTTTTTTATTTTTGCAGAAGAATTACAAATCAAGCTACTCTTTTAACACCGCTGTTATAGAAAGCATGCCGGTCCCAACTCCTGGTGCAGGGATGAGATAACACAACCAGCCTGTTTCATCGTCTGTCTTCGTCCTATTTCGCTCCAGTCATCGACACCAGTCTCTCTGACAAATGCGGCCAGCTCGTCTCTGGTTGACAGCATCGCCTTAGAGCTTCTCCTATAGGAGGCTGGGGGGCCTGAAGTCCTTTGCCTGAGCGGGTTGAGTAGCTGGTAACTGTGAAGGGTACGCTGTGGTGTCTGCAGCTCTTTGCCGCAGACATACAAGTCCACTGAGTTAGTTTTCAGGTCTGTTTCGGGTAATCGCGCTGCAGGTGAGATTCTGGCTTGATCCGTTTTTTGAGTTCTTGGGCCAGGCAGGGCATATGTCCTTCCGTTATAGTTCTCTTATTATAACGACAACAGAAATTTACGTTTGCATTGGCAGAAAAATAATTTACTAACGAAGAAAATCGTATAGACAACGATCGAGATGGAGACAGCAAGCGACAACAGATTTGTAACACAGTCGCCTCGGTTTAATATTGCAGTACAGATTGAGAGCAGTACGTTATGAATAATGTAACAGGCAGGGACGAACAAAAGGCCGGCAGAATAACTCTAATGTACACATCTGGGCAAATATTGCTTCAGTTTGATAGAGCCGGCAAAGGGGTTATAATGTTTCTCTCCGTTGCCTAGCCAATGGGGGTCCGAGCTTTATGTTGACTGTAGAACTGTATTGGACCATAATGAATTGGATCCTATGTGTCAGATATTGATCAAGAAACTGCCCGATGCTGTGACTGAGAGCGTGTTTGTACGTACAACACAGAAGATATTTGTATCCTGGCTGAATAAAGGAGGGGCAGAGCGGAGAGTTGGGAGGCGGCGGCAGGGGGGTAGGCTGGGTTTTATCCCTGGGGCCCGGGCTGTTGAGGCTTCCTGGCTGCCCTGTTTTGTTTTGGTTTTTTTTTCAGTCTTTTCTTGTTTGAGACGAAGTTCATGAAGTAGCTATCCAAGATGGCTCTCCGCGTCCCTGCTTGGCGACCGGCCACCTGGCCGTAAGTCGATTTGGCCGTAAATCGATTTGTCTGTAAATCGGGTGTTGTATAGGGAGGTCAGGCGCTGTGTATAGTTCGTTACTTTTATAATAAGTTACAAGATGAACGGACATGTTTGTCACCGCATTAAAATACCAATGGAGTGCAAATTAACACAGAAACTGTGTGGAATGTAATCATAAAATATGAATCACAGCGTATTAAATCAAGAATCTTACTGTAATAACCTCTTCGGTGGCACACATATGTACCATACACACACTGCATATATTCTGTATGACGCAGTTAGGGGTCATGATGTCATAGACTTTAATGAGAAATGAAACACCACAAGCCAGAAGTTCGGCGCTAATGAGACAACGAAAAATAAGAAACCGACAATCGGGGACGAGGTGCCGAAACGAAACTGTTTTTAATTGCTTCTTTACCGTACATTGTGTTTTATTTTTTTTTTAAAAATAAAATATACCTAAGATACTTCGGCCGTAAGTGCGACCGGCCGTAACTCAGGCGGTCGTAAGTCGGCGCACGACGTTCTCATTGGCCTCTCTTTTCTCTTACCATGTAGTCAGTTTGTTGTGACATTTTACTGTCTGTCTCCCTTTCTTTCGTTTCGTCGACTGAACTTTCCAGTGATTATCAGGTATATAAACTGTCTTTTCATGAATTGTTCGAAAGAAAAAATCCTATTTCTTTGTCCTCACTGTTTCAAGCAGTTTTTATTTTCCCCTTTATTTTTCTCTGTTTTCAGTTTGTGAATGCCTGATGTTCTATTTTTTTTTCACTTTCTGAGTGCTTCATGTTCTATGTTTTCACTTTCTGAGTTCTTCATGTTCTATGTTTTCAGATTATGAATAGCTCATGTTATATGTTTTCATTTTCTGAGTGCTTCATGTTTTCACCTTCTGATTGCTTAATTTTCTATGTTTTCAGTTTATAAGTGCTTCATGTTGTATGTTTTCAGTTTCTAAGTGCTTAATGTTCTATATTTTCAGTTTATGAGTGCTTCATGTTCTATATTTTCAGTTTATGAGTGCTTCATGTTCTATGCTTTTAGTTTATGAGTTCTTAATGTTCTATGTTTTTAGTTTATGAGTGCTTCATGTTCTATTTTTTCAGTTTCTGAGCTCTTCGTGCTCTGTTCTTCTTTCCTAGTTCAGTGGTGTCTTTGCCTGCAAACGCCTTACAAGTTTCTGGTCTGATTTTTCATCTCGTAAAGTGATTATCAAGTTAGGGATATTGGGCCTCTCAAAGGAACTGAAAGTTATGGACTCGTGTCAGTGGCTCTCAGTTGACATGGATGACTCACTTGGACATCTTAACCGAGGCTGAGTCGTGGGGGCCAGAGTCAGGGTCTTTAGTCGTCAGAGCTGTGTCACTCATGAAGGAGTCTGTTTCAGTTAGTGGAAGAAATTAGAGCAGTCATAATCTGAGGCAGTTTTTGATGGAGTCTGTAGGAATTTTTTTTTTTCAGAAGGTAGCGAAGCGTGAGCTGCAGTTGGACAGTAGAAAAATAGAGGAATGGCAATCGAACAGTAGAGTGGGACATTAGAAAAATAGCGGAGCAGGAATAGAACAGTAGAGTGGGACAGTAGAAAAATAGAGAAGTGGGAGTCGGACAGCAGAAAAATAGACAGGCGAGAGTCGGAGAGTATAAAAATAAAGAAGTTGGAGTAGGACAATAGAGAAATAGAGAAGTGGGAGTCGGACAGTAAAGAAATAGAGAAGTGGGAGTCAGACAGGAGAGATATAGAGAAGTGGGAGTCGGACAGGAGAGAAATAGAGAAGTAGGAGTCGGACAGGAGAGAAATAGAGAAGTGGGAGTCAGACAGTAGAGAAAGAGAGAAGTGGGAGTCAGACAGTAGAGAAATAGAGAAGTTGGAGTCGGATAGTAGAGAAATAGAGACGTGAGTGTCGGACAGTTTAAAAATAAAAAAGTTGGAGTCGGACAGTAGAGAAATAGAGAAGTGGGATCGGACAGTAGAGAAATAGAGAAATGAGAGTAAGAGAGTAGAACAATAGAGAAGAAGGAGTCGGAGAGTAGAAAAATAGAGAGGTGAGAGTCGGAAAGTAGAAAAATAGAGAAATCTGACTGTAGAAAAATATAGAAGTGAGAATAGGAAAGTAGAAAAATAGAGAAGTGAGAGTCGGACAGTAGAAAATTACCATAGTTGTCTTTTATCAGTACAGGAATAGAGAAGTCGGTGTTAGAAAGTTGAACAGTGGATGACCTGGTTTTGGACAGTAGAGAAACAGAGGATTCAGAATTAGGTATGATTAAAAACAGTAGAATGGGTTAAGGTTAAAACAAAAGAACAGTTTAAAAAATGATCTCGCAGTCTGGCAGAGGAGAAATAGAGGAGTCGGTATCGAAAGTTTGGGGATCATTTTCTTGGTTTTGTTTTTCTAATAGCCTTCCTTTTTCTGTCTTTGAAAAGAAGCAACGACTGGTGTGCCTCGTACAACAAATTAAGACGCAGGTCTGGAAAGATGGAACTTGGCTGTATGTTTCTAGAAAGAGATTCATAGAAAACCTCTTTTAATAGACGGGCACGCAGGATTCTCGAGGTAGTGACCATCTGAGAAAGCCTGCCTCTCTCAAACTATACAGAAACGTATAGAATGGACTGCAAAAGATGGCAGGAATATAATCTGGGTTCAGTGATTTCCCTGGATTAAATTATGGATTGTATTCTGGAAAGACTCTCAGAGAAAGTAATGACGGTTAAAGACAAACCCCAACTCTCCAGGGACAACTGGACACAAAAGAAGGACGATAGGCGAGATTAAAATAGACCAGCGCCAGAAGTTAGCCTTCTCGCTTTCAGTCTGTCCTTCAGAACTTAGACACATTAGTGGAGCTGTGATTCAGCTGTTGGTAGACTTTACAGCGCTAATGATCTCCCAAGATGATCCACGGTTTCTGATAATTCGGGACTTAAGCGTAGAATAATAGTCTGTCTTGAGAATAACTGTGCCAAGTAAAGAAAAAAAAAAAAAGTAAAATAGGAGACAAAAGCGAAGGGACTTACTTCTCGGAAAGTATGTATAGCCGATGAGGCAGCCCTGCGGTTTATAGGACTGAAGGCAGGTGGTTCTATCCCCACAGCCGTCGCTCTCCCGTGAGTAAAAATAAGTGGTTGATGTTTTTGTATGAGCCTAAATTGGCACGAAAAAAAGGGGCGGGGGGAGAAGTCTGCACGGAGAGTGACACTGGATTATGCACAATGACGTCATTTTGATGAATGAAAAATAAGATGTCATATGCGGCTCATTTATTTCAGTACTGAACTTCTCTAGTTAGAGAATGAGGCAGACACACAGACAGAGGCAAAGAAAGTGAGAGTGAGACAGTGAAGGATGGAGAGAGAGAGAGAGAGAGAGAGAAGCAGACAGAATGAAAGATAGAGACATTGAGAGGAAGTGAACGAGAGAGAGGGGGGATAGAGAGTGAGACATAGAGACTGAGTGAGGGGCAGAGAGAGAGGTGAGAGAGAGAGAGAGTGAGAGACATAGAGAAAGTGAGAGACAAAGTGAGAAAGAGACACACTGAGAGAGACAAAGAGAGAGAGAGAAAGAAAGAGAGACAGACAGAGAATGAGAGAGATAGACACAGAGTGAGAGATAGAGAAAGAGAGAGACAGACTAATAGATAGAGTTAGACAGACAGACAGACAGATAGACAGACAGATAGATAGATAGATAGATAGATAGATAGATAGATAGATAGATAGATAGATAGATAGATAGATAGATAGATAGATAGATAGATAGATAGATAGATAGATAGATAGATAGATAGATAGATAGATAGATGAAAATAGAAAGGAAGAAGAGAAGGAGGAGAAGCAGAAAGAAGAAGAAGAAGAAGAAAAATCTCTCTCTCTCTCTTCACCGATGGACCGCTCTCACATGGAAAGCAACTCACTCCTACGCATGTTTTGCCGACATCCAATCGATATCATTCATACCCGTCCATTTCTAATTTGTTAATCAACTGAATTACACAACTGTTATATGTCTCCCTGATACCGAAACATACCGTTGTTTTTTATAAATCTCAAGAGCATATTGAATATGTTTATACTGGATATATTTTATGGAAATCTATATTTATTCGCCTTGCTTCTATTGCTGTTTCAGCGCCTGGAACCTAAATAAACCATTCAGCCGAAATATCAGTGTGTAAAGTGTTTTTGTTTTTATTTTAACCTAATACTCTGTTTACCTTTTCTTTTTGTTCCTTTAAAATCCTCATAGGAAACGAAACAAACAAACAAAAAAAAAGGCTTGAAATAGTGAATTTCCGAAAAAATAAACTCTAGAATCGAGTTTTCCACTTGCTTAATGCGTAGACTGTATAAAATTTGGAAACATTAATGTTATTTTTTTTTTTTTTTAGGAATTTACCAAATGAAAACTTTTGGAAAACATGAATGTTACGTATGTAAGGTTGAAATTTACTTGAAGTTATCTTGCAGCAGGTGAAGCATTTGCATACGGCGACAAATGGCAAGAACGTAAAACTTAGAGCTGGAAAAGTTTCGAATGAAATAGAAACGGACAATCGTTTATTTTTACTGCAGCATTTTGTTTTCCTCCGTTCAACTCTTTACTACACGTGTCTAAAATTATAATCGCTTATTAAATCAACATATATTCTGCGTTTGTTTAATCTAGATGGTATATATTTATGTTCTATGTGTTTTGATTTCTGTGAGAAATTTACAAAGGAAAATTTAATGCACGAGAAAATGTCTAGACGGGATGAATTATCCCTGTCCTGTTTATATTTAGCAATAAAATTTATTGTTCGGCCAAGCCTCTTGTCTGTTATAGCGTTTGACAAATAATGGAAACGCAGAAAAGTGGCTGTCTAATCTGTTGATATTGGATTGGAAAGCGTTGCGGTTTAAATAAAAAAAATGGGTGAGAAATTAAACTTCAAAATGAAAAGTTATTACTGAAATAGGTTCAGCTCTTTTGGCGGTACTTTGCTCTTTGTTGAAAAAAAACAAACAAACAAAAATAGAAAAGATACGTACAGGTGACCACTCTGCTTTTCGATGGCTCGCTCTTTCCACCGTTGTCAATTATAAGCAGAATCCACGCATTCGACCTCGTGGTCCGCGATTTCGACCGATTTCCATTACTTCCAAAGTAATTCTATCGGGCTTGCCAGGTTAAATTTTTTTTTTTTATGTAAAGTCAAACAATAGTAGTCGAAATGACACTACTAAATATATCTTTAATACTCGCATCACATGAAAAGCCAGTCTAGTGATCCTTATTTTTACTCCGAACAAGTTTACTGTGAGCTGCCAGCTTTCTTGGAGCGGATCGTGTATTGTGTGTTTAATATATTTTACTTTTGTGTTATAATGTGTTCATGTTCGTGTTACTGTATGTAGAAAGTGTCTTAAATATGGTGATACAGCTATAAGGACTCGTACGCTTCTTAACAAGACATTCTGTACCCTTCTTTCTTACAAGAATGAGCCCAAAGAAGATAGTGTTTGATTTTTCATCTATTTTTTCGTTATTTTGTCTGTTGTTTTTTTTTAATGTGATCCTTGTAAAAACGATTTGTCCAGAAATATTAGATGTATGTTCTTCATTTATATGTGCTCATTTTACTTTCTGCCATTCTTGTTTATGCACACTTTCCTAACTTTTCTATTTGTTTTTTTTTATAAAAGTGATCCATACACCTCTGTCTACCTTCATTACTAGAACCAGTTTTACCTCAGGCGCTATTTCTATACTCTGTGATATGCTAGTGATGAAAGTGATGAGAAGAAAGGGAACCACCAAAACTTGGAACACGAACTGAATGAATGAGTGAATGAGTGAATGAATGAATGATCTTTATTTTAAAAGGGGGACGAATTGGTTTATTAGAAGAATATTGCGAATCCCCTGGATAGCAAAAATAACTAATGAAGAATGTATGAGAAGAGCTGGAGAGACAAAAACCCGTGTCAAAAAAGATAAGAGAGAGACAATGTACTTTCATAGGACATGCAATGAGAAGAGGGGGCATTGAAAATATTATAACAAGAGGAAAAATAGAAGGAAGAAGATCAAGAGGAAGACCAAGAGAAATGATACTGGACAGTCTGACGGGATGGTGTGAGAGGAGATCACCAACTGAACTGATGGCCTGCATGAAGGATCGTGTACTCTGGAGAAGCATAATAGCCAACGCCAGTCGGCACGGCACCTGATGATGATGATGATGAAGCTGGCCCATCTTACATTTTGCCCTTTATCACTCCATCTTTCATTCTTCCCACACACTCAATTTAATACATGTATACAAATTACAACAACAACATAGAAGAGGATATAAAAGAAATTGGTGTCACCAACTGGAGAGAGAAGATTAGGAATAGAGAGGAATAGAGGCGAACTTTATCTGCAGCAATTAGCCTTAATGGCCCGGAAAGCCGAAGAAGAAGAAGAAGAAGAAGAAGAAGAAGAAGAGGAATACAAATTACAAGAATGTAGTAATAAACTATATGAAATATAATTATACAGATTACATGAAAAAAAATATCTAAGAATGCAATGGATCAAAATATTACATTCACAAATATGGGGTAATGAACTACGTGAGAGGTAACTAATCTAACAAGATAGCGTGCACACACACACACATACATACACATGTACATACACACACATACACATGTACATACACACATACACATGTACATACACACACATACACATGTACATACACACACATACACATGTACATATATACACACACGTACATACACACTTTCAATGAAGTTCTTCTGACATTCCACTCTCGCACAATTTACTAAGATAATTTCTAACACGACCTAGCAAGTTACGTTTAGAACTATGTTCTTTTAGAACAGAACTCGGTGGCTGGCGAGAAGAAACGACCTGGAATGGAGATCAACATAGAAATAAAATACATGGAGACGTGGCTTCATATATTCATAAAACAAGTAAATTTAATTTAAATAATGAGTTTTTTTTCTTCATACAGATAGAGATAGAAATGTACACTGTAGTTTTACAAGGAAAGGTAACAAGGAACGACAGAAGAAGCAATGCACATAGAGCCTATAAATATAAAACAGACAGCAACTAAACAATATTTCCGTATTATGTCCTTATCAAGTAAGATGAAAATAACGAAACAACAAATAAACAAACAAAATAACCCCACCAAAATATGGCACTTAGCAGGTAGAGGTCCTCTTAGTTGGAATGTCAAGTATATAATCTTGACAACTACATGTAAGTGCCGTTTATTTTCGTTTATTTCTTCTTTCGTCATTTTAATCTTCTTTAATAAAGACACATGGCCGAAATATTGGTTTGTTTATGCATTTTTACGTGGTAATCTTTTTGTGACTTTTTTCCGTTACTTCTAACTTTTGTTTATTTCTATCTTATTTTGTTTATTTATTTCTATCTTATTTTGTTTATTTATTTCTATCTTATTTTGTTTTTTATTTCTATCTTATTTTGTTTATTTATTTCTATCTTATTTTGTTTTTTATTTCTATCTTATTTTGTTTCATTTTATTTCTATCTTATTTTGTTTATTTATTTCTATCTTATTTTGTTTTTTATTTCTATCTTATTTTGTTTTTTATTTCTATCTTATTTTGTTTTTTATTTCTATCTTATTTTGTTTCATTTTATTTCTATCTTATTTTGTTTATTTATTTTTATCTTATTTTATTTATTTATATCTATCTTATTGTGTTTTTTCTATCTTATTTTCTTTTTTTAATTTCTATCTTAATTTATTTATTTATTTCTATCTTATTTTGTTTTTTTTTTAAATTTCCATCTTGCCTTGTTTTGTTTTTTTTAAAAATTTATTTCTATCTTATTCTGTTTTATTTATTTCTATCTTATTTTGTTAAATTACACCATACACTTGTGACTAGCTCTCCTTCATTTGAACCAGTTTCACCGCAGCCCTTATCTCATCTATCTCCTGTACAGATAAGAAATTCCATAGAGAGCGGAAGAAACGTAGAATTTTTGTGTTAGATGATATGAGAAAACACTGGATGCCATCTTCCTGTCTCAGACAAATGTTTCAGTTTTTTAACCCCATCAAAGTACAGTCAACGTTTTCATTGCGCAGGCAAGAAAGATTGTTTTTATCTCGAACGATAACACACACACACACACACACACACTCTCTCTCTCTCTCTCTCTTTCTCTCTCTTCCTGCCGAGAGGTATAGGATATCATGTCCTTCCACAACCCCCTCGATCCCTCATGCGGCTCAACAGGCTTGTCACTGAGAATTTCCTGTGCCAAGATGCCAAACCATCAAACATCTTTTCTCTCTGTCTACCTCTTGTCTCTTTTACCTTCGATCTTTGCTGTTGCTATTAGATGCTCTAGCCTTCTGTCTACTTCTTGTCTCTTCTACCTTCCATCTTTCCTGTTTCTATTAGATGCTCTAGCCCTCTGTCTACTTCTTGTCTCTTCTACCTTCCATCTTCCCTGTTGCTATTAGATGCTCTAGCCTTCTGTCTACTTCTTTTCTCTTCTACCTTCCATCTTCCCTGTTGCTATTAGATGCTCTAGCCCTCTGTCTACTTCTTTTCTCTTCTACCTTCCATCTTCCTTGTTGCTATTAGATGCTCTAGCCCTCCACTTCTCCGAACATGCCCCACAAATTTAGATTGTCGGTTTCTGACCTCCGTTCTAATTTTCCTTGTTTCTTCTGTCTCTTTCAGAACTTTCTTGTGTACGGTTTCTTTGGTAATCTTCTTAAGAACTACATTTCAGCTGATTCCAGCCTTCCTTGTATCTCTTTACTGACCGATCAGCCTTCGCTTTCATAGAACAGGACTGGTTCAATGTAATACTGTCACAGTCTTTTTCCTGACTCTCATAGACAGTGACTTATTATGAAGTTTGGATTTCGGCTTCTAAACGGAGGGTCTTGGCTTATGTAGTTCTGCTTCCTGCTTCTGTGATATATCTTCTATCTGACCTTAGCGGGTGCCCTAAAATTTAAAACTGTGATATATCTTCTATCTGACCTTAGCGGGTGCCCTAAAATTTAAAACTGTGATATATCTTCTATCTGACCTTAGCGGGTGCCCTAAAATTTAAAACTGTGATATATCTTCTATATGATGTTAGCGGGTGCCCTAAATACTTAAAACTGTGATATATCTTCTATATGATGTTAGCGGGTGCCCTAAATACTTAAAACTGTGATATATCTTCTATATGATGTTAGCGGGTGCCCTAAATACTTAAAACTGTGATATATCTTCTATATGATGTTAGCGGGTGCCCTAAATACTTAAAACTGTGATATATCTTCTATATGATGTTAGCGGGTGCCCTAAATACTTAAAACTGTGATATATCTTCTATATGATGTTAGCGGGTGCCCTAAATACTTAAAACTGTGATATATCTTCCATCTCATGTTAGCGGGTGCCATAAATACTTAAAACTGTGATATATCTTCCATCTGATGTTAGCGGGTGCCATAAATACTTAAAACTGTGATATATCTTCTATCTGATGTTAGCATGTGCCCTAAATACTTAAAATCTGTGATATATCTTCTATCTGATGTTAGCTGGTGCACTAAATACTTAAAACTGTTATCTTGGTAATTGTGTGCCGTGTGCTTGTTGGTACAGCGCACATTGGGGGAGGAAGGGGAGGGGGCTTGACCTTTGAGATGACCAGTCCAGCTGTCTTCTTTATGTTAAGATTAAGTCCTTTAATGTTGCACAGATAAACGAGTTTTTAAAAATATCTTTTTATCTTCTTATCTTCCAGTCGAAGTTTGAATTCACTAAGAATCACAGTCAAATTTGCCGTAGTAGTTAACTTTTTCTGGATTTATTCAATGATTTATTCAATGCTTTATTCAATGCTTTATTCAATGATTTATTCAATGATTTATTCAATGATTTATTCAATGATCTGTGGGCCGTGGTTAATATTCGTTTTTACCTCTCTGGGAAAAAAAAATCACCTTTAACTTCCCCGAAACTTTTAAAACCGGACACACAGTTTTACCACTCGTGGAGCGAATGTGTAGCGCAAGTGCTAGGGGTCGTCATGTTGTATGCCTGGTAACATGGAAGGCTCAGAACAGACCATGGCTGTATAAATGAAGGCCAATAGACCCCCGTGTATAATAAGCGCATTCAGTTTCTCTATAGAACCTGTCGTGGAATAATACAATGAAGATTTATACTGCTATATAATTCATTCATTCATTCATTATGTGCTGTGCCGGTACGGCGCTGGCCATTATACTTTCATATTTTCTGCCATCCTTGGTATTCATATCCTCTTCCTCTTCCTCCTCCTCTTTTTCTTATTCTTCTTCTTTGGAACTGCTAGCTAGTGTTCTTTCCAGCCCATGTGGTTGAGATGTTGAGCCACAGCATCGTGTCGGCTTGGGAGCGGATTCAAGCAGCTATTTTTTTTAGTCCCTGGGTGCAGCAAATAAAAAACATGGAGCATGTAATACTTCTTTAGCAGACTCCACCACCAAAGGGACCATGCCGATCACTGTTCGTTAGATAGGCTGGGACTGTTAGTGGAGACACGAACGGAGGGGGGTGGGATAGAGTCTTAGTTAGCTGTGACTCGCCAACCATGAGGCTGGCATGTCAGCTATGGGTCGTTTGATTGCCCAGCTTGGCAGCGGTTTCGCCTGCAACATTTTTAATCGGTTCAGTTATCTCTTTTAAGTCTGTGCCACTTGGTCAGCCCTTTCCGATGTTTTCTCTCAGTCTCCTTCACATTGTTAAATTCCCCTTTCCCCCCTTTTTTTTTCTAGGGATTGTCAGGTTCTGTATCTTCTTTTTTTTTTCTCATGGCTTGTCTAAAAGAGCGTGAGTGTCTTTCTTTTGTGCATTTAAATTGATATCCTTGTTCTTTTAGAATTTTTTTTTTGTGGCTGTCGGGTACATATTTCACTTCGAAACAGGACTTCTTCGACCTCGATGTTGTAACGACTTTTTGACATCGTGACTTTTGTTGACCCCGGTGTTATGCCGACGTTCTGATAACGTGACTTTTGTGACCCGGATGTTGTAACGACTTTTTTTATATCCTTACTTATGTGACCCCCGATGTTGTTAACTGCGTTTTGATATCTTGACTTTTGCGACCCTGATGTTGTAACGACCTTTTGATATCTTGACTTGCGTGACCCCGGTGTTGTAACGACCTTTTGATGTCGTGACTTTTGTGACCCTGGTGTTTTAGCGGCATTTTTACGCTGTAAAATTTTGACGTGGCTTTGTCGTGCTGGGAAGTCTTCATAATGTGACTTTCTAAAGTGGAGGGGTTTGGACTCTGTGATTTCTGACGCTTGTACGTTTCGATGCAGTGATTTTTGACGCTGGGAAGCCTTGAAGCCCTGAATTTTTACGGTTGGATGTTTTCACGCTGTGATTATTTGACGCTTGGACGTTTTGAAGGAGTGATTTTTTTTATGTTTGGACTTTTTGATGCTGTGATTATTTGACGCTTGGATGTTTTGACGCTGTGGTAATTTGACGTTTGGACGTTTTGACGCCGTGATTATTTGACGCTTGGATGTTTTGATGCCGTGATTATTTGACGCTTGGATGTTTTGATGCCGTGATTGTTTGACGTTTGGATGTTTTGATGCCGTGATTATTTGACGCTTGGATGTTTTGATGCCGTGATTATTTGACGCTTGGATGTTTTGATGCCGTGATTATTTGACGCTTGGATGTTTTGATGCCGTGATTATTTGACGTTTGGACGTTTTGACGCCTTGATTATTTGACGCTTGGATGTTTTGATGCCGTGATTATTTGACGCTTGGATGTTTTGATGCCGTGATTATTTGACGTTTGGACGTTTTGACGCCTTGATTATTTGACGCTTGGATGTTTTGATGCCGTGATTGTTTGACGCTTGGATGTTTTGATGCCGTGATTATTTGACGCTTGGATGTTTTGATGCCGTGATTATTTGACGGTGGATGTTTTGACGCCTTGATTATTTGACGCTTGGATGTTTTGACGCCGTTATTATTTGACGCTTGGACGTTTTGAAGGCGTGATTTTTTGACGTTTAAACGGTTTTACGCTGCGAAGTTTTGATGCCGTGATTTTTGACGCTTGGATGCTTTGACGCCGTATCCTTTTTTGACGCTGGGACACTCTGACGCCCAGACTTTCTGACTCCTGAACGTTTTGACGCTGTAACCTTTTAAATGCTTTGAGCTTCTGGCATGACTAAAAAATCGTGCAAAACTAAATCTATGAAAATTTGTTCTTACTAACGCTGGGTTTATATTTACAGTCTGGAGGCGTTAGAGTCCTGGCTTTAGTGCCACTATCGTGTTTAAGTGATTGTGTCAAAAGGGTCGAGGGATACCTTTCACGTGATTTTTTTTTTCTATTTTAAAACGTGTTTTAAGGTGTTTTTCTTTCAGAGATTAAAAGAGAAGTGGTTGTAGAAATAGAAATGGTGGTTGAAATGGAAATCTTGGTAGAAATATAAATAGTAGTAGAAATAGAAATGGTGGTTGAAATGGAAATGGTGTTAGAAATAGAAATATTAATAGAAATAGAAATGGTGGTAGAAAAAGAAGTGGTAGTGGAAATAGAAATAGTGGTAGAAACAGAATTAGTAGTGGAAATAGAAATGACGGCAGAAGTAGAAATGGCGGAAGAAATAGATATCGTGGTAGATAGAGACATGGCGCTAGAAACAGAAATGGTGGTAGAAATAGATATGATTGTTAAAAAGAAGAGCTATTTTCTTTGATGAGATATTTTATCTCTACAACATCTCTGTGTCCTGTAGCATTTGTGTGCCGTAGAGTTGTGAAGTGTCATCTCATTCATATTTCTAGCCCACTACAGACTTGAGGCAGGGAATGCCAGCACCTCTCTCCGCTACCCTAGTTATCCCAGGAACGCCCTAGCCACCCATTTTTCGAAGCTCGACGAACCTCGATGAAGGTCGATACGAAGAAAAACCGCCTGGGTGCAAAATAGAACCTTGGATCTTCCGATCAGCAAGCAAGTGCACTACCCACTACACAGCCCTTTACAAGAATGTAGGAATAAAGCTGAAGCAGCACATATAAAGCTGCTGACAGGGCTTGGTAGCTATTCCATAGAAGCTTATAGTTGGACTGAGAACGGTTCCGAAAAACGGAAACTCTGTTTATGAATTTCTGTGAAGCCACGCCCAGCCACGCCCCCATAAGGGAAAATAACTACGAGGGGCGTTCGGAAACTATTGCACCACGTCGTTCTTCTCAGGAGCTGTTTACTCAAAAAGCATGAAATTCATACACAGTATACATGGATATGTCATGTAAACATCGCATCGGTATTATTCAACATAATCCTCATCAACTTGTATGGATTTACGCCAGCGTGAAACAAGTGCATGTTTTCCTAGCCCGTACCAGATTTTCTCTTGATTATGTAGCCATTTCTTCACTGCATGAATCACTCCTTCGTCATATTCAAATCTTAGTCCTCGGAGTGCATCTTTAAGTGGACCAAACAGATGGAAATCAGAGGGTGCCAAATCGGGACTATATTTGGTGATTGCTTCCTGTGTTGCCAGACTTGTGTGAGGGCGCGCACTGTCGTGAAGGAGACGCAGGTCTGGTGGATTCTTGTGCGGCCGAACTCTGAGAAAACGTTGATTGAGTTTTTTCAATATCTTAATGTAAACTTGCGAATTGATTGTCTCTCCTCTTGGCATAACATCCACAAGAATCACACCTTCAATGTCCCATAACAGTATGATCATGACCTTTCCAGCTGAAGGAGTTGTCTTGAATTTCTTTGTTTGTGGTGAATGCGGATGATGCCAATCCATTAACTGTCTTTTTGTCTCAGGTTCAAAATAATGCGCCCAGGTTTCGTCACCCGTTACGATCTTAGCCAAAAAGTTCTCTCCCTCAGCATTAAACGCTCCAACAATTGAAAAGAAATTGCTTTCCTTTGCAGTCTATGGTCATTTGTGAGACTTCGAGGAACCCATCTTGCGCAAACCTTAGAAAATCCGAGAGCTTTTATAACTGCATTTTCACTACCATTGCTGACTGACAGCTTTAAGGCCAATTGTTGAATAGTGATACACCTATCAGTAAGAATAATGCCCTCAGTGCATTTCAACATTTCTACCTTGGTGGCTATGTCAGGAAGTCCACAGCACGGCCGATCATGCAACTCCTTATCTCCACTTATTGATTATTTGATTCTCTGAATCTTCCATACACATCACATAGACGCTTATGAATGTTCACAACAGTTTCCTTCTCTGCAACAAGAAATGCTATCACAATTCGCTGCTTAAACCGCAAGTTGCTAACACGCTCCATTTCAACGGTTAGAACAGCCATATTCTTTGGCCAGTTGCAGTGCAATTTGGTTCACACAATCGGCTCATGCCATATTAAAAGTGAGCAAAATTTCATGCTTCTATCTTCATTATTAACTGAAAAAAAAGATGTGGTGCATTACTTTCTGAACTCCTCTCGTATATCTCAGGCAATGAAAGAATCTAGACAATTGTAAACAATCTGTGATCGTAGACTCTGTGCATGTGTAAAAGAGATTGCGCACAACTTTTTTAATGGACTGCCAATAAGAGCACTTATAATAAAGTCAATGGCTTAAAAAAAACTAGTTTATATTTTACGTTGTTGCTGCATTGATTTAAATTCCAAAGTTTTAAATTCTTTCACTCCAAAGCAAAACACAGCTGTGCGAATCACTAATCCAGTCCATATTTTTTTTTAATTACAGAAGAACTTCTTTCCACTTTCTTTCTACCAAAGCTTCTCACCAAAACTTATTATGGCAGATCGTGGAAATTGACTCCAGAGTGAAAGAGTTAAAAGTAGAACTGGCAGCTACGCCCATTGTCCATCAGACAGCAGTTAAAAGTAACTGAAGACACGCTTATTAAAACAATAATTCTAGAGTTATAATTAATGAAATATAAGTCTGCTGGTGTCGAAACGTTCTGACGTCAAAACGTCCCAGCTTCAAAACGTCCTAACGTTAAAACGTCCCAGCTTCAAAACGTCACGGCGTAAAATGCGTTCTGACGTCAAAACGTCCCGGCATCAACACGCCCCTGAGTCAAAACGTCCCATGGTCAAAACATCCTAGCGTTTATACGTCCCGGCATCAAAACGTCCTGACGTTAAAACGTCCCAGCGTCAAAACGCCGGCATCAAAAGTGCACGTACCGATTACACTTTCCATTGAAACCCGTGATTCTGTTAGATCCAATGTCTGTTTCAACTGCCCGTTTACCTTCTTCACAAACATAAAGTAATCTTTCACAAGTGAGCCATTTTCTTTCTGCAAGAACTGTTACCCCACGATTCAATTGCTAAATCGTTTGTTCTCTGACAAGTCGTAGCTGCAAAGGATGTATACGTTTCTCAAGATTTCTCTTGACAAAAACGTTTTTATATTCAAGCAAAAGATTGACCGAGCCACGTTTTTTTTTTCTACTGTCTCATGGAGCCAGAATGGGAAGAACTGATACACATGCAGAATTTGGGACTGAGGTTTGTGGGTTCTGACCTGTCCCAGCGCCGCCGTTTCTGTTCTTTAGGATTGTGCTTGGTGCTACAGAATACTTGCAGCGTATTGAGATTCTGCCTCACTGGAGGATAGGATTTCCTGGCGTGTATTGGCCGGTCATAAGATCAGTGAGATAATCCTTTGACAGTGTAACACTTTCAGGTCTTTCAGCTTTAGATGTATCGAAGTCTAACAACAGTTTCAGATCTAGCTGTTCCCAGCTTTCAGTTCATGCAGGTATGCGTTTATGGTGCCATGTTTAGTGTAACTGGAAGCAGCGGAGATGTTGTTCTTGAGAACAATGAGAACACCTTGGATAGCAATGAAGATAAATGAAGAGGTTTTAGATGAGACTGGGCAAATGAAAGAAATTATGGCACATCGAGGACACGACAGTCCAGATTTGTAAGACATGTTTTGAGAAGAGGCAGACTGAAACATCTAGTGACAAAAGGAAAACTGGAAGGACAAAGGGACAGAGGAAGACAAGGAAACAAGATACTTGACGGACTAAAGAGTGGCATAGAGCACGGTCCAGTACACATCTTACAGAAAGAGCAAAGGATAGAAAGTTGTGGAAATCAATGACGACCAACGCCTGACTAGCAACGACCAGAGAGAGAGAGAGAGAGAGAGAGAGAGAGAGAGAGAGAGTGTGTGTGTGTGTGTAATGTAACGCTGATAAAAACTGAAATTATTTTTGTAACATTCTGTAATATCTCTTACGTTTTTAAGCTAATGTCTCAAATATTTTGATCTTCACCCTTTTCCTGTCCTATGAAAACTTTACAGACGCCTAACACTTAGCACTGACCCAATGAATGAACTGAAATTATATTCCACGTGTGGAGTCCATGAGAACCAAAGTAGAAGTTTCGGGATATTTGCTCTGACTTTTCGATCGACATATTTTTGTTGTTGTTGTTTAGTGTTCTAGACCCGCTTCTGAGACTCACCAAGAATACAGGCTCAAGCCCTGCGATACTCTGAACCTCTTGTGGTCTTCTCGTGGATCTCGTGTGGTCCCCTTCGGGGACCACGGGACCTATCGAGGACCACAGGAGTAAATTCAGTAGGATCACGGGGCGGTCTAGGTGGTAGATGGGAACGAAGAAGAAGAAGTGTTCTAGATTTTATGAGAAAATGGTTTTACCAGATAGTTAACGCTTTTGTTAAAAAAAAAACAATTAGCTTTTCTCTCGAAAGATTTCTCTTGCTGAAGCAGTCGCACACACGTGGTTTGAAGAGATCACCAGAAGTGCATGCCATACTTTGATTGGCTAACAAGTAAGCCACTTGGCAAGAAGCTGTGGCTGCAGCTTCGTTACGAAAGAATGTTTCCAGCAAAGTTAGTTTCAAGATTCTGCATCAAAACATACAGGGCTTCTCTTACCAACAGTGGAAGAGCAGCGTTGCTATATATCAATATAATGATGATTCCCATCAGTGTAAGAGCAGCACTGCTATATATCAATGTAAGGGCGATTCCCAGCAGTGGAGGAGCAGCATTGCTATATATATATATCAATGTAAGGATGACTCCCAACAGTGGAAGAGCAGCATTGCTATATATCTATGTAAGAGTGATTCCCAACAGTGGAAGAGCAGCATTGCTATATATCAATGTAAGCGTAATTCTCCTTCTTGGAACAGCTGCTGAATTCAGCAGCTTTCAGAAGCATGAAGGCTCACTGCTGTAAACAAAGCAAGTCTCCATTCCTCTCTGTCATTGATCTTTTCTTGCATATTGTCGAGTCCAAGAGCGAGTATAAATACACATATCTTCTTCTAGATTGTCTCGACGTCGTTGTCTAGGTCTACCTCTTAGTCTATCCCCTTCCATCACTTGTGCATAGGTCATCTTTGTTTATCGAAATCAGTGCTTCCCACAGTGGGCGTTGGAAAGAACCAGCGGGGCGGTGAAAGGAAAAGGGTAAGTGGGGGGGGCGTTGATGGGAAAAGGGTAAGTAAGGGGGCGATGATGGAAAAAGGATAAGGAGGGGGCGTTGATGGAAAAAGGGTAAGTGGGGGGCGTTGATGGAAAAAGGGTAAGTAGGGGGCGTTGATGGAAAAAGGGTAAGTAGGGGGCGTTGATGGAAAAAGGGTAAGTGGGGGGCGTTGATGGAAAAAGGGTAAGTGGGGGGCGTTGATGGAAAAAGGGTAAGTGGGGGGCGTTGATGGAAAAAGGGTAAGTGGGGGGCGTTGATGGAAAAAGGATAAGGAGGGGGCGTTGATGGAAAAAGGATAAGTGGGGGGCGTTGATGGAAAAAGGATAAGGAGGGGGCGTTGATGGAAAAAGGGTAAGTGGGGGGCGTTGATGGAAAAAGGATAAGTGGGGGGCGTTGATGGAAAAAGGGTAAGTAAGGGGCGTTGATGGAAAAAGGATAAGGAGGGGGCGTTGATGGAAAAAGGGTAAGTAAGGAGCGTTGATGAAAAAAGGATAAGGAGGGGGCGTTGATGGAAAAAGGGTAAGTACGGGGGCGTTGATGGAAAAAGGGTAAGTAAGGAGCGTTGATGGAAAAAGGGTAAGTAAGGAGCGTTGATGGAAAAAGGGTAAGTACGGGGGCGTTGATGGAAAAAGGATAAGGAGGGGGCGTTGATGGAAAAAGGGTAAGTAGGGGGCGTTGATAGAAAAAGGTAAGTAGGGGGGCGATGATGGAAAAAGGGTAAGTAGGGGGCGTTGATGGGAAAAGGGTAAGTGGGGGGCGTTGATGGGAAAAGGTAAGTAGGGGGCGTTGATAGAAAAAGGTAAGTAGGGGGGCGTTGATGGAAAAAGGGTAAGTGGGGGCGTTGATGGAAAGAGGGTAGGTGGGGGGCGTTGACGGGAAAAGGGTAAGTAGGGGGGCGTTGATGGGAAAAGGGTAAGTAGGGGGGCGTTGATGGAAAAGTGCAGCAGGCGGTGGCAGTAATACCTTCCTCCTTAGCACTTTTTAATCTGACCTTGAGAAACTTGTGTCCTACACGAAACTCATCCACCACATTAAAAGCAAAAGTTGAGAAATAAAAATGCAACAGTTGAGTTACGAATGTACTCCCTCCTTCACATTGTTAAACTGGTTTGCTTGCTGAAGATTTTAGTTGTGTAACGCATATCCTAGCTTAACAGGTCATAGTACATAGAGGGCTGAGATTTGAGGATGTGGTCTGGGAAACACTGGTCTAAGTCTAAGAATGATTAGTCACGAAAAATCGTAGATAAAGCGATCCTACGTTAGAGAGAGAAAGAAACAAAACAAAAAATAAATAAAAACGTGCAGGAGATTAACAGGGAATCAAACCCCGAACTCTAGAAAGGCAAGCAACCACCTAGTCAAGGGCGGACAATACATTATTCAAAGTAACTAAAACCTACAGTTTCGATATAAAGATTTTTCTACACGAAGAAATAAATAAAATAATACAATGAAAAAGATTCGTGTGATGATTTATATTTCAGATCTTTAGATTTCTCTGAAAGAAGGTTTCGCGTGAAATGAAAGTACTCTCTGCTCACCTACTTGGTTTGCTGGTTAGAGAGCTTCTTACAGCCTTGAAACTGCCTTCATGACCATCAAACGAAATACAGGGTGTCCCAAATTTTCTGTGCAGTTTTAAATTTTAGCAGCAGCAGATCTAGAAAAGGATTAATACTTAGAGATCAAACGACATTTGCTTTAAATCTGTATTATTTATGTATCTTTAAGCATAGAGTTAAAGTGTAAACTGTATATGAACTTTTGGGAAACCTTGTATCTTTTAAAAAATTAAGTAAGCAGTTAATATGTGGCTGTCTGGTCCCGAACACATAAAGAAAAAAGCAAATGGGACTAAGAAGTTGTCTGCTCTGGCAATCAGCGACGCATACCTGATATGCTTTCGTCAGGTTTTGGCGAAGCATAGCTGACCAAGACCCTGTCCCACATCTCCGTTGGTACATCCAGTAACAGACCCAACCTGGCTAACGGAGCAGGGATTGCCATAATCTTCACGGTGGTGGAGTCTGATAAAGAAGTGTTACACATCCCTTTTCATCTGCGCTCAAGGACTGAAAAAAAAAAAAAAAACAGCTGTCGTGGCCTGCTCCTGAACCGACTCGATGCTGTGCTTCAACATCTTCACAGCACGGCTGCAGAAACATCAGCTCACAGTTTCTATGAGAATGAAGGCAAGACAAGACAAGATATAACAAAGCCAAGTTAGTATTGTCTGTCATGGTCTATGGCATTATTGTTTAAATCTTTAAATATCATTGCGCCCATAAATTCCCTTTGTAAAACTTAAATAAATAATGTAATTAAATAAATAAATGTCTCTATCTGGATTTGTTGTTGGCTTTGAGATTCAAATTGTAAAATACTATTTAGCTACATATAGAAATATGATTGATAATATTCTGGGGGGAAAAACATGGCAGCTATATTTATTATACAATTTTAGTGTTGACTTGTGATTTTCCTCTGACAACTAATAAGTTCAAGATAGATTTAGCTTCACTTCAACTTTTTGTGCACACTACAGAGGTGCTGGAGAGAAGGAAGAAATTTATACCTTCATGTCCATGATGAGGCAGGTCCCAAGAGTTAATGTTGGGAAGGCTAAGGGTAGCACTACTGGGAAGGGGTGTCATTGTGGACAAAAACTTGCAATTTTCGGCTAGGATATCCGCGGAAACCTGGGCTTGGCAGGCCTGGGGCAAGCATGGTCCATTGTCCGAAATCTGGTCTCCTGCACTTAAGATCTGGGATCTGAATGAGTCACGCCGAAACTGAGAACTGGTCATCTGTCCGAGCCAGTCAGTCTGAAGTCACCGGGCACATTTGCATAATATTTGATTGCACGCATCATGAGCATGCATAGAGATAAAGATAATTGTTCTCTGAGCCACATGTCTGTGATTCATGGCCGAGTGTTTTGTGTGGTCATAGATGTAGCACACAGATGACTTGTTCTTCAGTCATCATCATCATCATCATCATCATCATCAAGTGCCTTGTCGACTGCCGTTGGCTGCTATGTTTCTCCATAGTACCCGGTCCTTCGTGCAGGTCATCAGTTTATTTGATAGACTCATCTCACACCATCTCGTCAGACTGTCCGGTATCATTTCTCTGTGGTCTTCCCCTGGCTCTTCTTCCCTCTAATTTTCCTGTTGTTACAATATGTTCCATGCCCCATCTTCTCATTGCTTGTCCTATGAAAGTACATTGTCTTTCTCGTATTTTTTACAAGGTTTTTATTTTGTCTCCCCCGCTCTTCTCATACATTCTTCATTAGTAATCTTAGCTGTCCAGGGATTTACCAACATTCTTCTGATAAATCACATTACTAGTGCTTCCACCTATTCAATTCAAATGTAATATCCACCCTCATTTATGCATGCGAAAGCTGGAAAACAACTAAAGAAATAGACAAGAAATTAGACTCTTTTGAAAAGAAATGCCTAAGGAAAATGCTCAGCATCAAGTGGAACGAATTCAAGAACAATGCAGAGATAAGACAACAGCCAGTCTCATGGGTGATCAGGAAAAAGAGATGGACATATGTTGGTCACGTGATGAGAAGAAACAGTCAGAGACTCCCAAAACAAGCTATAAAATGGAACACAACAGGGCAAAGAAAAAGAGGCAGACCCCGTGAAACTCTGAAGAGGACATTGTTTTAGAGGCCAAATTAATAGGCATAAAATCCCTTGATCAGGTTGAAAGACTCACCGAAGACAGGAAAATTTGGCGAACTACCTTGCGAGCCTTATGTGACGTTTAACAGTACGGCAAGGATATAAGATATAAGATTGCTTCCACTGTATCTTCCTATTCTTCCACATTTTCCACATATTGTATCATACATACATCTGAAGTTACCAAAGTTTATCTCTTATCCTGTCTAACACCATCCAAGACATATGAAGATTATTTGTTATCAAATGTCACAAGCGCAGTGATCTAACAAGTAATGATGTGTTGCCTGTCTTTAGAGCTCATAACCGTTTAAAGCTACAAATTTCAAACTATTAAACAACCAACAACAAAAAAACTTTGAGTCTGGTACATTATTTTGTTGATCATTGTAAGCCGTGTAAGCAGCTCGTGCTAGGCAATGAGCCAGATATATACGTGGACTTTTAGGATGCGCCGTACTATCTAATTCTATTACTTTAAAAAATGAGCCTAAACAATATCTAAAGCTGCCGATACAATTAGAACAAGTCTGTTAACTTTTTTTTACTCCTGAATCAGTTCCCATGCTCTTGCCAGAACACATTTTGATGAGAGATTTTGGAAGAAAGAAGTTGGACGAAGGTTACTCTGTAATTTAAAAATATGGGCTGGGTTGGAAATGTGCTACTTTTCATTTTATTTAAGCCGTGCCTAAAATATAGGTCTGAGCATTGATTGGCATGGATGTCCAAGACCAAGCAACACTGCCAGCGAAAGAGTTCAATAAAAGCACATAAGTATACAAGGAACGTGAAGGATTCATTAAAAGATAATAGCATTATAACTCCGTAGATGTAATTAATAAGACAGATGAGCAAACAACCTATCTCATGGGTGATCAGAAATAGATTATGGATATATGTAGACCATGTGATGATAAGAAATAATTAGAGAATACCAAAACAAGCTATCAAGTGGAGCACAACAGGCCGAAGAAGAAGAGGTTGACCATGTGAAACTCTAAAGAGGACATTGTTAAGTGAAGTCAGTTTAGTGGGCATAATATCCCTTGATGAGGTTGAAAGACTCGCCGAGAACAGGAAAACTTGGCAAACAACCATGCGAGCCCTATGTGACGTTTAACGGCACGGGAAGGATGTAAGATGTGAGATGTACTCTGGGATGTGGTGTTAGTCTCCATATTTTTCTTTGCCTAGCGCCACACTAGAGGGTGGTGTGGTTAGCTGCCTTTCCTTCCCCAGCTTCAGAAGGAGCCGGGCTTCCATTTCTACAACTGGGGGCTGCTTTTATAAGACCATCGTTCCTCTTTCTTCGAGTTGTCCTGGAGATGTTTTAAAGCGTCAGGACTTCCAAAACTGAACAGATTCAAGCATCTTGGTACAACCATATTATCATACGATGGGTGCATTCATTCATTTGCTTGTCCCTTGCGGAACTTTGCCTCCCTAACATCACTCTTGAAGGCCTCTCGGTTGTTGCCAAGATTCCTTGCTGCTGATGCCTCCATTCGCAAATCATCAACAATGTACTGTTGCCATCTTCGCCTTGGTCTTCCTCTCTTTTCTTTTTTCTGTTATGTATCCTTCCAAGACGGTCTTTTCCAAACTCTCGTGACATTTAATATGTCCGAAATACATAATTTTGTCATAGCAAATAGATGTATCACATAGGCCAAAAACAGAATATGTCAGGCAAAGGAAGCATTTCAGAAAATGAAAACTATTTCGTCTATCTTTGTCAATAGATACAAGGAAAACAGTCTTGAAATGCTATATTTGTCACAAACAAAAACAACAAGAGGAGCATTAGAGGCAGCTGAACTGTAGTTCCTACGAAGAATGTTAAGAATACCATTCATTCATTCATTTGCGTGTCCCTTGTGGAAGTTTGCGTCCCAAACAGCACTCCTGTAAGCCTCTCGGTTGTGAGCAAGATGGCCTGCTGCTGATGCATCCATTTGCAGATCATCAACTATGTCTTGCAGCCATCTTCGCCTAGGTCTTCCTCTCTTTCTTTTTCCCCATTATGTACCCTTCCAAGACGGTCTTCTCTGTTAAGAACACCATGGGCATAAAATAACAAATGAAGAATGCCTAAGTAAGGGACCTTAATGAACACAACTATGGTGGCGACAATCTAGGTTCAATGGCCATATAATGAGAAGAGAAGGAATCGAAAATATCGTGACAACAGGGAAAATTAGAGGCAGGAAAGGAAGATATAGATCAAGAGAGGAAATCTTAGATAGCTTGAGAAAATGGCACGGGAGAGGCATAACATATAACTGATGAATAACATGAAAGATCGGAAACTGTGGAGAGAAACATCGTCCTCGACGCCTCCAAACACGGCACATGATGATGATGACTTGCGAAAGGTTGAGAACCCACAGAAATATATACAGAAAAGAGAAGGGGGCGAGTAGGTGAAGCGAGCAGGGGGGGGGGGGGAAATTTGAATACACAAGTACCGATATTCAAACACGTAGGAAAGCTCCAAAGCAATTCTCCCGTTCTGTAGCATCCATAACTCGTGATTTCGTAGCGCTCTTTCGGTTGTCTCCCGTGATATGAAAGGATTACTCATTGTTTATGAAACTTGGCAGGAATTAGTTACTCTCTTTGGCCGAATCCTTTCTTAGATTTCAGTCCACGCATGCCCCTTTGTGTTTTCATAATTTCCGCAAAGATGTAGAGGGATTGTGACCCGTGGGTGGTGTACAGACCCAGACGAGGGAAAAAAGAAGTGAATTATTGCGAGGAAAAACGGTGGATATACAGAAAAAAAAAAGAAAAACTGGAGACAGGAAATAAAACAAACTAAACACGGTACTGGAATATTCGAAATGGAAAATAAAAATAATGAAAACAATATTTTAATCAGATATCTAAGTAACAAAACAATTTTTTAATCAGATATCTAGGTAACAAAACAATATTTTAATCAGATATCTAAGTAACAAAACAATTTTTTAATCAGATGTCTAGGTAACAAAACAATTTTTTAATCAGATATCTAGGTAACAAAACAATATTTTAATCAGATATCTAGGTAACAAAACAATATTTTAATCAGATATCTAGGTAACAAAACAATATTTTAATCAGATATCTAGGTAACAAAACAATTTTTTAATCAGATATCTAGGTAACAAAACAATTTTTAATCCGTTTCTTTGTTAATGTCAAGTTAATAAAAACCAGTCTTTTGCAATCCTTTTGTCTGGAATGTATACACATTCTGCAAAATTCCCTTTACAGTACAGCTGTCTATTTTAATTAATATCTGTCGTATATTTGCGCCCTGTATGTATTTTAAATACTATGCATAATTTATATGAGATAATTTAATTAATAATGCTTAACCAACCTGTACAAATTATTTTTCCTACACACGAGGGCGTATTTACTTGTACTTGTACGAACTCTCTGTAACTGCGAGCTGTTGTTCTTTGCAGCCGATGCTGTAGAGATGTTGAGGCACAGCATCGTATCGGCGTGGGAGAGGGTTATGGCGGCTACTTTTTCAGTACCGGAGTACAGCTAAAAAGCAAGGGGGTGTGCAATGCTTCTTTAGCAGACTCCACCACCATGGGGACTATGGCGATCCCTGGCCCCGTTAGCCAGGCTAGGCCTGTTACAGGGGGTAGACGGAGAGGCGGGACAGGGTCTTGGTCAGCTATGGTTCGCTAACCCTGACGCTGGCATATCAGCTATGGGTCGCTGATCACCTTAACGAGCGTCTGCACCCTCTACGAGGATGTATAATTATAATAACAAACATAGTAATATATAATGTAATAAAACAGAATATGAAAGCATATAAAGTAACAGTACATAATATATCAAATGTAATAACAGAGGAGCAGACAGAACTACAAAAATAAGATTTTTAAGGGCATGCATCTTTCCCATCGCAACATATGCCTGTGAGACCTGGACACTTAACAAAACAGCTGAGAAACACATAAATCCCTTTGAATGTAAATGCTATAGAAGAGTTCTTCAGATATCATGAACACACAAAAAAGAACAAATATATTCATACTACAAGAACTTAATATTGAAGAAAGCTAGCTTGTAAAGAGGATTAAAGAGAGAAAACTGAAATATTTTGGACACATTAAACGTCATGATAATCTAGAGAAGACCGACTTGGAAGGATACGTAATGGGAAAAAGAAAGAGAGGAAGACCAAGGCGAAGATGGCTACAAGACATCGTTGATGATCTGCAAATGGATGCATCAGCTGCAGGCCATCTTGCTCACAACCGAGAGGCCTACAGGTGTGCTGTTAGGGAGGCAAAGTTCCACAAAGGACATGCAAATGAATGAATGAATGAATCTACATAAAATAATGATAATATTAATTTGTTTTTCAGCGATTCACTTGTCTGCTTACAGTTTGACAACTACAGGAGAGCTGACTACAATTTGTTTGCGTACTTGATTATCATCCTAGGATAGGCAAGAGTTTTTTTGGGGGGGGGGGCTGATGATGTTCTGTGAGCAGTAACAGAAGGAGAAATATCTGAAAGGTGAAAAACCTGGCGACGATGCAACCGGTGAATATCATCAGATCGTGGACAGGTAGGAGGAGCTTGGGCTGTGGAACCGTTAAAGATCGCGACCTAGAGGTTCACTGGCCGCTTTCTCTGAGGAGATGGCACAGAATGATGGTGACTGCTGTAAGAATATACAGACATTTTTATTGCCATCGTTTTGTGCCATATCGCCAAGGTAAAGCTGGTAACAGTGGATTTCCACCGTGCGCTGTTCTGTGTTTTCACAGTGCACCTGGCCTTGTTGAATCTCGTCCATCTCTTGGCCCTGTTGAATCCCGTCAGTTTCTTGGCCCTTTTGAATCCCGTCCATCCCTTTGGCCTGTTGAATCCCGTCCATCTCTTGGCCCTGTTGAATCTCGTCAATCTCTTGGCCCTTTTGAATCCCGTCAATCTCTTGGCTCTGTTTGAATCCCGTCCATCTCTTGACTCTGTTTGAATCTCCTCAATCTCTTGGCCCTGTTGAATCTCGTCAATCTCTTGGCCCTGTTGAATCCCGTCCATCTCTTTGCTTTGTTCGTCAAGTCTATATAGTTGCCCTCTCGGACAGCAGCAAGGGTATGAAACATAATACGTAGCTCTAATATGCAAAAATGTATTATCGGTTAAAAAAACATGGCGAATTTGCAATAAAAGAAATAGGCAGCTTTGTTTTCAGAGACTTGTCTACAGTTCGGGAAAAGAAATCTGTTGAATATTATATATTTTTGGGTTTCGCGTGGCTCGTAACACGATATGAATATTTAATTCGTCAGAAATACGAAACAGACTTGTTCTGGGATTCTTACATGCAAAAAAAGGGGTTATCTACACACAAAAAAGATATGATTTGATTCGTACTTTCGGTGTTTAGGGAATTATTGTTTTTCATTAGTCCATCTTACACTCTTGTCTTAGTCCATCTTACATTCTTGTCTTAGTCCATCTTACATTCTTGTCTTAGTCCATCTTACACTCTTGTCTTAGTCCATCTTACACTCTTGTCTTAGTCCATCTCTTGCTCTTCGTCATCATGTCTTCAGCTGGACATGCAGACCCGCCTGACATTCTTCCTTTCATGTCTCAATTTTCATTTTAACTGAGTCACCAGACGTTCGAGGCGACTGAGTGGCGAAGTGGTTAGTGCACTGGTCTCTCATGGGGAAGCTCCGGGGTTCGAATCCTGCCGGAGGCGCCTCTGTCGCCCAGCTGTAGAAAAAGGGTACCTGACTTCTTCTGGAGTTGGGGAAGGAAAGCCAGCACACCATATCCCTGTGTGCCTCTGAGGCATGACAGGGTTACCTTTACCTTGTTACCTTTACCTTGTTACCTTTACCTTGTTACCTTTACCTTGTTGCCTTAATGGGACATTCAGTTTTAAAATAGAAGGAAATAACAATAATAAAATGTGAAATACTAAAACATATCATCTATATTCAACAATATAATGTACTGAAAAAAATCACAGTAACCATATTGTATTATCGTACAAAAAGTTGAAGGTAAAATCTTCGTTTCCATGCCATTAAGGGATATGTGGGATACGGTGTTAGACCCGTATTTCCAGGACATTCGGCACATGAAAGTGTGATGTGGTCAGTATTACGCCCTGGCCGCTTTTACCTTCTCAGATTTCTCTGGTACCCGTTGTTTACAGGCGGGGCTTTTTAGTGTGCTGACACCAGAAAAAAACACCCAGTGCTGGGACCTCAATCCAGTACCACCAGATTAGTAGACCGAATACCTAACCACTCAACCAGCAAGGCCGTCATTACCATACAAAACACAGGAAACAGTTTCACCTGGAATCTTACTGGTAATTTGCTTTTTTAAGAACGGGCAACTTTAAAATGTTCATAAGATCCGCCAGACAAATAAATTTTTTCTTTATTTAAATTACACTACATTAGGGCCTATGATAATGGCAGTGAATGGTATGGTTATTGGCAGGGAGGGAGGGGCCCAGAGTATCACGGACACCTTGAACGCTACACTCACCGAAGCAAGTGTATTTTGGTTAGACGGGGGCATTTTCAAATGAGCTATCACGTAATACGACATTCTGCGAAAGACATGCCACAGGATGATGATGACAAAACTATTTGTAGCTTGCACACACTGGAGAGAGAATGAAGAATTGTTTCGCTATTCTGCCCTCCAGCGGCCTTCTTTTGCCAGCGCAAATGAACCTGATCCAACAGAACCCTTTCCGTGCATCGTCTTTCTCATTGAACCATACGACTCTCTCGCCAAAGTTTATCACAAGTACAGAGTATTGGTTAAGCAGTGTTAAATTCTTTTTTTACGGAAAGAAAACATGTATTTTTGTTAACAGTAAAATAAGTGTAGAGCTCCCCAGCCAACAATGGCAGGTATGCCAGTACGAGTTGAAACCTCCAGATGAGTTATCTCAAGGAGATGAGAGAACCCGCCAAGGATTCCAGGCTGATGGTAGATACAGCGATTTATTCCAGGCTGATGGTAGATACAGCGATTTATTCCAGGCTGATGGTAGATACAGCCATTTATTCCAGGCTGATGGTAGATACAGCCATTTATTCCAGGCTGATGGTAGATACAGCCATTTATTCCAGGCTGATGGTAGATACAGCCATTTATTCCAGGCTGATGGTAGATACAGCCATTTATTCCAGGCTGATGGTAGATACAGCCATTTATTCCAGGACTGTTGCAACGTGACTGGGTTGCTTAAAAAAAAATGTAAAATTTCCCGTTTCCGTGTCATTAAAGCATATTGGGGATTACGGCGTTAGGCCCGTATTTTCCATGACCTTCGGCACATGAAAGTGTACTGGGGTCAGTATCACGGCCTGGAAGCATTTACCTTCCCAGATTACTCCGGTATCCAAATTTAGGGGCTGGGTGGGCCCTGGGACCTTTTCGGTGTGTACCTGAAGAAGAAAAAGAAGTCCCACTTGTGGGACTGAACCCGGGACCACTGGATTAGTAAACCGGCTTGTACAACGAGTGGAATAAAGATGTTTCTTGCTGTTGTCCAGATGACTGATGTAGTGTGCTCTTTTTTTTTTCTGTAGCTAATGCAAAACCTGTGTTAGATATTATTAATTAGTGTCAGATTTATGAATCATTTGTGTTTTGTGACTCATTAACAGAGAAGGGACTTCATTTTAAAATGCTTAAAGAACTGAGCAGGCATACACCTCTGACATTACGTCGTATATCTTCACGTTTTCGCAGTATTTATGCCTGCTCTCCTACACATTCAGTGTCTTGTTTCATTTTTTCCGAGACGGCTTATATTCATGTAATTTACTCAGAAATCAGAGACATCTATGATCCTCTGGTTACATAATCTTGACCTGTATGGCCATCGACTCAGAAAATCCTGAAGTTTTTTTTAAACTATTGTTCAGATATTCTTGACATCCTCGAACCTCTGAGATAATCTTGACATCTATGAGCCCTTGCTCAGACAATCTTGACATCTTTGAACCCTTGCCCGGATAATCTTGACATATTTGAGCCATTGCTCATAAAATCGTGACATCTCTGAACTCTTGCTCATGTAATCTTGACATCTTTGAACCCTTACTCAGATAATCTTGACACCTTTGAACCTACGCTCAGATACATAATCTTGACATCTACCAACCCTTGCTCAGATATTCTTGCATTATATGAGCCTTTGCTCAGATACCACTGGCAGTCATTTACCAGCTGCTACAATTTATGAAGGGAACTAAACAAAAAAAAAACAGCCACAGAAGTGAAGACCCCCCCACGACCCACGGACTTCCCCCCCCCCCCCACCATCCCGCCTACAGGCATGTTGACCATCCGAAATGTGGCGTTTGTATGTCATCTTGTCTGGTACGTGACTTATTTGCAGCAAGTTCTTTTGGAGCCTGGAACAAAGAGTAACCTGTCCCCTATGAACAGTTCATGAAAAACATTAAAAACTCGACTAAGAAAATGCAAGTAAAACAGAATACGAATTTCCAGGGACCAATAAAACGAGATAAATATTGTGGCTTCCATGGAAAGTATCCCAGTTCGTTTAATATATGCGTATATTATGCGCAAGTAGTAGAGCATATTGATTTGGGTTTTATTTTTAATTTCAAGTTATCGTCTGTCCTAGAACTTTTTTTTTGCAAACTACTGGTTATTATTGTTAATATGTTATTTAGTGTTACACTTTTGGCATAAATTATTGAGAATTTAAGAACTGGGGTAGTATTTTTTTTTCTGTACAGAAAATACAGCGTTTGTTTTAAATGTTGCGTGAAGTCTATTTTCCTCCCTCTGTCACACATTGTTCGAATCATTATGGTCAAGGTCGTTCTATGCTATCTCCAGGTCAGTTGTTTTGAATACACAGGTCGCTCCTTCTCTAGCCTTGGTCCAGGTCAATCCATTCTCCTCCCGGATCTTGGAGTTTTCAAACCATCTGCGCTGTTTGCCATTGAGAAGTTCTTTTGCCTTCAATTTTAATTTTAGCTGCTTCAAATCCTATCCCTTCTGTTCAAATATTGTGTTGTGTTCCCATGTGTCTACGAAATACGCTCATTTATGTCCATGAAATACGTTCATTTCTGTCTATAAAACACTCTACCTTCTGTCCGCGAAATACGCTAAACTTCTGTCCACGAAATACGCTAAACTTCTGTCCACGAAATACGCTAAACTTCTGTCCACGAAATACGCTAAACTTCTGTCCACGAAATACGCTAAACTTCTGTCCACGAAATACGCTAAACTTCTGTCCACGAAATACGCTAAACTTCTGTCCACGAAATACGCTAAACTTCTGTCCACGAAATACGCTAAACTTCTGTCCACGAAATACGCTAAACTTCTGTCCACGAAATACGCTAAACTTCTGTCCACGAAGTACGCTAGGCTCTTCTTTATATCCATATTTTCCCCTTCATAAACTTTCCATTTTTCATTATATGGGACACATTTTCTGCACTTCTAAAATGCCTAAGTAAACCAGGTCACCTAGGATCGTGTTGCTGCAAGCCGTATCGACTGACTACTCCAATTCCTTTGTAATCAACATCGCATCCGTTCATTATGTTTTCTGCATGGATAGTGAATAATTTATCGCACAAGGGAGAACGCACATACTTGTCGCATTCCCTGCGCTATTTCGTTATAAACTGTTGATTCAGTTTTCAATTCTCAAGTTCCTTTTTCTTAAAAAGAAAATAAAAAGAAACATATTTCAATGCATTTCATCTGTGATCTGTAAGCTGTGTTTCTCTTGTTCATTATTACAAACTGGTTTTTGTTTTCCTTTTCTTTTCTCTTTTTTTCAAAACTGAGAGAGAAGATGAAAGCGGAGATGTAGATGTAGATTATGGTTAATAGATGAGCCTCTAGTTTGTGTGAATGTTTGTTTAAAATGTAACCACCAGACCCGATGAGAAAGAAGAGAAAGGGATTGAAGATCTGGGGTTGTGCTAGAGGGGCCCGAGATGTTGAGAGCCCGATGGCCCTTTTTTTTATTAGATCCACGTACGTATCTTATCGTGTTTTGGAGGCCTGAAAGTAACCGACTCCCGGGGCCCCAACCTGGCTTTCAGTGGCCCTGGAAGAATAAGAAAAAAAAATTGAAGGACTTTCTCTAAATTTATTTCGTTTCCATTGAATGAATGAGCTTGAGAATATGAGAATATGGGTGACGGGGCCCCGATAGATGGCACGACATGTAAGGGCTGGCGAATCATACCTGACCAAGACCTTACCCCCACATCCCTATTGGCTGGTACAGCCTAGTACAGTAGGAGTAGTGCTGAAGTAGTGTGCGCAACAATGTTTACCGAGTTACTGTTTTTTTTTTCTTACTGAATAGAAGAGTGTCGGGGCAGCAGCTGAAGCCATGTTTGCTGAGTGTTTCTGGATTAGTTATTCAGTGTCTCCAGCCATCATTCACTTCCAGGCTCTTTCAGTCCTAAAGTTGGCAACACACAAAAGTCAAGCCAGTCCTACGTGTCACCTGACAGGAGGTTTTATTGATGAATTGGACGAAAATGCAGATGGTGGTGACGATGAGGTTTGCCCTGCCACATGGCGAATCCATTCATGCTTCCACAACTCCAGTAACAGTTATAAAATATAAAACATCCAGTTTTCTCAACAGAAAACATCACAAAAAGCCAACCTCTCAGGTACAACATCCAAACGTAGACTGACTGCCCACTCATAGTCTCTCCCACAATTCTCTATCACGGGGTTTCTCAGACCATGTGACGTTCTATAGCAGCGGTTCTCAGACCCTTTTTCTGCACGGCCAACATTTAGAAGTCTAACATTTTTTGCCGCCTACTAATAAAGTGCTTTATATTTTTTCAAGGATAAATGTAATTTTAAAAAGTATTATGTAATTTTTTTTCTCCATGTTTAACTGCATATTCATTGCTATACAAAAGTTATTTTCATTTCAGCGCGGCCCACAATACTCCCTGTCACGGCCCACGTTTGGGCCGCGGCTCATGGGTTGAGAACCAGCTCTAGAGGGATCTCGACCGACCACGAAAAGTTAAAAAAAGAGAATCATAACAATTGCTCTTTCTGTTAAAAACAACAGTTATCTCCCCTGTACTGCTGCAGTGCACCGCTCATCCTATTTCCTAATGCTGGTGGAGTTTGCAGGACAAAAAAAAAAAGCCTCACTTTATTCCGTTCCACTTTAAGAAAAACACCGCAACCCACTCCCAGTCCAATACGGTTCTATTGTTCCAAACATGTTCACAGCGTCCACTGCTAAGAACAACCCTGCTCATGATTCCAGGGAGACGGAACACCGGCTGCTGATTGACGTGAGCTGGATGGGGAGGAGGTGCTCTTGGAATGATGGGGGGGAGGGGCATTGACAGGCAGCTGCAGAAAGTGTACGAGGATGATACATCAAAATTGACAGGCAGCCGCAGAAAGTGTACGAGGATGATAAACTGACAGGCAACCGCAGAAAGTGTACGAGGATGATACATCAGAACAGTATCCCCCATCACAGCCATGTTTCACCACGCAAACAGGTGGTCGGCAGTTGTCTTGGTAAAAGTCCCGAGCCGTTGGAACGCAGAGTATGTCAGCTATTGCGCATAACCCGTACAATAAGCCGGGACAAGTAAGGAATTGCGTGTGGTTAAGAAACAATCGCCGCCTAGTAACATGGGACTTACTTGCGGTATCTCGCTATTCTTGTGTCATCTTAGAACTTTGTGCTGGTTGTTTACAGGAACCTTTGCCATTCTAGAACTCGGGTATCCTGACGGCTGGGATTGGATGACAAGACCCCCCCCCCCTTTCTCTTATTAGACATCTCCCTTCGCCTACCCCCTCCCAATCTTCTGCGTAAGAGCAAAGCATTTTTAAAGAGGAAATGAGGGCCAAATTTGAAGACAAAACAGAGATACTTCTTTGGGCTCATCGGAGTCCTATTCCATTAATCAAATTAAACATGTTACTCAGTCAGTCAGTCATTTGCGCGTCCCTTGCGGAACTTTTCCTCCCTAACAGCTCTCCTGTAGACCCTGCTGCTGATGCGTCCTTTCGCAGATCATCAACAATGTTTTGCAACCATCTTCGCCTTGGTCTTCCTCTCTTTCTTTTTCCAATTATGTGCCCTTCCAAGACGGTCTTCTCCAAATTCTCAAGACGTTTAAAGTGTCCAAAATATTTAAGTTTTTCTGTGTTTAATCTTCCATGTTATTAGGAGCACCACAATGTGGAGGTAGGTACAGGGTCAAGGCAACCTCTACTTCGCTGTCACTGATAAGCAGATCATCATATTTGCTCCCCGGTTTAATTTGATTTACACCTTGAATGAATATCTGGGTGGTGTAGTGGTTAGAGCAGTAGTCTCCTATGGTAGGATCAGCGGCAAGCGTCCCAATCATGAAGCTGTAGATATGGGCTTTTCTTGGAGCTGGAGAAATATAGGCGGCCACAGCAGATGTTGACCACGATATCTTCTAGTGTGCCAACAGGTCAGGTGCTGCCATGGTGTAGTTGTTAGTGCCCTCGCCTGCCGATCTGCAGGTCCCCGGTTTGATTTCGCATTCGGGTTGAATTTTTTTTTCGCACCGACTGGCACCAGGATCAACCCAGCCTGGAAAAACGGGGTTTCCTTTGCACAACAAAGGCAGCTAGGACAGCTACTTGTATCCCTACCTTAAATCCGACAGCAGCCTAGAAATGTGAAGGCTCTAACATTTCACACCCTGGTACTGCATGCAAATGCCACGGGAACATAGTGCCAACAGGTCAAGGCAAATGCGCACACTAACATTCTGTCACCTACCTGCACTCTGCGCCATAACATATCTAACATTACTATTTTTTTAATAACACAAATACACAAGAAGAAGAAGAAGGAGATGATGATGGTGATGATGATGATGATGATGATGATGATGCAGAAGAAGAAGAAGTAGTAGTAGTTAGTAGTAGAAGAAGAACAAGAAGACAACATGTTCTTTTGCCTATTACTTCCCCGTTATATATATATATATAAACCAAAACATTAATTAAAAACTCAGTGGCTCTTGGATGGACAAGGAGATATTTTCAGACTGATCCTGAAGTGATCCACGTTCTAGGAAGGAAAGGCAACATGAACGGATACTAGTTCATGAGGAAAGTTCTGAAGACCTGTAGGTGCATAATATATACTGTGAAACTTGTTAATCAACTCTTTATGCAGGAGCTAATAGGTATAAAATGATTCATTATATGTGGTCCCTAGTATTGGCAATTAAACTGGTTAACTTCTTCCTTTCATGCCTGTTCAGATATCTCATCCTTTGAAACTTCGGTGCCAAAGACACATGGGGCCTTGTCTGTTCTTCGCCTTTTTTTCCCTACTGTTACTCTGGTGAGCCTTCTATTACTCAACATCCTCTCTGTTGTTCTTTACCATGTCTCCTTTGATCTACACTTTGTCCTGTTTCCCTGCGGTGTCCGTATCTGTTCTACAAGGTCCGACAATTAAGTAATGAGACTGGTTTTATTATGGCCAAGACAAAAATGCCATCTATGAAACAAAGCATGGAATCCAAAGAGGCAGCCTTCATCTTTGATCTGACAACTTTTCATCGCCCCCAGATAAGCATACGATAAACAAGCCGCCATTTTGTTGACCTAGTCAGAAGTGCATTGTTACGTAATCAGCATGGAACAAAAAGCTAACATTAAATTCTGTTTAAAACTCGGAAAAACAGCCATTGAGACAGTAGAATTGATGCGACAAGTTTAATGTGGATAATTGTTTATCTCGTGCACATATATTCAGGTGGTATTCACAATTCAAAATTCGTGTGGAAACGATTACAAATGCAACTAGACATGGACGCCCAATTTCTATCCGTAATAAGAAACTCATTGCAAAAGTCAGAGAACGGAAACAAGAAGATCGTTGTTTGACTGTGAGAATGATAACAGATGAATTTGGTGTTAACCGAGAGATCATTCGTAACATTTTAGTGGAAGATTTGAGCAAGAAAAATGTTGCTTGCCTGTTTCTACCACATTCGTTGTCTGAAGACCAAAAACGTCAGCGTGTTGAGTACGCAAAAGACATCATCAAAAAATGTCGCAGAAATAAATATTTCTTAAATTTGATGGTTGCAAAGGATGAAACATGGATTTTCCGCTATGAGCGTGCAACTAAACGCCAAAGTGCTCAGTGGAAGTCATCATCTTCACCAAAAGGCAAGATATTTGTCTTGAAAAGTCGAAAGTGAAGACAATGTTGGTGTGCTACGACAGCGAAGGAGTTATTCACAAAGAATTTATTCCACAGGGACAGACTGTCACTGCCAAAATTTATTTAAGTATTTTGAAATGCCTATTGAAAAGGCTTCTCTGAGTCTGACCCGAGTATTCAACACCTGGCAGTTTTTTCCTTCTTCATGATAATGCACCGGCTCATCACTGGGCGGTATTTGTACAGGAATTTGTGGCCCAAAAACAAGTTTGTGTTCTCAACCATCCACCCTATTCCCTGGATTTGTCTCCATGGGATTATTTTCTATCCCCTAAAATTAAAGTTACCATTGAAAAGACGATTCTTTGACGATACTGATGACACCCAAAGGGCCGTAATATCGAGTTTAAGGGTATACCAACAGAAGGACTGCAGAGGTCGTTCCAGTGTTTGTTAGATCGTGCCACTCTCTGTAGCAATGCACAAGAGGTTTACTTTGAATAAAATGCAGGTTATATCTTCAAACATAGATGGGAAAGTTCTGAAACTCATCAAAAACATATACTGGTAAAAATCAGCAGCAGTGAAGATTGAGAACCAGATAGGAGCATTCCAAGATATACAATTCGCAGTGAGACAAGGATGTGTTCTTTCTCAGGACCTCTTCTCCTTCTATAGCGAAAACATAGTGAGAAATATAGAGAACTTGCCAGGATTATCAATTGGCAGGTAAAACCTTAACAACTTAAGATATTCAGACGACACAGTCCTGATTGCTAAAGGTGAAGGGGAGCTGCAGGCTCTTCTGGACATCGTGAAAGTAAAAGTAAAGGTCTTAGTTTGAATAAAAGTCTGAAGTGATGGTCATCTCAAAGAAAAGAATATCACCAAAATGTAGCATTACCATCGATGGCACAGAACTGAAACAAATTGATAGATTCATGTACTTAGGAACAATTATAACAGCTGATGGGAAATGTCACAACGAAATAAAAAGTAGATGTGCTCAGGCCAAGTCAGCATTCCAGAAAATGAGAAACATCTTGTGCAACAGATCCATATCAAAGATTCCGAGTACTTAAATGTTACATCGAGCCAATTTTATTTTTTGGATATGAAACGTGGTCCATGAAAGGATGTGAAACTTGGTGAATGAATAAGAGAGTACAGCGAGAAATAGAGGCCATGGAAATGTGGTTCATAAGAAGGATGTTGAAGGTACCGTGGACAGCTAAAAAAACCAACGAAGAAGTCTTAAGAGAGGCTGGAGTTAAAAGGCAAATTACAAACAAAGATCCGAGGCAGACAAGCGAGATTTGTAGGACATTTTCTGAGAAGAGGAAAACTGGAACACATTGTGGCAACTGGAAAAAATGAGGGAAGAAGAGACAGAGGAAGACAGAGAGAGAAGTTACTGGATGGGCTGTCAGTGTGGCTAGGAAGAAAGTCACTGGCGGATCTCATAATCAAGTCTAAAGACTGGTAATTGTGGAGAGAAATGATCGCCTACGCCACACGGCGCGGCACTTGAATTGATTGATATTATCTTCAACTGTTTATTTTATTTTTTATGTAGTCTCATCACTTAATTGTCGGATCTGCATTTTGGCAACGAGTCACCCGTCTTCCGCAGCTCATGCCCCAGTCATTGCTAACATCTTTCCTCAAAAATCAACGTCGATGGTTTCATCTACATTTCTGTGTGCAAAGTGTTATTTCCTATCGCCATAGCCAAAATGTTTGCCTATTCCTATGTAACAACATTTAGTCTGGAAGGAATTCACTTTGTTTTCCATAGTTTCTTTTTTTTCAGATACTTTATGATAATCTTTTCTCTCTTTCATTAATTCTTGACTCTTCTGGTGATTGTCAGTCTGTCTAAAACGTATCTCTTTTCATTATAAGTTCGTAGATTTTTCTCCTATTTCCCTAATAGTTAATTTCTTTTTTCACTGTTCTGCAGAATTTTCTGAGAAAAGATTACAATACTACGTACAGTCAGAGTAGGATAATGTCGCTAGAACCAAGATTTGTAAAATTCATGAAGTCAGAATTTAAATCTGGAATTTTTGTCTCCTAAAACCTCAGCAACCTTCATAAGCCATATACGTCCAAACGTCAATCACCTAACCCTAGGGACCTCCAGCCAATCTAGAGCGAAAGGTACTGCTACGTTCCTCCTTTAGTCAAGACTTGGCACCATCTGACTACCATCTCCTTCGGTAAAATGAACGGTCGCCTTTTGTTACATCAAATCTAAAGTGCCAGGAATACCTGGCAAGAAGAGAGAGAAAACTGGCTGAAGAATTCAACTCATGAATTTTATACAGAGGCGTATCTGAAGCTGGAATTGATTGTGCAAAACCAATGGGAGCTTCTTGCTAAAGCTTGAGTCATATTCAGCACAGATACTGAATTAAATTTCCATCTATGAAATAAGAGGCAGTACTACTGAGGAATTGTTTATATACATGTATATATATATATATATATATATATATATATATATAATTTCTATATACTCAATCATTTACATGTTCATCGCGGAGCTTTGCCTCCCTAACAGCTCTCCTGTAGGTCTCTCGGTTGTAAGCAAGATGCCCTGCTGCTAATGAACAGATTATCAACTATGTCTTGCAGCCATCTTCGCCTTGGTCTTCCTCTCTTTCTTTTCCCCATTATGTATCCTTCCAAGACAGTCTTATCTAGATTATTATGACGTTTAATATGTCCAAAATATTTAAGTTTTCTCTCTTTAATCCTCTTTACTAGCCAGCCTTCTTCAATATTAAGCTCTTGTAGTATAGATATATTTGTTCTTTTTTGTGGTCCTGATATTTGAAGAACTCTTCTGTAGCATTTACATTCAAAGCCATTTTATATGTTTCTCAGCTGTTATGTTAAGTGTCCAGGTCTCGCAGGCATATGTTGCGATGGGAAAGATGCATGCCCTTAAAAATCTTATTTTTGTAGTTGTCTGTTCCTCTCCACAGATTCTTGACATTTTTTTTTTATTCTTTGAAGAGCGATGTCCTCCTTTTAATTTCCCTCATTGTATCTCCATTATTAGTTAGTAATGATCCAAGATATTCATAACTCTCCACTTCCATTTTTTTCTCATTGATATATCTTATCTTATATCTTATATCCTTCCCGTGCCGTTAAACGTCACATAGGGCTCGCAAAGTAGTTCGCCAATTTTTCCTGTCTTCAGCGAGTCTTTCAACCTCATCAAAGGATTTTATGCTTGTTAATTTGGCCTCTCTTAATAATGTCTTCTTCAGAGTTTCACGCGGTCTGCCTCTTTTACTTCGGCCTGTATTGATATATATCATTGATATATATTATATATAATTCAGTTGCCTTATTTGTTTTGTCATTTGTCATCAATTTAGTTTTCCTCGTATTAAGATAGAGATTTTGCTCTCTGCTGTTCTTACAGACTGACGTAATTAGTTTTTCCATTCCTTTTTGTGTTGTGGACAGTAACACTGTGTCATCAGCATATCTAATCTCTGGTATTTCATAACCTCCAATTTTTGTGCCATTGTAATATTCTTTGTCAACATCTTCTCTAACATTCCTCATTATATTTTCAATATACAAGTTAAATAATTAAGGCAACAGTATGCACCCTTGACGGACCCCTTGTTTTATGTCTAACCAATTTGTTGTTTCACCATTTATTCTTGTATATATATATATATATATATATATATAATATATATATATATATATATATATATATCATATTTAAAAGACAATTTAGCAATCCCAAGCTGACATGCTGCTGTTGGATTGACAAACAATAACTGATCAAGACCCTGTCACACCTCCCAGTTGGTACCCCCAATAAAAGCCCTAGCCTAGCTAACGGAGCAACCACCTCGATTGTCCCCACGACGATAGAGTCCGCTGAAGAAGCAATGCACGACCCCCTGCTTTTTAGCTCCATCGAGGGCTTTTGAAACTATGGTTTTCTATAACTCTGTCGTGGCTGTGGTTTTCTATAACTATGTTGGGAACTGTGGTTTTCAATTACTATGTTGGGAACTGTGGGTTTCTATAACTATGTGGGAACTGTAGTTTTCTATAACTTTGATTGGAACTGTGGTTTTCTAATACTCTGTCGGGAATTGTGGTTTTATGTATGGCTGTCAAAAAGATAAGGATAGCAAACGCAGTAGGGGATGAAACATTAGGGATCACGTTATGCTGGGCCATCAGCGTATGAGGTAGGACGCCCAGTTCCTTTCCTTGTTGCCTATGTATGGCTGTAGGGAACTGTAATTTTCTGCATATCTTTTGGGAACTGTGTTTTTTGTATGGCTGTCAGGAACTGTGATTTTCTGTATGGCTGTCAGGAATTGTTCTTTTCTGTATGGCTGTCAGGAACTGTGTAGTTTTCTGTATGGCTGTCAGGAATTGTGGCTTTTTTTTTGTATGATTGTCAGGAACTGTGGTTTTCTGTATGTCTGTCAGAAACTGTGGTTTTCTCTGTGGTTGTCAGGAATTGTAGTTTTCTGTATGTCTGTCAGGAACTGTGTAGTTTTCTGTGTGGCTGTCAGGAATTGTGGTTTTCTATATGGTTGTCGAGAATTGTAGTTTTCTGTATGGCTGTCGGAAACTGTGGTTTTCTGTATGGCTGTCAGAAACTGTGGTTTTCTGTATGGTTGTTGGGAATTGTAGTTTTCTGTATGGCTGTCGGAAATTGTGGTTTTATGTATGGCTGTCGAGAACTGTGGTTTTTTGTATGGCTGTCAGGAACTGTGGTTTTCTGTATACTTGTCGGCAACTGTGGTTTTCTGTATAGCTGTCAGAAACTGTGGTTTTTTGTATGGTTGTCAGGAATTGTAATTTTCTGTATGGCTGTTGGGAACTGTAGTTTTCTGTATGGCTGTCAGAAACTGTGGTTTTCTGTATGACTATCAGGAACTGTGGTTTTCTGTATGGTTGTTGGGAATTGTAGTTTTCTGAATGGCTGTCGAGAACTGTGGTTTTTTTTATATGGTTGTCAGGAACTGTTGTTTTCTCTATGGCTGTCAGGAATTATGGTTTACTATATGGATGTCGAGAATTGTAGTTTTCTGTGTGGCTGTCGGAACTGTGGTTTTCTGTATGGCTGTCAGAAACTGTTGTTTTCTGTATGCTTGTATGGTTACTGGGAATTGTAGTTTTCTGTATGGCTGTCTGGAACTGTGGTTTTTCTGTATGGCTCTCATGAACTGTGGTTTTCTGTATGGCTGTCAGGAACTGTGGTTTTCTGTATGGCTGTCAGGAACTGTGGTTTTCTGTATGGCTGTCAGGAACTGTGTTTTCTATATGGCTGTCAGAAACTGTGGTTTTCTATATGGCTGTAGAGAACTGTGGTTTTCTGTGTGACTGTAGAGAACTGTGGATTTTCTGTATTGATGTATAGAATTGTGTTTTTTTTTGTATGGCTGTAGAGAATTGTGGTTTTCTGTATGGCTGTAGAGAACTGTGGTTTTCTGTATGGCTGTAGAGAATTGTGATTTTCTGAATGGCTGTAGAGAACTGTGGTTTTCTATGTGGCTGTGGAGAACTGTGGTGTTGTATATGTCTACCGGGAGCTGTGAACACAATCTCATCTTTCTAACTTTGATGTTACGAGCCAGTATTCTACGATACCTAATCCCACTAGTATCTCTTTGTTTGATGTTCTTTCTAACCGTGATATTCCAAGTGCCCTTCTGTAACATTTCATTTCAAATGCAGTTATTCTCTTTTCTAGTGATTCGTTAAGTCTCTGTGTTTGGCATCCGTACGTTCCCACGGATTATGTAAGGTCTTAGTAAACACAGCTTATTACTAAGAGTGGATTTGTGTAATAGTTCACAATAATAGGTGTACCAGTATTACATTAAAAAATAGTTAACTAAGACGTTATTTGTGAAAGATTGCCAACAGGTTTGTGGTCAGTGACTATTAATATGAAGAATCTCCTAGATCACGTGTCTCTCCTTTCTCGCGCAAAGTGATCACGAGTTTTGGCCTCGGAGACAAAATCTTAGGCTAGTTGAACTTTGGCCAATAAATTGTCTCGTTGGGTTTCGTGACTCGTTAGATAGTGTAGTTATGACTGACAAAGAATGTATGGTATGAAATGAACTCTTATGGCGATACTACCATCATGTTCTGATATACTTGCCCGGAATTATGCATGTATTCTGTGTGTTATAACCACTAATTTGACTAGTCATATGCGACATTCATCTTCGTACATTCTGGATTCAATCATCATCTTGCTGCGTGTTCATTAAAGATTGAATTACTGGTTATAGATCATCTTCAATGATAGAGTTGATGTACATTGTTCGTGGACTAACTTGGGTGTAAGTTGCTCTGTCGTGTATATCTGTCAGAAACTGTGGTTTTTTGTATGGTTGTCAGGAATTGTAATTTTCTGTATGGCTGTTGGGAACTGTAGTTTTCTGTATGGCTGTCAGAAACTGTGGTTTTCTGTATGACTATCAGGAACTGTGGTTTTCTGTATGGTTGTTGGGAATTGTAGTTTTCTGAATGGCTGTCGAGAACTGTGGTTTTTTTTATATGGTTGTCAGGAACTGTTGTTTTCTCTATGGCTGTCAGGAATTATGGTTTACTATATGGATGTCGAGAATTGTAGTTTTCTGTGTGGCTGTCGGAACTGTGGTTTTCTGTATGGCTGTCAGAAACTGTTGTTTTCTGTATGCTTGTATGGTTACTGGGAATTGTAGTTTTCTGTATGGCTGTCTGGAACTGTGGTTTTTCTGTATGGCTCTCATGAACTGTGGTTTTCTGTATGGCTGTCAGGAACTGTGGTTTTCTGTATGGCTGTCAGGAACTGTGGTTTTCTGTATGGCTGTCAGGAACTGTGTTTTCTATATGGCTGTCAGAAACTGTGGTTTTCTATATGGCTGTAGAGAACTGTGGTTTTCTGTGTGACTGTAGAGAACTGTGGATTTTCTGTATTGATGTATAGAATTATGTGTGTTTTTTTTTGTATGGCTGTAGAGAATTGTGGTTTTCTGTATGGCTGTAGAGAACTGTGGTTTTCTGTATGGCTGTAGAGAATTGTGATTTTCTGAATGGCTGTAGAGAACTGTGGTTTTCTATGTGGCTGTGGAGAACTGTGGTGTTGTATATGTCTACCGGGAGCTGTGAACACAATCTCATCTTTCTAACTTTGATGTTACGAGCCAGTATTCTACGATACCTAATCCCACTAGTATCTCTTTGTTTGATGTTCTTTCTAACCGTGATATTCCAAGTGCCCTTCTGTAACATTTCATTTCAAATGCAGTTATTCTCTTTTCTAGTGATTCGTTAAGTCTCTGTGTTTGGCATCCGTACGTTCCCACGGATTATGTAAGGTCTTAGTAAACACAGCTTATTACTAAGAGTGGATTTGTGTAATAGTTCACAATAATAGGTGTACCAGTATTACATTCAAAAATAGTTAACTAAGACGTTATTTGTGAAAGATTGCCAACAGGTTTGTGGTCAGTGACTATTAATATGAAGAATCTCCTAGATCACGTGTCTCTCCTTTCTCGCGCAAAGTGATCACGAGTTTTGGCCTCGGAGACAAAATCTTAGGCTAGTTGAACTTTGGCCAATAAATTGTCTCGTTGGGTTTCGTGACTCGTTAGATAGTGTAGTTATGACTGACAAAGAATGTATGGTATGAAATGAACTCTTATGGCGATACTACCATCATGTTCTGATATACTTGCCCGGAATTATGCATGTATTCTGTGTGTTATAACCACTAATTTGACTAGTCATATGCGACATTCATCTTCGTACATTCTGGATTCAATCATCATCTTGCTGCGTGTTCATTAAAGATTGAATTACTGGTTATAGATCATCTTCAATGATAGAGTTGATGTACATTGTTCGTGGACTAACTTGGGTGTAAGTTGCTCTGTCGTGTATATCTCCAGAACATCATGTGTATAGTAGCTCGTTGTGTACTATTGTTAAATTGATGGTGATGGAGCGCTATAGTTAAAGTAGGGCTTGTGAATGATCATTACCTTGTAGATATAATTGGCCACTGGATTATGGTGTTATTCAGTGCATTTTCAGTACAGATACACACACAAAACATAAAACTCAGTCAGTCAGTCAGTCATTTACATATCCCTTGCGGAGCTTTGCCTCCCTAAAATCTCTCCTGTAGGCCTCTCGGTTGTAAGCAATTTGCCCTGCTGCTGATGTGTCCATTCGCAGATTATCAGCGATGTCTTGCAGCCATCTTCGCCTTGGTCTTCCCCTCTTTCTTTTTCCTATTACATACCCTTCAAACCCGTCTTCTTTAGATTATCATGACGTTTAATGTGTCCAAAATATTTAAGTTTTCTTTGTTTAATCTTCTTTATTAGCCAGCCTTCTTCAATGTTAAGTTCTTGTGGTATGGATATATTTGTTCTTTTTTTGTGTCCATAATATCTAAAGAACTCTTTACATTCAAAGGCATTTATGTGTTTCTCAGCTGTTTTGTTAAGTGTCCAGGTCTCACATGCATATATTGCGATGGGAAAGATGCATGCCCTTAAAAATATTATTTTTCACATAAAACTACACTGGCATATTTCTGCCATTCAGAAAACAATGGTTATCGTGCCAGGCCCTGTCTCTCGATGGTTTCGTCTTTGTCTTCAGTCTGGTCCTTGTAACAGACAGCAGCATGACAAACGAGACCATTATGCTAAAGATTTAAAATAATATGTTTAAATTGAAAGGACACACACGACAATAAATCGTTTAAACAACCCCCCCCCCCCCCGCCCACCAAAAAATCGCCTCAACAAAGTTGTATAAAAAGAAATGAACATTCTGGAGAGAGATTGCCACAAACATACAACAGATATGTCCAGGGAGACAGGGGATGATCATTCCAACGCAGCCATTAACAAGGAAAGTTCAGCAGCCGCAGTTAGAAACGCACTTGGATACACCAGGACAGGGAACGGTCCTAGGATGCGAGGAGACCACGAGGAGACCACGAGGGAAATTATCATGACCTTTGATGACCCGGACACGGGGAAAAAAAATTGTCAGTCTCCTGAAAGCGATCCACAAAATAGGAGAACCTCTATCAGATATGTCTTAGTCAGTTTTCCTGGCATTGTCCAAGATAGCAGAATACTCAGAAAATTGGACAAAATCGGATGGTTAACTCGAATACACACATGGCAAGAGCATATTTTTTAATGATAACTACTGAAGAAGATACTAACAGATTAGAGAATGGCCTTAAAAGTGGAAATATTTTTGCAGTGCTGTATCATTATCATCATTAAATCCCATAACAACAGGCCTTGGCGGTCATATTTCTTCTGCAGATCTTGGTCCTTGATATTTTCCATGGACTCAGTTGATGATTGTTTCGTGCCATCACGGTAGAGTGTTCATTTTTTAAAAACTCCTTCTTAGCCTTGCCTTGCTTCTCTCCCATTTATCTATTTCAGTTATGATGTTTTCGAGCTCTCACTTGTTCATGATATTCAAATGAATTATTGCTTTCGTGTTCTTAAGGATGTAGGGTCCTTTCTACATGTGCTCTTATTAGACATTCTTGGCCACTGGATTATTAAAAATCTCCCTTTTATTAGAGATTCTTGGGGTGAAGACGCCTGTCCGATGAGGCAATCAGCGACCCATAGCTGATATGCCAGCGTCAGGGTTAGCGAACCATAGCTGACCAAGACCCTGTCCCACTTCTCCGTTGGTTCCCCCAGTAACAGGCCTAGCTTGGCTAATGGAGCACTGTTCGCCATAGTCCCCCATGGTGGTGGAGCCTGCTGAAGAAACATTGCATACCCCCTGCTTTTTAGCTGTACTCCGGGACTGAAAAAATAGCTGCCATAACCCGCTCCCACGCCGATACAATGCTGTGCCTCAACACCTCTACAGCATCGGCTGCAAAGAACACCAGCTCGCAATTAGAGGAAGTTCGTACAAGTACAAGTACAAGTCCAAGTCCAAGTAGATATTCCTCGTTTGTCATCTTAGCTGTCCGTGGTATTCTTAACATTCTTTTAATGAACCACGTCCCTGTTGTCTCTAGTGATCCTTGCATCAATCTGTTCATTGGCCAAGATTCAAGTCCATAGAGTAAAATAGGCTCAATGTAGTAGTAGTCTATATCTCTTTTGTGTTTGCACCAGACATGGCAGGAGACCGTGTGTATGTTTGTCTAGTTGGTACCTGCTAGAGAGAATGAATCTAAGCTACGGAATTTCTGTGTCACGACCTCGTTTCTTTCCGGGTGTCACGATCCCTTATGTTTGCTGAGCGGTTACTAAAGACTATGTCAACAAAACACCTTTTGTGGGGTGCTAGTTGGCTAAGTCGATAGTAAGCTGTTCTCTCGTGGCTAGACGGCTGCTCGTCCTACCGGAGTCCGTGTTCGAATCCCAGGTAATTCTCTTGTGATTTTTCTTTCTCTCACGTCTCACTAAAGTGCTTTGTCTATGATTTTTTCGAGGTCTAATCATACAAAATTTGTTCTCTTACTTTGTGATATCCAGTGACGGAGATGCATTGCCGCAAAATATTTCTCATTTATCTGAAATCTGTTTCAGCTTGACATGTTCTGTTCTTGATTTCAAAGGTGCATTTCCCATCTGATGTTACTCTCGTGCATAGCTGTTTCAATGCAAGCTGTTGTCTTAGGTTTGTTCCACGCACTTTAACAATGAAGTTAGATGAGGTTTTCTTCAATGTTATAACAATTACCCGTGGTTTCTTGCTGTTCAAGGTGAGTCCTTTCTTTTCGCTTTCTTTTAGCCGTAAATCTGCTACTTTCTTTCGGCTCTTTTCGTCTGTAGCATTGTATGAGTGCTCTGTACATCGTAAGCAACCAACACTGTTAGCAAACAAGCTTTCAGGCGGATGCTGCGGCATGCGGCGGGGCATACATGTAGCCGTCCTGAATGCAATGACCCTGGAGTCTGAATTTTGAACATGGAAACTTGAGTGCTCTGAGAGCCAAGACTATCTTGTGCTTATAAGATTTGGACAACAAAAAGATGAAACAGACTTTAGAAGCAGCGGAATTTTTTTTAGGAAGGTGTAACTTATTATCTTGGGCAGACAGAGGAACGACGACAGGGAAGAAAATAAGCAAAGATAAAACTAAGTGGAATGCAACTACAAGGTCCGACAATTAAGTAATGAGACTGAATTTATTATGGCCAAGACCAAAAATGCCATCCATGAAACAAAGCATGGAATCCAAAGAGGCAACCTTCATCTTTGATCAGGCAGCTTTTCATCGCCGCCAGATAAGCAGACGACAAAAAAGCCACCATTTTGTTGACCTAGTCAGAGGTAAGGGTAGACCAAAAGAGACATGGAGAAGAACAACAGAGAGGATGTTGAGCAATAGAGGGCTCACATGGGCAAGAGCAGAAAAAAGGCAAAGGACAGGCATTTGTGGAAAACCCTTGCGGAAGCCCCATGTGCCCTGGGCACTTAAGGTTCAGAGAGAGAGAGTCAGAGGTGCGTTGTCACATAATCAACATGGAACAAAAAGCTAACATTAAATTCTGTTTAAAACTCGGAAAAAGTGCCATTGAGACAGTTGAATTGATGCGACAAGTTTATGGGGATAATTGTTTATCTCGTGCACAGATATTCAGGTGGTATTCACGATTTAAAAGTGGTGTGGAAACGATTACAAATGCAACCAGAAATGGACACCCAATTTCTGTTCGTAATGAGGAACTCATTGCAAAAGTCAGAGAACGGCTACAAGAAGATCGTTGTTTGACTGTGGTGATGATGATGGCAGACGAATTTAGTGTTAACCGAGAGACCATTCGTAAAGTTTTAATGGAAGATTTGGATAAGAAAGAAAGTTCTTTGCTGTTTCTACCATAATGGTTGTCTGATGACCAAAAACATCAGCATGTTGAGTACCAAAAGACATCATCAAAACGTGTCGCAGAAATAAACAATTATTAAATTTGATTGTTGCAGAGGATGAAACACGTATTTTCCGCTATGATCCAACAGCTAAACGCCAAAGTGCTCAGTGGAAGTCATCATCATCACTAAAAGGCAAAAAAATTCATCTTCAAAAGTCAAAAGTGAAGACATTGTTGGTGTGCTTCTACGACAGCAAAGAAGTTATTCACAAAAAATTTATTCCAGAGGGACAGACTGTAACTGCCAAAGTTTATTTAAGTATTTTTGAAACGCCTATTAAAAAGGATTCTCCGAGTCCGACCCGAATATTCAACACCTGGCAATGTTTTCCTTCTTCGTGATAATGCACCAGCTCACCGGGCGGTAGTTGTGCAGGAATTTTTGGCCCAAAAACAAATATGTGTTCTCAACCATCCACCCTATTCCCCAGATTTGTCTCCCTGCGATTATTTTCTATTCCCAAAATTAAAGTTATCATTGAAAGGACGCTTCTTTGACGATACTGGTGACATCCAAAGGGCAATACTAACAGAAGAACTACAGAGGTCGTTCTAGTATTTGTTAGATCGTGTCACTCGCTGTATTAATGCACAAGGGGCTTACTTTGAATAAAATACAGATTATATCTTCAGCTGTTGTTATTTTATTTCTTATGTACTTAGTCTCATTACTTAATTGTCTGACCTTGTATACAGAAGATGGATGCATTACCAGCAGGCCACCTTGCTCACAACCGAGAGGCCTACAGGAGAGCTGTTAGGAAGGCAAAGTTCTTCAAGGGACATGTAAATGAATGCATGTATACGGAAGAACAAAGCACTTTTTTTGCAAAAGTTAAAGAAGGCCAGGTTTGGAAACAATGATCTAAAGGCAAGGAGGCTGTTCCTTGCAACACAAACACTTTCTTCTACTAGTGTGCCCTAATATACAACTCTAGCATTGATGGACTCAGCCTGAGGGAATCTGTTGAGTAAAACTATGCTCAGCAGAACCGACAGCTAACTTACACCTGCCTCAAAACCGTCTTCCAATGCGAGAAACAAACGAGGACGTTCACGGAGAAGATGCAGGACATTGTTGGAAACTGATTGCAACCACAGGGGAAAAAAATACATTTGTTCTTGGACATGTAGTGACGAAAAAAACAAAGAACATCAGACATTCTGATAATCACTGGGAAGTTTAAATTTAGGAAGCTGGCCAAGTGGCACAGAAGAGAAATGGCAAATGAAGTCATTGGAAACCTCAGGGAAAGTGCAGAATGAAGAAGCGTGACTGTCAACGCATACCAGCACTCCGCGAAATCGTTTGCATACAATCAGTCCCCGAATAACGTCCATTTGGACAACGTCCGACCGTATGTACGTCCTTGGTCCCATAATTTTATAATACAGAACTGAGAAATCCCAGTGTGAGAACAGGACGTAGCGGACGTAACTGAACGTCAAGAACTGGACGTGTGTATCATTGTCTTATGTAAAGAAGGCAGCTTCACTGCCGGCAGTACAGTGGAACAATATAGATATAACCTGTAATACACATGTCTTGACAGTCATAATACACGCTTATTTTACTGGCTTATGTATTACTGTACTATACTGTGCTGTACTGTGTTGTGCTGTACTGTAGTGTACTTTACTTTTAATCACTATTTTAATATTAACTTCCTGTACTTCAGCTAGCCTAATGGCAGAATGCTGCACGGTGCGTGTTCGAACTACTCAACAATTACTGTGATCGTGTATATATAATGTGGTGTTAGCACAACGTCACAATTACATAACGTTCTAGTTCAGCAAGCATATCTTGGGCAAACTGGACTATAAAAGACGTAGTCGCAATTATTTTTCTTTTAAATGAAAATTCAGAATAGGCAGAAACAGTGAAAAACTTAGTATAATAATAATGACAAGGAAAAGCAATCATCATTCTTGGGGCATGTGTTGAGAAGAGAGAAGTTGGAAAGCATCATAACAAGGGGTAAAACTGAAGGCAGGAGAGGCAGAGGACGGACCGAGGGGGGACAGATGTTAGAAGGCCTGACATGATGGCATGGAAGGGCATCAGCAACAGGGTTACTCAGAAATCTCAAAGATTGACCGAGATTTATGGAGGAGTATGACAGCTCACGCCGTCCCAGTATGTCACATGATGATGATGATGATGATGATGATGATGATGATGATGATGATGATGCCATGCAAAGTGATGTTAGGCAAAACCAAGAACTAATGTAATGGATCTGCTTCAGAACTTTCTGCTAAAAAGAGAAATGTACGTATTATTTTGCTCCTGGTGGCTTTAGCAAAACTGTGACAAGAATTATACGTTTGAAGGAGATGTGAACCTTAGCCTTTCAAAAAAGTTGCTAAAGAGATACAGTGAAGTCTGCAGGCCACGAGATTTTTGTTTCGGAGAAGAATATTAAGGACACCATGGACGGCGAGAAAATCGGATGAAGACATTTTGAGACAGACCGACTCGAGAAGACAAATAATTACGACAGTCAGGAAAAGACAGTCTACATTTATAGGACATGTCACGAAAAAAGGCAAAACAAGAACACAGTCGTGACAATAAGAAAGCTAGACGGGAAGAGAGGCCGTGATAGATCAAGAGAGAAAATCCTGGTTAGGCTGGCAAGACGGCTTGGAAAGAAGACACCGGGACAACTCATAGAGGATAGACTGCAAGACGGCGTGGAAAGAAGACACAGGGACAACTCATAGAGGATAGACTGCAAGACGGCTTGGAAAGAAGACACCGGGACAACTCATAGAGGATAGACTGCAAGACGGCTTGGAAAGAAGACACAGGGACAACTCATAGAGGATAGACTGCAAGACGGCTTGGAAAGAAGACACCGGGACAACTCATAGAGGATAGACTGCAAGACGGCTTGGAAAGAAGACACCGGGACAACTCATAGAGGATAGACTGGCAAGACGACGTGGAAAGAAGACACAGGGACAACTCATAGAGGATAGACTGGCAAGACGGCGTGGAAAGAAGACACCGGGACAACTCATAGAGGATAGACTGGCAAGACGACGTGGAAATAGGACACCTGGACAACTCATAGGGGCAACACAAAACAGATCTTTATTCCAAAAGGGTTAAGAATTGGGCACGCAGGTCCGTCTGACATTCTGCCCTTTATCATACAACCTTCACTCTGTTCCAGACATTCTACAAATAGAGGGTTATGGAGGGTTATGAGCGCCAACGCCAGTAGGCACGGCACTTGACAGATGGATAGAAATCACACTTTTAACAATTTGTAACCGTTTAAAAGAAAGATGGAACAGAAATTATCAGAGCTACAGCCAGTGAGTCCCTATCCCCGTTACACAAAATATCAGCAGGTTAAAATGATGCCATAAATAAATGATGACTGCGCTACGTTCACTTGTCTTGCATATATGACCTGGTGGGTCAACAGTTGTGAACTTTGCTACCATTTAATAAAGGTCATGGCACCTGACACCTCACGGTACTTTCAGAATGACTGAGAAGTAGATATTTTCTGACACTATGATCTAGCCCAGGGGTGTGAATGAGGCAGATATGAAAAATCTCCATCTAACACGGTCATGGGTTGTTGTTGTTTTCTTCTTTTTATCTTCTCTTTCGCGCATTTTGCAGTTTTCCTGAAATACTCTTCTCAGGAGGAATTTTTGTCTGTACCGAATTCTGCTTTCTCTCGGAGCTGTGTCCATTGTTTCGTTTTCCTAAGTGTCTCTTCTTTGTCAATGCGCAGTGCGTGAGCACTATATTTCCGCTTCCTTTTTCGTTTTTTTTTTGTGTTGTTGTTGTTTGTTTTTTGTTGTTTGCTTTACCTCAAAGTGTACGCCGTTTATTGCCTTACGATTATGAATGTTCTATGTTTTTTTTTTTTTAATCTTGTCTTTCTACTCGTGTAAATCCGACCCCCACAAACACGCAGTTTCTCTCAACAATCTGCAAGTAAATACAATCACGTTGAGGAAAAAATAGATATGCCTGAGAGTTATGAAGAAAAAGTTATTAAAATAATAGAAAAAAAAGCCGTAATATTTGTAGAAATAATGGAATTTCTAGACATGAAATGTGTTTCTCTTGTCACAGAAACAAAAGAAACGAAAGAAAAAATTTTATAATCAGATGGATCTTATTATCTCGTATTTTTTTTTTTTTTTTGCAAGGAATTGGTTGATGATTTTCCCTTTTCCCCCACAATTCTCCTTCTAGGCCAGTGGTTCCTACTATGTGTTTCACAGGCCACATGTAGTCTGTGATGTATTATTATGTGGTTCGTGACCGTGTTATTTAGCTGGTATTACGTATCATCCATTGGCAGGCCTAGACAACGATGGTGAGAAAGCAAAGAAGAAGATATACGCGCTCTAGGAACCGACAGTTGGCAGGAAAAGACCAAAGAACACAGAAGAATGGAGGCCGTGCCCTGCCTGCAGCAGTGAGCCTCAGCGGCTAGGAAAGCTGCTGATTTCAGCACTTGCTCAATGAAGACGAAGAAGAATGGTTTATGCCAGTGTTTCTCAACTTTTTTTAAAATCATGCCCCCGCCTCAACTCCTCAAAGATTTTGATGCATAAGAGACAACCAAGTTCTGAGAAATGATAAAATAAACGTATTCTATCTGCGCCACCCCCTCTTCCCCCCCCCACCTCGCCGCCTCCTCTCTGTGAGCCGATGGGGCTTATAGTGTTGCGATATGGTGACCCACAAGTTAAATGTAACTGGAGGATTGGTCGTTGAATGTAAAGAAGTTGGGAAAGACTGCTCCATGTTGTCTTTGTTTGACCTGTCTTCATCATTTTCCTTCTGTCTCATAGCTTTTCCAGCAATAATTTTTTTAGTTCCTTTTAAAGTACACGGACAGTCTGTTTCCAGCCATTTTTTTTTTTGTGTGTGTCTTTTTCTTTGTCATCAAAAAAAATTCTGCTCCGATGAGTTTCAGAATTATTTTTTTTTCATATTCTGCGTAGAATAATTCGAAATTGTTCATCTCTTTTCTACCTTTTTTTTTTTTTTGTTCATCATTTTTTGGTCTTCATCTTTCTTCTGCTGACAAATTATTATGCTCAGTTATCTAGACAAGACTCCTATTATCAGCAGTACTTCATCATGGATGCACTACAGTTTTACTGTCTCTCTCTACTCTCTCTCTCTGAACCTTAAGTGCCCAGGGCACATGGGGCTTCCACAAGAGTTTTCCACAAATGCCTGTCCTTTGCCTTTTTTTCCGCTCTTGCCCAGGTGAGCCCTCTATTGCTCAACATCCTCTCTGTTGTTCTTCTCCATGTCTCTTTTGGAGAACTTCTGTTCCCCTGTGGTGTCCATCTTAGTGCTGTTTTTGTTAGTGGGTTGTCAGTCATTCGGAGCACATGTCCCAACCATCGCCAGCGTCTTTCCTCAATAAGTTTTACTATCCATGCTCTTTCCTGGCTCCAGATTTGTGCTTTCAGTGCTTGTGTGTGTGGGGGGGGGGGGGTGGGGGGACTGGGTTTCTGGGTGTGTTCTAGGATCTGGCCAGTGTTAGATGGTCGAGTGGATAGCGCGTTGCTTCTGGTGGCTGGGCGGCTGCTGGCCTTGTCGGAGTCCGTGGCTCGAGTCAGGATCATTCTCTTGTCTCTCACGTTCTAAACTGCCATGTCACGTCTAAGATCCGGTGTCACTTCTAAAGTACTGTGCCACGTCTAAAGTGCTGTGTCACTTCTAAAGTACTGTGCCACGTCTAAAGTGCTGTGTCATATCTAAAGTACTGTGCCACGTCTAAAGTACTGTGTCCAAGGTCACCATGAGAGGGCCCCAGTGCACTGCACATTGCTTCAGGGCCCAAAGGGTTTTCTTTGTTTTAAGTGTGGCCCCGGCAGGCTTGAGGGGCCCGGAGAGGATGAAAAAAAAAAGAAAAAAAGCTGGAAGAAAGGGGATCGAGTTTTGCACCAGCTTCACAACATTTCTCCAGGTGGCCCTGACTGTGTCTACTATTTTCTGAAAGCTAACCATATATCATCATCATGTGCCTTCTCCAGAACGAAGGCTGGCGGTAATGAATCTTCAGTTCCTTCACTCCCCCGCCTTGATGGTGCCACTCAGCCAGGCTGTGGCCTGCCCATCATTCTCGTATGTTATCTTCATATCTACATCTCTGTCTTCCTCTTGTTCTTTTTCCTTTCTACCCTTCTTTCTAGTATGGTCTTCAGCATATTGTTATGTCTTTTGATGTGGCCAAAGTATTTTGTTTTCTTCATCTTTATTTCTTTGAGTAGTTCACATTGCACTTAGAGCTGTTCTAAAACTTGTGTATTTGTTCATTTAATTCTCCATGTTATATGATCCAGTTTTCTGTAGAAAAACAAATTTCTGCTGCATTAATCTTTCTCTCCATCTTTTTGCTTAGAGTAAAGGTTTCTGCCCCATATAGTAAAACAGAGTAGATATAACATTTTACAAATCTTAATTTTGTTTTTATGGGCAGATTTCTGGGTAACAGCATTATTTTCATGTTGTTGAATGTATGTTTTGCCATTTCTAATCTTTTCTTGATCTCCATCTCACATATAACTCTACCAACCTTAGGCTTTTCAATACAAACGTAAAGACTGTCCTACTATATGGTTCAGAGACGTGGGTTATGATCAGAACAATACAACAGAGGATACAAACATTCATGAACTACTGCCTGAGGAGGATTTTAACCATTAAATGGCAGGACAAGATCGGGAACGAGGAAGTCTGGGAAAGGGCAGGACAAGAAATTATGAACCTACAAATCATGTCTAGGAAATGAAGCTGGATTGGACACATTCTGAGGAAACCCGACGCCAGCGTAGCAAGACAGGCATTGACATGGAATCCTCAAGGAAATAGAAAACGTGGAAGACCTAGACTTACTTGGAGAAGAGAAATTATGACAGTGCTCAGAGACAAGGGGTGCACATGGAAGGAGGCAGAGAATAATTCCAAGAACAGGGATGACTGTAGATCTTTTATCCGTGGCCTTTGCTCTCAGGGGAGTGAATGACGATGATGATGATGATGATGATGACTATTTAACTCTAGCCATACAGCTCTGTGCTAAATCACTTTCCTGAGCAAATTTTTCCTCGTGTCTCACCTAAAGAACTTGTACCTAGAGTCTGAAACTGTTCTTAGCCTGCGTCATTCTAAACAATTCAAAAACTGTTCATAAAATTGGATTATACCATCTTGTCATCATTATCAATGGATAGGTAATAGGCTGTGGTGGCCATTCAACCAGCTTGTGTTGATTTCCCTGAACCAATTATTAAAATTTTTCGTAAAAATATTGATCTCATAAGTTTCCATTTTTTTTTCACTTTATTTATTTTGCAATTTTCTTACAGGTTAAAAAATAGAATTAATTTTATCCGTGCATGAAATATTTCTGAATAAATAATGTTTGCCTCTCTCTCTATTCTTACCCTCTCCACACCCTCTCTCTCTTTCTATTCTTCCCCTCCTCATCTCCTCTATCTTTGTTCTTCCCCTTCCCACCTCCTCTCTCTCTATTCTTCCCCTCCCCACCTCCTCTCTCTCTATATTTTTCCCCTCCCCATCTCTTCTCTTTCTCTATTCTTCCCCTCCCCATCTCTTCTCTTTCTCTCTATTCTTCCCCTCCCCACCTCCTCTCTCTCTCTATTCTTCCCCTCCCCACCTCCTCTCTCTCTCTTTTCTTCCCCTCCCAATCTCTTTAGTTTCTCTATTCTTCCCCTCCACAACTCTTCTCTTTCTCTCTATTCTTCCCTTACCACCTCCTCTCTCTCTATTCTTCCCCTCCCCATCTCTTCTCTTTCTCTCTATTCTTCCCCTCTCCACTTCCTCTCATTCTCTGTTCTTCACCTCCCCATCTCTTCTTTTTCTCTCCATTCTTCACCTCCCCACCTCCTCTCTCTCTCTATTCTTCCTCTCCCCACCTCCTCCCACTCTCTGTTCTTCCCCTCCCCATCTCTTCTCTTGCTCTCTATTCTTCCCCTCCCCACCTCTTCTCTTTCTCTCTGTTCTTCCCTTCCCCATCTCTTCTCTTTCTCTCTGTTCTTCCCCTCCCCACTTCCTCTCTCTCTATATTCTTCCCCTCCCCATCTCTTCTCTTTCTCTCTATTTTTCCCCTCCCCATCTCTTCTCTTTCTCTCTATTCTTCCCCTCACCACCTCCTCTCTCTCTGTTCTTCCCCTCCCCATCTCTTCTCTTTCTCTCTATTCTTCCCCTCCCCACCCCCTCTCTCTGTTCTTCCCCTCCCCTTCTTTACTCTTTCTCTCTATTCTTCCCCTCACCACCTCCTCTCTCTCTATTCTTCCTCTCCCCACATCCTCTCTCTCTCTCTCTATTCTTCCCCTCTTTTCTCTTTCATTCTATTCTTCCACTCCCCACCTACTCACTATCTGTTCTTCCCTTCCCCATCTCTTCTCTTTCTCTCTATTCTTCCCTCCCCACCTCCTATCTCTCTATTCTTCCCCTCCCCATCTCAACCCTCTCTCTGTTCTTCCCCTCCCGATCTCTTCTCTTTCTCTCTATTCTTCCCCTCCCCATCTCTTCTCTTTCTCTCTGTTCTTTCCCTCCCCATCTTTTCTCTTTCTCTCTATTCTTCCCCTCCCCACCTCCTCTCTCTCTATTCTTCCCCTCTCCACTTCCTCTATCTCTGTTCTTCCCCTCCCCTTCTCCTCTCTCTATTCTTCCACTCCCCACCTCTCTCTCTATTCTTCCCCTCCCCACCTCCTATCTCTCTATTCTTCCTCTCCCCACCTCCTCTCTCTCTATTCTTCCCCCCACCTCTTATCTCTCTATTCTTCCCCTCCTCACCTTCTCTCTCTCTCTATTCTTCCCCTCTCCACCCCTCACTCTATTCTTCCCCTCCCCACATCTTCTCTCTCTATTATTCCTCTCCGCGCCTCCTCTCTCTCTCTTTCCTTCCCCTCTCCATTTCTTCACCTTCCTCTCCCCACCTCCTCTCTCTCTCTATTCTTCCCTTCTCCACCCCTCACTCTATCTTTCCCCTCCCTACCTCCTATCTCTCTATCCTTCCCTTCCTCGCCTCCTCTCTCTATTCTTCCCCTCTCCACCCCTCATTCTATCTTTCCCCTCCACATCTCCTATCTCTCTATCCTTCCCTTCCTCATCTCCTCTCTCTATTCTTCCCCTCTCCACCCCTCACTCTATCTTTCCCCTCCTCTCCTATCTTCCCATCCTTCCCTCCCTCATCTCCTCTCTCTCTATTCTTACCCTCTCCACCCCTCACTCTATCTTTCCCCTGCACACCTCCTATCTCTCTATCCTTCCTTCCTCATCTCCTCTCTCTCTATTCTTCCCATCTCCACCCCTCACTCTATCCTTCCCCTCCCCACCTCCTCTCTCTCTCTCTATTCTCCCTCTCCCTACCTCCTCTCTCTCTATATCCTTCCCTTCTCTACCACTCACTCTATCCTTCCCCTCCCACCCATTCTCTCTATATCCTTTCCCTCACCACCCATTCTCTCTCTATCCTTCCCCCCCCACCCATTCTCTCTCTATTCTTCCCCTCCCCACCTCCTTTCTCTCTCTGTTCTCCCTCTCCCCACCTTCTCTCTCTCTATATCCTTCCCTTCTCCACCACTCACTCTATCCTTCCCCTCCCCACCCATTCTTTCTCTATCCTTCCCCTCCCCACCATTCTCTCTCTATCCTTCCCCTCGCTACCCAACCTCTGTCCATCCTTCCTCTCCACACCCTCTCTCTATCCTTCCCCACCCCACCTCCTCTGTCTATCCTTCCCCTCCCCACTCTCTCTCTCCTTCCCTTCCCCACCCCCTCTCTAACCTTCCCCTTCTCACCCCATCTTCCCCTCCCCACACCTCCATCTCTGTCCTTCCCAACCCCACCCCTCTCTTTCTCCTTCCCTCCCTCCTCCTCCCTCTCTCTCTCTCTCTCTCTCTCTCTTGTTTAAATAAAATAAGTTATTTACATTCTCAAGAGTTTAATGTTTCAAAATTGTTCGTCACAAATATTTGAAAAAAAAGGTGTTTTGTTAATATCTATTCATCTCTTATACAAGCCAAACAGAATAAAAAATAAGGATTCTTTCTTTTTCTGGCAGAAAGGATTGATTCATGTAGATATTAGCATACCCAGCCGATATACAAGGCTTGGTGGGGAAAAAAAAACGGAACAAAACAAAGCAAAACTTTACTAACAAAATAACAAGCTATTTGTTTGGTTTTGTTCCGTGGAGATTCGCTATTTAAAGGTTGTTCGTGATTTTGAATAACCGGAGGAGTAAGATATAAACAATATGGCCTCAGATTCGACATTTACTCCTGTTTGTCATTAGAGTCACCGTAACCTCGTGGATGGCAACCAGGTATGATCTGTAATGCGATTATTTATATCCGTCGTAGAAAATGAAACTAAAGAGGAGGGCAAAGACCCTGTACAATTTGGTAATCTGCGACCCATAGCTGACATGGTAGGGTCCGAGTTGGCGACCCATAGCTGATATGCTAATGTTAGGATTGACGACCCATAACTGACATCCTAGCATCAGGATTGACGACCCATAGCTGACATCTTAGCATCAGGGTTGACGACCCATAGCTGACATCCTAGCATCAGGGTAGACTACCCATAGCTGACATCCTAGCATCAGGGTAGACGACCCATAGCTGACATCCTAGCATCAGGGTAGACGACCCATAGCTGACATCCTAGCATCAGGGTAGACTACCCATAGCTGATCACGACCTTGTCCATCTGTCTTTTAGTGCCCCCAGCAACAGGTCAACTATTGTCCACAGGGTGGTGGAGCCTGCTAAAGAAGCACTGCTCCCTCACTCCCGTTCCCCCCCCCCCGCCCCCGGCTCTTTACCTCCACTCAGGAACTTTTAAAAAATGGCCGCCGTAACCATCTCTCTATCCGACACGATGTGTGCCTAATATCTTCACAGCATCGACTGCAAGGAGCACCAGCTAGCAGTCCCAGTAATATATAAGATAAAACAAGACATAGAGTTCATAGGTCAGGCTAGATTTCCATGTAAAGTATGTGGCAGCAGATAGCAAAGGATACCCTGCGCGGGGTATCCCATAGGAAATGTGACAACTTTATGACCCCCTACCCGGCCTGCTTCATCATCTACGGGCCCTTCTTTAAAGGCGGGAAATCCTTACGGTCTCGGAACAATGGCCCACCTGCACTCCTGTCTCATTGGGCCTGCATAGAAACATGAAGACTTTCGTACGGTAAAGTAAAAGAACACAGTTTTACAGGATTCTTATCTTATATCTTTTATCCTTCCAGCTTCGTTAAACGTCACATAGGGCTCACAAAGTAGTTCGCCAATTTTTCCTGTCTTCGGCGAGTCTTTCAACCTCATCAAGGGATTTTATGCCTGTCAATTTGGCCTCTCTTAACACTGTACTCTTCAGAGTTTCACGCGGTCTGTCTCTTTTTCTTTGGCCTGTTGTGTTCCACTTGATAGGTTGTTTTGGTATTGCAAAGTCCGTGGTGCGAATCCCAGGTAATTCTCTTGCGATTTTTCTTTCTCTCACGTCCCACTAAAGTGCTTTGTCTACGATTTTTTCGAGGTCTAATCCTTCAAAACTGCGTTCTCTTACTTTACCTATAGGGTACGATCTTAGCGTCATGTATTTTTTTTTTGACCGGTCGGGTCAGTAACTAGACCTTGACTAGACCAAGACTAGACCAAGACTAGACCATGACTAGACAGTGATGTGGTCAGCATCATCCCTGGTCGCCTTTACATCTGTGTTCCCAACTCCAAGAGGAACCTGCTACCCATTTCTACAGCTTGGGTAACTGGATCTGAACTATCAATCTCGGCGTGAGAGACTTGTGAACTAACCACTCCACCAGTCAGGTAAGCTCCTTTAGAGGGGGCATAGTCTTCTACTGACGTTTCTTATTCTGTCCAAACATGTTTAAACACTTCTGCTAACAGAGCTGAAGATTCTCAAATCCGTGCTGTGTTTTTCGCTGTAACAAAATCCTCTGGTAAAATGACGCATTCGTCAATGCTCTAATCATGAGAATTATACAGCTACCGATTGAATTATTCCTTGTGATGATAGATAATTGGTGTTTACTATTAATTTATACAAAAGATGTGTCGTTAATATTGCAAGGCGGGTGCTGGTGTTATTGAGAGCGACACGGTGGGAGATCCCAGAAGACAAGCGCCTGTACATAAAGCACATGTCCCAGCGAAGTCCGTGAGTCCAGGCTGGGAGACACTGGATATTCTTCCTCTTCTTCTTCTTTTTTTTTTTTCTCACATTCTCTCTGGAACTGCGAGCCGGTGTTCTTTGCAGCCGATGGGAGTGAGAATGTTGAGGTGCAACATGCTGCCGGCTTGGGGGGGGGGGGGGGGAATGGGGCCCGGCCGGTTATGGCAGTGGTTTTTTTTCTCTCTTCCAGTATCTGAGTGCAGCTAAGAAGCAGGTGGTGTACTATGCTTCTTTAGCAGACTCCACCACCGTGGTGACTTGCAATCCCTGCCCCGTTAGCCAGACTTAGCCGGTTACAGGAGGGTGCCAACGGAGAGGTGGGACAGGGTCCTGATCAGCTATGTATGATTATCTATCCCTGACGCTAGTTTGTCAGACATGGCTAGCTAACCCTGACGCGAGCATGTCAGCTATGGTTGGCTGACTGCATAATCCTAGAAGACGCCCAGAGTAAAAGATTCTTCAGATATTAGAGGAGCTCGACTTCTAGGAAAGATTAAAAAAACGTCAACTACTAATCACAGGCATCCCCAAAACCTAAGATAATAGCTAAATAGAGCCCATATGCCAATCAAGGAAAGGTGGTCCTGAAGGATTATAAAATGTCGAGACATTCTTGTATCTTCAATCATTTGGAAGACTTCAAGAAAAACGTATAATATAACTGCGCGTATGTGTTTTTTATTCTGCTTTTTTTTTGGACGTTTACAATTTTAATTATACGTATATTCCCGCATAGAGGCATCACGTTACTTCCTTGTAAAAAATAATGGCGGCTTTGTTTACTTTGAAGATGACTGGTCCTTGTAACAGAATGGGCGAAATCTTGAACCAGAAAGAAATATCGAAAGGATTGAATAGAACTGGTATGAAAAAGCTACTGACTCGCTTAGAGGCTAAAGAGAGAGATAACCGAGACGGGAAAGAAAAGAAGGGAGATCAGTGGCCAGAAGAACAGTCCATCTAGAATAGTTTTCAGAAGGTGAAACAGGTAAACTTACAGCCTGATGTGATCAATGCCTCCGGCAGAGAAGAACTTGAGTTTAATTTCTGCATTTTGGTAGTTAACCATCACGCATGTTCTGCGATCTGCGCATCGTCTAAAATTGGGGAAACATCACGCATGCGTTGTGAACTGTGCGCTATCTAAAGTTGAGGAAACATCACGCATGCTCTGTGATCTGCGCAGTGTCTAAAGATGGGGAAACATCACGCATGCTCTGCGATCTGCATACCATCTAAAGTTGGGGAAACATCACGCATGCGCTGTGAACTGTGCACCATCTAAAATTGTTGAAACATCACGCATGTGCTGTGAACTGTGCACCGTCTAAAGTTGTTGAAACATCACGCATGCGCTGTGAACTGCGCACCGTCTAAAGTTGTTGAAACATCACGCATGTGCTGTGAACTGTGCACCAGCTATAGCTTTAGCAACAGACCTCTTGGAAATCACGCGCCGAGTTCGCATCATTTGTGACCGGAAAGAGGATCGGTCTGGAAGAAGTGACGCTGTATGTAGCCGATCAAGGAGTGAAGTTTTAGAACTGTATAGCCAGATTGTTTGCTTACAGTGTGTGATACTTTATTTCTTAGGAATATTTTGAGAGCGTGATATTTTGTCCTTAGAGGTATATTGGTTGTGTGATACTTTGTCTTTAGGGGTATATTGCTGGTGTGATACTTTTTCTTTAGGGGTATATTGCTGGTGTGATACTTTTTTCTTTAGGGATATGTTGCTGGTGTGATACTTTTTCTTTAGGGGTATATTGCTGGTGATACTTTTTCTTTAGGAGTATATTGCTGGTGTGATACTTTTTCTTTAGGGGTATGTTGCTGGTGTGATACTTTTTCTTTATATTGCTGGTGTGATACTTTTTCTTTAGGGGTATATTGCTGGTGTGATACTTTTTCTTTAGGGGTATATTGCTGGTGTGATACTTTTTCTTTAGGGGTATATTGCTGGTGTGATACTTTTTCTTTAGGGGTATATTGCTGGTGTGATACTTTTTCTTTAGGGGTATATTGCTGGTGTGATACTTTTTCTTTAGGGGTATATTGCTGGTGTGCAGACATTCCCTCACTTCCCAAAACTCCAAAAGAGGGGGCGGGCGACATCGAGCACGGGGATGGAAACTATGGTAGTGAACACGGCTCTGTTTCTTGGCTAGTTCGGGTTGGATGATACACACGGTGGTGGTGGATGTGGTGGTGCTAGTGGTGGTGGATATGGTGTGGTGGTGGTGGTCGATGTTGTGGTGGTAGTTACGGACTCTTAAAAAAAACTTGCTTCGTAAGATATAGAGGAATTTGCTAGGGCATGAATGAGTTCAACTCTTGGGGAGAGTTGAAAGTTCAAAATTCAGACTCCGGCTTCACTGCATTCAGGACAACCCCATATATACCCCGCCGCATGTCGCAGCGTCCATCCAAGAGTATGTTTGCTAATAGTTCCTGTCAAATGTTGGTTGTTTACGACGCGTTTTCTGCCACACAGTTCAGATTTCCTGCCAGCACCTTTAGTTTGTCAAAGCTTCACCAGTCTCTTCACAGCTATATTGCTCTTCCATTCCCTCTCTTCATTCTCCCGCAGTCTGTCTAATACAACCCTAGCAATGTCCCCCCTTGTGCAATGACATTCTGCTGTTTATTTTAGCCTGTCCAGCAAGTCTGCCTGCCACATCATTGCCGTTTATTCTCGCATGCCCTGGACAGTAAGCCACGTTAGGCTTGTCACATCTGACGGGCTTAACAGTTGAATCCATTCTTTGCGAAGCAAATTCTTCTCAGTCTTACTGAACATACTCTGTGAATCCGTCACAATGACACCATTAACCACATCATGAGCAACTAACCAGTGCCGCCGACACAACCTCAATTTCCATTCGCACGCTTGATGTGGTGACTTCAAAGGCTCCCGAAACCCTGTGACACTACTCTTCCATTGAGGTAGACAACAAAATCCCATCCACTTCTGCTGCTCCAAGTCACTGAGCCATCTGTGTGTATTACCGCGTCGGAAGACCCACAGTGATGCCGGGTGAGATCATAAACCAAAAGTCTCTTTGGTTGGGGAAATCCAGTGTTGCCAGGCTGACGTGGGTATATGGGCCCGGGGCATGTGGGAGTGAGAGGCAATGAGGCAGCAGATCATGTTGCTCTCAACGCTAGTGCAGCAGGTATGCCTCCTATGGACAAGGCGGATATACTGAAGTCGGTGGTCGGAGAACTGGCACAGGAAAAGGAAATGACATGCGTTGATAATGCATAGCTACAAGAGGGTGAAGGATAGAGGTCTGAGAGGGAGGAAAAGCCGGGTGGCTAGCTGGTAGAATTCGAGGTTTGTCAGAGCCAGAAAATTCGAGGTTTGCCAGAGCCAAACAATTCGAAGTTTGCCAGAACCAACAACTAGAGGTTCTAAAACCAACAATTCGAGGTTTATCAGAACCAGCAATTCGAGGTTTGTCAGAACCAACAATTCGAGGTTTGCCAGAACCAAACAATTCGAGGTTTGCCAGAACCAACAATTAGAGGTTTCCCAGAACCAACAGTTCGAGGTTGCCACAACTGGCACAGCTAATGTTCATGCTCTGCGGTGGTTACTGAAACAGAAAGCAGAACATGTGTGGGTGTGCCGACCCGATGATGCTAATTCTTAGATTCAGTATTCAAAGGGAGTCGAGTAACCCATTTCTATGGCTGGATTGACTGGGTCGCTTCCAGCCTGACTTGAACTTGAGAAGCCTACTAATCGCTTCACCGCTCAGCCAAGAATGTATTGTATTTACGAATGAAAATAATCGCCATTTGTTTTCCTAGTCTATTTTCGGGGGAAAAAATAATAATAATGAGATAACCGGGCTGGCCGTACCCATTTGTTATCGAACGCGAGGGCATGAGTCATAATACCTCTCGAAGCAGCTGAATTTGACAGCATAAATTTACCACCTCAGGATACAATGCAGCTGAAGTAGCCTATGCTACAACTTGAAACTGAAGTAACTCTAAAAGGGAGACTACCAGCAGCGAAGAATTATCTCCCTGAACAAGATTGAGACAAACTAGACGAGGCTGGGGGAGAGGTGGGGGAGATGAAAAACAAGATTAGCTCAGGGACAAAATTTATTTCAACAGGTAAACTTGTGTCACGTTTTGTCGGCGAAGATAATCTTTTTGTTTCCAGTAGCTTGCCGCGTTATCGCGGGGCCCCTCCGTTTGATTCTGCGAAATAAAAGCAAGATGGCAATCAAAGAATGTTGTCATGGGGTATTTGAGAGGGTTGTGTTTCGATGGATCGTGTGGTTGGCGGAAAATGCTGTTGCTTACATTTTTTAAAAACTACTGTATTTTTGTGGATTCTGTTTCTCCTGTCATTAACAGTAGGAAAAGTCCCGTTCTGCGGTCATTTTTCCCCCTTTTATTTGTGTCAGAACATATGGAATTCAAAAGTTATAAGCACAAAAACCAAGTTAAGACTATTCAATTCAAATGTAATATCCACCCTCATTTATGCATGTGAAAGCTGGAAAACAACTAAAGAAGTAGACAAGAAATTAGACTCTTTTGAAAAGAAATGCCTAAGGAAAATACTCAGCATCAAGTGGAACGAATTCAAGAATAATACAGAGATAAGACAGATGACTGAACAACAACCAGTCTCATGGGTGATCAGAAAAAGGAGATGGACATATGTTGGTCACGTGATGAGAAGAAATGATCAGAGAATCTCAAAACAAGCTATCAAGTGGAACACAACAGGCCAAAGAAAAAGAGGCAGACCGCGTGAAAATCTGAAGGGGATATTGTTAAGAGAGACCAAATTAACAGGCATAAAATCATATGATGAGGTTGAAAGACTCGCCGAAGACAGGAAAAACTGGCGAACTGCTTTGCGAGCCCTATGTGACGTTTAACGGCAAGGGAAGGATATAAGATAAGATTTGTGTCAGATTGTAATGTTTTGATTTTTTGTGTGCGTCGGTCTGTATGTATATGATTTGATGCCATTGCCGGTTATGGGCGCGAGAGTAATATGTGATATGGTGGTCTGACCTCTCATCGGGAAGGTTCTGAATTACTGGCAATCTCGTAGTAGCAGGTGAAGAAAGGACTATCTTCTTCGTCTTCTTCTTCTTCTCTTTCCTCCTCCTTCTCTTTTTCTTCTTCACTTCTTCTTCGCTTCTTGACTTCTTCTGCTGCTTCTTCGCAGGAGCTTAGAGTGAGCGAAAGGAAAGAATGCTCCAAGCAGTTTCAACGTGAGCGTTCTTAGACTGAACATAAACAGAGTAGAGCTCTGAGAAGAACAGCCCACGTGAAATGACAGAAGAGTTCATCTTCTAATGTATGGTATACAAATCTGGCTAATACATCTGCTGTCCTGCGCAATTCTGCTGCTATTGTTTGTTTATAGCATTTCTTTGTTTCTTGGGTTCTTTCCTAACTTACATGTAAAAATGCATCCGTCCGGGCCGTCATTCATTGCTGTTCAGCTTCTGTCCGAAAACAAGGGTAAATCTTACTCCTATATCACTACAGAGATCCTTTGGAGGAGGGGCGTTCATATTTCTATCTACCTGGTGAACATATTTCTTCTTTTGCCTCTATCTCCCTGGAACTGCCAGTTTGATGTCCTTTGCAGCCGTTGCGGTGAAGACGTTGAAGGACAGTATCGTGTCGGTCTGAGAGTGGGTTATGGCGGATACTTTTTTTCGGTCCGTGAGCGGAGGTAAAAGAAAAAAAAAAGGGAGTGTGCATGCAGTACTTCTTTAGCAGACTCCGCCATCATGGAGACTATGGCGATCCCTGCCCCGTTACCCAGCCTAGGCCTTTTACTAGGGGTACCAATGGAGAGGTGGGGACAGGCTCTTGGTCGTCTATGTTTACCCAGACCTGACACTAGTATGTCAGTTATTTGTCGCTAATTGCCTAAATGAACAGCGCTTTCGCAGCCTCTGTCGGGGCGGTAAAGGATGACATGATCAGAGTCATGTTTGTCAGCCGTAGCTTCCTCAGCTCCTAGCGAGTCAGGTAGCCCTTTCCGAGTGACTGGCGCCTATGGCCGGACTTGAACTGCTGACCTCAGGCGCTCTATGTTCTATATCGAGCACACTAACCAGTAATTACAGCTATCAAAAACCCCTTTTGTACAAAGTAGAGAGAAGTAGCCCTTGTATTCACATCTGATGGTAGTTCAGGCACGCAAACTCTTCATTTCTAATAATCGCTCATTTACTTTCCACAACAGGGGCCCTGCTACTGCACTGAATTGACTATATCACGCTGGCTGTATTAATGGATACTTTGTACAAATTATGCTATTCTCGTTTTGTAACTCTAAAGCCTTCCCCGTGAGATACCAAGATTTTTGTCATGAGAAATCAAGATTTTTTATCACAAAATAAGATTTTTGTCATGAGATACCAAGATTTTTATCATAAAATAACAAGATTTTTGTCATGAGAAATCAAGATTTTTATCATAAAATAACAAGATTTTTGTCATGAGATACCAACATTTTTTATCACGAATTACCACGATTTTTATCTTCAGATACCAAGATATTTATCATGAAATACCAACATTTTTATCATGATATACCAAGATTGTTATCAGGAGATACCAAAATTTTCCTTGTAAGGTAATAATATTTTTATCATGAGATATCAAGATTTTCCTTGTAAGATAACAAGATTTTTACCACATGATATTAAGATTTTTATCATGAGGTACCAAGATTTTCCTTGTAAAATAATAATATTTTTATTATGAGATATCAAGATTTTCCTTGTAAGATAACAAGATTTTTACCACATGATATCAAGATTTTTATTATAATGTGCTATGACTTTTTAAAGAGGATGTTAATATTTCTAACATAAAATAACAAGATTTTTCTATGAAGATACTAAGATTTTTCTATGAAGATACTAAGATTTTTCTATGAAGATACTAAGATTTTTCTATGAAGATACTAAGATTTTTCTCATAATACACTTAGATTTTTCTAAGAGTTTTAATCATAAGATAACAATATTTTTTTCTCATAAAATACCAAACTTTTTCTAATAGAATGCAAAGATTTTTCTCATAAGATACTATGATTTTTCTCACAAGATACCAATATTTTTTCCACAAGATATTAAGAATGTCCTCAGAAGGTACTAAGATTTTTTGTTCAGAGTTCTTATGATTTGCAACTTATTGGGTTTTTTTTTAATCGATGTTTTAGTGAAATAAAATCTTCTCTCTCTCTCTCTCTCTGAACCTTAAGTGCCCAGGGCACATGGGGCTTCCGCAAGGGTTTTCCACAAATGCCTGTCCTTCGCCTTTTTTTTTCTGCTCTTGCCCAGGTGAGCCCTCAATTGCTCAACATCCTTTCTTTAAGATTTAAGTGCTCAACACGGAGGTATACTGCTAGAAAAATGTTAGCCTTATTGTTTTTAATAAAGCATGTCAACAGTCACATAGGCTTTCCCTCCCCCAAAACAAGAACTTTCAGACAAGGTCTCTTTCTATTGTCCATGTGTGCGTTTAGTGTATTTAGAGTAAACTTTCCTTAGTTTCTGTCCGACAAATACAAGTGGATCTTAATTTCTGTAGGAGTTTTCAGGTGGTACATTCACTGTGTTGAAACTGAGTTGGGAGTAATGCCGTCAGACAGTTAGAGGTGGAGTCATGTAGTAGGATCTGGAGTCGGAGATGGAGTCATTCTAGTCAAAAGTGGGGTAGGAGATGGAGTCATAGAGAAGGAGATCTAGTCAGAGTTGGAGTTGTGGAGATCTGGTCAGAGTTAGAGTTAATGGAGATCTAGTCAGAGTTGGAGTTAGTAGAGATCTAGTCAAAGTTAGAGTTAATGGAGATCTAGTCAGAGTTAGAGTTAATGGAGATCTAGTCAGAGTTAGAGACACGGAGTAGGGGAGGGAGTTCTAGAGTGGGAGGTGGAGTCGTGGGGCAGAAATGTAGTCATACTGTCGTATTTGGAGTTAGGAAGTAGGAGATGGAGTCATAGACTAGAAGATCTAGTCGGAGCTGTAGCCATGGAGTAGGAAACGGAGTCATAGACTAGAAGATCTAGTCGGAGCTGTAGCCATGGAGTAGGAAACGGAGTCATAGACTAGAAGATCTAGTCGGAGCTGTAGCCATGGAGTAGGAAACGGAGTCATAGACGGCGTGTTGAAGCTACAGTGTTGGAGATGGAGTCATCTAGTCCGGACCGGAGTTCTGGAGTTGTATCCATTGTCTGCGGAGCCAGAATTTGAAACAATTTTGAATGATGTGGGAGTTAAAGCTTGCACAAATGTGCTCTGTAGGAAGCTGGAGTCGGAGCTGGATAATAAAACCAGAAAAGTCTAAACTGAAAGCAGTAGAGATGTAGAAACACCATTTATGAAGGAGACGGAGTAGTATAAATGTACCATTTATGAAGGATGCGGAACCAGAGCTGTGGTCTAACAAAAGAGAAGCTGAGAAGTCAGAATGTAAGAGGAAGACTTGGCGTATCGGTTCAACAGCTCTGATTACCTCATTGGTTAGTTTTGCTGCCGGAAGTTAGCGAAACAATCCCAGCATGCTTTGTCAAATATGGCGTAGAGCATAGAGGAACAAACCAGAACATCGCACAAAACACTGACTAGTGATAATTAAGCCATGAAGAAAAGCGATGACTGGATCTGCATACAGAATAGAATTCTGAATAATGGCGAGAAAAATTAATGTCAAATTCTTGTAATTTCCTTGCATGATTTGTCACATCTTCCCCTCCCCTAATTGTTAAAAAAAAAAAATTCTTAACACTCTTTAACCCTATTTTCCCCACTCATTCCTATAAGTCCGGAAAGACGCCCGAGCTTCCATAAATCCCCCCTCATGGCGCGTTCAGACTCAAAGGAAACTCCAGGAACATGAATGGGTTTAACTGCTGAAATAAGAAACTCCCGTACTGCTTATATAGTAATTTCTATTCTGCATCGGTCGTCGGCCTGTCTTAGAGAGCCTCCAGCTTTCTCCCTGCTGTAGCATTTAATTTCGTTTCCCTGCTTCTGTTTCTGCTATTACTTTTCCTTCAAACTTTTACTCCCCCCCCCCCCCATTCCCCACCCCCTCCCCTACCCCCGTATTCTCCCAAAAAACCTTTCCAAATTACCACTTTTCCCCCTTTTACTTTCTTTTCCCCTCCCATTTTTAAAATCAGTTTGGCTCGTGTGAGACAAATGTATTGAAGTCAACTTGTCGACTCTTTCCTCATTCAACTGTCGCCAGATTTCATTACGGAATTGCTCCCTCTTAATATGCAAGATGACGCGTTGCCAGGTTACGGGGCGCTATCTTTGAACCGTTCAAAGTTTGTACGTCACAAACAGCAATGCCACGTGACCCTCCTTCTTGAGAAAGTTTTAGCGGGAAGAAAGGATGGAGGTATTGGGAGTGATTGACTGGCGCTGGTAGCGGAGGGGGTGCAGGGAAATGTAAAGGCGCATCTGGTCGTTCTCATACGCGATGACATCTTCCAATTTTAATACACCGTTCAGCTTCTTCATCATGTATCCCTCATTTTTTTTTCAAGCTACATGTTTCATGTTTCATATTTCCTTCAAACTGAAATAATTCAACACTTCTTCTTCGTCTTTGAGCAGCTACAGAATTCAGCAGCTTTCTGGGCCACTGGGGGCTCTTCCCTGCAGATAAGATATATCTCCAATCCTGTCTGTTCTTGATCTTTTTATGCTAGTTGTCGATTCCAAGAGCGAGTTATACCTTCTTCTCGTTGTCGCTGTCTAGATCTACCTCTTGATCTGTCCCCTTTCATCACTTCTGTTTAGGTCATCTTTGTTTACTGTCCCCTTTCATCACTTCTGTATAGGTCATCTTTGTTTGTCTGTCCCCTTTCATCACTTCTGTATAGGTCAAATGTGTTTGCTGTCCCCTTTCATCACTTCTGTTTAGGTCAAATGTGTTTGCTGTCCCCTTTCATCACTTCTGTTTAGGTCAAATGTGTTTGCTGTCCCCTTTCATCACTTCTGTTTAGGTCAAATGTGTTTGCTGTCCCCTTTCATCACTTCTGTTTAGGTCAAATGTGTTTGCTGTCCCCTTTCATCACTTCTGTTTAGGTCAAATGTGTTTGCTGTCCCCTTTCATCACTTCTGTTTAGGTCAAATGTGTTTGCTGTCCCCTTTCATCACTTCTGTATAGGTCATCTTTGTTTGTCTGTCCCCTTTCATCACTTTTGTATAGGTTATCTTTGCTTGCCTGTCCTCCTCAATATAATACTGACGCGTGTAAATTTTATTGATTAAAAAAATAATAAGTTTAGTTCTAAAAGGGTCACTAGGGTAGTGGTCATGATCCAGGGGGTCAATCCGCTCTTTGAGAGCGTTAGAAGTCTAAAGTTCTGAAACACATGCCAGTGAGATGGTACTTCTCTGCTAACCTTAGTTATTGTCTTGCTGTTTCGCTGTCTACAGCAGAGAGTTTTCCTGCCTGCCGAAGCTCGTGCATTTTCTAGATTACAAGCTAGAAAGCTCCTGCCCTGTCTTGGAGTTTGGGAAGAGCTGCAGGCGAATTTTCTACTTTGTGCCATTTGCTGTGGCGTTTTCTTTTTGAGTCCTTGCTCTTCCGCTGGGTTGTTTGATAAGCGGACTGGATCTTTGATCTAGATCTATATCTTTTGGCAGTCAGCTCCGTCCTGATCGTGATCGTCGCTAACGTCATGCACTACCAGTAGCCTGGCCCTAATCTGAAACCCTAAGACGGAGAAAAAGCTGCTTCTGTGAAGGGTTCCGTCTGGGGTTTAAAAGCTTAAAACATGCAAGGGGTGGGAGTCCGGGGACCGCTGGGACTTCAAGAAATGGAAGGCTCCAACCAACTTCTTCGTCATGTCTCTTCACCTTTACCTGGGGCGTCCTTTGCTTCTGGTTGTTTCCACTCTGGCATCCCAGACGTTTACAGCTGGTTGATCTGATCTCATTCTCGTGTGACCCCCCCCCCCCCCCCGACTTCTTCTTCCACAAGCGTTATCAAACTTATTTGCCACGTGACTTGTTTCTATGGGAAACATACTCACAGATACGGACTCCCTGGGAAAAGGCAGTACCCTGGATCCAAAATTTAGCCAGAACCTCCAAACATTTAGCATTGTACTATACTTCTTCATTGAAGACTGATAAGCTGACAACAAAAGCACGCAGTATGGGACTACAAGTGAACACAAAGAAGACAAAACTATTGAAAGAAAATGCTGAAATCGTTAAATCAACCATTTGCCAGTCGAAGAAGTCAAGGAATTCATAGCACAGTAGCAACAGATGGAGACAGCGGTAAAGAAGTTGAAGTAAGATTACTAAAAGCCAGACAAGCTTGGGTCTGGAGATCCAAACAGACGAGCCAGAAAACCAAATGTAGAATATTTGAGAAGCAATGTTTTAAGTGTTTTACTGTATGGGAGGAGCCAGTGCTGGAAAGTGACGCAGGCAACTTCTCACACACTTGACTCCTTCCAAATCAAGTGTCTGTGTACGATCAAAGGAGTGTTCTGCCCAGATGTCATAAGCAATGACCTCTTGTAAAGAGAGGCATGACGCCACTGTCGGCAGTGATTGGAAGGAGAAGGTGGCAATGGATTCGTCTTTTTATGAAAGTGACTGACGAATCCTTATCACGATCAGCCTTGATGTGGACTCCACGGGGCAAAAGAAGAATGGGGCGACACACAGAGTCATGGAGACGTACAGCAGAGAAAATGCTGGTAAACAAAGGACTTACATAGGATAGAACCAAGAAGATAGCCAAGGACCGACAGATGGTGAAAATCTCTTGCTACAAGCATCCTCCCCCTCCCCATCTGTCTTCGGCACTGACGGGGACAGGAGAGAGCGAGATACTTCTTCTTTAACAGCTGTAGGGAGTGGAGCCACCTGCACTGTCACCAAAGGGATAGTAAAAAGTAAAGATAGTCCCATAGCATTTCAAATGCCGTAGGGGGTGAAGCGTTAGAGACCTCATTATGCTGGGTCATCAGCGTATGAGGTAGGGTGACCAGTTCCTTTCCTCGCTGCCTTTACTTCCCAGATTTTCTCTGGTACCCATTTTACGAGGCTGGGTCGACCTCAGGGCCGTATTGGTCGGAAAAAAAATCCCGCTCAGCTGGGGATTCGAACCCTCGACCATTTGGTTGCTAGACGAGTGCTCTAACCACTACGCTAGCCGGCCCCTGAGGGATACAACTGTTAAAATATATAGTTCTCCCCACCTTTTACCTATTTTTCAGTCCGCACGTTTCTTCTTAGAACAAAAAAAGAACAATTTTAAAGGCAAATTATTTGATTCCCCCGGTTTAAGAGTTTTCATATTTCAGAACTAAAGCACTTAACAGAAACGAAGAAAATCACAATATCGTCAATATCATCATCAAGAACGTTGTTCCTCGTCATCAACAGACGAGTCTGCCACTCGAGTATCGTAGCAATATCAACAAGAACAAGAGCTGGAATGAGAGTAGTTTTCCTGTACGTTAGCCACAGGGTAAATACCAGAAAAACAAAAAGACGAAGAAAACGTACATGTTTTAACTCTTTCATCCCGTAATTAATTTCCATGCTCCGCCAAAATAAACTTTGGCGAAAGATTTTAGCAAGAAAGAAACTTGAAGGAAGTAACTCTGTAATTAAAAACAAAAATGCGGGCTGGAACTTGGCAGTAAAATGTGCCACTTTTCATTTTATTTAGACTTCGTCCAGATATCGCTGCGTGCATTGATTAACGTAGGTGTCCAAGATCTACCAACACCACCAGTGATGATTTGGCGTGAAAGAGTTAAAGGGACTCCAATAAATAAAAGGGGTAAACAAAACAAAAACAAAAAAATTCCCCCACCAACATACAGCGATGTTTATTACATCAACGGGAATATTCCTTCCAGTCTCCCCCACCCCCCCCCCAACTACCACCTACCCCCCACTCTGTGAATAAGGGACAGCACAAAGAAGTTCGGCCCCAGCCTGATAATTGTCGGACAACATTTTGTGTTACCCTGTGGATTTGGGGCGCGAGATAACATCTGCCCATGGGCACTAACGAATGGCAGATGCAGATTAAATGAGAACAAATACGATTTGAGTTTCATGATATTTGTGTATGTGTTCTTTTTGCTAGTCTCCTGTCTCGCTGTCCATTTTCTAGGGGTCGGTTTGCGAGGCGGGGCCAAGGGGGAAAGGGTAGAAAATATGATGAAGAAATAAGAGGAAGAAAATGAAGTAAGAAATGAAGGGAAAGAAACTGAAGTAGATGGAAGTGTATGTTCCTAAAGACTTGAATTTGTCCGCTTGCTTTAATTCCGTGCCTTCACTTCGATGTTATATTCTGCTGGTGTCTCTTTCTTGGAAATGATTATGACCTCTGTCATCTTTTTTTATTTAAACTAAGTCCTGTCTCCTCGTCTTTTTCTACAAGTGGACAAATTCAAGTATTTAGGAAAAATAATAACACAGGACGGAAGATCTGAAACAAAAGTAAGGGGCAGAATAGCCCGTGCCAAGCCAGCGTTTATGAAAATTTTAAAAAGTACAGCGGAATAAAGCTCTGTCTATGAATACCAAAATAGAGGTTATTCAGTGCTACATCGATCCTGTATTGTTTTATGGTTAAGAAGCATGGACAGTAACCAAGAGTACTTAAAATCTACTGGAAGCAGCGGAGTTGTGGTTCCTAAGAAGAATGACGAGGATATCATGGAGAGCCAAGAAAAATGAAGTTGCTCTAAGTGAAGGCTGGGCACAGGAGAGAAATTATGGCACAAGTCAGAACAAGACTAACCAGATGTGTAGGACATGTTCCGAGAAGAGACAGAATGGAGCATCTAGTGGCAACGTGAAAGCTGGAGGGACAGAGGAAGGTAACGAAACAAGATAGTTGGCGGATTAAGAGAGTGACATAGAGCAGGGTCCAACACATATCTTATAGGAAGAGCAAAGGATAGACAGATGGTTTTGGAAATCAGTGACGATCACCGCCTTGATTGGCGTGGACGAGAGAAAGAGAGAGAGAGAGAGAAGGAGAGAGAGGGGGAAGGGAGAAAGAGAGAGGGAGAGGACAGAGCGAGAGAGAGAGCTAGAGAGAGAGAGAGAGCTAGAGAGAGAGCGAGAGAGAGCGAAAGAGAGAGGGAGAGAAAAAGCGATATAGAGAGAGTGAGAGAGAGAGAGGGAGAGAGGAGAGGGAGAGAGGAGAGGGAGAAGTGTGTGTGTGTGTGTGTGGAATTTAATGGTGATTTTATTGATCGCATAAACGACACGTTAGACTGGTAGGACAAAGCTGCATTTTGACTACAAGTAAACATTCCTACCTTTAAATACGTCAGTAGACAGATTCCTACCTTTAAATACGTCAGTAGACAGATTCCTACCTTTAAATACGTCAGTAGACAGATTCCTACCTTTAAATACGTCAGTAGACACATTCCTACCTTGAAATACGTCAGCTAATATAGGGAACCAACTTCCAAGAAGTACCTAACGTATCAAAAAATCGCCAGAGCACATAAACAGTTTCACATTAAAGCTTACTGGCCATAATTTTAACCAGAATATTTAGCCTATGTTGTAGTTAACGCAATATAAGATTTTATAATGATTTCATTTCTGTTATTTGTATTTTTGGTACAGGTAATGGGTGATGATACCCTTATGTGGTGTCGTATCAATATATCTTGATGTACCATGATTTGTTCTGAACTTTTTCCTGTTTTCATTTATTCTTCCATGCAGCAATAAAGAAATGAAGACACAGATACCTTTTTTACATCAAGATCATCAATATTTGAGCAACAAGATCTCAACATTTTTTATTCATCATCATCATCATCATCGTCGTCATCATCATCATCATCATCATCATCGCCTTTCATTCCCTTGAGAACATAGGCCACAGATAAAGGCTCTCCAGTCATCCCTGTTCTTGGAATTATTCTCTGCTTCCTTCCATGTGCATCCCTTGTCTCTGAGCACTGTCATAATTCCTCTTCTCCAAGTAAGTCTAGCTCTTCCTCGTTTTCTATTTCCTTGAGGACTCCACGTCATTGCCCGTCTTGCTAAGCTGGTGTAGGGTTTTCTCAGAATGTAAACAATCCACCTCCATTTCCTACACATGATATATAGGTTCATAGGTTATGGTCCTATGCACGTAAATGGAAAGGTTTTAAACTAAATCACAATCTCGTACATATTGTGGGGCTTGTGGTGTTAGTGTGATAAAAATGATCCCAATATATATTGCAACTATTAACCATAACTAATAACTATTAACTATTAACTATTAACCTAAACCATGAGCAGGTAGACATATTAGTTTACTCGTCCAGTGACGGAACCCCTTCTCTCGCAGGTTAATTAAGGGGTCGTTGACCTTATTTTTGTTGCTTCTAGCAATAAAACTTGAGTTCAGTGACTCGTACCTTGTACGAGTGTGATTTATTCTTAACTTTTGTTAAGTTTGTCTGTTTGTTTGTTTTGTTTCTTTGTAAAACTGAACCATACACCTCTATGTACCTTCATCATTAGAACAAGTTTTACCGCAGTTGTCATTTCTCTATTTCTTTTTTTGTCAAAACAATATACTGCTATTTCCAGGCTCTCACGTTTTCTTGAGTTCCATCATCATCAGGTGCCGTGCCATCCACGTGGTCAAAGGTAGGACAGAAGCTACTCAAAACTGTAGACCTACAAAACCATCCACGTGGTCAAAGGTAGGACAGAAGCTGCTCAAAACTGTAGACCTACAAAACCATCCACGTGGTCAAGGGTAGGACAGAAGCTCTCAAAACTGTAGACCTACAAAACCATCCACGTGGTCAAAGGTAGGACAGAAGCTACTCAAAACTGTAGACCTACAAAAACATCCACGTGGTCAAAGGTAGGACAGAAGCTACTCAAAACTGTAGACCTACAAAGCCATCCACGTGGTCAAAGGTAGGACAGAAGCTACTCAAAACTGTAGACCTACAAAACCATCCACGTGGTCAAAGGTAGGACAGAAGCTACTCAAAACTGTAGACCTACAAAGCCATCCACGTGGTCAAAGGTAGGACAGAAGCTATTCAAAACTGTAGACCTACAAAACCATCCACGTGGTCAAAGGTAGGACAGAAGCTACTCAAAACTGTAGACCTACAAAACCATCCACGTTGTCAAAGGTAGGACAGAAGCTACTCAAAACTGTAGACCTACAAACAAACAAAAAAATAGTAAGAAATGAAATGATCACCAACTGAGCTAATGGCCTGCGTGAAGGATTGTGCACTCTGGACCAAACGTCATAACCAGCGCCAGTCGGCACGGCACCTGATGATGATGAAAATCAAGAAAACGTGAGAGCCTGGAAATAGCAGTATATTGTTTTGACAAAAAAGAAATAGAGAAATGACAACTGCGGTAAAACTTGTTCTAATGATGAAGGTACATAGAGGTGTATGGTTCAGTTTTACAAACAAACAAACAAACAAACAAACAAAAGGGCAGAAAGAGTAGGGAATTTGAGCAGAAAAAAAATAATGGCACAGAATTAAGATGAGCACATATAAATGAAGAATATACAACAATCCAATATTTCGGCAAAGGCCTTATTTCAAGGATCACATATAGAAACAAGACAAAAGATAAAAGCGGGAAAAATAGATGAAAAATTAAACACTTAGCTTTTTTTTTTTTTTTGGTCTCTTCCCTGTAAGAAAGAAAAGGGCACAAAATGCGCCCAGACAGACGTAGGCAAGCACAGAGTAAAAGAAGGCGAATGGCTGAGAAATGAGGTTATTCTCCCTTTCTTGCTCCCATTGGTCAAATTAAAACATACACCTCTGTGTACCTTCACATGGAGAACTAGAGCTAATAAAAGAAATGGAAAAACACTTGGAACTAAAACGCTGAAGTGTTTACACGATGATAACACATGATGATGATGATGATGATGATGATGATGATGAACAAATGTACGAATATTTGAAAACCACACCTGTATGACATGACATGACATGACATATCATGTGAGGAGACAGGAGTTTGAGAACTTAGTAATGACACCATTTCAAAGGGAAAAAAGAAGGAAATCATCATCATCATCATCAGGTGTCATGCCGACTGGCGTTGGCTATTATGCATCTACAGAGTACCCGATCCTTCATGCAGGCCATCAGTTCAGTTGGTGATCTCCCCTCACACCATCCTGTCAGACTGTCCAGTATCATTTCTCTTGATCTTCCTCTTGATCTTCTTCCTTCTATTTTTCCTGTTGTTATAATATTTTCAATCCCCCCCCCCTCTTCTCACTGCATGTCTTATGAAACTACATTGTCTCTCTCTTATTTATTTATTTATTTGACAAACTTTTTTCTATCTCCAGCTCTTCTCAAACATTCTCTATTAGTTATTTTTTGCTGTCCAGGGAATTCATAACATTCTTCTAATAAACCACATTTCTGCTGCTTCCAATGATTTTTGCTCAGACCTCCCTATTGTCCATGATTCACTTCAATTTAACAATGTAGATTCAATATAGCATCTTAGGGCTCGTTTTTTAACATTCATTGATAAGGATGTGTTGGATAATATGTTTCTCATTCCCTGAAATCCAGTCTTTGCTTGGTCTACTCTGATCTGACTGGACTGACCAAGCGTCTGGATTAATAGGGACCACGAAGACCGTGCAAAGTGGAGAAGCATGATCACTATCCGGCACGGAACTTACTAAATACAGCCTGTTTATGAAAGAGAGAGAGAGAGAGAGAGAGAGAGAGAACGCTCTGGCCAAACAAGGCCAAGTGCAACAGCAGATAAGATTCTTAGTCTAAACCAACAAATGGAAACTATAGCGCTTATCAAGTTGTACCATTAACTCTTTTGTGCTCAGATTTGAAGAGCTATGTAATATGTCAAATTCGTGACGTTTCCTGCTTTACCCTTCCTCTTGTACCGTGAGGTGTCCAGGGACGATGCAGTTGGCGTGTTTTTGTCATATGTGAGGCCTCACTGATGTTCATGTCGTAAATTTTGAGTGTTTATATAACTTTATGTTTATACTTGTATAACTTAGGTAGACCAAAGTAGACATGAAGAGGAACAACAGAGAGGATGCTGAGCAACAGATGGCTCACCTGGGCAAGAGCGGAAAAAAAAAGGAAAAGGATAGGCATTTGTGGGAAAACTTGCGGAACCCCCGCGTGCCTTGGGTACTTAAGGTTCAGAGAGAGAGAGAGAGAGAGAGAGGTATATATAACTTCATCTATCCATCTTTTTCAGGGACCTCATTTTGATGTGTGTCCTGCAGTTTTCTTTGGTTGAAGGCCCTCATAGCTGGCTGTATATATGCGTTAATATCGTTATGTGGCCGAATCACTTAATTCTTTGTTTCTCTGTGCATTGCCGACAAGATGTAGTTCCTACCAGTTGTATTATGTCGCCATTTCTTCGCTTATACCTCCTAGTGAACGTGTGCTGCTTTCCTTATTCATCTCATCTCAGTCAGTTGCATGTCCCTTGCGGAACTTTACCTCCCTAACAGCTCTCCTGTAGGCCTCTCGGTTGTAAGCAAGATGCCCTGCTGCTGATGCGTCCGTTTGCAGATTATCAACGATGCCTTTGCAGGTGTCTTCACCTTGGTCTTCCTCTCTTTCCTTTTTTCCCATTATGTGCCCTTCCAAGACGGTCTTCACGTCTCGCATATAGTTATTTTATTTTGCTGTTTCTTTGTGTCCATGTCTGCCACTGATAGCGCAACGTTGGTATGAATAGGTTATTACTGTAATTAGTTGTCTCTTGGTTTCGAGTGGTATGTTAGGGTGAGAAAGCAGTGGGATAACTGGTATGTTAGGGTGGACAGAGATGTATGCTGCAGTTTTACAAAGTGAGGGAGGGAGTGAGTAAGGTGAGAAAAACGAATAGAAGGTATGAGAATGTATAAATGAAAAACATACAACATCCGATATTTCGGCGTGAGCCTTATTCGGGGATTTTGGAGGAAGACACTTCAGATAAGTTATTCGTGTTGTGTATGTATCCTCGAATAAGGCTCACGCCGAAATATCGGATGTTGTATGTTTTTCATTTATACATTCTCATACTTTCTATTCGTTTTTCTCACCTTACTCACTCCCTCCCTCACTTTGTAAAACTGCACCATACACCTCTGTCTACCTTATTTATTTAAACCAGTTTTACTGCAATCGCCATCCCTTTTATGTTAGAGTGAGAAAGTAGTGGGGATAGCTGGTATGTTGGAGTGAAAATGTAGCAGGGATAGCTGGTATGTTATGACATTTGCTCTTTGTGTTCTACGTTCAATTTCTCTATCAAGCCTCACATCTCCTGTAAACATACAAACAACATACTTTAATTCTTTAACTTGTTGAATTCTGTTGATAAGATTCGTTAATTCATAATGTCTTTACTTGCTGTAAGATCAGTGCTACTTCCCAGACTATCAGGCTGGCATTCCTTTGGTAGAAGTACCATCAATGTTTGATAATGCTGTGATCTTGAATAAAAACGTTTCTTTTCAGAATAATTAAGTTTTCTCTAATCGTTGCCTCCCGGGTGTCCAGGTGTACTTTACGGATAATTAAGTTTCAAAAGAATAGGTCATCTACAAAAAGAGAGCAAAAAATGGTCTTACAACACGAACTCTCTGACTGATTTGAAAATACGTCCATGGTTTGTTTTTCACGATTCTCCCCCCCCCTTTCCCCCTAAGTCCACACCTCCCTCCCCCAATGATTTAATCAGATATCCAGTCCTGTTAAAAATTAACGGGATAATTATGAGGAATGATAACATGAATACTATGTGCCCACTATCCTCCGCGCTGGTTCCAGCGATCCACCTGTTACTATCCTATATGACTCTTCTTCTCTCTCGTTGTTCTCTCCGATGCCGAGTTAAACCCAAAATGATCTGTGTCCTACTGTTATACATTTTCCTGCAGGTCACTTCTTACTTCGTCACAACTAGTACATTTTCCTGCATGTCACTTCTTACTTCGTCACAACTAATACGTTTTCCTCCAGACCACTTCTTACTTCGTCACAGCTAATACATTTTCCTCTAGACCACTTCTTACTTAATCACAGCTAATACATTTTCCTCTAGACCACTTCTTACTTAATCACAGCTAATACATTTTCCTCCAGACCACTTCTTACTTCGTCACAGCTAATACATTTTCCTCCAGACCACTTCTTACTTCGTCACAGCTAATACATTTTCCTCTAGACCACTTCTTACTTAATCACAGCTAATACATTTTCCTCTAGACCACTTCTTACTTAATCACAGCTAATACATTTTCCTCCAGACCACTTCTTACTTCGTCACAGCTAATACATTTTCCTCTAGACCACTTCTTACTTCGTCACAGCTAATACATTTTCCTTTAGACCACTTCTTACTTCGTCACAGCTAATACATTTTCCTCCAGATCACTTCTTACTTCGTCACAGCTAATACATTTTCCTCTAGACCACTTCTTACTTCGTCACAGCTAATACATTTTCCTCTAGACCACTTCTTACTTCGTCACAGCTAATACATTTTCCTTTAGACCACTTCTTACTTCGTCACAGCTAATACATTTTCCTCCAGATCACTTCTTACTTCGTCACAGCTAATACATTTTCCTCCAGACCACTTCTTACTTCGTCACAGCTAATACATTTCCCTCTAGACCACTTCTTACTTCGTCACAGCTAATACATTTTCCTTTAGATCACTTCTTACTTAGTCACAGCTAATACATTTTCCTCCAGATCACTTCTTACTTCATCACAGCTAATACATTTTCCTTTAGACCACTTCTTACTTCGTCACAGCTAATACATTTTCCTCCAGATCACTTCTTACTTCATCACAGCTAATACATTTTCCTTTAGACCACTTCTTACTTCGTCACAGCTAATACATTTTCCTCCAGACCACTTCTTACTTCATCACAGCTAATACATTTTCCTCTAGACCACTTCTTACTTCGTCACAGCTAATACATTTTCCTCCAGACCACTTCTTACTTAATCACAGCTAATACATTTTCCTCCAGACCACTTCTTACTTCGTCACAGCTAATACATTTTCTTCCAGACCACTTCTTACTTCGTCACAGCTAATACATTTTCCTCCAGATCACTTCTTACTTCATCACAGCTAATACATTTTCCTCCAGATCACTTCTTACTTCGTCACAGCTAATACATTTTCCTCCAGATCACTTCTTACTTCGCCACAGCTAATACAAGCACTGAAACAGCAGAAGTGGACTTGGACAACCTGGCAGAAGACCTATCACTAGCAAACACAGTACTCAGCTACATAGTCATATAAATGGATATCCGTCTGCAGTAACATACAAGTAACTGAAGTAACGGGCAGACTGGCAAACATGGGGAGAAGAAAGAACGCAAGAGATTGATATGAACACAACATATGAACAAAAGAAGAGACTAAAAGCCATAAATAAAGAGAAAGTGACAATACAAAACACACACACACACACACACACACACAAAACAGGTGACAAATACTACAAACTCTCAAAGAACGACCAAGTGTTCCAGCTGAGAACAGCTGAGGCACCATCTATACCAGAAGCTGACAACTGCCTCAGCAGACCTATGTGCTTGCGGTAGAGAGCAACATGCACCACATCACATCCTCCAGAGCTGCCAACTGCACAACCCACTCAGGCAAAGAACCTGGCCAGACCCAAGGCTCCTAAAAGAGAAGCTCCACGATTTCGCCGCAAACTTGAGATGAACTGCGGCATTTGTGAAAGAGATTGACGTGGATGTTTGAGGGCTGGACGAAGAAGAAGAATCGCAGTTTGGGAGCTACTGACAGACAAAGAAATGAAGTATAAATTTGTGTTAACTCAGGCTTCCAATGACAGACAAAGAAACGAAGTATAAACTTGTGTTAACTCAGGCTTCCAATGACAGACAAAGAAACGAAGTATAAACTTGTGTTAACTCAGGCTTCCAATGACAGACAAAGAAACGAAGTATAAACTTGTGTTAACTCAGGCTTCCAATGACAGACAAAGAAACGAAGTATAAACTTGTGTTAACTCAGGCTTCCAATGACAGACAAAGAAACAAAGTATAAACTTGTGTTATCTCAGGCTTCGAATGACAGACAAAGAAACGAAGTATAAACTTGTGTTAACTCAGGCTTCCAATGACGGACAAAGAAACAAAGTATAAACTTGTGTTAACTCAGGCTTCCAATGACGGACAAAGAAACAAAGTATAAACTTGTGTTATCTCAGGCTTCGAATGACCTGTCGAAGCTTTTTTTTTCTCAAACTGACCGTCAAAGTAGGCGGAAGAAACACTGGATCGAATTGTGGGAATTATTTGTGAAATTGTAATATACGTAGGATATTAATAACACTTTCCATCTTGGAAAAGTGTATCTGTGGCAGGTAGTAGTTTATATTTCTTGCTGAACGTCTTTTTGCTGAAGAACTTCCAGCGTGACTGATTTTGTAAAAAAGTAAAACACGTGATATGAAAGACTTTATTAAAGAACGAATAAACGAAGATCACTTCCTACAATACTCTTGCTGATGATGCTAGCAAGATTTGAAAAACAAACAACACAACAGAGAAACAGCTGAGAAAGGATAATTATACAGATGCAAGAGATGATGGCCCCTCCCCCCTCCCTCGGCGCCTCAAAACAAGAGTTAGGTCAAAGTTGTCCAACAATCTGAAGATCGAAGAAACACGATGTGGATAGTTTACCTGAGTACAAGCAGAAGATGGGTTCCACCCCACAGAGGAACATGATATACCACATTTATATAACGTGGAAATAGAACATTTCAATCAAAAGGCAAGAATGGAAATTGAAAAAAAGGGCAAATTAGCAGGCTGGATGGAGAATTTTATTTCTCTTTTTTTAATGAGCTTTAGTAGATCAGTTAATTATGCCCGTCCGTAAGAACAGTGAAGAGCAAAACCTCTATCTTAATGCGAAGAAAACTAAAGTAATGACAACTGACAAAACAAATAAGGCAGCTGAAATATGTATCAATGAGGAAAAATTGGACGAAGTAGAGAGTTCTGAATATCGTGGATCATTAATAACTAATAATGGAGATACAAAGAGGGACATTAAATTGAGGACATACGAGTATATCTCTTGTCAAAAAGTAAAAAAAAAAACAAAAAACTAAAGAACTGTGGAAAGGAACAGATAGAATTACAAAAATATGATTTTAAGGGCATGCATCTTTCCCATCGCAACATATGCCTGTGAGACCAGGACACTTATCAAAACAGATGAGAAATACATAAATGCCTTTTAATGTAAATGCTACAGAAGAGTTTTTCAAATATCATGGACACAAAAAAGAACAAATATATCCATACTACAAGAACTTAATATTGAAGAAGGCTGGCTAGTAAAGAGGACTAAACAGGATTACCTTTACTTACTACGTACCCGCCTTTGAAGGGTAAAGTCTTTCCTGAAAGATGACTCCTCTCGTCTCCCTCGATGCTTTTCCTTCAATATGATCCCCGCAGTTGCTTCACAAGATTAGCGTAATAGGCCCCGGTGACCGTTCTGCCCTTTTGAAGATAGTCTACCAACAGCACACCTTCTCAATACCAAAAGATGGAAGCCATCACTTTGCCTGCAGACAGAGCCACCCTTGCTTTCTTTGGAGATGGGGATTCATGATGTTTCCACTGTTTTGACTGTTCTTTGGTTTCTGATTGAAAATGATGAACCCAAGTCTCATCCATAGTCACAAATTGCTGAAGAAACTTTTCAGGATCTGCAGAAAAATGGTCAAGATTGTCTCTTGACATGTTAAGACGCTGCCGTTTGTGATCAACTCTAAGAATTTTCGGGACCCATCCAGCAGAGACCTTTGTCATTTGAAGATCATTGTGAATAATGGCATGAACACGTTCCTGGGAGATGCCCAACTCAGTAGCAATGTACCGCTCAGTTAGACGTCGATCCTACATTATCATGTCATGGATTCTGCCAGTGGTTTAATCGGTGGTTACCGTTCTTGGTCTTCCTGGACGGGAATCATCTTCTACACTCTCTCTTCCATGTTTGAACTGAGCTGCTCATTTCTTCTCTGTGCTGTAAGAAGGGGCACTTTTCCCTAGAGTCTCTACCTTATCCTCATGGATCTCCTTCGATGATAAGCCCTTGATGCAAAGGCAGCGAATGACTGCTCCATGAGAAATTTTTATCCATTTTCTCAATTTCTGCCACACCTTACCACTTCTGTAGGGCATCTGAGTGGTGAAGTGGTTAGCGCACTGGTCTCTCATGGCGAAGGTCGGGGGTTCGAATCCGGTCGGAGGCGCCCCAGTCACCCAGCTGTAGAAATTGGTACCCGACTTCTTCTGGGGTTGAGGAAGGAAAGGCGGCCAGGCGTGATACTGACCATATCACTCTCTAGTGTGCTGACAGGTCAAGGAAAATATGGCCACTAACAACATATCGTTATGTGCCTCTAAGGCATGACAGGATTACCGTTACCACTTCAGTAGCCTGTAAAAAAAATTGGCTGCAGGTAATTTCTTGAAACTTGGTGTTTAATCTTACATTAACCTGATCTACAAATGCACCTAACATCAACTGTGCGTTTCAAGTATTTGTACCTTATGCCGAGAAATTATCAATCACCCCTCGTGTGTGTATGTTGTGTGTGCGTGTGTGTGTGTATGTGTATTGTAGTTGCTTGTACTTGTAAGAACTCTCTGTAACTTCGAGCTGTTGTTCTTTGCAGCCGATGCTGTAGAGGTGTTGAGGCACACCGTCGTATCAGCGTGGGGAGGGGGGGGAGGGTTATGGCGGGTATTTTGGAATCCTGGAGTACAGCTAAAAAAACAGAAACAGGGGATGTGCACTGTTTCTTTATCAGACTCCACCACGATGGGGACTGTGGCGATCCCTGCCTCGTTAGCCATACTAGGTCTGTTACTGGAGGCACCAGGAAGAGATGGGACAGGGTCTTGGTCATCTATGGCTCGCTAACTCTGACGCTAGCATATCAGCTATGGGTCGCTGATTGCCACATCGGACAAACATCTTCACCCCCATATATATATACACACTCAGATGTATGGACATTCCACATATATATCATAAAGAGTAACTGAAAATACGAATAGTTTTTTTGCTTATAAGTATATAATTAAGTAGTACCCGACATAAGAAAAGATATAGGAGAGTTTGGCATAGCCATGGCGGGATTTATATCGAGAAGACTGTTTTTGAAACTGAAGTCCAAAGCGTTCTCGGCGAGCTAAGGGACTGAATGGTTGCAGGGAGTACAGTCGCTAAAGCCAATGCGCTCTGACGCGAATGGGGCGGCATCGGGCGGCTAGTAGAGCCTCTTCTCTGACATGAGGCCTCAGGTAGAGTGACCGTTTAGTTTCATTCCTGTAGGACAATATACTTGAACCTTTGAATATTTGATAAAATTATATTTTTTGGCATATGTTAAACAGTGACTGACAAACGAATAGTTTTTGGACATATGTTAAATAGTAACTGAAATTATGAATAGTTTTTGGGTATATATTATAGAGTAACTGATATATGTATAGGTTTTGGTTGTAAGTACATATTAAATAGTAAATAATATACGTAAAGTTTTGAGTATAATTATATATTAAGTAGTAACTGACATAGGGTTGTGGAAAGTAAGATAGAAAGAGTAAAAAGTTTAAAAAAACTAGAGCTTCATTTATCGTAACAAGACAAAACAACGCAATATCTCGGCCTCCGTCTTCGCTAAACAAAAATAAATAGAAAAAAAAATTGAGCTAGCAATGATATAAGTAACGAAAGACAAAAGAAACTAACTATATTTTCAAAAGTTGAATTAATGATCATTAATAATGATCGATCTTACGGTCCCGTATGAAACTAGAATAGAGGAACAGCATTTATTCAAATTTGTGAAATACAATGATCTGGTCAAGCAACTAAGGCAGCGGGCAGGAATCAGGGCAAAAGTGACAGCTGTAGAAGTGGGAGCAAGAGGATTCGTAGCAACATCAGCATACAACCTATGTAAGCAACTGGGCATAAAGGGACAAGCAAGAGCAAGGGCATTGAAAAGCCTTTCAGAAACAGCAGAAAAGGCCTCATGCTGGCTGTGGAGTATGCGAAACAAGCATTGGGAACATAAGTAATTTCATTTGTCACAACCAATACCAGTCCTCCGTAGCTAAATCACTAAAGACGCACTTCAAAAAGTGCAGTGACAACTGGAAGATCACGGGTTCAATCCCGGGACCGGGGAAAAAAAGCAACAACTCACAAGACCTCTGGGAATCATGACCCAGAGGGGCCCACCCCCTTTAGAGTGCCAGGAGTTTAATAGGGCCGAAACACTTGTCTGAGGGGAGGTACTTCCTCTGATAATCTGAAGGAGTTATGTTGTTGTTCCGCTCTAACAGTAGAGAGTTTCCTGCATGTAATGGGCAGGCAGTCCTGTCTAACTTTCTGACCTTTATCATATAACTTTCACTATATTCCAGACATTTCATATCAGATAATACAACTACGTCATGCATATAACAAACGAATCAAAATTTAAGTGAGCAAAATTGAAATAAAACTTATATGCTGACCTGTTCTCCACGTACACCATAAGGAAATATGTGCACACATAGAACAAAGTTACCGTCCTACTCTTCCATGTTAATGAATGTCTACCAAACTACTTTCCAATAAGAGAGTACAGTTTAAAAAAATTACTTAGATTCACTGCTTGCGTTAACCCTTTCAGTACTGTGTTAATTTCTGTGATCTGTCAGAATAAATTGTGATGTGAAATTTTGATAGAAACGAGACTGATTGATTGACTGATCGATCTTTATTTCGAAAGGGTTAAAAATTGGGCACGCAGGTCCGTCTGACATTCTGCCCTTTATTTTACAACTTTCCCTCTGTTCCAGACATTCTACAAATATGCTGCTCATATAACAAACATAATTAACATTACAGTGACTACATACACATATAAATGAATGCCTACCAAACAAAACAAAACAAAAACGTTAGAGACATGGCCAGAGGACACAAGCCTGGGTCAAAGCTCTGGGGCTCTTGTCAGGATCTGGAGAGGACTGCGAGCTTTGCCATGTCAAAGGGATCAGGATCTGGAGAGGACTGCGAACTTTGCCATGTCAAAGGGATCAGGATCTGGAGAGGACTGCGGGCTTTGCCATGTCAAAGGGATCAGGATCTGGAGAGGACTGCGAACTTTGCCATGTCAAAGGGATCAGGATCTGGAGAGGACTGCGGGCTTTGCCATGTCAAAGGGATCAGGATCTGGAGAGGACTGCGAACTTTGCCATGTCAAAGGGATCAGGATCTGGAGAGGACTGCGGGCTTTGCCATGTCAAAGGGATCAGGATCTGGAGAGGACTGCGGGCTTTGCCATGTCAAAGGGATCAGGATCTGGAGAGGACTGCGAGCTTTGCCATGTCAAAGGGATCAGGATCTGGAGAGGACTGCGAACTTTGCCATGTCAAAGGGATCAGGATCTGGAGAGGACTGCGAGCTTTGCCATGTCAAAGGGATCAGGATCTGGAGAGGACTGCGAACTTTGCCATGTCAAAGGGATCAGGATCTGGATAGGACTGCGGACTTTGCCATGTCAAAGGGATCAGGATCTGGAGAGGACTGCGAGCTTTGCCATGTCAAAGGGATCAGGATCTGAAGTGACCAGCAACCTCGAAGGCAGAAGAAGAAGAAGAAGAAGAATATGAAGAAGAAGAAGATGAAGAAGATTAAGAAGCTGAAGAAGATGAAGAAGAAGAAGATGATGAAGAAGATGAAGAAGAAGAAGAAGAAGAAGATAGAAACAAACTGTAATTTTAAAACACAGGTTGGGGTTAGAAATGTGCTTCTTTCTGTGTGATTTAGAATTTGTCCAGAATTTGTTCCGAATCTTGAATATCATAGAATGCACGCTCTGCCGATGTTGCCTATGATGATTTGGAAGTACAATAGTTAAAAGAGTGTAAATGTAAATTATACTAGATTAAGTAATATCGACAACGCAATCTCATGTGAATTATACATTCCTGTATATGCCCGGAACAAAGAAACAGATGTAAGAAAGAAAAGTAATATGTAATTGGTCATTTCTTTGAATAAAAGTTACATCTAACAGTGGTGAATGTGGAGCAAGTAATTCTAATTTTTCAAAGGAAGATTGGTTTCATTAACAATAGACCATTTCTAGCGGGGTTATATGAAAGCACATATTATTAACTCTTGGAAAGCGAACAACAATAACATTCTTTTCAATGGTTAAATCTTTTGTATTGTGGAAAAACTGGAATTTGCTATAGAGGAAGAAGCGCTGGGTAGATATTTTGTTCTGGAAATTTCCCAGTGGGCCGTGATGAACATGGGCGTTAACTCTTTAAGTTCAGCACTGAAGAAGAGTAGTCGGACATGATCCTGCGTCACTTTCTGTAGGCGCCGTTTGCTAAACAGGCAGTTCTTGAGGGGAAGAAAATTTTACGTGATCACGGCAGAGGTGGATCCCTACCACTGCAGCAATCTTTTGGAGGCATACATAAGTGGGAGATTATGGGGTAAAAATTATCCTATTAATGGTAAAAAGGCACATAGGAAGTGTGGCGTTAATGTTCATATTTTCCTTGACGAGTCGACAAACTAGAGGCTGAGGTGGTCATCACCGTGGTCTGGTTGTCTTCCCTACTCCACTTCCAGAATAAGCCAGGTACCATTTTGTACAGTTTTTTTTTGGTGACTGGGGCGTCTCTAGCCGAATTCAAACCACCGATCCTTTACATGAAAGACTAGTGCACTAACCACTTCACAAGAGAGGTGGGCGTCGAAGATTATGATCATTCTTAAATGTTAACATTTTATGCGATATAAGTTTCCGGAGGAAAGGAAGGATCCAAAAGGGAGTCATACACACTCAGGCCTCGCCGACAGTAGCCAGTCCTTCTACAGACCCGAGTTTGTGCATGGTTAATCCACGGCCATACCCGGGTCCAAACTCACGGCCACAACCTGCAGTCAAACCCACGGCCATACCCGGGTCCAAACTCACGGCCACAACCTGCAGTCAAACCCACGGCCATACCCGGGTCCAAACTCACGGCCACAACCTGCAGTCAAACCCACGGCCATACCCGGGTCCAAACTCACGGCCACAACCTGCAGTCAAACCCACGGCCTAATCCGCGGTCAAACCCACGGCCAAAACCCGCGGTCAAACCTGTGGTCAAACTCACGGCCAAACCCACGGCCATACCCGCGTCCAAACTCACGGCCACAACCTGCAGTCAAACCCACGGCCTAATCCGCGTCCAAACTCACGGCCACAACCTGCAGTCAAACCCACGGCCAAACCCACGGCCAAACCCACGGCCAACCCGCGGCCATCAAAAATTAAGCAGTACCTGATTTTTGTCACTGAGATCAGCGCCCAGGCAGCCGTATTGGAGAATTGTCGGCTTCAGGAGTGAAAATTAACGAAATCGGACTTTCACGCTGTAAACGAGCACTGAATTCTAGCTTGGTTCGATAGAAAACAGCCTAATATTATCTGTTGTATAAACATAACTGTCTATTTTCCCTCCTCGACACGCTAGATTAGGCGCCATTTTTGAACATAAACGGTGGCTGTCCCCTTTCACGCAGGCCAAGCCTTGGCGAACTAAGACCGAAGGTATAAACCTCACGGTAATCGTCGAGACCGCGATTGGCGGACTTGAGGCTGTTGTCGGAGAGATTCTTCAGCTTGTCCTGCTTCTGCCATTCCTTGGGAACTTTGGTAGATTTTCAAAATTAGTGATTGTGTCATTTTCCTTGGGTTGATTGTCAGAATAAGAGGAGGCGGAGGCGGGGATGACAGATGAGGGCGTGGTCGTGGAGGGGAAAGTTTGGAGGGGGGAGGCGTAATACGAAGAAGAATTAGAATGAAATCATTGAAAAAGTTTCTTGCGTTCGTGGAATTTCGCAACTTCTAAGTTAGTAGAATCTTCCACTGACTTCTTTGGTAGTGGAGTAACCCCCAAGATTTCCTGTTATGTTGAAATCTCCCAAGATTTTCTATGGTGACGGAATCCACTAAGATTTTTTATAGTAATAGAATTCACCCAGATTTCCTATGGTGATAGAATTCACCAACATTTCCTACGGTGGTAAAATCCACCAAGATTTCCTATGGTGTTAGAATCCACCAAGATTTCCCATGGTGATAGAATCCACCAAGATTTCTTACGGTGATAAAATCAACCAAGATTTTCTATGGTGTTAGAATCCACCAAGATTTCCTACGGTGTTAGAATTCACCAATATTTCCTATGATGATAGAATCCACCAAGATTTCCTACGGTGATAAAATCCATCAAGATTCCCATGGTGCTAGAATCCACCAAGATTTCCTATGGTACTTTTACCATCCCAACTACCCAAGCGAGGCAGGTTTAGCACCACAATGAACTTTCGTAGGATCAACCACGGAGAGAGCTGTTCATCAACACGTTGCTGGCCCCCGGGTAAACCCTGCCAACTAATATCCATCTTGTAAGATGAACAACAACAACAACAACAACAAAAATGACATTACATCAACAAGATCATCTTCGTCATTATCAACGAACAAAACTGCAAACACCTTTATTCATTTTAGCATTGGATATAAAAAAAACACAAAATTGAGAAAGAAAACAAGTTCACTTTGGGTAAATCGTGCGGCAAACTGGACAAGCATATTCAAACGCCCCCGAGATTAATGGGGCCCGCCTGCCCAGGAATATGTTCAGCCATTTTTTTATTTTTTATTTTCATTTTCAGAAATATCAAGAACTGTCAGACGGTGAATTAAAGGGGAAAAGACAGCAAGTTTAGCAATGATGAATTGTTTGTCTGTGGATTTTCCCTCCATCTTGATATATAATATATCAAATCTGCCTCTCGTCAGCCTTACCGCCCCTTGTTTGTGGACGTTGAAGAGAGGCCAGGGGGAGAGGAGTTTCCTTGCCTTCTCATGGGCTCCATCGCTGCTTGCGCGCCCGCACACACATACACACAAACACACACATCTCTTGTTCTGGGGTAATATGAAATTGAATTAGACAGCGTGTTGATGTATTAACTCCATTCAAACATTTATGACATAAAAAGGGGGTCCGGACAAAGATTAGTCAAGATCCCCAGGGAGAAAGAGAGACCCCCTCCCCTTCCCCTTCCCCCCTGGCTTCAGAAATGGGAAAAACTTCGGGTCTGTGGTGATAATGTTGGCTAGGGATGAGCGATCATGGGGAGTCAATAGTTTTACAATTGAAATGATTAACACGCATCAGTCCAGAGGAGAGGGGGCGGGCGGGGCGCAGAAATGAAAAAGGGGGGGGGGGAAGAAGAAGAGAAAGAGAGAAGGACGATGAGCTGAAAGCGGGGAATGTTGTATGTGTGGGGGAGGGGAGGGTAACACCATCAACAGTTGCTCTTCTTCTTGTTTGTTTGTTTGTTTGCTTGTTTGTTTTTTCTTCTGAAAGCTGAAGATATACAACTTGATAAGAAGCAAAGAAGGACGTAGAAAAGAATGAATATATAGGAGCCCCCCCCCCGGACCGCCCCTTTTCCCATCCCCCCACCCCCATATAGAGTTCTGTTTATAAGGAATTTGTTTTAAAAACTCCATCCAGAACAAAAGAAAGTAGGGGGAGGTGGGGGGTGTCTTTTAATTCAAAATGAGAAATACCTGGCAGAGGGTAGGTGAGTTAGTGAGCAGCCTTTTTTTTTATCCTTGCTTTGATTTTCTGCTTGTTGAAAGAGTAAGTTTGCTTGTGTTTTGTTTTCTTTTTTTATTAAATGAGTTTGTTTTGTTTTTTTTTTATTAAATTAGTTTTTTTTTGTTGGAAAATGTCGAAACTGGGAAACAAACGAAATGCCAGAATGAGACCTGGCCTAGACTTTTCTCTTTGCCTGAGTAAGCTGACAGTTGCTACTGAATGGTCTCAGCGAAAACCCTGATAATGCTGCTCTCCTTCCCTTCCCTCCCTCTTTTCTCTCCCTCCTCCCCTCCCCCTAACTTTTCAGCCCAGGTGATATCAGTTATTCATAGTTTTTTTTTTCTATATGAAAGAATTGTTTTAAAAAACACATAGACATAATATTGATAGATATAGTAGTATTAATGTACACAGTAATATTAGTGGACTATAGTAATATTAACATGGACAGTAATGTTTGTAGAGTATAGTAATATTAATATTGACACTAATATTAATCGAATATAGTGTTATTTATATAGGCACTAATATTAATGGAGTATAGTAATATTAATATAGGCACTAATATTAGCAGGTTATGGTAATATTAACAAAAACACTAATATTGATGGAATATAGTAATATAATATACACACTAATATTGATGTAGTATAGTAATATTAATATAGACACTAAAATTGATGAAGTATAGTAATATTAATATAAGCACTAAAGTTGATGGAGTATAGTAATATTACTATCGACACTAAAATTGATGGAGTATAGTAGTAGTAATATAGGCACTGAAGTTGATGGAGTATAGTAATATTAATATCGACACTAAAGTTGATGGAGTATAGTAGTATTAATATAGGCACTAAAGTTGATGGAGTATAGTAATATTAATATCGACACTAAAATTGATGGAGTATAGTAGTATTAGTATAGGCACTAAAGTCGATGGAGTATAGTAATATTACTATCGACACTAAAATTGATGAAATATAGTAATGGTAATACTGACACTAATATTGGTGGGCATTTTTTAATGACTCCACGGTAGTTCTTCTGTTTCCTCTTCAATCTACCTGGAACTGGGACCTTTTGAAGCCGATGTGGTGAAGTTGTTGAGGCACAGCTTCGTGTAAACTTGGGAGCGAACCAACCAACGAACAAACTTTATTTTCACAGGGTTAAGAATTGGGCACGCAGGCCCGTCTACCATTCTGCCCTTCATGGGCGGATCATGGTAGATATTATGTCTCGAGTGCAGCTAAAAATAAACGAGGATGTGTGCAATACTTCTTCAGCAGACTCCACCACCATAGGGGGCTATGGCAGTCCCTGTCCCATTAGCCAGACTAGCCCTGTTACTGAGGGGTACCAATGGAGAGGTAGGGCAGGGTCTTGGTCAGCTATGACTCTCCAACACTGACGCCAGCTTGTCAGCTGTGACTCTCCAACCCTGACCCCAGCTTGTCAGCTATGACTCTCCAACCCTGACGCCAGCTTGTCAGCTATGACTCTTCAACCCTGACCCCAGCTTGTCAGCTATGGGTCGCTGGCTATCAAATCGGGTAATCGTGTCCCGTTCCCCCCCCCCCCCCACCCACCCCCTTCACAGGAAAATACTGAAATATGCAGCCGCCATAGAAAATGTTTAGGAGATATTCCGGCGCCGTGGGAATCTTTGGAGACTCCACCACCCTAGAAAAATTTTGATAGATTTCACCACCATCAGCCCCCTTAGTTTCCAGTACTACAACATCCTGCCTCCAGGGGCATTGTGGGGTGGGAGGGGGGGGAAGCTGAGCTGGTTCTGGGTTAAGTGACTCCAGTGTCCCAGCCGTCCCAAGAGAATAGTCATCATGACAGCCCCTAACAAGATGTAAATGTTAGGTCTAGTTAAAATTTACGAAGACATGAAACGAAACAAAATCTTGTATTTCTGTCGCAAAGGGGGTCTTAACTTCTGGAAACGTTACTTCTTGGCAAGATTTGTTATTATTAGTTTTGAGCAGGCCCATTTTTGGAGGGAGAATGTGGAGGGGGTGGGGGTGTCCAGCTGGTGTACAGCTTCGGGTTGTTGGAGATCTTCTCTTGTTAAAAGAAAGGAGGGCCTGGAAGGACTCCAAGGGCCCTGTAGAAGATGAAAACAGAATGGGTAAGGGGGTCTTCGGTGGAGTAGTTGTTTCTTTAGCCGGAGACAGAATTTCTCTGGCAGTCCTTAAGCAGAAGAAGACTGCTCACTTTCTGTTTCATTATGTGCTGTGCCTGTCAGGGTTGGTGATCATGCTTCCTCGACTTCTTTTTCCCCTGGAACTTTTCAGTGATTAAGAAAGCAAAGCTCACATACTTTTGTCTTTTATGATTTTCAAAATGATTTCGACTGTCAAAAAAAGTGATTCAAATTCAGAATGTCGATAATCTTTTCAAAATGATTTCGACTCTAAAAAAAAGTGAGTCAAATTCAGAATGTGGATAATCTTTTTAAGATGAATTCGACTCTTTAAGAAAAGTGAGTCAAATTCAGAATGTCGATAATCTTTTCAAAATGATTTCGACTCTTAAAAAAAAAGTGAGTCAAATTCAGAATGCGGATAATCTTTTTAAGATGATTTCGACTCTTAAAAAAAAAGTGAGTCAAATTCAGAATGTGGCTGATCGATCCATTTTACACTTTAGAATATATTAAGTCTGCGACTCTCAGCGGTCCATCCCGTAACCCTAAAAAAAAAAACAGGGGGACGCTCCGGCCGCTGGTCGATACATGTATTTCCAGAATGCCTATGTGAACCTGATTTTCAGAAACGATCCCGCGCATGGTTCATGATTCATCCTATTCGGCAGTTGAATCAAATAATTTTCACGAAATATACAAGCCAAGAACGAATCATCCCTCTGTCCTGTATGCCAGCGTCACTTTTATTTCTTCCTCTATTATGATTTTTAGGGATTTCTATTATTTTTTTTCCATATTAGAATTTCATGGCGTTTACAAATTGTCCTTCATCTTGTATGGCCAGTCGCTAGGCTGTAAACAGCGATATAATGAAAAATATATTTACAAGAGTGGGGGTCTTTTCTTTTTTAATATATAATTTGGGAGGTTTATGAAATTGTATGCAACAAAAGCAATGTATGACGGAATAATACACATGTATTTTTTATGAAAGATATATCTAAATGTACATTCCTGGCACAGAACTTTACCACACATGGAAGATCTGTGGGAGATTTTGTAAGTGTTACCGTAACGTTTCAAATAATCGTGCTCAGAAGGTTGGGGTGGCTTTTAACGGAGGATTTTGTTGCTTTTGTTGTTGGTGTTCTATCTCCAGGAATGGAGAGTAGGATGTTCTCCTGCAGCCGATGAGGTGAGGCTGTTAAAGCACAAACGTTGTATCGGATTGGGAGTGGGTTACGACTCTTTTTTTTCCATAACCGGGGTGAAGTTATAAAGCAGACGAAAAATGCAATGCTTCTTCAGGAAGCTCCACCACCGCGGGGGACTATAGAGGTCTCTGCTCTGTTAGCATGACTGAGTTTGTTACTGAGGGAACTAGGGGAGAAATGGGACGGGGTCTTGATCGGGTATCGTTCGCCATCCCTAATGAGAACAATAGGTCATAAGTCGCTGATCGCTGTACCATCTTTCCCCACTTAAACGAGCAGTATAAGGTAAATATTTAGGGCGTTATTTCCGTAATATACAATATTTCGTTGTCGGAAAACAAATTTTCAGTATAAAAATCTGTGTTTTTAAAGATTCTTTCAGAAACATTGTCAGATCCTCGAACATACACGCCAAACTAATGTTACTTTTCATTTACAGACTTTGATTAACACTGTTTGTGTATGAAGTACGTTTTGTGTTTCTATCTATCTATCTATCTATCTATCTATCTATCTATCTATCTATCTATCTATCTATCTATCTATCTATCTATCTATCTATCTATCTATCTATCTATCTGTCTGTCTGTCTGTCCATTAGTAATACTTCATACTTTAACTGAAACCTTTTTCAATATTTTGCTTCCCTAAACTATATGCCTCCAGTAGTCTCTCAACCTATGGCTCACCAGACATCAAGTTCTAAAAGGACATAGTTCTAAAAGTAACTTGTTAGATCTTGTTAGAAACTATTTTAATGAAGAACTGTATTGAAAGTGTATTGTTGTTTATGCATATGCCTGCTTGTGTGCGTGCGCTATTTTGTTAGGTTAATTACGTCTTCTCTTATACTGTGAAAGTAATAGTTTAACTTCGGACTCTTTTGGTACATTTTTTCCTCAGGTAATCTGTATATTTGCATTAAATCGAGTATGAGGGAAGAATGAAAGATGGAGTGATGAAGGGCAGAGTGTAAGACGGGCCTGCGTGCCCAGTTCTTTCATCCATTCATTCATTTGCATGTACCTTGCGGAACTTTGCCTCCCTAACAGCACTCATGAAGGCCTCTCGGTTTTGAGCAAGATGGCCTGCTACTGATGCATCCATATACAGATCATCAACGATGTCTTGCAGCCATCTTCACTTTGGTCTTCCTCTCTTTCTTTTTCCGATTATGTACCCTTCCAAGACGGTTTTCTCTAGATTATCATGACGTTTAATGTGTCCAAAATATTTACGTTTTCTCTCTTTAATCCTCTTTACTAGCCAGCCTTCTTCAATATTAAGTTCTTGTAGCTTAGGTGTGACATTTCTCGTCAATGTCTTCATTTCTTTAAACATTTCACTATCTCTTCCACACTTCTGATGTTCTTCTATTCTTTCACAACAATCTTGTATGTATTGTTATTTGTCTTTTCTTATGTTTCTTCGTACTTCTTTTGTTAAAGATTTATATTTCTCTTTGTTGTTGTTTGTCACTTTCCATTGCGTCTTCATTTCTCTACGTTGTTTTATCAGTTCTAGTATGCCTGCTGTAATCCATCCATTCTTTTGTGTTTTTTTTTACTGGAACCATGTATTTAACTGTTGTTATCAAGATATCTCTGGTCTGTGTAGCCAAATCTGGTGTCATCTCCTCCTGTACAGTCATCATGATTTCGAAACGGTTCTTCACTTCTATACCATATTGTTCTGGTATTTTTGTAAGATCAAGCGGAGTGGTCTTGATCCTGTAACTGTCTTTTTTATCTTTATCTTCTTGTCTGCTATTAATAACTCATGATCCGTGTCACAATCAGCACCTGGTAAAGTTTTTGCTGATGTTATACTTGATCTCCACCTTTGCACTAAAATGTAATCTATTTGATTCTTGGTTTTCCAATCAGGTGATGTCCATGTGTGAAGTCTTCTTGGATGTTGTTTAAAAAGTGTGTTAGCAATAATTAGCTGATTTTCCATGCAACAAGCCATTAGATTGTCACCTGCCTCATTTCTATGTCCTATACTAAATTTCCCTACAACATGTCCTTCATCTTCTGTTCTTTCTGTACCAGTCTTTGCATTAAAATCCCCCATTATTAATACAATATCATTTTTCCGTACCTGGTCTATTGTTGTTTACAGTGTGTTATAAAAGTCTTCTACTTCCTCTTCTTCTGCTGCTGATGTAGATGCATATATCTGGATGATTGTTACATTTCTAGGAGTGCCCAATTCTTTACACATTAAAAATAAAGATCATTCATTCTGTCTTCTATCAAAGAGTATATCATATGTGTGTGTGTGTGTGTGTGTGTGAGAGAGAGAGAGAGAGAGAGAGAGAGAGAGAAACAGAGATAAAGAAACAGAGAAAGAGAGACAGGGAGACAAACCTCGAACATTTTGAAGAACATTTTGTCAAAATTGTTTTTGTTTTATTTTATTTTATTTAACTCAGTCTTATTCGTGTGCCACTAAAAGTAATTTTTTTGTGAAACATTTGGCTGTTCGTTTGCCCTCCCGCCACCCTCCACAACAAAAGGCGTGCCACTTGCGACAAGGTTCGCCGTCCCTGGTTTGATAAACTTACAGCAGTGCCACCGACTGCAGAGAATGTAAATTACAACGTAATTCTTGTAATAACCATGGCAGAAGTTCCAACACAAACAGAGTAGAGTAGCGATAGGAGGAGCAGAGCAGGGACAGGTGGAGTAGAAGAACGATAAGTAGGGTAGAGTAGAAACAGGTAGAGTAGAGTAAGGAAAGGTAGAGTTGAGTAGGAAAAGGTAAAGTAGGGACAGGTAGAGTAGGGACAGGTAGAGTAGGGTCACGTAGATAGAGCATGGACAGATAGAGTAGAAGAAAGACAGGTGGAGTAGAATAAGAATAGGCAGCGTAGACGAACGACAGGTAGAGCAGAGTATGGACAGTTGGAGTAGAGTAATGGATAGGCAGAGTAGAGAAGGGACAGGTAGAGTAGAATAGGGACAGGTAGAATATGGACAGGTAGAATAGAGTATGGACATGTAGAGTAGAGTACAGACACGTGTAGTAGAGTACAGGTAGAGTGGAAAAAACAACAGTTAGAATAGGAGGGGCAGGTTGAGTAGAGTAGGGACAGGTAGAGTAGGCATAGGTAGAGTAGAGTATGGACAGGTAGAGTAGAAGAACGACAGGCTAAGTAGAGTAGGAACAGGTAGAGTAGAGTAGGGAACGACAGGTAGAGTAGAGGAGGAACAGGTAGAGTTGAATTTAGACAAGTAGAGTAGAACAGGGATGGGTAGAGTAGAGTAGGAACAAGTAGAATATGGACAGGTAGAGTAGAGTAGAGACAGGTAGAGTAGAGTACAAGTAGAGTGGAAAAACAACAGTTAGAGTAGAGTAGGGACAGGTTGAGTAGAGTAGGGACAAGTAGAGTGGAGTGGGACAGGTAGAGTAGAGTAGGGACAGTAGAGTAGAGTAGGAACAGATAGATCGAGTAGCCTCAGGCAATGTAGAAAAATCTCGAACAGTATAGAGCAGTCTCAGTGAGTTTAGAGTAGAAGAACCACGAGTAGAGTAGAGGAGCCGTAGGTAGAGTTAAGGAGACATCACTAGAGTAGAGGATCGCAGGCAGAATAGAGTAGAGAAGTCGCAGGCAGAATAGAGGAGCCACAGTCAAAATAGAGGAGCCACAGTCAGAATAGAGGAGCCAATCAGAATAGAAGAGCCACAGTCAGAATAGATGAGCCATAGTCAGAATAGAGGAGCCACAGTCAGAATAGAGGAGCCACAGTCAGAATAGATGAGCCACAGTCAGAATAGAGGAGCCACAGTCAGAATAGATGAGCCACAGTCAGAATAGATGAGCCACAGTCAGAATAGAGGAACTTCAGGCGGAGCAAAGCAAACTCAGGGAAAGTAGACAAAAGAAGCCCAAGAAAAAGCTGGACTTACTTCAACTGCGTGCCCTATAAGGTACAACTGTGTAACGTATAATAGTCAGACACAAGGCCATAATAACAGACAGACACAACTGCATTACGTATAATCATCATCATCATTATCAGCATCATCATCGTCATCATCATCATCGCCTTTCACTCCCTTTCACTCACGGACAAAGGCTCTCCATTCATCCCTGTTCTTGGAATTATTCTCTGCTTCCTTCCATGTGCATCCCTTGTCTCTGAGCACTGTTATAATTTCTCTTCTCCAAGTAAGTCTAGGTCTTCCTCGTTTAACAGACAGACATGATTGCTTACCGTTTAACAGTCCGGCGCAATTGAAGAAGGGGCATAGAAACAATGAGTGGGGGGGGGGGGGGAGAGAGAGAGAGAGAGAGAGAGAGAGAGAGAGAAGGAGTGGAACATATATATGCAGAAATCTGAAGTACTGAACAGATTGACTGAATACTGATATTTTATCAGTAAGAGCCGGGATTCACCGCTCAAGAACTCCTGACAAATTTGACGCTTGGTGAGTGTACTATGCGCCAAGACATGTCTAGCTATTTATACTGCAGCTATACTTCAGCATGGGAGGAGAACTATCTCCACAAGCCGCCCCCCCCCCCCATCCCCTCACTTTTTTACTGACAACTCACGCATGACTAAAGATCTCCTTCCAGCTGATTGGCCACAACGCCAATGTCATGCCACTTTTATTTCGGCAACCGATGAAGGGAAATTTTAATCTTCAACTTCTCCAATCACACTTTGTCAGAGAGCTAGGGCCCCAGCGCATTAACCTTTTATTGGAATAGATTGTGGAAAAAACGGCGAATACAATAATTGCTTAGTGAGTGGTGCGATGGCTGAAGTGTGCGGTTGGCAATGGAGTTGGTGCCAGTGGGAAGAGGGGGGGGGGAGACAGGGTGCTCACAGGATTCAGTGGGAAAGACCAGAACAATGGCCCAGTACAAGAATTATGGGAAGGCAGGAAGGCTTTGGAGCCATGTGCAAAGCGAAATGGAGATGAACGGTTAGAAACTGTGATAGAAAAGAAAAAAAAAAGGCAAACGAGTTTTATTTCTGAAGGCTGAAAGACCATATAACACCAACACTGCGCGCAGAAAGATATTGGCAACATCTACAGAGAAGACATCAAGAAACCTTGTTTAAACTAAGAAGAACTGGACACAGCAGAAAGAAAGGCCATCTTATATTAAATATAGGAAAACTTCAAGCTCACCACTGTAATAACTTTTTAAGTCAGAAATAATGGTAATATCGAAAAGGATAAACGTACCAAACTGTGGCATTCTTTAAAACGGGAAGATACTGACACAAGGAAATGAATTCGGTTATCTTGGAACAACAATAACAGATCATGGCAAGTGCACAAACGATATCAAATCACAAAAAAAAGATGTGACGAAGGCTGTTTCCTATGAAGTGAAGAAGCTACCAACAAATGTTTCTAAAAGTGAGGAAAAGAGAATTACAGTGCTATATAAAGCTAAATTTCTATATAGTTTTAACTTGGGACAGTCAACATTACACAAGAAAGAAAACTGAAAGCAACAGATATGTGGTTTTGGCGAAGAATTCAACATATACCCTGGACACACAGCAAAACAAACCATGATGTCCTCAAAGACGTTTCAGGACAACAAAAACTATTCAAAATGATAAGAAAAAAAAAAAGACAGTCAAAATTTCTTGGGCGTATCATTAAAAGACAGAAGTTGGAGAACCAAGTAATCACTGGAAAATTCAAGGGAAAAAAAGAAGAGGAAGGCGTATAATCATCATCATCATTATCATCATCATCATCGTCATCATCATCATCGCCTTTCACTCCCTTTCACTCACGGACAAAGGCTCTCCATTCATCCCTGTTCTTGGAATTATTCTCTGCTTCCTTCCATGTGCATCCCTTGTCTCTGAGCACTGTCATAATTTCTCTTCTCCAAGTAAGTCTAGCTCTTCCTCGTTTAACAGACAGACATGATTGCTTACCGTTTAACAGTCCGGCGCAATTGAAGAAGGGCCATAGAAACAAATGAATGGGGGGGGGGGGGGAGAGAGAGAGAGAGAGAGAGAGAGAGAGAGAGAAGGAGTGGAACATATATTTACAGAAATCTGAAGTACTGAACAGATTGACTGAATACTGATATTTTATCAGTAAGAGCTGGGATTCACCGCTCAAGAACTCCTGACAAATTTGACGCTTGGTGAGTGTACTATGCGCCAAGACATGTCTAGCTATTTATACTGCAGCTATACTTCAGCATGGGAGGAGAACTATCTCCACAAGCCGCCCCCCCCCCCCCCCCCCCATCCCCTCACTTTTTTACTGACAACTCACGCATGACTAAAGATCTCCTTCCAGCTGATTGGCCACAACGCCAATGTCATGCCACTTTTATTTCGGCAACCGATGAAGGGAAATTTTAATCTTCAACTTCTCCAATCACACTTTGTCAGAGAGCTAGGGCCCCAGCGCATTAACCTTTTATTGGAATAGATTGTGGAAAAAAACGGCGAATACAATAATTGCTTAGTGAGTGGTGCGATGGCTGAAGTGTGCGGTTGGCAATGGAGTTGGTGCCAGTGGGAAGAGGGGGGGGGGAGACAGGGTGCTCACAGGATTCAGTGGGAAAGACCAGAACAATGGCCCAGTACAAGAATTATGGGAAGGCAGGAAGGCTTTGGAGCCATGTGCAAAGCGAAATGGAGATGAACGGTTAGAAACTGTGATAGAAAAGAAAAAAAAAAGGCAAACGAGTTTTATTTCTGAAGGCTGAAAGACCATATAACACCAACACTGCGCGCAGAAAGATATTGGCAACATCTACAGAGAAGACATCAAGAAACCTTGTTTAAACTAAGAAGAACTGGACACAGCAGAAAGAAAGGCCATCTTATATATTAAATATAGGAAAACTTCAAGCTCACCACTGTAATAACTTTTTAAGTCACAAATAATGGTAATATCGAAAAGGATAAACGTACCAAACTGTGGTATTCTTTAAAACGGGAATATACTGACACAAGGAAATGAATTCGGTTATCTTGGAACAACAATAACAGATCATGGCAAGTGCACAAACGATATCAAATCACACAAAAAAAAAAGATGTGACGAAGGCTGTTTCCTATGAAGTGAAGAAGCTACCAACAAATGTTTCTAAAAGTGAGGAAAAGTGAATTACAGTGCTATATAAAGCTAAATTTCTATATAGTTTTAACTTGGGACAGTCAACATTACACAAGAAAGAAAACTGAAAGCAACAGATATGTGGTTTTGGCGAAGAATTCAACATATACCCTGGACACACAGCAAAACAAACCATGATGTCCTCAAAGACGTTTCAGGACAACAAAAACTATTCAAAATGATAAGAAAAAAAAAAGAGACAGTCAAAATTTCTTGGGCGTATCATTAAAAGACAGAAGTTGGAGAACCAAGTAATCACTGGAAAATTCAAGGGAAAAAAAGAAGAGGAAGGCCAAGGAAAAAAAAAACTAACTATCTCGATGGGCTGACCAAGTGACACGGGAAAAAATGAAAAAAAAAAAACATTTGAGTTCATCGGAAACACCAAGGACTGCACAAGATGAAGAAACGTGGTCGCGAACGCTATCCAGCTCAGCACATAATAATAAGAACAAACAATAAAAACGACATATGAACATATCCTTCAAGACTGGAGACTGTATGAAGAGTTGAGAAAACAGATGTGGCTCAGCGTGATCCTTAGCGACAGACAAGTTAGCAGGAGGCACCAAATTCCGGGAAAGCAGGCAGCCGAGTTTTATACGTAAGCGACCAAAAGCCACATCTTAAAAACAAGAATGGATAAAATATTAACAGAAATCTTGTCTTGCCTTGCCGTGCCTTGTCTTGTCTTGTCTTGTCATGTCCTGTCCTGTCCTATCCTGTCTTGTCTTGTCTTGTCTTGTCGTGTCTTGCCTTGTCTTCTGTCTTCCTGGAATTGCGAGGCTGGTGTTCCCTGTAGCTGATGCTGTGAAGTGCTTGACTACAGCATCTTTTCTGCTACAGGGCTGGGTTATGGGCGGTTTTTTTTCAGTCCTGGGTGGAACCAGCAAGCAAAGGGGGGAGGGGGTGTGCTATACTTCTTCAGCAGACTCCACCACTATGGGGACTAAGGCGATCCCTGCCCTGGAGGCTAGGCCTGTTACTGGGGGCACTAACGGAGAGGTGGAACAGTGTCTCGGCCAGCCATGGTTCACCAACTCTGACCCTAGCATGTCAGCTATAGTTCAACAACTCTGACCCTAGCATGTCAGCTATAGTTCAACAACTCTGACCCCAGCATGTCAGCTATAGTTCAACAACTCTGACCCCAGCATGTCAGCTATAGTTCAACAACTCTGACCCTAGCATGTCAGCTATAGTTCAACAACTCTGACCCTAGCATGTCAGCTATAGTTCAACAACTCTGACCCTAGCATGTCAGCTATAGTTCAACAACTCTGACCCCAACATGTCAGCTATAGTTCAACAACTCTGACTCCAGCATGTCAGCTATAGTTCAACAACTCTGACCCCAACATGTCAGCTATAGTTCAACAACTCTGACTCTAGCATGTCAGCTATAGTTCAACAACTCTGACTCTAGCATATCAGCTATAGTTCAACAACTCTGATCCCAGCATGTCAGTTGCGGTTCACCAACTCTGACCCCAGCATGTCAGCTATAGTTCAACAACTCTGACCCTAGCATGTCAGCTATAGTTCAACAACTCTGACCCTAGCATGTCAGCTATAGTTCAACAACTCTGACCCTAGCATGTCAGCTATAGTTCAACAACTCTGACCCTAGCATGTCAGCTATAGTTCAACAACTCTGACCCTAGCATGTCAGCTATAGTTCAACAACTCTGACTCCAGCATGTCAGCTATAGTTCAACAACTCTGACCCCAACATGTCAGCTATAGTTCAACAACTCTGACTCTAGCATGTCAGCTATAGTTCAACAACTCTGACTCTAGCATATCAGCTATAGTTCAACAACTCTGATCCCAGCATGTCAGTTGCGGTTCACCAACTCTGACCCCAGCATGTCAGCTATAGTTCAACAACTCTGACCCCAGTATGTCAGGCCAGATAGGAGGTCCACAGTTGTTATCAGGACAGATAGGGGGTCCTTAATGTAATGAGTCCAGTTACGGGGTCCACAGCTGTTATCAGGGCAGATAGGGGGTCCTTAGATGTAATGAGTCCAGTTAGGGGGTCCACAGCTGTTATAAGGCCAGATAAGGGTTCATATCAGCACATTTTATCTTCATGTCCTTTTTGGGTAAAAGAAGAAAGCCAGGAAGCTTTCGTCACGTTTCTTAACACTGGACAAAGTGTAATGCTTCTCCGCTACATAATATTCAAAAAGAAACAAAGAAGACCATTGGTTTCCTCCGATCACGTGACGTTATACGACGACCATATTTGGACGCTGTCTTCAAGATGGCTGCACCCTTAAAGTTGCGTGCCAAAGAAATGATGGGAGGTGTAATTTGATATTTGAATGCAGAAGGGAGAAATCCTTGTAAATTTTATGCTAGAATATTAATTCCTGTATGTGGGAAACAGTTATGACTCAGCGGCCATGTCAAGTGAGTCTTTATTCAAGTTAAGAATCGCCTCGAATATTGGAATTTACCCACATTCTTATCGGGCGCGCTGTGTGGTTGCAGATCTTTCTGTGGTAAGGAGGTAGAAGTGGTCTCTGATATTGAAAGGGACTAGATTTACAGCAAGAAACAAAGGTTTTCAAATTTTTGGAAGTTTTTTTCTCTTAGTGTATCCTCGACATCTGATAGGCCCCGAGATAAATATTTGTGGTATCCGGTGCATGTGGGGAAGAAGAACAGAGAGAAACCGAAGTAATAGAAGAGAGAAAGGCAGAGAAAGAGATGAGTTGGATCTCCATCAATGAGCCTTAAAGATTTGAAATGCTGGGTGGGTGGGGAGGAGGGAGAGAGAGAGAAGGAGAGAGAGAGAGAGAGAGAGAGAGAGAGAGAGAACAGTTCAAGGGGTTAACAACTGGGCACGCAGGCCCGTCTAACATTCTGCCCTTCATCATACAGCTTTCTCTCAGTCACAGTCATTCAGCATTTGTTAATGAGCATAATAATCATGAGAAAAAAAAATCATCTCTTGTCCCTACACTCCACAATCTGTTTTATGTAGCTACCTGAGAAAGAGACACAGAGAGAGTGAGAGAGAGAGAGATAAATAATGGCGTCAGAAGATTAACGAAATGATGAGTGCCAGAAAACATGATCTGGACATCATCCTGTCCTATATGCCTGTAACTTTGAACGCAAATCCTTAGCAACAGATATCCGTGGGTTGGGGGGGGGGGGGTGGATCTTGAAGACAGACTTTGAGAGATGGCTACCAACAGCTTCTTTTATTTCCAGTACAGATCTGAGATACAAGTATCTGTGCTGGCTCCACTCTTTTGTAATTATACGACTGACCCGTTGGTAAAACTTCTCTCTCTCTCCTTTCACGGGAACTTTTTGAAAGATGTATAGGCCGTGACCGCCTATATCCCACCCCCCACCCCCCACCCCCCACTACCAGGTGAGCGTGATTTTGTGACGAAACACTCTTAATTCTCAGTTATGTGGTGGGTTTTAAACCTGAATCTTCGGCTCACTAGATGGTCTCTTTGCCCGCTGATCCCTCCTCATCCTTCTCTCCTCTTTTTTGTTACTTTGTTTTCTGTTATTGGTATAAACAGAAATAAAGACAATTCTCACTGATCAAAGATAGGATTAAAGTGTCTTGCCCACGGGTTATTACTGGGTTAAAGTGTCTTGGCCACGGGTTATTACTGGGTTAAAGTGTTTTGGTCACGGATTATTACTGGATTAAAATGTCTTGGCCACGAGTTATTACTGGATTAAAGTGGATTGGCCACGGGTTATTGCTGGGTTAAAGTGTCTTGGCCATGGGTTATTAACCGATATAATCTTACAGAAGTAAGATTATAATCTAACAATAACATTTGTTAAATTATCCAGTGATTTAATCCAAAGCCCCCATCTTTTTTAGCTGCCAGAATCCCGAAAGAGGTACGGATATCCCCGAAGTTAAAAACGCCAGGTTTATAGCCTTTTCGAGTCAGATCAAGATCTTTCCCCAGTTATTCGTGTGTGGTGGTCCAAGTAACGGGTTGATGTGTCCCTTTAGTCTGCCTCCCCGGGGGTGGGGGCTTTGGCCCATCGTCGCTCCCATAAGATTGTGGGGGAGGGGTCCAAGATCTTCGAACAGACGGGCGTGGCAGAGAACAACTGAGCTCTAGGGAAATAAAAGAAAGGAGAGGAGAAAAAAAATGATGATGAGAAGGAGGAGATGTAGAGGAATAAGATTCATTCATTCATTCATTTGCATGTCCCTTGTGGAACTTTGCCTCCCTAACGGCACTACTGTAGGCCTCTCGGTTGTGAGCAAGATGGCCTGCTGCTGATGCATCCATTTGCAGATCATCAACGATGTCTTGCAGCCATCTTCGCTTTGGTCTTCCTCTCTTTCTTTTTCCCATTATGTATCCTTCCAAGACGGTCTTCTCTAGATTATCATGACGTTTAATGTGTGAAATAAGATTAAAAAGAAGAAATATGATGATGATGAGGAGGAGGAGGAGAAGGAGAAGGAGGAGGAGAGGTGGAGAAATAAAACTCAGAAGAAGAAGAAGATGATGATGATGATGATAATGATGATGACGATGACGATGACGATGATGATGATGATGATGATAATGAGGAGGAGGAGGAGGAGGAGAAACAAGATTAAGAAGATGAAGTCAGATTTTCTCATGACAATTAACTACCTTCAGTCACCTTACTATAGACAAACACGGAACAGAAAAAAAAGAAGAAGAAGAAGAAGAAAGGTAGCAGCACACCTAGAATAAGACCCCATAAACACTAGGAAAAATTTCATCCCAGTCATCGCTCAAAGTATCACGAAATTTGACATGCCCCGGCCCCTTAAACATTCTTTCATCTTACACCTGACCAGTTGTTTGACAAATATTATGTCCACAAAACAAAACAAACAACAAAAAAAAACGCCACAGATCGATGGGCATGATTTAAAGAAACAATAAACTATGGCCGGCTATATAAGACAAAAGACATATTAGCCTGCGATGAGAATATATGAAACATGAAAGGGGGGAAAAATGAGCGAAAACGGCGTGGAGTGTTAACGCTTTGCTCGCTTGATGAGATCTAACGCCACAGACACGTGTTGATTCCGGAGTAATTCCCAACAATAAAATGGCCCTGGCAGTGGAAATGATTCTGGAATGATTCATACTCCCTTATGACATTCAAAGGGCATCCCGTTGTCTGAACATCGAATTTCGGCAGTAGCTGGAGCGCCCAAAGACAATCTACGGAAAGAGGGGGGGGGGGGGGGGGAGGATAATTGCTCCAAAGCTTGACAATCCTAAATTTCGACAAATCGCTGAGGGTTTCCAACATACTTCGCTGCTCTTGTTAATATGCATGAGTTTTCTCACTCTTCGCCGGCTATACGTGGGGGATGGGAAGATATGAAATGGGGGCGGCGAAAAGGGGGAGGGGGGCGCTTATATTTTGTAGGACAGGGGACATACTGTTCTGGGAGGGGAGGACTTTGCACAATTTCTTTCGCTGAGTAGGGATATCCAAGGAATTAAAAACATTTTTTTTTACATAAAATGAAGTTTAAGGTTATAATCTTTAACTAACACTAGTTTAGACTCCTAGAAAGTAAACTGTTTTATTTATTTCAAAAATAAACCAGACCGCTAGAGACCTAACCTAAACATTTTTTGGGTCACTCTAAAGCTATTCCAGACAACAAAAAGTATGTTTTCTGCATTAAAAACTATTGTAAACCACTACAAAATAAACTGTTTTCTTCACTGTAAAACTTTTCCAGATCGCTACAAAGTAAACTGTTTATCTTCACTGTAAAACTATTCCAGATCGCTACAAAATAAACTGTTTATCTTCACTGTAAAACTATTCCAGATCGCTACAAAATAAACAGTTATCTTCACTGTAAAACTATTCCACATGGCTACAAAATAAAATGCAAGAGGGATCCAAATGAAAACATTAAAATCGACCACAGAAATTCTAAGCATTGCCCCATGGTCGTATAAGTTGAAAATAAGTTTGTTAATGACGAAAGGTAAACCTTGCAGGTGGCAGCACAGTACCAAGGAGCCACATGACGCATAGCTGCAGTGTAAAGATGGCCACTTCTCTAGGGATATAGAGGAAAGTAGAACAGATTATTTTTTTTTAGCACTGAAGGTACGAAACCTGCTGAAACTCATCAACGAACGAAGATCCAGCAGGAAGTTCCGAAATGATATGAGTTCTATGTCTGGTTCTCCAAGCACGCCGAGTAGTTCTTCTTCTTCTGCTGCGTTCGAGGTTGTTGGTCACATCAGATCCTGATCCCTGTCGATATGGCAAAGCCCGCAGTCCTCTCCAGATCCTGACAAGTGCCCCCAAATCTTTTGCCCCAAGCTTGTTTAGTACTACGCCCAGTAGTAAAATCAGACTCGATTATAGAACGCGATTGTGACCGTAAATCGTCGAATGAAACATACCGAAACCTTCCTTCACACATAGTGTCCCTACCAGAGATGTCCCAGCCACCCAGTCGTAGAAATGGGTACATGACTACTTCTAGAGATAGGAAAATAATATTGCTGATTTCATTATCCTCTAGTGTGTCCTCAGATCAGAGAAAATGTGGGCACGTACGCCATATCGGCAAGGTGACTCTGCGGCATGATGGTAATACAGATATTCTTGTGTTTGTACCAGCAGCTATATATCCATACTACAAGAACATAATATTGAAGAAGGCTGGCTAGTAAAGAGGATTAAAAAGAGAAAACTTAAATGTTCTGGACACATTAAACGTCATGAGAATTTAAGAGAAGGCAGTCTTGGAAGGGTACATAATGGGAAAAAGAAAGAGAGAAAGACCAAGGCGGAGATGGCTGCAGGACGTCGTTGATAATCTGCAAAATGGATGCATCATCAGCAGCAATGCATCTTGCTTACAACCGAGAGGCCTACAGGAGAGCTGTTAGGGAGGCAAAGTTCCATAAGGGACATGCAAGTGACTGACTGATCCACAACTCTTCTTGAAACATGCTCTTCAGTTAACTCAGCTTGGCAAGAACTAGCAAATCAATTACACTTGTACTTGGTAGGCAGATGATCTCAATGTAGGGACAATGGCTACGATCAATGACTAGTACAGTCACTGCCCGGAAGGACAGTAATGGTAAACTATCTTCTGGAAATATACCAAGAAACCCAAACAGCAATCATGGAAAGTCAAATAATGGGAAAAAGAAAGAGAGGAAGACCAAAACGAAGATGGCTGCAAGACATCGTTGACGATCTGTCTATGGATGCATCAGCAGCAGGCCATCTTGCTCACAACCGAGAGGCCTACAGGAGTGCTGTTTGGGAGGCAAGGTTCTGCAAGGGACATGCAAATGAATGAATGACTTGCACGAACTCCCTGTAACTTCGAGCTGTTGTTCTTTTGCTGCCGATGCTGTAGAGATGTTGAGTCACAGAACGTATCAGCGTGGGAACGGGTTATGGCGGCTACTTGTTCAGTCCCGGAGTACAGCTAAAAAGCAGAGGGTGTGTGCAATGCTTCTTTAGTAGGCTCCACCACCATGGGGGACTGTGGCGATCCCTGCCCGGTTAGCCAGGCTAGTATTTTACAATATTAGTAATTTAGGGGGGAAAAAAGTGCCACTTTAAGCCAAATCCCCAAAAAAGACTTTCACATCTGTGCTCAAGAATCTTCACCTCCAGTTCCAGCAGCCAAACAGACCTCGAACTCGCATCTACAGCCAGGGCCTAAAACAACAACACCGCACACACAAAAAGCAACATTTTGTTGAATTATAAAGAAAGAGAAAGAAGCAACAAAAAAAAAAAAATACATAACATCGCAGGAAATTGGAAAGTTTAGATACAACAGTTCAACGTGCTGTCATTTTGTTTCTACGTGGCCACGCCATGTTACACCCCAGTGTCTGAACTTTTCTATTTTACAGTAAATCGATACTGCCTCATCTTCTATTAAAACGGCTGAAGTCGAGATGAATACCAGGAATACCAATGCAATGCTATATAAAAGCGATGTTATACCATTGCAACGTTTTCTTCAGAAATGTCCGCCGCAAGAGGAAGGGAAAAGAAATGAAAAGGCTGGTAGTTACCCGCTTTACCGGATGTTGTATTGGAAAGGACTATCTATCTATCTATCTATCTATCTATCTATCTATCTATCTATCTATCTATCTATCTATCTATCTATCTATCTGACATGCCTGCCTTCTAGAGTGTGTACCATTTCGAAATAAAGTTTTTCGCTCTTTCTGCCTACCTGTCTGTGTGCCAGCCTTCCTGCCGTCTGTCTGCCTGCCTGCCTGTCTGTCTGCCTGCCTTTCTGTCTGTTTGTGTGTCTGTTTGTTTGTCTGTCTATGGAAATAGTACCTGACTCACTCCAGAACTCATGAAGTAAAGATATGCAGGTATCACACGATTAAGTCATTCTAAAGCGCGCCTGCAAGTCGAGGAAATTATCTGCACTGGTTTTGTTTCCCATAATGTAAAATCCGCGTTCCCATACCATTAAGGCATCATATTGGGGATACGGGGGTTAGAGCCCTATTTGAAGGCCATCAGCACATGAAAGTTGCCATATAGTCAGTATAACGATTGGCCGCATTTACCTTCCCATATTTCTCTGAAACCCATTTTTAGAGGCTGGGTGGATCCCCAGAGCCTTTTCGATGTGGCGGTATTGCACACACACAAAAAAATCTCCTCTGCTGGGATTTGAACCTGGTACCACCGGGTTAGTGCACCGAGAGGCTAACCACTCAGCCAACCAGGCCGCCTTCATATGCTATAGGGTATCTATATATTTCGTATATATATTGCCTGACATGGCTACCTTTACTTTGTACTTGACTATGATGATGATGATGATGATGATGTCAATAGATAAGAGATACATTTAGCAGATGGCGCTGATGTCGCGGGCAGCTAGTAGTATCACATTACACACACACATATATATATTGATAAAGCTCCGAGATCCGCTTGCTGTGACATTACTTCTGACGCTGTGTGTGGTGTGTGTGTGTGTGTGTGTGCTGACAGGGATCGTTGTCTTGTAGATTTCATCGCTCCACGACGGAGCCGATGGGCCAGGGCAAGGGTGGGACGGAGTGGTGGGGGGGGGGGTGTAGGACGGAAGGAGAGAGGTGGCAGTGTTAATGAAGGATAATGGCGCTGGAAACAAGAGCCGGCACCGTGGCGTGAAGGGACCGTACGTATGATTATGTTATGTGTAGTACTCACGTCGACAGAGTCGTTTATGATCGGTTGTCCCGTGGCAGGACTTAGCTTCTGACCAAGAAATATGGAACTGCACAGAGTGACTTAGCTTCTGACCACGACATATGGAACCATATAGAGTGACTTAGCTTCTGACCACGAAATATGGAACTGCATAGAGTGACTTAGCTTCTGACCACGACATATAGAACTGCATAGAGTGACTTAGTTTCTGACTACGAAATATGGAACTATATAGGGTGACTTAGTTTCTGACCAAGAAATATGGAACTATATAGGGTGACTTAGTTTCTGACCAGAAATATGGAACTATATAGGGTAACTTAGTTTCTGACCAAGAAATATGGAACTATATAGGGTGACTTAGTTTCTGACCATGAAATATGGAACTATATATAGTTTTAAATACAGTCCTTCGCGTAGTTTTCTGTACACACACTACTTCTTACATCTACAGTTTATTGTTAATTTTTACTTTAGATAGACAGAATGACAGGTAGGCAGACAAACATGAAGGCAGACAGGCATAAAGACAGGCAGCTCGGCATGAGAACGGACAGACAGACAGGCAGACTAAGCAAACGGAGAATAAGCAAGCAGATTTACAGACAGATCGACAGGCAAGAAAAGAGATAGACAGTCAGGCAGACAGATCCACAGAGAGGCAATGGGGCAGACAGATCCACAGAGATGCAGTGAGGCAGACAGATCCACAGAGAGGCAGTGAGGCAGACAGATCCACAGAGAGGCAGTGAGGCAGACAGATTCACAGACAGGCAGACTAAGCAAGCAGACAGACAGGAGGATAAACAGACAAATACACAGACGGATCGACAGACAAGAAAACAGACAGAAGAGATATAGACAGTCGAGCAGGCAGACAAACAGACGGAAGTCAGGCAGATAGATCCACAGACACGCAAACAGATATACAGACAAACAGGAGGACAGACAGACAGATAGACAGACATGCAAGCAGACATACAGAGACAGAGACAGACAGAGAGAGAGTCATACAGAAAGTTATTCAACATCACATAGAGCGAGGAGGCTGATTCATTGATGAGGAGGGGCAGGGAGTCCCAAAACTGGACCCGGGCTTATCACGTGACGAAACCAAAACACTCATCAAGGCCATATATAATGTCAACAGGGAAATGTTATCAGACCAACTGGACAGAGAAGAACAGATCAAGATCTTCAGGCTCCATACAGCCCACAACAGACTGGGATATCACATGTATGACAAGATAAAGATAGCCACAACAGACTGAGAATCACATGTATGACAAAATAAAGATAGCCACAACAGACTGAGATATCACATGTATGACAAGATAAAGATAGCCACAACAGACTGAGATATCACATGTATGACAAGATAAAGATAGCCACAACAGACTGAGATATCACATGTATGACAAGCTAAAGATAGCCACAACAAATTGATATATCAAAGAAGCTAAAGATAACCACAACAGATTGAGATATCACTTGTATGACAAGATGAAGATAGCCACGACAGACTGAGATATCACTTGTATGACAAGATGAAGGTAGCCACGACAGACCGAGATATCACTTGTACGACAAGATGAAAGTAGCCATGACAGACTGATATATCACTTGTATGACAAGATGAAGGTAGCCACAACAGACTGAGATATCACTTGTATGACAAAATGAAGGTAGCCACAACTGACTGAGATATCACTTGTATGACAAAATGAAGGTAGCCACAACTGATGAATGCTACTGTGACGGCCCGGTATTTTTTTTTAAGATTGCCCTACATATTGGGGGGAAAAAAAACAGCCCACGTGGTTATCACCAATACCAGTTCTGACAGACAAACAGACAGACAGACAAACAGACAGACAGATAGATAGATAGATAGATAGATAGATAGATAGATAGATAGATAGATAGATAGATAGATAGATAGATAGATAGATAGATAGATAGATAGATAGATAGATAGATAGATAGATAGATAGATACGTTACAAAAAGATAAAAACACAAACACTTGTTGCTACTAACACACAGTGTTACCCAGAATGGCAAGTGTACGCATGAGCTCACGTGGCAGAATAATGGAAACACTTATGATTTCACAATTAGATTACTCATTAGTATATCCCCCGCTGCGGCCTCCATCCCCTCACTTCAATCCCCACACCTTCCATACATCCGTTTGCTGGCCCTTTACGATTCGGGCCCAGGAGAAGATAATTCATCTAAATGAGGCAACAAGCGATGGGATAAACAGATAGGACCCAAAAAATAGAGGACAAATGCTGCTAGTGCAAGAGGACGTAACGCAGGAGTCATACGGTGAGTCAAGGGAGCAGATTCTTGTGACGGAAGTTTGCGTCTCCGTCTCCATGAATGACTAAATATACGTTGCCAAAGTAACCAAACCTCCATATTGAATTATTGCTGAATTTGTTTCCGCTTTGTCTTTTAGTTTTTTTTAATTTCTTTTCTTTACTTATTCTTATCTTTATGAGATTTTGAGCTCAAATGTTTACCATTCCCCCCTCCCCCGTATATAACACGCACCGACTTATAAGACCACATATAATTTGTCTAAGAATGTTTTGAAAAAAAAACTACTAAAAAAAAACCACATATTTTTCAAGAATTTCAATGCCTTCCCTGGTTTTTCTTTAAAACCGCATACTACTGGATATTCTTCATGTGAACCTCTTAAAACGAATCATGCAACCAACCTTATAAATACCGCCTATATTCGCTCTCATAGCTAACCTACAGTAGATTAACTTGCTTCTGGCTTTTTTGTTTTCTTGGACTACCTCACGTACAACAGGGCCTGTCCAAATGATGCGGGTTCTGTGCATCGTTCATGGAAACTCACAACCTGAGAATGTGTCTTTTTTATGTTATGGCCCGTGACCTAGGCAGCTTTTAAAAAAAACAAACTTTTTCACCCCCAAAACAACACTGCCAGAGTTGGTAACCTTGCTCACTTACGCAAATTAATGCTCAGAGCAGTATTTACGCGAAATCTAAATAATTTTTTTAAGTAAATTTCTAATACAATTAATTTTTTTTTCAGTTATACAACTTCCTTCCATTTTTTTTTTCCACCACGGTTTCTCATATAAAATGTATTCTGACAGAGCATGGAAACTAATCCCGGAGTGAAAGGGTTAATTAAAAGTTGCCTTGTCCGGGCTCTAGAGGCCTAGTACGCGTATCGGTAACATCCACGCATGTATTGTAAAGCGATATCACATAAAGCTGAACAATAACATCTGGCAGGGCAATAACAGTAGCAACACTCGCTGAGTTTCGGAATGTTCTGTCTAATTTACCACAATTAACGGAGTATTACGTATAAATGGCGAACAGCGAACTTGATAGATGTCAACGTTCAATGTGTCCCGTAAGATTTTGCGGTTCGTGTGCAAAATTTTGAACCCGTGTGCAAATTACAATTTAAAAAAAAATACTAAAATGCAAAGAAATCCGCACAACAAACTTATGTAGCACTTCAGCGCTACTACAGATGTTGACGGCACCAAGTAATGACCGAGGACACCAGGTAGCATAAAACACCTGCTCACGTTCACATCGATAACCAGTGATCGTAAAGTCATATTCAAAATGGCCGCGGCATGTCCTCGGCGAATGATACACGAAAGACAAACATAAATCTGTCAATCAAAGCTGGGGTCAGGAGTTACAGGCCACGAGTTTTCCCACGAAAAAAGAAGGAATACTGAATTTGATGTGAATGTTGAGTTGTAGGCTCCTTTGCAGCCAACGTCAAGTTTAAATCTGGTTTTTTTTATTATCTTTTCATAAATTTACTCCCCTAAACCAATAGTTCCTAACATTTTCAGACTCCGCCCCTTATTCTAGCAACCCACCTACATAGTTCCCGAAGAATAAATATTTTCTTTGCTGAGCTTTTTTTTAATGATGTTGTATGTTGACCGCTTTTCCTTCATCGCTCACCCTTGCGGGAGTGAGTAGGAAGGGGGAGGTGGAGTCTGCTTTGGGAACCACTGTTCCAAACATTGACTGAATTTGCTCTGTGCTTCTACAGCGTGTAAAATACTGAATACTGATTATAGGTTCTCATATTTTTCGGATCTTGAGGCTGAGAGATGGGGTCCTTGTTTAGGGTTTCTTCTTCTTCTTCTTCTGTTTCTTCTTCTTCTTCTACTCCTCTTCCTCCTCCTTCTTTATCTTCTTCTTCTTATTCTTCTTCTGCTGCTTCTTCTTCTTCTCCTCCTTCTTTATTTTCTTCTTCTTTATCTTTTTCTTCTTCTTTATCTTCTTCTTCTTCTAGTCCATCCTGCATCAGGAACCCTCTTAGTAAGGATGATCCTCCTTGTTTTCTCCATATTTTCGGTTTTTTCCCCCTTTTTTGCCGCAGACTCTAAGCTGCTGTCACAGATCCGCCCCCTAGGATTAGGTTTATTACTTAACTCTTGGCCTACAAAACAAAATTCATGATACACGAACGTTTTTTTTCTTTTTTACAATAAACTATCACTGCCGCCATGTTTCACTGAACTATAACACTGCGTCTATTTATTCAGCCCTTCACAGTTAAAAAGTAGACTCCCCTCCCCAAATTCTTAACAAAACAATATTCCTGAAGTTAATTTCATTTATTTTTTCTAAGCCACTCTAACGGCTCGTGCCGCGGTGGTGTAGTGACTAGTACATTCGCCGGCCGATTAGTAGGTCCCTGGTTCGATTTCGCACTTTGGCGGAATTTTTTTACCTTAAATACTGTATTATTATTATTATTATTATTATTTGGGTGTCTGAGTGGCGAAGTGGTTAGTGCACTAGTCTCTCATGGCGAAATTCGGGGGTTCGAATCCGGCCGGCGGCACCCCAGTCACCCAGCTGTAGAAATGGGTACCCGACTTCTTCTGGAGTTGGGGAAGGAAAAGGCAGCCAGGCGTGATACTGACCATATCACCCTCTAGTGTGCTGACAGGTCAAGGAAAATATGGACACTAACACCATATCCCTATGTGCCTCTAAGGCATGACAGGGTTACCTTTACTTTACTATTATTATTATTATTATTATTATTACTGTTGTTATTATTATTATTATCCATGGCAGGGTATCACTGACGATCATGCTTCTCCATCTTGCACGGTCGTTGGTGTATCCAGTTTCACTGGTTTTCTTTTTCCACACCACGTGGTCTGTCAACTGAGACATGTTTTTCGTAGTCTTCTTCGCTTACTTTTTTTCCCTTGAGTTTTCCAGTTATTTTCAGGTTCTCCAACGTCTGTCTTCTCTTCATCTTCATTTTAATTAGGTTTCGTTGTTCTGAATATCTTTCCCATCGCAACATATGCCTGTGAGACCTGGACACTTAACAAAACAGCTGAGAAACACATAAATGCCTTTGAATGTAAATGCTTCAGAAGAGTTCTTCAAATATCATGGACACACACACACACACACACACAACAAATATATCCATACTACAAGAACTTAATATTGAAGAAGGCTGGCTAGTAAAGAGGATTAAACAGAGAAAACTTAAATATTTTGTGCACACTATACGAAATGATAATTTAGAGAAGACCGTCTTTGGAGGGTACATAATGGGAAAAAGAAAGAAAGGAAGACGAAGGCAAAGATGGCTGCATGACATCGTTGATGATCTACAAATGGATGCATCAGCAGCAGGCCATCTTGCTTACAACCGAGAGGCTTATATGAGAGCTGTTAGGGAGGCAAAGTTCCGCAAGGGACATGCAAATGACTGACTGACTGTTCTGAAACTTCTTTGAGGACATTTTCGTTTTGCATTTTTTTTTCCTGTTTGCCTGGAGTCTTTCTTACATCTTTGGCCTAAACCACATCTCTGTTCTTTCAAATGTTGTATTGGCCTAGAAATATGAAGCCAGTAAGACTTCATACCCTACAGGACACGGATTTTTTTTTTCAAGGATCAAGATAGACTAGGGCTAAAGATATACGACAATACAGGCAAAATGTTAAAAAAAAACCAACATACACGCATCTAAAATGTTCGTGCTTGAAGCCTGACACAGCCATTATATAAATTCGGAAGAACTACATCACGGCGGATTAGTCCGCTCACGTTGAATGTAAATCTTACTGATACTCTCCCAACGAAAAAAAAGGACCAAAAAAACTGTGAAAAAGTTAAAGAAAAACGAGAACTCATATCAAAGAAGAGAATGAAATGTTGTAAAATATGCCATAAAATATATGGCGTGAAGGAGTACTGTTGTTATCAGTGCAAGTTATAATTTTTTTTTTATTTGTTTCGTTTCAGACGGCTTTGATTTTCTGATAACCAATGTTATCCGTTAGGTTCCTTTCGTGTTTTTTAAAAAAAATATTTTTGTCCGCTTTATATCTGAGATCAAATATCTCAAGAACATTTTTATCTCTGGATGCCGTTTTATTTGATTAAATACGTGTTAAATATATGCGTGGAGTATGAATACTGGCAGTGTTACTTGTTACTTTGAAAGGCGGGCGGAGAAAAGTTGTGCGAGTCCGCCAAAGATGGCGCAAACAAAATAGTCCATTTTTATCCTGTTTCTTTTTTTTTAAGACTTCGTTTCGTTGTTCGCCGTAATATTATTATTATTATTATTATTATATATTATATTATGTTGAGAAATGAGACGGCGAAGGATATATGGTAGCCCCCCCCTCCACTCTATTCTCACTTCGTCTGTCTGTCTGTCTTTATCTGCCTCTCTGTGTGGCTGTCTGTCTTTGTCTGAAGTCTCTCTCTCTCTCTCTGCCTCTCACCGTGTCTGTCTGATTATTTTTCCCTGTGTCTGTCTGTTTATCTGTTTCTCTGTTTCCATGGCTGTCTCTCTTTCTGTCACTCACTCTTTCTCTCTGTTACCTTCTATATGTGTGTGTGTGTGTCTCTCTCTGTCAGTATCTCTCTTCCTCTCTCTTTCTGTCACTCACTCTTTCTCTCTGTTACCTTCTATGTGTGTGTGTGTCTCTGTCAGTATCTCTCTTCCTCTCTCTTTCTCAATGTCTCTGTGCATTTCTTCTTCTGCCTATCATTATTTCTCTCTGTTATTGTCTGTCTGTCTCTCTGTCAGTCACTCTCTTACTCTTTCTGCGGTCTGCCTCTCTCTCTTTCTCTCCCTCTCTCTCTCTCTCTCTCTCTCTCTCTCCCGATTACCTGCTAAATCCTATTATTATCTATTAGGCAGCGTAGCAACAGACCTGTCTCGCATGTATGTACATGTACATAATAATTACATGGCTTCAATGTATTCCTATCAACCGGTTGAATGTACAGATTAACATCTCAACGTATACGTTTTGTCACATTAAATTGCTTACATGATCTTTATACGTCTAGTTTACTTATGCTGAACTGAATGTTTGCGATACGACAGAATGAAAGCTGAAAGATGAAAGGGGGAATGTCAGAACATGTGAGCCCAATTATTCATCTTTCGAGATAAATGGTAGAGTTTGTTCTTTTCATTCTCTCTCTTTCTTTCTCTCATTCCCTTTCATTCTCTTGTTGTTGCGTTCAGGGTACTTTTATGGAGGCAAAAGGTGGCCCTTTTACAGGATGGGGGCACCTAGAGGATATAAGATAGAAAAGGTGGTCCTGTCTTGTTATGGGGGCATCTAGAGGATATAAGATAGAAAAGGTGGTCCTATCATGTAATTTCAGCACATAGAAGGTATAAGGTAGATGAAGACTGCCCTATCTTTTCATGGGGGGCACCTAGAGGATATAAGTAGATGAAGACTGCCCTATCTTTTCATGGGGGGGGGCCACACAGAGGATATAAGTAGATGAAGACTGCCCTATCTTTTCATGGGGGGGGGGGCCACACAGAGGATATAAGTAGATGAAGACTGCCCTATCTTTTCATGGGGGGGGGGGGCACCTAAGATAGATGAAGACTGCTCTATCTTTTCATGGGGGGCACCTAGAGGATATAAGATAGATGAAGACTGCCCTATCTTTTCATGGGGGAAGGGCACCTAGAGGATATAAGATAGATGAAGACTGCCCTATCTTTTCATGGGGGAAGGGCACCTAGAGGATATAAGATAGATGAAGACTGTCCTATCTTTTCATGGGAGAAGGGCACCTAGAGGATATAAGATAGATGAAGACTGCCCTATCTTTTCATGGGGGAAGGGCACCTAGAGGATATAAGGTAGATGAAGACTGCCCTATCTTTTCATGGGGGAAGGGCACCTAGAGGATATAAGATAGATGAAGACTGCCCTATCTTTTCATGGGGGAAGGGCACCTAGAGGATATAAGATAGATGAAGACTGCCCTATCTTTTCATGGGGGAAGGGCACCTAGAAGGATATAAGATAGATGAAGACTGCCCTATCTTTTTATGGGGACCCCTAAGGGGTATGGTATTAGTGTCCTTGTTTTCCTTCATCTGTCAGCAGGCAAGAGGATGATGTGATCAGCATCACACCTGTCCCGCCTGCCCTACTGTCCCGCCTGCCCTCCTGTCCCGTCTGTCCCTCCCAAATTCCGAAGAAGCCGGGTGCCATTTTTTTCTCTCTTTTTTTTTTATTTTTACAGCTGGGTGACTTTGGGCACCTATGCACAGATTCAAACCACCGACCTTCGACGTGACAGAATAGTGCGCTAACCATTTCGCCACTTGTTTATTTCTTCTTGTATTACAAGTATCTTGTCTTCTATCTCTCTGGAACTACGAGCTGGTGTTCGTCGCAGCCGATGCTGTGAAGGTGTTGAGGCACAACATTGTGTCGGACAGGGAGAGGGTTATGGCAGCCATTTTTTTCCAGTTCCACAACTAACAATCTGGAGGGGGGGGGAATGTAATACTTCTTTACCAGACTCCACCACCACGGGAACTAATGACGATCTCTGCCCTGTAAGCCAGGCTAGGACTGTTATCGGGATATCGACGGAGATTTGTGACAGGGTCTTGGTCAACTATGGTTCGCTAACCGTGACGTTACGATGTCAAGTATGGGTCGCTGAGTGTCAAAACTGGCATGGATCTTCGCTCCCTTGTATTTCTTCATATTTTTACCGATTTGTACTACTGCCGTCTCCTTACCTCTTTTGCCGTGAGTTTTTCTTTCAGTTCGGCTTTCCGTATACTGCTGTTTCTTTCAGCTTTCAAGGCAGTTTGCTGTTCAGCTTTCTTCTATTTTTCATATTCACATGTTTCCTTTGATGTGTTTTTTTTTCTTTTCCTTTCATAGAATCTTTGACTGAGGGCAACATAAAGAAGTGGGCCAGAAGTAGACGTCGACCTTGATAACAGGGTCATCACTGTAACATAGTCATCTTTGGTGGTCCCTGGCTGCACACTTTTCAAGAAATTACATTAGTTCACCCCCGACAAAGACGTGAGCCCATCTGAAGATTTTCTCATCTCCATAGGTTATGCTCTCTCAGGAGAGCAAGGGCAGCCCTTGTAGATGATCTGTTTCTTTCTTATCTGCATATATAAACTCTGCTGCTTTTGATAAATCTTCTTTCGCTGTGCTCACTTGACCGGGGAGATGGTGGCTGGTGTGAGTAGATACCCCGAGTGTTATCAGGGGCACAGAACCTCGGCTGAACAAAGCACTGTCTTACTTCCCCCTTAATGTTAACCATCATAACATGCACGTTGTGCAGTTATGTTAATGCGCGTAAACGAAGGCGCGAATCCACCTGGTGATGGACCCTGCGGAAAAGGCTTGATTCTTGAACTCTCTGTGGAAAATAAAGAATAACATCCCAACCCCGGTGCTGATACAATCGGATGATTTTACTGTTCAGACAATCGCCGCTGGGATCTGAAATCAAGAAGGCGTAATGTTCGCACTTGCAGGGGGACTCGCCAAGAAGTTCGTCAGAAATATTTCAGATAGGAGCATAATTAAAGTACGCATGATTATGAAAGTTATACCCGCAGCGCGGTTAAACTGTTATCTTAACAGTAATCCGGGATTAATCCTAAGCTCAAATACGCGTGATAACAGGGCGTGGTAGTTATAAGAGTATTTTAATGGAGTTTAGGGTGGAAAAAACAACATTAAATCTAGCCGGAAAGCATCGATCGTACCAGCAATGACCAGTGGAAGAAGTACATCTTGGAAACCGGAACGATGCCGGTTAGAGAAAAGCGAATTAAGGCCGGCGAGTAGATAAATCTCTGGAAATCAATCTTCCCCACGACCTCACCCAAAGAGATAAGACTAATCCCTGGTGATTTCACTCGATGAGTTCCTTGGAAAAACGGATTGACCGTGACGTCACGGCCACTAGTGTGGGTTTCCGATTGACATAAATAGCGTGTGGCAGCGGAAAGTAGCATCGCTTTTCCAGGAATTAATTTTCCGTCTGCTGGCGGTGTGGACCTGATGACAGGTCCTTCTTGTGGCTTCATCCACCGCTCAGGTATTGGGGCAGATCAGAAAGACGTTATAATTAGGGCCCCGGCTTCGGCCAGTGAGTGGTAGAGGCTGCTCATCTAGCGCGCATATCATCTGATCGCGTTATTTGCACAATTATTTTTAAATTAGAGCTTCTTCAGAATTTGTGTGTGAGTGTGTGGGCGCGCGTACGTGTGAGAGAGTATAGAGAAAGAGAAAGAGATAGAGAAAGAGAGAGAGTGAGAGAGAGAAAGGGAGAGAGTGAGAGAGAGAAGTGAGAGAGAAAGAGAAACAGAGAGAGAGAGAAAGAGCGAGAAAGAGAGAGAGTGAGAGAGAAAGAGAGAAAGAAAGAGAAAGAGAGAGAGAGAAGGGAGAGTGTTTGAGAGAGAAAGAGAGAGATAGAGAGAGAAAGAGAGAGAGAAAGAGAGAGAAGAGAAAGAGAGAGAGGGGGAGAGAAAGAGGAAGGCCAAGAGATAGAAAGAGAGGATAGAAAGAGAGAGATAGAGAGAAAGAGAAAGAGTGAGAAAGAGAGAAAGAGGGTGAGAAAGAGAGAGAGAGAGAATGGTTCAGATTTATATCATCGCCCTCTGTCTCTCTTCTCTTTCCATAATATGATTTTTCCACAAGGCATCGTTCAAGTGGTGATACTAACAAATAAGAGGATGTCCTTAAAAATAAGATAAACAGTATTGATTGTACTATTGCTGATATTGCCCTATGTTTGTGAGACTTAGTCCTGCGGTGGTGTAGTGGTTAAAGCATTCGTCCGCCAGGCAGAAGGTCTATGTATCTATTCCGCCCCGACGTGGATTTTTTTTTCCAGACAGATAGGCTCCGGGGTGACCTCAGTGTGCCTAAAGTTTCCCTGTGAAAACAAAGACAGCAAGGACAGTTGCTGGCACCCCCTACCTCAAGTGCCGTAGTGGCCTAGAAATGTGAAGGCATTAACACTTCATACCCACGCGTCATGCAAATGCCACAGTTCTTCTTCTTCTTCTACTACTACCATTATTACTACTACTACTATTACTAATAATAATAATAATAATAATAATTACTATTATATACTACTACTATTACTACTACAACTACTACTATTACTACTACTATTACTACTACTACTACTACTACCATTACTACTACAACTAGTACTATTACTACTACTACTACTACTGTTACTACTGCTACTACTATTATTACTACCACTACTATTACTACTACTACTAATACTGTTACTACTACTACTACTACTACTACTACTACTACTACTACTACTATTACTACTACTACTCCTGTTACTACTACTATTACTATTACTACTATTACTGCTACCGTTACTACTACCATTACTATTACTACTACTACTACTACTACTACTACTATTACTACTATTACTACTACTGCTACTTCTATGACTACTACAGCTACTATTACTATTATTACTACTACTGCTATTACTACTACTACTACTATTACTACTACTAATACTACTATTACTACTACTACTACTACTATTACTACTACTACTACTACCACTACTGCTACTACTACTACTACCACTACTACTACTACTATACTACTACTACTACTACTACTACTACTACTACTACTACTACTACTAACTACTTCTTCTTCTTCTTCAGCTTTCCGAGCCATTAAGGCTCATTGCTGCAGGTAAAGTCCTCCCCTATTGCTCTCTGTTCCTAATCTTCTCTCTCTCCATTTGTTGACACAGGTTTCTTTTATACCCTCTTCTATGGTGTAAAACGCCACGATACATAATTTCAAATTATTTATTTATTTTAGCGAAATTTGGAGAACGCAAACGAGCTGGACAGAAATTGGGAGCGACAGAGATGATGTTTTTTTTTATTTGTTTGGAGAAATTGAAGCGTATAAAGTGAAGAACAAAAGTAGAAAGGAGCCTAGCTAAACACAGAAGAAAATGTTAGTTATCATTTACAGGAATATGAAATGAGAAAGAGGGAGCAGCTGGGACTTGAGAACACTGTAGCAACATGAAAGATAAAAAGGAAGAGCGGCAGGGGATTGCCAGGAGATAAAAAAAAATCATGGACAGTCTATGGCGATTGCGCAGGGAAAAGTCATAAATGGAGCCGATGGAAAATATCAGAGAAACAAATGTGTGGAGAAGGACGACAGTCATCGCCTATCGGCATGGAACCTGATGATATTGGTGTTGGCGTCGGTGGTGGTGGTGATAGTGTTGGTGTTGATGTGGTGGTGTTCTTGGTGCTGATGTTGGTGGTGGTGTTCGTGTTAATGGTGGTGGTGTTGTTGATTTTGGTGTTGGTGGTGGCGTTGTTGCTGATGTTGGGTTGATGTTGTTGGTGGCGTTGTTGATTTTGATGTTGGTGTTGATGTTCGTATTGGTGTTGATATTGGTGTTGATGATGGTGGTGATGTTGTTGATTTTGATGTTGGTGATGTTGGTGGTGGTGTTGATGTTGGTGTTGTTGTTGTTGGTGGTGGTGGTGTGAACGAAGAAGTTTCTAGAGAAGTTTCTAAACAGCGAAAAACAGCTTCAAGATCATGATAAAGCGAGAACGAAAATTACTTACACGCATCACGAGAAAACAGAAGATGGAGAACACTGGTTACAACAGGAAAACCACGGAGGAAAAATTAAGAGGAGGAGCTCCACAGTGCTGAATTGATGGAGACATCAAGTCTTGACGAAACGGAGAATCAGGATAGCCAATGAATGAATGAATGAATGAATGAATGAATGACAAATCAAGTTCGTTTCTGCTTTCAGTTACATGATATTCTGCTATGAAACACAAGAGCGCTGACGATAACTTGCTGTTCAGAATATGACGATAACTTGCTGTTAAGAATATGATGATAACTTGCTGTTAAGAATATGACGATAACATGCTGTTAAGAATATAACGATAACTTGCTGTTAAGAATATGACGATAACTTGCTGTTAAGAATATAACGATAACTTGCTGTTAAGAATATGACGATAACTTACTGTTAAGAATATAACGATAACTTGCTGTTAAGAATATAACGATAACTTGCTGTTAAAATACAGCAAACAATAATGCCTCGACTTACGGTCGCTTTGTTGGATCGGCTATATGACCGTAAGTCGATCGTTGTATGTCGGCCGTTATAGGGAGGGTTGAGACGCTAAGTACAGCTCACTACTGTATACTGTACACACAGCCACAGCCGTACTTTCTGTAGTCACCAAATGACCAGGTTTAGATCCCATCCTCTTCTAAGTTTTAATGAAAAATAGCGAAGATGAAGACGCCGTTCTATTTGGCAATCAGCGACCCATAGCTGACATACAGAGCTGGCGACCCAAAGCCATTCAATACCCTGTCCCACCTCTCCGCTGGTAACCCCAGTGGCAGCCCTAGCTTGTCTAACAGAGCAGGGATTTCAGCAGTTCCTGTAGCGGTGGAGCCTGATAAAGAAGTCTTGCATTCCCACTGCATTCTTAGTTCCAGTCAGGGACTTGGGGAACAAAAAAACAAAAAAAAATAGCTGTCATACCTCGCTCCCAAGCCAGCAGGATGATGTGCCTCAACAACTTCATACAGGTCCCAGGAGACTAAAGAAAGAAAGAAAGAAAGAAAGAAAGAAAGAAAGACCAGGTCCAGAGAGATTAAAGAAAGAAAGAAAGAAAGAAAGAAAGAAAGACCAGGTCCAGAAAGACTAAAGAAAGAAAGAAAGAAAGACCAGGTCCAGAAAGACTAAAGAAAGAAAGAAAGAAAGACCAGGTCCAGAGAAACTAAAGAATTAAAGAAAGAAGGAAAGAAAGAAAGACCAGGTCCAGAAAGACTAAAGAAAGAAGGAAAGAAAGAAAGACCAGGTCCAGAAAGACTAAAGAAAGAAAGAAAGAAAGAAAGACCAGGTCCAGAGAGACTAAAGAAAGAAAGAAAGAAAGAAAGACCACTATAAAGTCCCGACACATCAGGACAATGGAAAAAAGGAAGCGGACAGTCAGAGCGAAACTGTATAGTTTCCCTATTTTTACCGTATATTTACCGTATATTTACTTATATTTACCGTATATTTACTGTATATTTATAGCATATTTACTGTATATTTACTGTACACCTGTATTTTATCATATCTTTAATGAAACATATCTGTGGAGTCTCGGCCGTAAGTACAAACGGCCGAAACTCGGTTGGCCGCATATCAGAAATTCTTAGATAAATTAATCAATGGAGAAAAAAAAGCGGAACTTTATGAAAATGATTGTTCTGTATATGAGACATATTGTCGTTATGTTTAGTTTCCTTCATGAAAAGATTATATTTCTTTGAGGCCTATGGTGTAACGTCCCTTAATTTGCGGTTATATTTTGACTCCACCCCCTCCCCCTCGTAGATAAAGGATTCCTTTTTCCATGTCTTTGAGGCGCACAGAGTAAGGTCCAATAGACTGCAGTTATATTTTGACTCGCCCTTATAGAAAAGCGGATTTCTTTGTCTTTGATGCGTCAAGAGTAATCTTCATTGAGTTTAGCATATAATGTAACCTAAATGCAAAGTAAAGTAACATTTCAAAAATATGGAAAAAAAAATTTTCATCTATTAGGGCTAGTCAAAAAGTAACCGCAAATCAAGGGACATAACCACTAAAGCTATAGTGAAAACTAAAATATGAGCCATAAAGTATTTATTTCTATTTTCAAAGCTTATGTCCCTTGAGTGCCCCTATCTACTAATCTTTCTTTGTGATGTTGTTCCTAAAGTACTTGAACGGGATGAGTCAATCTTCTAGACTTCCTGCTCTCTTCTTTGTCGTATATAATGTCTTTGGCGGCAGCTCCTCCCCTTGTTGCTGCGGGCTAGAAGCTCTTGCCATCTGATGACGTAGCGAAGAACTTGGGCTGTTCCTTGTAGCTGTTCAGCCTTGGAGGACATCATCATCATCATTATCATCATCATTGCCTTTCACGCCCTTGGGAGCATAGGCCACAGATAAAGGCTCTCCAGTCATCCCTGTTCTTGGAATTATTCTCTGCCTCCTTCCATGTGCATCCTTTGTCTCTGAGCACTGTCATAATTTCTCTTCTCCAAGTAAGTCTAGGTCTTCCTTGTTTTTTTTTCTTTTTTTTTCTATTTCCTTGAGTATTCCATGTCAGTGCCTGTCTTGCTACGCTGGTGTCGGGTTTCCTCGGAAGCTTGGAGAACAGGTAGTTGTGAACTGTAGGACGTCTTGGAAGGAGTTTTATTACTAGTTCTTCTAGGTTTGAGAGCATTACAGCAGGAGATGTTCGGCTGCTTCTTGCTTATTATACTAGTGCCTGCAAATCTGGACTGTGGTTTTTATTGATTTTGCTATGCAATGTCTTTAAGAAAGCAAAGAAATGCCTATTTCAAGGTGGAACCTACTTATAAACCTGATATTGGAACAAGCTAGGAGAGTAGTGTTCTTTCCTGCCCCATTAAAAAAAAAAATAGTACCATAATACTATTGTAAACAGTTCAATACAGACAATTAGCAAATGAGGATGGCAGGCCGATGCAACAGTTTTCAGAACAAAAACATAACCAGGGACATTAAAAATCAGTAGGCTCGCTTACACATACAGCAAAAAAAAACATTCGTGATATATATATATATATATATAATGAACACAAAAAAAGAACAAATATATCCATACCACAAGAACTTAATATTGAAGAAGGCTGGCTAGTAAAGAGGATTACTCAGAGAAAACTTAAATATTTTGGACACATTAAACGTCATGAGACTTTAGAGAAGACTGTCTCGGAAGGGTACATAACGGGAAAAGGAAAGAGAGGAAGACCAAGGCGAAGATGGCTGCAAGACATCGTTGATAATCTTCGAATGGATGCATCAGCAGCAGGGAATCTTGCTTACAACCGAGAGGCCTATATGAGAGCTGTTAGAAACGCAAAGGTTCCACAAGGGACATGCAAATGACTGTCTGACTGATATATATATATATATATATATATATATATATATATATATATATATATATATATATATATACTATTTTAAAAACAGTTTTAATAAACAAGTAAATAAAATAACAAACGGTTTATATGTGCATTTTTGTGAATCGTTACTTATCATAACGATTATGGATTTAGACAATTCACGCGGGCACCATACAAATAATTTTTTTAACATCCAACCACGCTAAGATATTAAAACAAAATAAAAATAGCCAAATGAGTCATGGCTATGTATTCACACAAGATCTAATAACGTTTGTGTGTGTGGAAGGGGGGGGGGTACTTTGTGTGAATTCCTAGATCTGAGAGCGAGAGATAGAGAGAGAGAGAGAGAGAGTATCCTCACATGGGACAGTACAACCCAGTACAATGTCTAGAAGTAAAAAAGAGTAGAGCATGGAGAACTTTAAAAAAAAACAACAACAACACACAAGCACAAATTATGTAAGGAAAATAACAGAAAAATATTTTTCCACTTGTAACCGCGTTACTTAGCTAACGTGCCACTGACAACGGCCTAATAATAATCATAAAAAAATGAATGCCCAATCTCGATCTATATATACTGTTTCGTTATATATATATATATATATATATATATATATATATATATATTTCTCTTTTAATCATTTTGTGGCAAACTAATGTGTGTATTTATTATTCAAAACGTGGTCCCTGTTGCACGGGCGGGCTGTAATGCAGTGAAATGTGGCGAGTATGGAAAATTTATTAAGAGAAAGACAGGGCCATTTGCGTCAGTTATTGAGGCCTTTCGTGGTTTACAATAAATTATTGTATGTCTTTGCGATAAATATGTAGTAGATTATATAGATAAATATTTTATATATTCTTTATTGTTAGGACTTGGGTGGCTGATATGCTGGGCTGGTAGACCACAGCTAAACGAGACCATATCCCATCTCTCTGTTTGTACTCCTCAGTAACACGCCTATCCTGGCTAGTAAAGCAGGGATTGTTATAGTCTCCATGGCGGTGGAGTTTGCTAAGGAAGTATTGTACATCTCCCCCCCCCCCGTCCTTGGTTTTTAGCTACGGTGATGGAATAACGTTTTGGAGGACTAGCGTTTGGGATCTGGCCTGGCAGTTAAGGAGGCGAGGAGGCAAGTCGAAAAAAGTATGGGAAACACTGTTACAGACAGACATGTCCGATGATAATCAAGGGAGAGCACTAAAATAATTACTCCACGTCCAACACATGGACCTGAATAAAGAAAAAAAAACCACAATTTTTTTTTTTTGTTTGTCCAGAATCACACATTAACAAATCACATTGTAACATTTCTTCAATTCGTCCCGTTGTCGAATACCGCTGGTTATCGTGCTCCTCCATCTTGCGCGGTCCTTGGATCTTTCCACATTTTAAAAGCATATTTTTTTCACCCCATTTTATCGGGTCAGCCAGAAAAGATACACATTTTTTTGGACCTGTCATTTCTTTTTTTTTCCTTGAGATTTCCTGTGATACCTAGGTTCTTTTACTTTACTTCTGTCAGTAGTAGTAGTAGTAGTAGTAGTAGTAGTAGTAGTAGTAGTATTAGTAGTAGTAGTAGTAGTAGTAGTAATAATAGTAGTAGTAGTAGTTGTTGTTGTTGTAGTAGTTGTAGTAGTAGTAGTAATAGTAGTAGTTGTAGTAGTGATAGTAATAATAGTAGTAGTAGTTGTAGTAGTAGTAGTTGGAGTGGTATTAGTTGTTGAAGTAGAAGAGAAAGTAATGACAGTAGCAATGGTAAAAGTAATAGTACCAGTAGAATAATAATAATACTAGTAATAACAATAATAAGAAGCAGGAAGAAGAAGAAATGTTCTCTTTTCTATGTTAGCAACCAGTTTCTGGTCAGACTTTCAAGATCTGTTTTTTTTTAAAGATAGTCTGTGTCGCAGCTGATCAAGCAACCCCCACCCCCCACCCAAACATGGTTTGGCCTCTCTCCGACTCTACCACTCACCTACCTGCGAGATATAATTAATCAAGTTGTAAACTTATATTATTCAAAATTAATTAATCCGGAATCGCACTTATAGTAAAATGTGCCATTCATTCGTTCGCCAGTGGAGCAGATCATTCAAAGCTGTTTGAATAGTCATGTGAAAAGAACAGAACGACTGCAAGAAAAAAAATTACTATTTCGTAAACACAAAATGTTCTGAGTTTTCAGAAACAAGTTTCAAATCATAATAATATACACGCCATCCCTCTTGAGTATTTCAAATGCCATTTAAAAAATAAATAAATAAATAAAACAGTTCTATTTTTCCCACAAATTTGAAATGTACACGTAGTTAGCTATTGTATACAAATCGACAGAACATATCATTGTTCGTTTATAACAATGTTCTTGGCAAAATAAACAATTAGACGACAAAGAGAGAGAGAGAGAGAGAGAGAGAGAGAAATTTATTTTTCTGAAAAAAAAAATAGAACTATTATAAAAGAAAAGAAAAAGAAAGAGAAAATACACAAAAGATCTTCTTCAAAATCGATATTTTTAACTTGCCCAAGGGATCTCGTCATAATAAATTACCCCAGCTAAGGTACTTTTTGTACCGCAGAACCACTTATATAAACAAGGCACAAAAAAAGCATACATGTCGGAGCGCTTGCTCTCGCTTGATCATGAAGTTTGCTCCAAACTATGCTGAACAACAAGTGGAGATAACCACAAAATGGACAGAATATTGTCTCGCAGCTTCCTGCTGTACCCCCAATTGACCATTCATTTAACAGCATGTTCCAGGGCTTAATTGTGAGCAATGGGCCATCTCCCTTGGTTTTGCTTGACCAAATTTACGAGAGCAATGTGAACAAACCTCCTTCCAAAAATCAATACATGCATGTTTATTTACTAATGTTATTTTTTCCCGGGGAAGATATGCCGGAATAATGGAATAATGTATGGAATTTGTGGAAGAGAGGGGGAGGTGCAATTTTACTGACGTAATTTGTCTCTTGTATTCACCGCAGGTGGTAGGAGAGACCGGATACAAGGGAGAGAAGGCAGGCATGATGGTTCACTGTAGGTGGTAGGAGAGACAGAATAAAAGGGAGAGAAGACAGACATGATGGTTCACTGTAGGTGGTAGGAGAGACTGGATTAAAGGGAGAGAAGGCAGGCATGATGGTTCACTGTAGGTGATAGGAGAGACTGGATTAAAGGGAGAGAAGGCAGACATGATGGTTCACTGTAGGTGGTAGGAGAGACAGAATAAAAGGGAGAGAAGGCAGACATGATGGTTCACTGTAGGTGATAGGAGAGACTGGATTAAAGGGAGAGAAGGCAGACATGATGGTTCACTGTAGGTGATAAGAGAGACAGAATAAAAGGGAGAGAAGGCAGGCATGATGGTTCACCGTAGGTGGTAGGAAAGACAGAATAAAAGGGAGAGAAGGCAGACATGATGGTTCACTGTAGGTGATAGGAGAGACTGGATTAAAGGGAGAGAAGGCAGACATGATGGTTCACTGTAGGTGATAGGAGAGACAGAATAAAAGGGAGAGAAGGCAGGCATGATGGTTCACCGTAGGTGGTAGGAAAGACAGAATAAAAGGGAGAGAAGGCAGACATGATGGTTCACTGTAGGTGATAGGAGAGACTGGATTAAAGGGAGAGAAGGCAGACATGATGGTTCACTGTAGGTGATAGGAGAGACAGAATAAAAGGGTTCGCTGTTTTCTCTCTAATTAATGTTAAAGAGTCAGCAGAGCATAGGGGTAGCGGAGCTGATATGCTGTTGCATTTCTTTGTTGCATCTCCCTAAAAGCTGCGACTGGGATGCTCTTACAGCCGAAGTTGTGAAGATGCTGGAACACAGAAATTGTGTCGGATTGGAAGTGCACTACGGTTACCTTGGTTATCCTGAAGGCCCAGAGTTGCCCTCTTTTCTCTTCTCTCTCCTTTAGAGAAGAGAGTTGTCTAAGAAACTCCACCATAATGGAGACCACAGGAGGGTCTTGTCTCAAAATCCAGTCTGTGCCTGGTTTCTGAGAGCAAAAAATGATGAGTACGGGGCATTTTTGGTACTTAGAGTCGGATGTGTTAAGGGAAACGAAAGAACAGAGCAAATGGCTGAGTCATTTATGGCAATGGAAGGCCACGCAATGGATTGAGCTGACATTACCAATGCTGTAAGAGAGATGATGATGATGGTCGACCAAAGGACTTCACAGACATCTGTGAACCGGCGTCGACGTCGAGAATGAAGGTTCTGGATGTGAGACTTCTTCTTCTTCGTCTTTTTCGTCTTATTCTTCTACTACTACTATTACTGCTATTACTACTACTACTACTACTACTACTACTATTACTACTACTACTACTACTACTACTACTACTACTACTATTACTACTACTACTACTACTACTACTATTACTGCTACTACTACTACTACTACTACTACTACTACTACTACTATTACTACTACTATTACTACTACTGCTACTATTACTACTACTACTACTATTACTACTACTACTACTACTACTACTACTACTACTATTACTACTACTACTACTACTACTACTACTACTACTACTACTATTACTACTACTATTACTACTACTACTACTATTACTACTACTACTATTACTACTACTACTACTACTACTACTACTACTACTACTACTATTATACTACTACTACTACTACTATACTACTACTATTACTACTACTACTTTTTCTTCCTCAGCTTTCCGAGCCATTAAGGCTCATTGCTGCAGATAAAGTTCTCCTCCATTCTTCTCTATTCCTAATCTTCTCTCTCCAGTTGGTGACACCTATTTCTTTTATATCTTCTTCTATGTTGTCTTTCCATCTCTGTCTTAGTCTACCCCCTTGGTCTTGTTCCCCTCAGCTCTTGTGTGTACATCATTCTCCTTTGTCTGTTCTCTTCCATTCTTTCTACATGCCCCAGCCAGCGTAGTCTGTTCAGTTTCAAGACATTTATGATTCTTTGGCGTTTAAATACGCATGAGACTTGGTATGACAAAATACGAACGATTTTTTTATGTTCTCAGTCAGTCAGTCAGTCAGTCAACACAAAGCATGAGTATGTAAGTATTGTTTGCTGGAGTAGGAACTGATCAACGAATTTGATGGGTGTTTCCGAGCTGCATAAGTAATGGTCCTCCCTCTGGTACCCTAAATAACAACCCCTTCTTGGCTAGCAGACCAGGGATAGTTATGGTCCCCACGCCGGTGGAACCTGATAAAGAAGTATTGCATGCCCTTTCATCCCCCCCTCTTCTCCCTCGCCCCCCCCCCCTCTTGTTTTTTTAGCTCCATTCAGAGATTGACAAAAAAAAAATAGCCGAGGTAACTCACTTCCAACTCAACACGATGCTATGCCTCAACAACTTCACCGCATCAGCTGCAAAGAACATCAGCACAGCAGAGAACAAAGAGAAGAAAGAAGACTAACGATTCTAGTTCTCCTTTCATCTACCGCTCTTATTATTGGATCTACGTAGCGTTTTAGCGCTGGGCGTTCCCATGTTGTACTCTCATCTGCTTCTCCGTAATGAGAGATTCCACCTGATTATTTCTAGTTTCATGATCATAATTTTCTTTAAATATCTTTTTTCATCATTTGCTGCCCCTAATTTAAGGATTAAAAAAAAAAAGTGGGATGGAAATAAGCAGAGAAAACCATACTGTGTAATATTTAGTTTTTTTTTAAAAAAAGAAGAAAAAAAAAACGAGGTCAGAGTAAAGAATGTAAGAAAGCTGAGGTAATGTCTACCAGTGGTTCCCAACCTTTGTATACCCAAGGAGCGTTTTTCAAACTACGTAAAAGTTACTGACCATCTCAGCGGTCTGTGTGGTACTTGTTGATGTTAAAGGACAGAGAATAATAACTTGGCAATGTTTAGTAAATGTAAGCTTAGTAGTGTGGGTCAAGTTAGGAACGCCATTATACCAAAAAGCAACCCCCCCCCCCCACCCTCTCACCCCTAGAATACGGAGTTCAGAAGACCCTGGGGTAAAGACCTTTGAGAAACATAGTTCCATACGGAAGTCTCTGACCACCTGATAATGCAGCGCTGAGCGTTTGTGGTCCCGCTGGCCAGAAGTTGGTAACCACTGCCCAGAACGACAATGTAACGACGAGAAAGCACAGATCTACAGACGGGAACTCCGTGGGCGGGTGCTTCCTTGGATACCTGTAGAGATACATGTATACTATATTACATTTCTTCAAAAAATCGATGACAAAAGAAGCAAAGAAAGAGAGATTACAGCTTGGAATAAAAACATTTGTTTGCACTTTCCTGTGGCTGATCGTGGAAATTTTCTTTATATATGTATACATGATATATATATATATATGTTTGAATATACATATATATAATGTATATATGTTTGAATATACATATATATATAATGTATATATATATATACATTATATATATATGTGTATATTCAAACATGAAAGAAAGTTATTTATCTTGCTACGGTCGATACGTTTCGCATTAATCTACCTGCCTCAAAAATATAGACGAAAAGCGACACTACTACTGCTGCTGCTGCTACTACTGCTACTATAACTACTATTACTACTACTACTATACTACTACTACTACTACTACTACTATTGCTATCACTGTTACTGCTACTATTACTAATATTGCTGCTAATGCTACTACTACTACTACTGCAACTCCTACTACTACTATTATTAGAACTACTACTATCACTTTTACTATTGCTGCTACTGCTACCAGTGCTATTACTACGACTACTACTGATATTACTACTACTACTACTACTACTACTACTACTACAACTTCTATTACTACTACTCTGCCATTACTAGTACTATTACTACCATTTCTGTTACTACTAGTAGTATTACTGCTACTTCTACTACTAATACTAATTTTTGCTAATACTAATAATATTATTACTACTTTTACTACTATTGCTAATTTTGCTAATACTAATAACGTTATTACTACTAATATCATAACTAGCATACTACTACTAATAGTATAACTACTACTATCGCTTACTACTGTTGCACTACCTATTGACTATTCACACAACTGTTCTCCACTAACTTACCGCGGGAGCCCCCACGGAACATCTGACAAACATGGCATTCAGCCACAGTGTTTCTCATTATGTTAACGATGCTTCTATCATCTGCAGCCTTAATCTCTGTCAAAGAGAAGGAAAAAAAAAAGAAAATGAAAAGAAACTTCCTACTCTCTTTCATCAGGTGTGGATACCTTGAAGAGGAACACAGAGAACACGGTGGTTAACTTCACGGCAATCGAAGGTAGAACAGCCATCTTACCTTGCACAGTGAGCAATTTAGGCCGTCATAAGGTAAAGGTAAATGCATGCGCTTTCTTTCCTGTTTCTCAAAATACGAGCGACCAGGTAACGCTCAGGTAAGTTTGGTCTATCAAAGTAATCTATTCTACAGCAAAGTTTTTTTTTCCTTTGTCGACTGTTTATATACGTACATATCTTTTTTTTTTCCTTTTTATAATTCTGTCACTTTTGGCTTTCGCTCTCTTCCTTAAGTTTTTTTGTTTCTTTCCTTTCTTAATTTCAAATTTTCCTGTGCAAAAAAAAAAAAACAAAAACTCTCAACTTTCAGTGTTTCTGTCACTTTTTAAAAATTGTAAACTTTTAAAATAAGTAACGTTAAATATGAAACGAAATATCCGTAACTTTACATAGAACACTACGTATAAGATATAACTTTTATTTACGTTACTGTTATGTTAAGTTCTGGGCGTGGTCTGTGTATGTATAGTTACTGATTAAATTATGCCTTGTAAAAGATCTAGTAATGAGTAATGTTATATATATATATATAAAATACGTATATTTTATTTCTCAGTAGTTGCTACTTAATCTTAATCTTTTTATTGATTGATAATGTGAATCATTGTAAAAGCAGGCGTGATTATTTTCAGGATGTGGGGTTCCTGGAGATTAGTAATGTTAAATATGTGATGTAATTTTGATGTGAAAAGTGACAGGTTTGGGCGCCACCTTTTAACTTTCCAAATAAATATTGTACTAGGTAATGTGACAATTAGGGCATAAAGTTTGTAATGTTAAGTCTTGCCAAATCCCAGGCGCAGTACCTGCCGTGATATGTGATGTTATACGGGATGTAGTTTTTTTGTGTATGTGATATGTGATGTTGCACACTTTCACGTGCCGAAGGTCGTGGAAATACTGGCCCTAACACCTAAAAGTATGCCTTAAATGGCACGGAAACGAGGACTTTGCCTGTTACCCGTGCAATGTTTGCTAGCGGGCTGCAGACCGTGTGGTGCTCTATGATGTTAAAGGACAGAGCGTAATAAATGGGCAATGTTTAGTAAATGTAACCTTAGTAGTGTGGGCCAGGTTAGGACCGCCATTATACCAAACAGCAACACCCCCACCCCCCCCCCCCCCCCAGAGCAGAGAGTTCAGAAGACCCCAGGGTAAAGACCTTTGAGAAACACAGTTCTACACAGATTTGTTCAATTTGCATAGGACGTAAAATCATCTATACCGCCCCTTACTGCGAGCAGTGTTAAGTAATAAACATTACAAAGCTAGGTAATGTTTAGAAAACGATTCTAGCCACTTATTGCGTGTTATGTATATTAAATAAAAAGAAAACCATACAAACATTGCAGTTCGAGGTAATGTTTAGAAAACGATGCAATGTTTTTTTCTTTGCAGCGTTTGTATGTAATAATAAATTTTACAAAACTAACGCTGAAGTGCTGGGTACTGTTATGAAAATCGTGAAAATTTTATAATAAGTAAAATATTTAGTGAAACAATAAGTAAATAAACATTGCAATGTTAGGCAATGTTTGGTAAAATGTTCGATATTTGTAATGTGTGTAATTTTTTTTCTATACATAAACATTATAGTGAATTGATAACGTGAAGTGCAGAAAGTATTCTCTTTTACAGTATATATTACATATAAATTACATATATAATGCATATTAATAATTCTAAAGACCATTTTAATGGAATTGATATAAAATATTACAGCTTAAAGATCTTTGACTTCCTAGTGCAAATCATTTTATATGGACAATACCGCAGAAAAAAAAGCAAATTCCGATCATGATTTTGAAAGCTGCACTTTCCAGTTTTTTTCTTTTTCTAGATTAAGAGTGAAATATAATTTAGCTGAATGTTTACGGGGGGAAAAGTTATACATAAAAATCTAGAAAATTATATTTTCAAGATTCTCATGTTATGTTTTGTATTGTTAACACAGTTTTCTTTCATTAGCCTGGATTCTGGTCTGCATTTCATCCACTTGTTAATTTTTTTTTCTGTTATTTTAAGTGTAATGTTAGCGGAGATTGTCTGTATTCTGTCTATTCATGTTTGTTCGTTTGTTCTTTATTTTCGTATCTTTTTTTCCCACCATGAAGCACGTGGTCTGACTACCTGTGGTTGAATTACCTCCCCTCTCTGCTGATTCTCTAACTGCGTGTGTTCTATTCTCTACCCTCTGCACAGAACGTGAAGAAGCTGTCCCATTTGTCAGCCAGCGACCCATAGCTGACATGTTAGCGTCAGGCCTGGCGAACCGCAGCTGACCAAGACCCTGTCTCACCTCTCCGTTGGTACCCCCTCAGTTACAAGCCTAGCCTGGCTAACAGGGCAGGGATCGCTGTAGTCCCAAAGACTGCGAAGTCTGGTAAAGAAGCATTGCACACCACCCCACCCCCACCCCTTGCTTTTTTTACCCCCTCTCAGCGCCTGAAAAAAATTAACCACCATAACCAGCTCCCAAGTCCACATGCGATGTTGTGTCTTGTCGCCTTCACAGCATGGTTTGATAAGAGAACCAACTCACAGTTTCATGGAGATAGAAGGCAAGACAAGACAAAACAAGGCAATACCGTCCCCAGTTGTTTCAGTTCTCAGCGACTGAAATCATTCATAGCCCACAGAGTTCTTCTTGGCGCAGATGTCTCTTGTTGTTTCCTTCTCGTAATCTGGTTTTGACGTTACATTTTTTTTTTTGTTGGCAGGATTAAAAACGAGAAGATTACAGTAAGAACTTAAATTTTCTAGGCGTATCTTTACCTGGTTGTATACTCCATCGTTTGTGCCGTCCGGTTTTTGTTGGTATTATGTTGAACATTGTATTAGTTACAGGAAAGAGACAGCACATCATCTGGCCCAGTAATACAAGGTCAGACAAAGGCTTTTAAGTACCTCCGACCTGGTGCTTCTTATAACAAGCCTTTTTTCTGTTTCTGTAAACCCAAGCATCCGGGGGAAGTGGTAGATATACACCCACTGGTGGTGGAGCTTGCGCATCAGGCTATTTATTTTAATTAGATCTGGGGAAAATTGTTCTTTAGCTGTATCTGTTGCAGATACTTTAATAGCCCAAAACTGAGTTCCAGGAAGTGAGCATGGATAGAGGAATTATCCATAAGACTTGCAGGAAGAGCATAGATGATGATGATGATGATGATGATGATGATGATGACGATGATATTTATGGAAGGAAATATGCCTCTAGGTATAGATGATGGCCAAACATGTGAAACTCCAGTACGAAGAAGAAGAAAAAAAAAAAAAATATATATATATATATATATATATATATATATATAACAGAAGAAGGGGAGGAGGAGGTACTGTACAAGGTAATGCAAGTTATAACCGAGCGAAAGAAAGAAAGAAAGAAAGAAGAAGAAGAAGAAGAAGAATGTATAAATATTACAGGAGAAGAAAGAGGAGGATTCGGTACTGTAAAAGGTAATGTAAATTGTAACCGAGCAAAAGAAAGAAAGAAAGAAAGAAAGAAAACCTTTTATTATTTATAATTGTCTGGAAACTTGTAGACATACTTATAACTGATTCAACTTCTTTCAAAATCGAAGACAAAGGACGCAAGCTCTGGGAGACTGGGCCCTACAACACAAAGATTGTTGCTGTTGCTGTGGTCCACTGTGCAAATGCAAGTTTATTAGAATCAGTCAAGACAGAGAGGCTGTCTATCAAACAAGAAAAAGCCAAATCTGTAGGAGGAGGAGGAGAAAAGGTGGGGGGGGGGGAGGCATGGACTCCTCATCTACTGTGACACCTTCATGTTACAAGAAGATGAACCAAGCAGGAGGAGGGCGGCGGGATGGACTCCTCATCTACTGTGACACCTTCATGTTACAAGAAGATGAACCAAGAACATTAATATCATCTGTAACAGTGGTTCTCATATCTTTTGGAGCTGATGCTCTTTTGTCTCCCAGGTCACATTCCTAGCTCTCCCCCAAAGGTACACACATCTTATTCATCCTGAAGCTCCGTTTCTCTCTTCCATGGTGGGCCCCTCCCCCTCCACCTTGGATCTTCAGGGATGATGTTTCCACCCGCAGACACTGTCCTCCCCCTCCCCTTTGCTATTTTTCCCTTTCAGATCTAGATATACGAGCCCAATTCTTGTTACGCAACGTTACGTAACTTGCCAATGCTTTGGAATCGCCTTGTATATTCCAGTGGCTCCCAACTTGTGGTTTCCGCAGCATTATCGAACTGACGCTAACCACCATATATTGAACAACTGAGGTTTCCTGGCGTCGTGATATTACATGAAAGATGGTGGCCCTACAAATTATATATGGTTAAAAAAGTGACTCTTTAGATGCTGGAAAGGTTGGGACACACTGGTCTAATGTATTGTCAATTGCATTGTTCATAAGTGTATTGATAACACTGTTTTTTTTTTCCTAATATTTTTCTGGTCAATGTGTCTATCTTTTCCGACTTTCCGGCATGCAAATGTTCTTTCCGATGGCTGTTCTTGATATAGTTCATCGTTCTTCAGAATCGATATTTCTTGCTATAGCTGGCATGTGTGCTTTAAGTAGATAAATGTTTGTTTTGTCTGTGCGTGTGTATGCATACGAGATGGAGTGAAAGTAAGAATAGAGTTTATAGATTAAAGAACGTATAAATAAACTTTTTTTTTCAATAAAAAGTTTTGGTAATTCACATTTTATATAAAGTAATGTTGGTATATATAAAGAGTCTGGTAACTAGGGGCTCAGTTTGTGCGATTGTTTGGAAGAGTGCGAGTGTAGATAGAAAACGAAGATGGGGAACTGTTCTTTACTACATCAGCTCGTTAAGTCAAACATGACAAAAAAATTTGAGCAAGATTAAGCTTTTCCGTGACTTTTCTTTTCTTTTTTTTTTTTCCCTTGAGGGAAAACAGAAAGTTTTAGAGAAGCTGCATAAAACCGCCTTCCTTATTCAGCACTCTCTGATATGGTCAGTACGTTACTACTAAATACAAGGTCTCTCAAAACAAAAAAAATGAGAACGTATACTATCACTTGAATTCTTCAGAATTTACACATAGATAGAAATGGGTTTTTTTTTCATTTTCATTTTCCACTGATGCAAATTGTGGGCGTTTTTTTGTTTGTTTGTTTGTTTGTTGGGGGGAGGGGGGGATGACGGAGACGAAGGGCCAGGGAGGGCGAGAAATGGATGGGATTTTTTTTTCGCTTTGAATTTATAGCGATAAAATTACGGTTTTTTTTTTTTAGAGGCGTATTTCTGATGAGGCAGAGGGGGTAGGTGCCCCGGGGCACCATATTTAGAGAACTGAGGGATGGCAAAGTGGCGGGGGTGGGGGTGGGGGGCGGGGAAATGATGTTGGGTGTTTATTGTTAAAAATTAGTTTAAAAATCAAAATCAGCTTTGCCATTATGTAAAATGGAGGTTTTAGCGCTTCATATTTTTCAAAGTTCGCCATTTTTAAAATAACTTTTTATACTAAGTTCAAGTTACCTTTCACTCCATTGACCATACTTACCATATCTGATCCAAGTTATTCATGCGTTTCAAGCATTCAAAGTGATGTATACGTTCACTTTTTTTTTTTTTTGGACACCTTGTATACTCGTTTCCAGAGTAAAGAACAATCTAGTATCTTTTGTCTACGATATTTCCACTCTTAGGTGGCATGGACTGACCAGTGGAACACAGTGCTGACCCTCAACGAGGTCAGAATCATCGATGATGACCGGATCAGCGTGTCCCGCCATCACGAGCATGAGTGGAACCTCAAGTTTGACAACGTCAAGTACGGGGACCAGGGACTATATACGTGTCAGATTAACACGACCCCGCCGCTTCTTCAGTCTGTCATGTTGTCGGTTGTTGGTGAGTCTTCTTCTTCTTCTTCTTCTTTATTTTTATATTTATTTTGACACTTCCTCTTCTTATCTTTTCAAAGTTTTCTTTTCTATACTTCATCTTCTTCGTCTGCTACTTCCACTACTACTACTACTACTACTACTACTACTACTACTACTACTACTGTTACTGTTACTATTACTATTACCCCCACCACTACTGCTGCTACTATTACTATATCACTACTACTACTACTACGACTACTACTACTACTACTACTACTACTACTACTATTACTACTACTACTACTACTACTGCTGCTGCTGTTACTGCTATCATTACTACTACCGCCACTACTACTGCTGCTACTATTACTATATTACTAGTCCTACTACTCCTACTACTCCTATTACTACTACTATACTACTACTACTACTACTATACTACTACTGCTGCTGCTGCTTCTGCTACAAAAGCAACTACTGCTATCATTACTATTACAGCTACTACTACTATTACTTCTACTGCTACCACCACTCCTGCTGTAAACAATGAAAGTCATTATTATTATCATTATTATTATTATTATTATTATAAATTTAAAGGGGTTTTATTCCCTTCTCGTTTCATCTCCACGCTATAACGTACCATCCTACTTGTGAGAAGGAACCGATTCTCTTACTTAACAACGTACTGTCGTACTGGTGAGAATCTTAACCCTCTTTTTTTATCACTTTACCTGGACCCAGGAACTTTATTTTCCACGATTCACCAATCTTCTGCCCCTAGAACTTTCGTGGCTCATCAAGGCTATTACTTAATGTAAATCTTTGAGTAACACTTCTTGATAGTGTTAAAAACAGGTGCTGCCTTCTGGAATTCCGCTCGAAATCGTCCCTGTACAGTCACAGCGGACGAGGTTCTTGCTTATTTCAAAACACGAAATGATTGCTCACGTTTACTGATCGCCATCTTTGCTACTGCTGCCTCCTAGCGGCAAACCGCGCGGGTTTTATTAAAAAAAAAAAACCAAAAACTTGAAGACTCTCTCTCTCTCGCTCTCTCTCTCTCTCTCTCTCTCTCTCTCTCTCTCTCTCTCTCTCTCTCTCTCTCTCTCTCTCTCTGTCTTCGCATAAGAATTTAAAAAAATATTTCACGGATATATGAATAACCCTGTACTGTTTATTAACGTTTGACTGTATGAGAGAATATATTTTGTGGTCGAAAAAGTTTAGAACGCATATTGTTTCGACTTCTGCCTTCATTAGGGAAGGAAAAATATCAGTTTTTTTACATAAAAAACTACAATAAAATAAAATAAAAATACATCAGATAGACAGTAGACACTATCCGATCAGGCTGTCAGCGACTCATAGCTGACATGCTAGCTTCAAGTTTGGCCACCCATAGCTGGCATTCTAAATTCAGGGTTGGCGACCCATAGCTGACATTCTAAATTCAGGGTCGGCGACCCTTGGTTGACATGCTAGCGTCAGGGTTGGCTAACTATAATTGACCCAGACTTGTCATATCTCTTTGTTGGTACCCCTTCCCAGCAATAGGCCTAACCTGGCTAATGGGGCAGGGTTAGCCCTATTCCCCACATTAGTGGAGTATGCTAAAGAAGCATTGCACACCCCTGCTATTTAGTTCCAATTATGGAATGAAAGAAATAGCCCCAGTGACTCTCTTCTAGTCAGATACGATGCCGTATCTCGCATCTTCATCGCGTCGGCTGCAAAGAACAATAAGCTTGCAGATCCAGGTAGATAGAAGAAGAAGAAGAAGAAGATAAGTGACATTACGAAGGAAATGACATAACGAAATTATCTTATCACACATCGCAAGTCTTCATCTAAACATTCCCAACACTCTGCCACTCACACTACTGAAGGTAGTCTCTTACAAGTCACAGCTAAATGCTCCATTTATTCTAATGTTTTTTCCCCATTCCTATTTGTTGTGTAGCATTCATGTGAACTTACATTTTATCTTCTTTCTCTATTTCTTTGTCATGTATGTGCGTGTGTTTTTTTTTAGTATGATTAAGATGGAAAATGGAAATTTACAACCGTGTTCTTGTTAATTAATAAAGTTTCTTCTACTCTATTTTCCCCTAAATAGTTTTAACATTTTGGTATAATGAAGAAGTTACTTAATGAAGGAATGGCATAAAAAATTAATGACATAACAAAGGGTTGAGTAGTTTACTGTTAGGATTTATGGATAGGGTTCAGGTTCAAGGTTTATGGTTAGGGTTTAGGTTCAAGGTTTATGGTTAAAGTTTAGGTTTAAGGTTTATGGTTAGGGTTTAGGTTCAGGTTTTATGGTTAGGGTTTATGTTCAGGGTTTATTGTTAGGATTTAGGTTCAGGGTTTATTGTTAGGGTTTGGGTTCAGGGTTTATAATTAGGGTTTAGGTTCAGGGTTTATGGTTACGGTTTAGGTTCAGCGTTTATGGTTAGGTTTTATGAGTATAGTTTAGGTTCAAGGTTAAGGTTTAGGGTTTAGGTTCATGTTCAGGGTTTAGGTTCATGATTTATGGTTAATGTTTAGCTTCGGGGTTTATTATTATGGTTTATGTTCAGGGTTATGGTTATGCTTTAGGTTCAGGGTTTATGGTTATTGTTCAGCTTTAGAAGATCACAGCTCGGATCAAACGGTAGGGCCACTTGCTTGATTTTTTATTTTGAAATATTCTCCTTAATACACTTCCTTGTGTCATTCCTTCCTTGTGTCACTCCTTCCTTGTGTCACTCCTTCCTTATATCACTCATTCGTTATGCCACTCATTCGCTATGTCACTCATTCGTTATGTAACTCCTTCCTTATGCCATTCATTCGTTATGTCACTCATTCGTTATGCCACTCATTCCTTACGTCACTCATTCCTTATGTCACTCCTTTAATGCATGCTCCGACGCTGTCTACTTGGAGCTCCAAAGCGATCCCAACCAAAAGAAAACAAAAGGTTAGAAGTCCTCATTCTTGTAGTTATAATTGTACCGAGAGTTAAAATAAGCCGAAGAGTTGTATCTTTCAACATGGGGGCTGTCGTCAGCCATTTGGAACCTCCCCCTTTTCTGGAAGTTTGCGTACATTGCATCCCGGTATCCTTAATCCTTTGGGGCCACAAGTTTTGAGCGAATTCCTTATCTCCGTAACAAGATTTTGGTGGGAGCCGAGTTCCCGCATTCTTTCATACCTTCTTCATAATGCAGGTCACGTTTTTGAGCAAAACACAATCTCAGCTTCATTTTGATTATCCAAGAAAGCGTCAAATCATTTTCGTGATTTTTAAATGTCTGTTTAGTGTGAAGCAGAAAATGAATGCAGACATTTGTGTCTGTGTGTATCTAAAAAGACATATGTTCGTGTGCTTAACGTGTGAAAACAAGACTTTTTTTCAAAAGGGAAATAAGCATGTCAAAGTAAATAATGTGTAAAGATTTTCCCCCTTGGATTTCGTAGACAGTATTTACCTCCCTTATTTCTGTGGACGCGGAACTAAAATGATCGTTTTATAACGCGAATTATGTGAAAAATTGTTGCAAGTTCATGAATTTTTATAGTTAAATGTGGGCCCTTTTTTGTAGTTTTCTTATCTTGTTTAAAGTTTAATATTTGTTTTAAAATATGTAGTTTAGAATGGTTTACATTTTTTTTAAATTGTAGGATTAAATGTTACGTTCTTATGTGCATTTGTGTGGTTAATTGTTTCGTTCTTATGTTGATTTGTATGGTTAAATGTTTCAGTCTTATGTTGATTTGTATGGTTAACTGTTTCAGTCTTATGTTGATTTGTGTGGTTAAATGTTTCGTTCTTATGTTGATTTGTATGGTTAAATGTTTCAGTCTTATGTTGATTTGTATGGTTAACTGTTTCAGTCTTATGTGCATTTGTGTGGTTAAATGTTTCGTTCTTATGTTGATTTGTGTGGTTAAATGTTTCAGTCTTATGTTGATTTGTATGGTTAACTGTTTCAGTCTTATGTTGATTTGTGTGGTTAAATGTTTCATTCTTATGTTGATTTGTGTGGTTAAATGTTTCAGTCTTATGTTGATTTGTATGGTTAAATGTTTCATTCTTATGTTGATTTACATGGTTAAATGTTTCATTCTTATGTTGATTTGTATGGTTCAATTTTTCATCCTTATTAAAAGTTGTATGGTTAATTGTTTCACTCTTACGTGAAGTTATATTGTAATTATTTTTTTCATTTTTATCTGAATTTATATGGTTAATAGTTTCATTCTTATGTGGATTTGTATGGTTCAGTGTTTCAGTCTTATGATGACTTGTATGGTTAATTGTTTGGCTTTATGTTAATTAGCGTGTTCTTATATGTACTTGAAGGGTAAATTATTTCCTTTTTTGTTGATTTATACGGTTCAATATATGTTTTTGCTTTTTCATTCTTAATAAATTGAGACTGCCGGCAGCTCTATAGATGACCAGTGCCCGGCACTGTCTCTCGAAATGTGAATGTAGTCCTTGACAAGAAGAAGAAGAAGAAGATTGAGGAGGAGGAGGATGTGGGGGAGGAACAAAAAAAGGAGGGAGATGTAGAGGAGAAACAAAGAAGAGAGAAAGGAGGAGGAAGAAAAAAGGAGAGGACGAGGAGAAGGAAGAACAGGAGCAAGAGGTTAAAAGAAAAAAAATGATGATGAAGGAAGAGGAACAATGAAGAAGAAGAAAGAGGAGGAGAAAGAAAAAAGAAGAGGAATAGGAGAAGGAAAAACAAGAGCAGGAGGTGGAAGAAAGAAGAAGAAGAAAAAGAAGAGGAGGAGAAAGAAGAAGAAGAAGGAGGAGGAGGAAACAAAAAGAAGAGGAAGAAGAACTCCTTACCAGAAACATTCTTTCCCAGCTCCCAAAAAACATGGAGAACAATAATTAGCAGTAAATTAATTTTAGCATGAAACTTGTTCTGCTCTCTCTCTCTCTCTCTCTCTCTCTCTCTCTCTCTCTCTCTCTCTCCTCTCTCTCTCTCTCTCTCTCTCTCTCTCTCTCTCTCCCCACCCCCCCCCCCCTCAAAAAAACTCCAGAACTCCCCCAACACCCTTAGATAAATGAGGTCTCTTGCTACTAGTTGGACTGTGGCGGTGATTTTTCAAGTTCTCTATGTAGACAGATTCGATGCTGGCCCGACACACCAAGGGACGGCCTTAACCTTTCAAAGATTAATCTTTCCAGAGAAGGTGTCCAGGAGTTGGGAAGTGAAATCACGAGAAATTCTCTTAAACTAAAAATGCTGGGGTTTCTATCTTTTCTTTCTTTGCTGGAGTCAAAGACATGGCCCGGGGAGGGCAAGCGGCAATCAGTTCTTTATACGGTGAAATTAGGTTTTTCTTCTCTTTTTTTTAAGCTTGCACGGTAAGAACTATTTAAGAAATTTATTTACTTGTTAGAATGCATTCAGGTCTATTACACTAGACAAATATGCGGTTTTGTTCTTTTGGATAGGACAGATAATCTGTTTCCATTCGTTTGGATAAGACAGATATACTGTTTCCGTTCAATTCGATAAGACAGATACACTGTTTCCATTCACTTGGTTAAGACAGATACACTGTTTCCATTCACATGGATAAGATAGATACACTGTTTCCATTCACTTGGTTAAGACAAACACGCTGTTTTCATTCATTTCCATCCATCGATGTCCTTTGTTGGGGATCGGTTAGGATATCACCTAACAGTATACCTTGTGGCGCCTTGCAGGACAGCAGCAAAGTCTATCCACCTTTCATAGTCTACAGCCAGCCTTTGTTCTGTGCTACTCATTTCCGCTTCTATACCAGGTAGCCTTTTGTCGTTCTCTCTTTCTTTTTCCCTCGGGTTTCCATCGCATGGCTGTTATAACAATATTGCTGGGATCTCTTTGGAGCACATGGCCAATCTATTTCCAGTTTTATTCTGTTTTTGCTATTGTGACATGCATATCTTCTAATTCATGTTGGGCAAGTAGTTCTCTATTATTTATTGTTTATGGCCAGTGAAGACATTTTCTCTTTTCACTTTTCATTCATTCTGATAGCTTTACGTGCAAACGATTTAGTAAACGTTTCTGAGAGATGAAAGAAATGACGACTAAGGTAAAGTATGGTTCTAGTAATAAAGTAGATAGAGGTGTATGGTTCTGGTAATAAGGTAGATAGAGGTGTATGGATCTAGTAATAAAATATATAAATGTGTATGGTTCTAGTAATAAAATAGATAGAGGTTATGATTCTAGTAATAAGGTAGATAGAAGTGTATGGTTCTAGTAATAAAGTAGATAGAGGTGTATGGTTCTAGTAATAAGGTAGATAGAGGTGTATGGTTCTGGTAATAAAGTAGATAGAGGTGTATGGTTCTAGTAATAAAGTAGATAGAGGTGTATGGTTCTGGTAATAAGGTAGATAGAGGTGTATGGATCTAGTAATAAAGTAGATAGAGGTGTATGGTTCTGGTAATAAGGTAGATAGAGGTGTATGGTTCTAGTAATAAAGTAGATAGAGGTGTATGGTTCTGGTAATAAGGTAGATAGAGGTGTATGGATCTAGTAATAAAATATATAAATGTGTATGGTTCTAGTAATAAAATAGATAGAGGTGTATGGTTCTAGTAATAAAGTAGATAGAGGTGTATGGTTCTAGTAATAAAGTAGATAGAGGTGTATGGTTCTAGTAATAAAATAGATAGATGTGTATGGTTCTAGTAATAAAATAGATAGAGGTGTATGATTCTAGTAATACGGTAGATAGAGGTTATAGTTCTAGTAATAAGGTAGACAGAGGTGTATGATTCTAGTAATACGGTAGATAGAGGTTATAGTTCTAGTAATAAGGTAGACAGAGGTGTATGGTTCTAGTAATACGGTAGATAGAGGTTATGATTCTAGTAATAAGGTAGATAGAGGTGTATGGTTCTAGTAATACGGTAGATAGAGGTTATAGTTCTAGTAATAAGGTAGACAGAGGTGTATGGTTCTAGTAATAAAGTAGATAGAGGTGTATGGTTCTAGTAATAAGGTAGACAGATGTGTATGGTTCTAGTAATAAGGTAGATAGAGGTGTATGGTTCAGTTTTACAAAACGACAAAGGAAATGAGGAAACTGCAGAAACACAAATGGCAGAGAATAAGGAAGGAAGAAAAGAACGTATAAACGAATAAAATACAACATCAAATATTTCAGAGGAAATCTTTTTCAAGGATTACATACAAGGACACCACAATACATTTAAAAAAACAAAACTTCGCTTCTATTTTTGTCTCCTCCAGCGTTGAAGGACGAGCATAGATGGCCCGAGGTAAACGGAACTGTGGGAAGAAAGTGAATGACGTAGACAACAACATCAAAACTTCAGCCAATCAGAAACCTTAGGCGGCGAGGAAGGAAAACGAGAGGACACTAGTAGGGAGGGGGGTGTTACAGAAAGAGGACGGTAGTAGGGAGGGGGTGTTACAGAAAGAGGACGATAGTAGGGGGGGGTGTTACAGAAAGAGGACGATAGTAGGGGGGGGTGTTACAGAAAGAGGACGATAGTAGGGAGGGGGTGTTACAGAAAGAGGACGATAGTTTAGATAGGGGCTACAGAAAGAGGACAATAGTAGGGAGGGGGCTACAGAAAGAGGACAATAATAGGGAGGAGTGCTACAGAAAGAGGACGACAGTGGAGATGGGGGCTACAGAAAGAGGACAATAGTAGGGAGGGGGTGTTAGAGGATATAGTAGGGAGGGGGGGGGTGTTACAGAAAGAGGACGATAGTGGAGATGAGGGCTACAGAAAGAGGACGATAGTAGGGAGGGGGTGTTACAGAAAGAGGACGATAGTTTAGATAGGGGCTACAGAAAGAGGACAATAGTAGGGAGGGGGCTACAGAAAGAGGACAATAATAGGGAGGAGTGCTACAGAAAGAGGACGACAGTGGAGATGGGGGCTACAGAAAGAGGACAATAGTAGGGAGGGGGTGTTAGAGGATATAGTAGGGAGGGGGGTGTTACAGAAAGAGGACGATAGTGGAGATGAGGGCTACAGAAAGAGGACAATAGTAGGGAGGGGGTGTTACAGAAAGAAGACAATAGTAGGGAGAGGGGCTACAGAAAGAGGACAATAGTAGGGAGGGGGCTACAGAAAAAGGACAATAGTAGGGAGGGGGTGTTACAGAAAGAGGACGATAGTGGCAAAGGGGATGGGGTTACAGAAAGAGGACAATAGTAGGGAGGGGGTGTTACAGAAAGAGAATGATAGTGGAGAGGGGGGCTACAGAAAGAGGACAGTAGTAGGGAAGGGGTGTTACAGAAAGAGGACGATAGTGGCAAGGGGGGGGGTATAGAAAGAGGCAATAGTGGCAAGGGGGGGGGGGGGTTACAGAAAGAGGAATATAGTGGCAAGGGGAGGTTTACAGAAAGAAGACAGTAGTAGCAAGGGGGGGGGGTTACAGAAAGAGGACAATAGTGGCAAGGCGGAGGTGTTACAGAAAGAGGACAGTAGTGGCAAGGGGGGTACAGAAAGAGGACAATAGTGGCAAGAGGGTAACAGAAAGAGGACAATAGTGGCAAGGGGGTTACAGAAAGAGAACAATAGTGGCAAGGGGGTTACATAAAGAGGACAATTGTAGGGAGGGGGCTACAGAAAGAGTACGATAGTAGGGAGGGGGGTGTTACAGAAAGAGGACAATAGTAGGGAGGGGGGTGTTACAGAAAGAGGACAATAGTAGGGAGGAGGGCTACAGAAAGAGGACAATAGTAGGGAGGGGGTATTACAGAAAGAGGACAATAGTAGGGAGGGGGGTGTTACAGAAAGAGGACAACAGTGGCAAAGGGTGGGGGGTGAAATATTGGATGTTGTATGTTCTTCATTTATACATTCTCCTCTTATTTCCTTATTCTCTATCATTTCTGTTTCTGTTCAGTTTCCTCGTTTCCTCTATCGATTTGTAAAACTGAACCACACACCTCTACCTACCTTATTACTAGAACCACACACCTCTACCTACCTTATTACTAGAACCACACACCTCTACCTACCTTATTACTAGAACCACACACTTCTACCTACCTTATTACTAGAACCACACACCTCTACCTACCTTATTACTAGAACCACACACCTCTACCTACCTTATTAATAGAACCACACACCTCTACCTACCTTATTAATAGAACCACACACCTCTACCTACCTTATTACTAGAACCACACACCTCTACCTACCTTATGACTAGATTCAGTTTTACCGCAGTCATCATCTCTTTCGTCTCTCACAAACATTTACTAAAGAGTTTATACTGTACGTAAAAAAAATACAGGATTATTCATAAGGTTCGTGAAACATTTCAAAAATTCGCAGCAAATAAACTACGTAACAGATCATTATTGTTCTTACTCAAAGAGAGAGAGAGAGAGAGAGAGAGAGAGAGAGAGAGAGAGAGAGAGTCTTCAAGTTTTTTGTTCAGTAAAACCCGCGCAGTGCTCCCGTAGTTTGCCGCTAGGAGGCAGCAGTAGCAAATATGGCGTTCAGTAAACTTGAGCACCCATTTCGTGATCTGGAATACGCGAGAACCTTGTCTGTTGTGACTGTACAGCGACGATTTCGAGCGGAATTCCAGAAGGCAACTCCTTTTTCAACAGTGTCAAGAAGTGTTATGCGAATTTCCGGGATGAAGGCGGTCTGTGCACAGCTCCTCTGCAGGGACGTCCAGGACCAAGTAAAATAACTGTGAATCGTGTTAGAGAAGATTACCAGCGAAGCCCCTGCCTTTGGGCGGAAGAAGAACAAGAGACCATATCTTCAACATAAGATTACTAATAGAGAAATGCAGAATATTTAATATGAATCTATATTTATCTTTTATAGACTACTCAAAGACATTTGATTGTGTACAACACCAGAAAAAATAGGATTTCCAACACATGTGACATAATTAATATCACTGCTGTATCTAGACCAACAAGCAGCAGTAAGAGTAAATGGTGAAACAACAACTTGTTTTGTCATAAAACAAGGGGTCCGTCGGGGTTGCATATTGTCGCCTTACTTATTTAATTTGTATACTGAAAATATAATGAGGAATGTTATAGGAGATGTCATTCATTCATTTGCATGTCCCTTGCGGAACTTTGCCTCCCAAACAGCACTCATGTAGGCCTCTCGGTTGTGAGCAAGATGGCCTGCCGCTGCTGCATCCATCTGCAGATCGTCAACGATGTCTTGCAGCCATCTTCATTATGGTCTTCCTCTCTTTCTTTTTCCCATTATGTACCCTTCCAAGACGGTCTTCTCTAAATTATCATGGCGTTTAATGTGTCCAAAATATTTAAGTTTTCTCTCTTTAATCCTCTTTACTAGCCAGCCTTCTTCAATATTAAGCTCTTGTAGTATAGATATATTTGTTCTTTTTTGTGTCCACAAGATGTTTCATTTCATTCATTTGCATGTCCCTTGCGGAACTTTGCCTCCCAAACAGTACTCCTGTAGGCCTCTCGGTTGTGAGCAAGATGGCCTGCTGCTGTTGCATCCATTTCCAGATCGTCAACGATGTCTTGCAGCCATCCTGGATCATTAATAAGTAATAATGGAGATACGATGAGGGAAATTAAAATGAAGACATCTATCGCTCTTCAAAAAATAAAATACTTAAAGAAGCTGTGGAGAGGAACAGACAGAACTACAAAAATAAGATTTTTAAGGGCATGCATCTTTCCCGTCGCAACATATGCCTGTGAGAGCTGGACACTTAACAAAACAGCTGAGAAACACATAAATGCCTTTGAATGTAAATGCTACAGAAGAGTAGCAAAAAAAATAAATAAATACTACGGACACAAAAAAGAACAAATATATCCATACTGCAAGAACTTAATATTGAAAAAGGCTGGCTAGTAAAGAGGATTAAACAGAGAAAACGTAAATATGTTGGACATATTAAACGTCATGATACTCATAATTTAGAGAAGACCAAGGCGAAGATGGCTGCAAGACATCGTTGATGATCTGTGAATGGATGCATCAACAGCAGGCCATCTTGCTTACAACCGAGAGGCCTACAGGAGTGCTGTTAGGGAGGCAAAGTTCAGCAAGAGACATACAAATGACTGACTGACTGAACCACCACACCCAAAAGGCCCTGGTTTTCCACCCAGTCTCTAACAGCGGGTACCAGAGAAATCTGGATACTATAAAACGACCAGGCATGTATTAACCACATGGCACTTTCATGCGCTGAAGGTCGTGGAAATATGGGCCCAACTATATCCCCATTATGCCATAATGGCATGGATACCGGGAGTTTACCTTTATCTTACGTCTAAATTTGCTTTGTTTACTATTTTTCGACACTGATCGTGCCTATTTCTCTGTGCGGAAGTCTTTCTGTCTGACAGCGCTAAAATGTCCATCTAATCAGCAAAATAAACCATCGCACATCAACGCGGAAGGTTACAGTGAACTAATTCTTCTTCCCGCCTTCTAAAAACTGGGTCACGTTAGATTTTTTAGGACAGGTTAACTCGTTAGCGCAGTGGTTCTCAAACTGTGCGCTTCGCCTCATTGCTGCATTGCTACAAAATGGCATATGTGACTGCAAGATTTTCTAGCATTTTATATTTTATAGTGCAGTATACGGTAATTAATTCTACGTCAAGTATGTTTTCATATAATGAAAAATTAATGTGTAAAAAAATACTTCTTGAAAATAGAATTTGCTGAATCTCTATAGACATTTTTACGCAAACCAGTTACAAAGGTCACGCTAACTCAATACTATGTACAAAAATAAAGTGGAAGTGGCTTGATATTACATTTGGATTTATATGTTTAATATCTGACCTACAGTCTCTCGCAGCTCATCTTAGCTAGTACTCTGTCAGAACAAATTCCGGTACGAATTCCAGTGAAATATTTTCCCTTTTTTTCCCCAGTATTTCATGAAGAATATTAAGAATACCATGGACAGCTAAAATAACAATTGATGAATGCTAAAGAAAAGAGATGAGAAACGAACCTTAATAAACACACTAAGAGGGAAGATAGTCTAGATTAATAGGCATATAATGAGAAAATGAGAGATTGGAAATATCGTGGCAACAGGGGAAAATGGAGGCAGGAAAGTGAGAGGTAGACCACGAGAGAAGATCTTAGATGGCTTGACAAACTGACATGGGAGAAACATAACAACAGAACTGATGGAAAAACATGAAAGAGCGAAAACTGTGGTCACCGACGTCTCTAAGCATGATGATGATGATGATGATGATGATCTTGAGAAAGTTTAGAAAACGCAGTCTCTTGTTACATGTGTGCATTCTAAACTTTTATGAAAGCAAAATAGCTAAAGGTCAAGTTGTATGCTAAAACCTGCAGCGTGTAGACGTCAGAAGAGCAAAGCCTACTTCTGCTCACCGAGGCTATCTCGTGGAGACACTTTAACTGTTCATTTACCGGGAGCCATTTTAATGGGTTTTTAGAATTACTCTCAATTTACCGTAAGTCATTTTAATGGCTTTTTTTAAAGAGTGAAATACTCTCAATTTACCGTGGGTTATTTTAATGGGTTTTTTTTTAAATGAAACACTCTCAATTTACCGTGAGCCATTTTAATGGCTTTTTAGAATAACTCTTAAATTTACAGTGAGTAATTTAATGGCTTTTTAGAATAATTCTAAATTTACCGTGAGTCATTTTAATAGCATTTTTTTTAGAGTGGAATACTCTCAATTAACTGTGAGCTATTTTAATGGCTTTTTTTTTTAGAAGTAAATACCCTCACTTTACCGTGAGCCATTGTAATGGCTTATTTTTACAACTAAATAAATAAATACCTACAGTCTATAGATTTGTTCCATAATTTGCGCGTGGTTTATAGGCAAAAAACAAACTGCTTGTGGGTCATGAATATTACTTGGTAGATTCAGATTTAAATAGCTTTTTATGCAACCGGCCAAAGAACTAGGAACATGCGTATTTTGGATGAGAATGACTGATGTGCCAAAGTATTGCACGTATGTGGGTATCATTTGCTGGTTGAATGTCCTCATGTCCTCAATACTAGGACGCAATGTCACCACGCCCATGTCCTCGATGTTACAAACAAATTAACTACAGTTTCAGAAAAAACAGGTTGATCTCTGCATCGGAAGAGTGAAACAAACGCAACCTAGAAAGGTTCCTGTTGGTAATAATAATTGCACGGATTCACTTTAGAAATATCTTACGACTCCGAGAGAAATTCTTCTTGGAATACTGTCAGCCGTCGAGCTGAATGCTTCTGTCCCTCCTAGATTATCGACATGACCAAACAGCTGTGTACGGAACAGTATCTAGAACGGTTATCTGTGTCTTCTTTTGCTCTTCATTCAGAGCAGGCTGACAGAAATGGTTGATCAGTAAAATTGTCCACAGGAAAAGTTCCACTGAGTGGGAGATATCTTTGAGAATTCCGCGTGTTCAGATTAGATGACGAGGAGAAAAGGCTGCTAGTTTGAGTGACAGCACATTGAGACTGAGGCAGGGAAGTTAATCCCTCGGCCTGTTTTGGATATAAATACAAGGGGAGAGTATTCGCGCATATCATCAGAAGCATTGCCCATTCTTCTACAGTAATCCACGGCATCCGAAGTAACCAGTACACCCCACCTTCTGACGGAAAAACATGAAAGATCGGAAAATGAGATCACCGATAAGCATGGCACATGATGATGATGATGTCTTGAGAAGTTTACAAAACATATTCTCCTGTTACATGTATGCATTCTAAACTTTTATGGAAGCAAAATAGCTAAAGACTCAGTTGTGTGCTAAAACCTGCAACGTGTAGACATCAGAAGACCAAAGCCTACTTCTGCTCACCGAGGCTATCTCGTGGAGACATTTTAACAGTCACATGCTCAGACTTTCCGACAAGAACAAACCACCATCTAATGCCCAGATGCTCAAACTCTCGCATTAAGAACATACCATTATCTAACAGTCAGATGTTCAGACTTCCGTGTCAAGAACATACCATCATCTAACAGTCAGATGTTCAGACTTTCGTGTCAAGAACATACCATCATCTAACAGTCAGATGTTCAGACTTTCGTGTCAAGAACATACCATCATCTAACAGTCAGATGTTCAGACTTTCGTGTCAAGAACATACCATCATCTAACAGTCAGATGTTCAGACTTTCGTGTCAAGAACATACCATCATCTAACAGTCAGATGTTCAGACTTTCTCGTCAAGAACATACCATCATCTAACAGTCAGATGTTCAGACTTTCGTGTCAAGAACATACCATCATCTAACAGTCAGATGCTCAGACTTTCTCTTAAAGAACAAACCACCATCTAACAGTCAGATGCTCAGACCTTCTCGTCAAGAACAAACCACCATCTAACAGTTAGATGCTCAGACTTTCTCTTCAAGAACAAACCACCATCTAACAGTCAGATGCTCAGACTCTCTCGTCAAGAACAAACCACCATCTAACAGTCATATGCTCAGACTTTCTCTTATAGAACAAACCACCATCTAACAGTCAGATGCTCAGACTTTCTCGTCAAGAACAAACCACCATCTAACAGTCAGATGCTCAGACTCTCTCGTCAAGAACAAACCACCATCTAACAGTCAGATGCTCAAACTCTCTCGTCAAGAACAAACCACCATCTAACAGTCAGATGCTCAGACTCTCTCGTCAAGAACAAACCACCATCTAACAGTCAGATGCTCAGACTCTCTCGTCAAGAACAAACCACCATCTAACGGCCAGATGCTCAATCCGTCTCGTCAAGAACAAACCACCATCTTCACACTACGCACGGAACACTGCCAGTTTGCGAGTACACCTGTGTCGTCCCAGCCTTTCACGCAGCCCTCACTGCACAGGCATGCAGACCCCATACCACATCCTGCAGCTCTGTCCCCTCTACCAGGAATCCCGAACCAAGCTCTAGCTACAGGGACCTGCACCAAAAGACAAACTCTGGAGTGTGAACCATCGCCTCCAAGAGACTGTACTTTTTTCCGGACAATAAATATAAACGTCTGAGACTAGAACCATGGAAAGAAGAAGAAGAAGAAGAAGAAGAAGAAGAAGAAGAAGAAGAAGAAGAAGAAGAAGAAGAAGAAGAAGAAGAAGAAGAAGAAGAAGACTCACAACATTTTATCTTAAGCAGATCATATTCAGATCTGGCAAGCATTAAAACAAAAACGTTTACTTGTCTCGTTGAGAGATTCTTTGCTTAAATTAGATCTAGAATAAAACATACTGTCCAGCTCACACTTATACCTCTTATTAAATTTGTATATATTTTAAAATGAATCATACTTTTATAAACCCTCCTTTTTTCAGGGTCATGCCCTACCAGTCAAAAATTAGAAAGCCATCAGAACCTACGCTGAAAAAGTTTTCAAATCCTAGATCGAGACAGTCATATTTCATTCTTCAAATCCTAAGTCGAGTATATCATATTTCACTCTTCAAATCCTAAATCTGGGACATTATATTTCATTCTTCAAATCCTAAATCTGGGACATCATATTTCATTCTTCAAGTCCTAAATCTGGACTGCCATATTTCAATGCTGAACTCATTCCATTTTCTTTCCTTCCATAAAAGTATAGTTTCTGCATAGTTACAAATGACCTGGAGTGATAAGGTATCACTGCATTCCTTTCAACAGAAACACAAGAGTTTCCGTCTGGCGTTAAACATCTGGCTTAAAGCTCTTTCCCCCAAGTTCCTGCTAGACCAGCGGTTTTCAACATTTTTCTTTCTTCGAGCTCCGCTGACCCCCACTTGTCTACCAAGATTAACATCCCTGGTGCCCCCAGTTTAAAAAAAAAAAAAAAACCTCCGCTTTGCTTCCGATGCCCCCTGCAGGTTTTTTTTTCCCCATGTCACCGGATCCCCTCCCCCTCCTCCCCCATTTGGGATTTTCCGACCAACCCCGACACCCGGGGGCTGGTGCAGCTCACTTTCAGAACCACTGTAATAGGACAGAGAAATTAGAAACTATAAGCCAGGCGGAGAATATCAACACTCCTCTTTCTTACGCTCTCTACCCCAATAAATCAGAAGAAGAAAAAAGAAGAAGAAATAATTCTCCCGTACCCCCATTATCTACATCGGAGTTGTGTACTAAAATATAGATCATTATCTACATCGGAGTTGTGTACTAAAATATAGATCATTATCTACATCGGAGTTGTGTACTAAAATATAGATCATTATCTACATCGGAGTTGTGTACTAGAATATAGATCATTATCTACATCGGAGTTGTGTACTAGAATATAGATCATTATCTACATCGGAGTTGTGTACTAGAATATAGATCATTATCTACATCGGAGTTGTGTACTAGAATATAGATCATTATCTACATCGGAGTTGTGTACTAGAATATAGATCATTATCTACATCGGAGTTGTGTAATAGAATATAGATCATTATCTACATCGGAGTTGTGTACTAGAATATAGATCATTATCTACATCGGAGTTGTGTACTAGAATATAGATCATTATCTACATCGGAGTTGTGTACTAAAATATAGATCATTATCTACATCGGAGTTGTGCACTAAAATATAGATCATTATCTACATCGGAGTTGTGTACTAAAATATAGATCATTATCTACATCGGAGTTGTGTACTAAAATATAGATCGTTAAATGAAGAGAAAACGTTGTCCGCTTTGACAGTCAGCGACCTATAGTTGTCATGACAACGTTATGGTTGGTGATTCACAGCTGGCCAAGACCTTGTCTCGCCTCTCCGTTGAAACCCCCCCCCCCCCAGTAACAGGCCTAGGTTGGCTAACAGAGCAGAGATTTCCATAGTTCCCAGGGTGGTGGAGCCTGCTAAAGAACCATTGCATTCCTCCTGCTTTTTTGGCTCCACTCACGGACTGGAAACAATACCTGTCATGAGCCACTCCCAATCAGACACAATGCAGTGTCTCAACATCTTCTCTGCATCGGCTGTAAAGAACACCAGTTCGCAGTTCTAGGAAGAAGAAGAAGAAGAAGAAGAAGAAGTCAGCCCTAGCGTGCCGTAATAACACCTGATAGTATAGTTCTGTATTTTCCTTTTACCTGTGAGCACACTAGAAGGTGATGTGGTCAGCATCACATCCAAACAGTGTTTCCTATCCTGGCCCCAGCTAGAGCCAGGTACCCATTTCTACAGGCCAGATGATCGGACACATGGGCCCCAGATTTGAACCGCAGAACGCCATTGAAAGAGTAATGCACAAACTACTTCGCTACTCGAACGTCCAAAATTCTTCTTCTACTACTACTACTACTACTACTACTACTACTACTACTACTACTTCTTCTTCTTCTTCTTCTTCTTCTTCTTCATCTTCTTCTTCTTCTACTTCTTCTTCTTCTCTAGAACCGGGTGCTGGTATTCTTTCATTTTGTTTATTATTATTAATTCAAGTCACTGATTTGCATGGACTCCATTCCTTGATAAGCAGATAGGTAGCTTCTGTGTCACATGAAGTTATGGGTTAGTTTATTTTTTCTTTTTTTTAAAAATGTTATTTATACTTTGTTTATTTATATTCTGATGTAGTGAGTGTTAAAACTGAATGTGTCTGTTACATGAAGCTCGCGTTACGTGTTTTTTTAGGTTCTGGGTGTTACAATGGAACGAGTTTGTTACATGTGGATTGTGTTACGTGTAGTTCTTACACCGAGTGTTACCACTTTGGGTATAAAAACCTGCCGTAATTTGGAGATAAATGAAATAAAACCTGCCTGCGGCAGGATGAGGTATCAGTGCTTATATTTGACTTTATCTTTTCTAGAGAAACGTGCACACTAAAACCATAATCTCTTACATGCCCCATATGTTTGGGACAAGTCAAGGAAATATGAGCACTAACACCGTGTCCTCAGTTTGTCTTAGTCGCACATGATAAGCTTTTCGGGACACGATGTTTAGAAAAGGAAGAAGCTGTTTTCCGTGTACAATGTTTAGAAAAGGAAGAAATTGTTTTACATATGCAATGTTTAGAAAAGGAAGAAACTGTTTTTTCATATACAGTGTTTAGAAAAGAAATCAACCTTTAGCCAAAGATAGGTTTGACCTGTTACAACCTTGAATAACATAATAATAGACAAGAGGTCGGAGGATATTTTCATGAATGAGAAACTTCAACAAAAAGAAAAAAAAGAGGATCCACGACGATCACTTCCTCTCATGCCCAGTCTTTGTGGCGCAGATCGTCTCCAGGAAACACCTGCTGGAGGTTGTCCCCAAGGAAAACTTTTTAGAAGTTTCCATTTATCACTTAATGGAAAGTGTCTACAACATATTGGAAATTGTCTTTAAGGACAACTTGTTGGAAGTTGTCTCTAAGAAAAACTTGGAAGTTGTCTCCAAGGAACACTTGCTGAAATGTGTCTCCAAGAAACACTTGCTGAAATTGTTCTCCAAGAAACACTTGCTGAAATTTGTCTCCAAGGAACACTTGCTGAAATTTGTCTCCAAGAAACACTTGCTGAAATTTGTCTCCGAGGAACACTTGCTGGAAGTTGATTCCAAGTGACACTTATTGGAAGTTGTCTCTTAGTAGCATTTGTTGGCAGTTGTCTCTAAACAACACTTACTGAAAATGATCTTCTTCTTCTTCTTCGTTCAGTTTCGAATGCTCAGCTTTGTAAACAGGGAGCTATGTCGCCTCCATGAATCCTACTGTCTGCAGGAGATTTTCGTAGGAACCCAGGAAGAAGGATCACTTACTGGAAGTTATCCACCGGGGTCTTGGTCTAGCTATGGTTTGCCAGGCGTGATAACTCTCTGAAAATCTCTGTTAGCTTCGGTCTAGTTTATGCTGAGTTATAATGAATTGTTGTGTTTGATACAGTAACATACAACTTTTGACTTTGATAAACAATCAGAGTATACCATCTCTTCCAGTGCCACCCAGGGTGTCGGCCACCGACGACGGCGGAACCGTGACAGTCAGGGAGGGGGACAAAGCAACCTTGACCTGCAACGCCACGGGAATTCCCCGACCGACGGTGACCTGGTACAGGCAGGGTATCAGAGGAGAGTTCAAAGAGAGTGAGTCATGCAGGCAGTTCCCTAGTAAGAATAATGTGTAGTGTGTAGTGTTTTTATTTTCTCTTCTGTAGTAAGCGAGTTAAATTATTCAGTAAGTTAACCCGTGCCTTGCATGATTAAATGTATGCCTCCATGAAAGAGATCTCGATAAACTGCTCATAACGTTCTGAGAAAACTTGCCCTTCTTTCAGACCTGACCGTCAAGTGACGAATAGTGAAAGGGCTCTCCAGAAAGAGGTTTCCCCATGAATGCCCAACAGACAGCCCGTGAACCAAGCCAGGTCCGGCTGTCCTTGCTGGAAAGTAAAGTGTGGTCACAAAGGTTGTGCTGAAGCCGAGGGCTTTGGTCCAGGTGGGGGAGTTCCTGCAGCCAGACACTCTCTCCAGTGATGGGCGTTAACGCCGTCGTATGTCGATCAAAACCATCTCCTCAGGAAAGAGTTCTTCTTCGTCTTCTTCAGCTTCTACTACTACTACTACTACTACTACTACTACTACAACTACTACTACTACTACTATAACTACTACTACTACTATTACTACTACTACTTTTACTACTACTACTATTACTTCTACTACTTCTACTACTACTACTACTATTATTACTACTACTACTTTTACTACTACTACTATTACTTCTACTACTTCTACTACTACTACTACTATTATTACTACTACTACTTTTACTACTACTACTATTACTACTACTACTATTACTTCTACTACTTCTACTACTATTACTACAATTACTACTACTACTTTTACTACTACTACTATTACTTCTACTACTTCTACTACTACTACTACTACTACTACTATTACTTCTACTACTACTACTACTACTACTACTAATAATAATAATAATAATAATAATACTCCTTCTTGAGAATGCTATGAGACTTAGTTACTCTCCCCTGTAAAGCTAACGCTAATGGTGTCAGTGATATTGCACTAACAGTGGTGCAGCTTTCAGGACTTTCCTCACTTTCTCACGAACCACTATAACTGGGTACTCTACACTGTTTGTCAGTTGCAATACCAGACTTCTGATTTAGCTCCACCAGAAGTGGGCCCGAAAAAGGAGTTATTTTGATGCAATTTTTGAAAGCACGAAGTGCTAAGAATGAAGTGATAAATACAAGGGAAACAACCTGATAATACTTTCATATTATGTCCCCTTGCTGCTATAATTTTTTTATTGGTTTATCTCGCTTATGTGAACTTGAATTCTTCGCAGACGATGACATGATGACGAGGGCTCGAGTTGGATGGGGAGTGGGTCATAGTGGCTGTCTCTATGAAACGGAAGGGATCCAAGAAGCAAATGTTAGACTCTACCATCATTTGAAAACTTGCCGCTGACTGAAACAACACAGAGAACTGTTGTCTAAGAAGAGTTGCCTGAGATTATGATTTTGGTCTGGTTGCTTCTGGTTTGCTGTCTCTGATAAATGCAACCTGCCATCCATTAAGCACGGTCATCTAGGCTCATGTCGTAGGAAAATAAAAGGTGTCTGTGCGCTCTTCGCCTTAGAAGATGGTTATGAAAGTTGTGGGACTTGGCGAGCATCTGTGAACATCTCTCATTGGCTGATTCTAACAATACTTGGATTTGCATAAGTGGGCGTAGCTTGAGGAAATAATGTTGGAGATGCTGGGTCAAGTCTTCTTGTTCTGTGATTCTAGATCTAGTCTCTTATCGCTCTTTTATCTTATCACTGTTCTATCACTCTTTTTTTTCGTGATGCTAATTCAAGTCCCTTTTGTTTCTTGATGCTAGATCCAACTTCTTTTTGTATTGTGACGCTTGGTCCACTCTTTTTGCTCCGTAATACTAAGTCAAGTCTCCCCGTTCATTGATGCTATGTCAAGTCTTATTCCGTGATTCTAAGTCAAATCTCCTTGTTCAGTGATGCTGTGTCGAGTCTTATTCCGTGATGCTAAGTCAAATCTCCTTGTTCATTGATGCTATGTCAAGTCTTATTCCGTGATTCTAAGTCAAATCTCCCTGTTCAGTGATGCTGTGTCGAGTCTTATTCCGTGATTCTAAGTCAAATCTCCCTGTTCAGTGATGCTGTGTCGAGTCTTATTCCGTGATTCTAAGTCAAATCTCCTTGTTCAGTGATGCTGTGTCGAGTCTTATTCCGTGATTCTAAGTCAAATCTCCTTGTTCAGTGATGCTGTGTCGAGTCTTATTCCGTGATTCTAAGTCAAATCTCCTTGTTCAGTGATGCTGTGTCGAGTCTTATTCCGTGATTCTAAGTCAAATCTCCTTGTTCAGTGATGCTGTGTCGAGTCTTATTCCGTGATGCTAAGTCTCTTTGTTCCGTGATGGTAAGTCAAGTGTCCGTGTTTCGTGATGGTAGCTCAATTCTCCTTGTTACGAGATGCTATGTCAAGCCTACCTACTCCGTGATACTAAGTCAAATCTCCTTTCTCTTGTCATAAGTCACTGGACCTTTTGTGTTCTACGTAACCGTTAAGCAAAGTCACATACATTCGACTCGGTCTGTTGCTATATCTTCCCAGTTCTTGCGACTTTTGGGGAACAAAAATCTGTCACGAATGACTTACTAATGTCCCTGTACTTCAGTTCTATTCTCTCACGTAGTGTCCTTCGCTTTAGAACTTCAAAATATAAAATTTGTTCGGGGAGGAGTTACGGCTGTCATTCACACTCGTGACACGCCCCCACCGTATTAATCTCTCCACTTCTGCACGTTTGGTGGCTTGGTTAACTGAATGGTTAGGCGCTCGGTTCACTAATCTGGTGGTACCGGGTTCAAATCCCAGGAGTGGGATTATTTTCTGGTGCACACCAAAAAGACTAGAAACTTCGGATGTTCAGCAAGAATTCAGCTAAACTGGGACTATATATTAACAGACCAAAAAAAAGATAATGAAAAGCAATAGCCTCGTGATAATTGAGGGAGTGCCAGTTGAGGAAGTAGAGTATTTCATATATTTAAGCAGCACAGTGGATAAATATGGGGGAACGGAAAAGGATGTTAAAGCTAGAATAACCAAGGCCAGGTCAGCATTTATTCAACTTAAAGAAACATGGTCATCCAAGAACATCATAACAAGAACCAAACTTAGGCTTTTCAATACAAACGTAAAGACTGCCCTGCTATATGGTTCGGAGACATGAGTTATGACCACGATAATACAAGAGAATATACAAACATTCATGAACTACTGCTTGAGGAGGATTTTAAACACTAAATGGCAGGAAAAGATCAGGAACGAGGTGGTCTGGGAAAGGTCAGGACAAGAACCTATGAACCTACAAATCACGTCTAGGAAATGGAAGTGAATTCGCCACACTCTAAGAAAACCCGACCCCAGCATAGCAAGACAGGCACTGACATGGAATCCTCAAGGAAATAGAAAACGAGGAAGACCTAGACATACTTGGAAAAGGGAAATTATGACAGTGCTCAGAGACAGGGGATCCACATGGAAGGAAGCAGAGAATAATTCCAAGAACAGGGATAACTGGAGAACCTTTATCCGTGGCCTATGTTCTCAAAGGAGTGGAAGGCGATGATGATGATGATGATGATGATGATGATGATGATGAAAAAGGCTCCTGTGTTCACCCAGCCTCTAAAAAAATTAGCACCGGAGAAATCTGTGAAAGTAAATGCGGTAGGCGTAGCAATGACCACATTACTCTCATGTAAGCTTTTGGAAATATGGGACTAATACCGTATTCCCAATGTACATTAATGGCATGGAAACGAGGACTGTAACTTTGCCTATTACTTCTGCCGCGTGACATCATGAATCAAGACATTCGTGAATCACGACATTTCATGAATCAAGACATTTCATGAATCAAGACATGGCACTCTGCAATGCCTCATAGTTGATTAGTTTACCTGGTTGAGGGAGGGGGGTGGGGGTGGGGGAAGACGCAACCCATTTTTACAGCCAGCGACCCATAGATTTCTATATTGGATGCATCAGCCGCAGGCCATCTTGCTCACAGCCGGAGACTTGCAGGAGTGCTGTTAGGGAGGCAAGGTTCCGCAAGGGACATGCAAATGAGTGAATGAATGACCCATAGGTGACATGCTAACGTCAAGGTTGGCGAATCATGGCTGATCAACGCCTTGCGCCACCCCGCCCCAGTAACAGGCCTGGCTTGACTAACGGGTCAGGGGTCGCTGTAGTCTCCATGGTAGTGGAGTCTTCTGAAGAAGTACTGCACACCCGCTGTTTTTTTAAACTCCACTCAGTGACTGGAAGAAAAAAAAATAGCTGCCATGATCCGCTCCCAATCCGATACGATGCAACACCTTCACTGCATCGGCTGCAAAGAACAACAAGCTTGAAGTTCCAGGAGACAGAAGAAGAAGAAGAAGAAGAATACTTTGTTCTGCATTTTGATTGTCAATTTTTTTGTTCAAAGACAAGAAAGATGTAAACTATTCATTCTCTCTCCCCCTTCCCCCCCCCCTACCCCACCCCTCCTTATCCTTTGGGTATGTTATCGTCATTTCAGCTTCGTACAAGAGAATACTAAACATCCATGTCTGATAAATTGTAACCTTCATCTTAACTGTCAGTTGTTCCTTGCCCTTTTCCTATACTCACCCATGATGTCTTTCTGACTTTATCAACTCTATGGGAAGTCATCGCGAGTCTCCAAGAATGAGTCACCGTATTCTGGAGTTGCGGCCCTTCGTGAGATCTCTCAACGAGATTGGGAACAAGACTCGCCTCCCATGAGCAATATCTTGGACCTTGTTTTGGATGATCTCACGAACCTGCAGCTGCTCTCCAAAGAAAATTGTTTTGTTTTTGGTTTTTTGTTTCAAGAGGTCGGTCATCAAAGAAATGTGCTTGCCGTAACACGCGGAAGATTTCATGGCTGGATACGCCGCGCTGTGTTGATCTTTGACCTCGTATTTGATGACTAACGTTCTGAAAGCCACGCCCATTCTCCTGTGTATCGCACTCATTTATCTCGTGGGCGCTTTGCTCATGTAACTAATCTTATGCATGACGTTTGTCTTCTTGATGATCGTTCTGAAAACGTTACCCTTTCTAAATACGATTCTTGCTTCAGTGAGTGTTGTGTTTAGCATCTCAGTGATATGCATGTGTAACTGAAAATATCGACTGTTGTTGTTATTATTATTATTATTATTATTATTATTATTATTAGCAGTAGTAGTAGTAGTAGTAGTAGTAGTAGAGATGCCGCTGTGGTGAAGTGGTTAGTTCACTCACCATGGTTCGATTTCACACTTAGGCGGATTTTTTTTTTCTTTTGACCAATCGGCATTGGGTTCAGCCCACCCTCAAAAAAAAAAAAAGAGTACTTGGGCTTACCTTAGGAAAAGAAAGGCAGCGAGGACACTTGCTGGCATCTCTACCTCAAATGATGTATCTTCCTAGACATGTGAAGCCAGTAACGCTTCACATCCCTACGACATACAAATGCTCAGTCATTTGCATGTCCCCTTGTGGAACTATGCCTCTCTAACAGCTCTCTCCTGTAGGCCCCTCGGTGCACTGCAGGGTGCACTGCAGGGTGCACTACTGCTGATGCATCCACTGGCAAACCATCAAAGCTAGTAGATACAAAACTCTAGGAGGCCATAAATCCCGAGTGATAGTAGTATCAACAACAGTGTTATAATTTTTTTTAAAAGTTTTTCAAACAATAAAATTGTTATTATTAATATAACCCCTCCCCCTCCCCTTTTCTCTCCTCCCCCCCCTACTCCCTCCTACCTCCTCCCTCAAAAAAAGTAAAGAGTGTGTATGTCTGCCTTCTTCTTTAATTTGAAATTTTAAAACATGTCTTCTTAAAAATGAAAAAAGAAACAAAAAGGAGAGAGTGAGAAAGAGGGTGAGAGAGAGAGAGAGAGAAAGAGGGAGAGAGAGAGAAAGAAAGAGGGAGAGAGAGAGAGAAAGAGGGGGAGAGAGAGAAAAAGGAGAGAGAGAGAGAGAAAGAGGGAGAGAGAGAGAAAGAGGGAGAAGAGAGAAAGAGGGAGAGAGAGAGAGAGAGAGAAAGAGGGAGAGAGAGAGAGGAGAGAGAATTAGTGAGTTACAAACATCCAAAATTGTATGCCTTTTTTTTGGGGGGGGGGGGATACCCTGTAAATAAGCTAATTAATGTGAAAGTGAAAAATTATGGTATAAAACCACTGATTCCATAACACTTTTGGGGGGGGATGGGGGGAAGCGAGGAATAACACTCATATATCTCCCCATGCCATATACCTAGTTTCCCCCCCCCCCCAAACCTCATTTCTTTCTGAGCTCCCTTTTGATTATGTTTCCTCATGCACCTCCCTCTCCCTCCCCATCCAAAGGGGAGCAGTACTGTCCAGTTTGGGAACTACTGGTATAATTACAAACTGAAAAAAAAACAAAACTAGCAGAAAGTGAACTTTAAGGATCAGATTCTTAACAGTTTGAAAATGTAGTTTTCCTTCCGGTGCCGTAAAGTTGTTCAAATATTGTATTTAGTTTTTCTACGGAATCGAAATATTGTGCCAGTCATGCTGTTTTATGAAACTGTGTTATTTATGAATTCTGAACAGTTTTTTTTTTTCATTTTCTAAGTTAATTTTTATTTAGTTAACTGTTCCCCCCCCCCCCCAATCTTTTCCCGCGCGAATTTTTAACACAGAGGTTATTTTCGTGTCAGAGGTCATGAAAGTTGAAGTGACAAAAGCAGGAATCGATTACCTTTTTTTTCAATCTAATGTAATCGTTCATGTTTTTTTTTGTTTCGTTTTGTTGCAGGGATCGGTTACGTGGGCGAGGTTCTGATGATACACAACGTGACTCGATTCTGTGGCGGGATGTACGAGTGCCGTGCCGAGAATGGAGTCCCGCCCAATGTTCGAAGGAGCACTTTAGTCAGAGTGAAATGTAAGTGGTTCTTCCAGCAGATACACTACAGCTTCTGGGGTCTTGTAACGAGGCCCGGTAAGATGGGGGTCCAGCCGGTGCTTTACAGGCCCCCACCGGAGGGTTTCCTCTAATTTATGATGACGAGGAGGAAGGATCTGTGAAATAGTTTATTTGTTCGTATTTACTGAAAAGAGTGTGGAGCGTGTATGACTCTCTCTCTCTCTCTCTCTCTCTCTCTCTCTCTCTCTACTGCTAACGTATTGAGAAGATTTATTAACTTCTAATTCTAAGAATTAGAATCAGCTATGGTGTTACTGGGAAAGGGCAGGACAAGAACCTATGAACCTACAAATCATGTCGAGGAAGTGGAGGTGGACTGGCCACACTCTGAGGAAACCCGACACCAGCATAGCAAGACAGGCGCTGACATGGATTCCTCAAGGAAATAGAAAACGAGGAAGACCTAGGCTGGAGAAGAGAAATTATGACAGTGCTCAGAGACAAGGGGTGCACATGGAAGGAAGCAGAGAATAATTCCAAGAACAGGGATGACTGGAGAGCCTTTATCCTTGGCGTATGCTCTAAGGCGATGATGATGATATGATGTTACTGAACTATACGTAAAGTAATTGTTACATCACGGACTCTCGACAATTCTACACCACAAGTGATGTCTTTGGCCACGGGACTGAAATGAAAACTACTCTGTCATTCAATAAGACAAAACGAGGAATATTCAGCATACCAAAACAGAGTCGCTATTTTATAGTTTTGAAGAACTACCAGATTTTAATATTGCTAAAGATTTAGAATGAATTATGGAATGAATCGAACAACAAGACGAAACATCAGAGGTGAGAGATAGCGCAGCTCGTTAGAACGCTGTTCTCTCCTGGCTAGACGGCTGCTCGTCCTACCGAAGTCCGTGCTTCGAATCCCAGGTAATTCTCTTGTGATTTTTCTCTCTCTCTCGTCTCACTAAAATGCTTTCACTTCGACTTTTTCGAGGTCTAGTCCTATAAAACTGTCTTCTCTTGCGTTACGTCATAAAGTGAACTTAATAACGTAATACGTGAATGCTACAGACAACTGTTGATTGTAATGAGTAGAAGTGTAAAAAAAATATGGCGTGCAATTTTTTGTAGTAATAATTACTGCCGTGCATTTTTGCTGTTGTTGTTGTTGTTGCTGCTGCTGTTGTTGTTGTTGTTGTTGTTGTTGTTGTTGTTGTTGTTGTTGTTGTTGTTGTTGTTGTTGTGAGAAAAAATATGATCAGATTACCGATGTCACCCTCCGACGGAGCGTAAAGTGTTTTTGAGCGAAGTAATTTATTCTAATGAAAAATCGTATTTCCCACCCTTTCTCCCGTCATTTTCAAGGGGGTTACATCTTGTTTCTGATATATACCGTAGTATGCCATTTTTATTATATATCTCTCATGTAAGACCGGTATATACCTGCATAGTTACTACTCTTTTCCAGTCTCACCTGAAGTGTCTGTGGCAAACAAACGTATGGGTCAGTCTGTTGGCAAGGAAACTATTCTAGAATGTATAGTGTCCGCGTATCCACAAGCAGAGGCTGCATGGAAGTTCGAAGGGAGACAACTCAGTAATTCTGACAAGTATAGAGTGAGTACTGGTTCTTGGATATGACAGTGTGTTGTTAACTTTTTTTTCTTCTCGTTGTCCGATTTGACCATCAGCGTCCCAAAGCTGACCAAGACCCTGTCTCACTTCTCCGTTGGTGGGGTGGGGGTAACGGGGTAATGAGCCAGGGATTGTTGTATTCCCCATGGCGGTGGATTCTGCTAAAGAGGTATTGCATGCCCTCTGCTTTTCAGCCTCATTCAGGGTCTGAAAAAAAAAAATACTTCCCATGACCTGCTCCCAATCCGATATGACGCTGTGCCTCAACACCCTCACATCATGGCCTGCAAAAACTCGTTGTTCTAGGGAGAAAAAAAAATACAAGTCAGGACTAGACAAGACTAGTCAAGACAATACAAGACTAGTCAAGACAACACAAGACAAGACTAGTCAAAACAATACTAGACAAGACAAGTCAAGACACAGCAAGATAAATCAAAACAACACATCACTAGTCAAGACAAGATAAGATAAATCAAGACAAGAGAAGTCAAGACAAGACTAGCCAGGACAAGACAAGGCACATCAAGACAAAACAAGATACGCCAAGACAAGTCAAGACAAGGCAAGATAAATCAAGACAAGGCAAGACGAGACAAGTCAAGGCAAGATAAAACAAGATAAATCAAGACAAAACAAGACGATAAGTCAAGGAGAGACAAGGTTATGAAGGAAAGGCAAGACAGACTGGTCAAGACAATACAAGACAAGACAAAACGTATCTGTTTAAATACAAACTTCTTAGACAAATGTGTTTTTTTTCCTTTTTTTTTGGCTGATTTATGTGTCTACGTTTTCGTAGACATGCGGTTTCCACTCCAGCAATCACATTATTTTATGTATTTGTAAAATTTGTTCATGTTATTTATTCATGTTTTTTTTTTAAGTTGCCTTTCAGAAATGCCCTACAGCAACCTAAAAGCAAGAAGGTTACCGGAAAGGAAAGAGAGAAAATTATACGAAACAAAACTGACTAATTGTCTGCAAATAAATTGATTCCACGACAAATTTTTGCTATTTAAAAAAAAAAGGCGACAATGAATGTTAAAACATATATTAGAGAGAAATTGCTGGATTGATAGAGATCTAAATTCTCTATCTAAAAGACAGCGAGTTCTATCATTTATGTCAAAATGAGACCTCGACATAATATGTTGAGAAATGCCTCCATGAAGATTATCCCGCTGCTATGGAGTGTATGCATCTATGTAAAGATCTTACTTGATGGATGAATGTATGGCTGTTGTAAGTCTCTGTTTGTGTAGAGGAGCTGCCGTCAGTACATGTGGACGAAGGAGTATGTTGTAAGAGGAGGATGCAAGACGTTCTGGCCTTGTCATTCTTCAGCTAGTCTTTCCGTCCATCCATTAGTGTATCAGCCCATCCATCAGTGTATCAGCCCATCCATCAGTGTATCAGCCCATCCATCAGTGTATCAGCCCATCCATCAGTGTATCAATCCATCCATCAGTGTATCAGCCCATCCATCAATGTATCAGTCCATCCATCAGTGTATCAGTCCATCCATCAGTGTATCAATCCATCCATCAGTGTATCAGTCCATCCATCAGTGTATTAGCCCATTCATTCTTCATTTGGTCTGTCTATTACTTTATCTGTCCGTTTATATGCTTATCCATCTTTCAGTTCATCTATCCATGTATCACTTCATCCAGTCATCTATCCATGTATCACTTCATCCAGTATCCATGCATCACTTCATCTAGTCACCTATTCATTAATCACTTCATTCAGTCATCTATCCTTGCATCACTTCATCCAGTCATCTATCCATGTATCACTTCATCCAATAATCTATCCATGTATCACTTCATCCAGTCATCTACACATCAGTCCGTCCATCCATTTACCCATTCATCAGTCCATTCATTCATTAATCATTTCATTCATCTGCTCACCACTTCATCCATCTATCCATCCATAAATCCGTTGATCCGTCCATCCAAACATGCATCCTTTCATCCATTCATCCGTCCATCCATCTAGTCATCCATCTATCCATCCATCTGTCCATCGTTTCATCCGACCATCCATTTATCCATCGCTTCATTCATCCATCAATCTTGCTACCCATCTATCCATTCATCCGTTGAACCATCCGACCATCCATCTAACCACTCATCTATCCATCCACCCGTCCATCCATTCACCCATCCATCAAATCATCCATCCATCCGTCTATCTAATCATCCATCTAACCGTTCATCTATCTGTCTATCGATTTATCCATCCATCCATCCATTCATCAGTCTATCTAACCATCCATCTATACATCCATTTATCCATCCACAGCTGGACATTTACACTCACCAAGATGACGACAGTAAGCTCACGCTAAGTCTTTTCATCAAGGACGTACAGAGCGATGACTACGGCTCCTACACGTGCTTGGCATCCAACGACATGGGCAAAGCCAGCGAGAAAATGGTCCTATATGGTTAGTGGGGAAAGTGTGCTCCATTTATAGTACGATATTAGATCGCTTTATATTCTTCAGCGTTTGATAAAGATGTTCTGTATCTGCAGATTCCTTTCTTCGGTGAACTGAGTTGTTTTCTGCATCATCATCATCATCATCATCATCAGTCCTCTGCACCCTCAATGCAGCATAAGGCGTCAACAAAGGTTCTCCAGCCAATCCTGTCTTGGGCAAGTCAGGATACCTCAGACCTTGTCTTTTCGGCTTCCTTTGGTTCTTCCTGTATTGTGTGTCTCCATGTTCCCAATGGCCTTCCCTTCCTTCTGTTCCCTTGAGGTTTCCTAGTCAAGGCGGTATAGTGATCCCCCCTCCGTAAGTATCAGTAGACTCCAGGCTCCATTTTTTCGTGCTCTGGGCTTCCTGTTCATGTTTTCTCAGAGCTGGGTTGCCTGTCTGCGTGCATACAGCTTTGGGTTGCCTGTCAGCGTGTATACAGTTCTAGGTTGCCTGTCATGGTGTATACAGTTCTGGGATTCTTGCAGTGGCAGATTATCAGTTAGTTTGAAGAGGCTCGAGTCTAGGGATGTGGAAAGCCATTGGTGCCCATCGTGAAGGAAAAAAAGGTGCAAATACAGTTTATTGTTTCATGGGAAGTCATTTGTAACTAATAGCACTGCACCGCCTCCTTACCTCCGTCAGTCTACGGGACACCCTTGGGCAAAGTGGAGTACCCGTATAGTCCCCCTATCAGGGTGACTAGGGAGCCACGGGAGCAGGTGGTGGATGGAATGGGAGAACAGCCGGCAGATAATGTCACCATTCTATGATGGTAGGCAGGTGATCTCAATGTAGGTACAATGGATACGATCACTGACTAGTACAGTCACTACCAGGAAGGACTACCTTCTATTAGCAGAAGAGTTCGTCAAATATCATGGACACAAAAAAAGAACAAATATATGCATACTACAAGAACTTAGTATTAAAGAAGGCTGGCTAGTAAAGAGGATTAAACAGGGAAACATATTTTGGACTCATTAAACGTCATGAGAATTTAGAGAAGATCGTCTAGGAAGGGTACATAAAGAAAGAGAGGAAGACCAAGGCGAAGATGGCTGTAAGACTTCACTGACAATATGCAAATGGATGCATCAACAGCAGGGTATCTTTCTTACAACCGAGAGACCTGCAGGAGAGCTGTTAGTAGGGGAAGGCCAAATTTCCACAAGGGACATGCAAATGACTGACTGCACTGCACCAGAACGTTAGGTTGCCCAAAAGACAGTGACGTATCAGCTTGTGTTTGCTTTGTGTAATGCAAAGTCATACGGTAACAGCAGAGATCACAGACAGAGGGGAAACAGTCCAGGAATCAGGAGACGGGGCGATACAAGTTGAGGGTAGAGAGGGCCCTTACTAAGTTTAGTCTGGGGGGGGGCCCTTATGTAGTGGCTAATCCGTCACTGGTTGCCAGGTCACATGTGTATAGCTCAGTCCCTGAAAGGAGCTTCTTCAAAAAAAGCAGAAGTTACGCAAAGCTTCTTTAGTAGACTCCACCACCATGGGGACTGTGATGACCTCTGCCCTGTTAGCCAGGCTAGGCCAGTTACTGGGGGTTACTAAGGAGAAGTAAAACAATGTCTTGGTCGGCTATGACTCGACCACAACCTTGGCTCTAGCATGACAGCTGCTGATCACTGAGTACCAAAATCGGCTCCCCACCTTGCCATCACTCAAACGCGATCAACCTTCCACCTTTCTCTTCCTCTGGCAGGTGTCCGTCTGCAACACAAATTCAGGATACCATAAACTCACGCCCAATACGAGAGAACCAAGAACTGAATGAATACTGCCACAGCAAGCAGTGCTGGGTTTTAAGCTTAAACAAGTTACACATGAGAGCCCCACTCTTCTGATATAACTTTTTTTAAACTTTGGATGAGGGGGTTATATAGCTTAGGGCATAACCAAATATAAATACAGCACTGCAGCTAAGAGTCTCACCAAAATATAAATACAGCACTGCATCTTAGAGCCTCACCAAAATATAAATACAGCACTGCATCTTAGAGCCTCACCAAAATCTAAATACAGCACTGCAGCTTAGAGCCTCACCAAAATCTAAATACAGCACTGCAGCTTAGAGCCTCACCAAAATCTAAATACAGCACTGCAGCTTAGAGCCTCACCAAAATCTAAATACAGCACTGCATCTTAGAGCCTCACCAAAATCTAAACCCAACACTGCAGCTAAGGGCCTCACAGAAATCTAAATCCAACACCAATAATTTCACTTCGTCGTTTGCTAATTTTATCTCACTGGTACATTTTCAAGATTTTCTGTTCATAATGATGTTGTATTTTGTTACACTGTTTTCAAATGATAACTTATTAAAGTTACTCAAACTTAGTAGGTTTTCTATTACTAATGAAATTTTACTGTTTCTAGTACATCCTTCGTTTTAATCGTAGCAGATATCCTCATTATTATTATTATTATTATTATTATTATTCGTCAGCTTTCCGACCTATTAAGCCTCATTGCCGCAGATAAAGCTCGCTTCCATTCCTCTCTATTCCTAATCTTCTCTCTCCGGTTGGTGACACCAGTTTCTTTTATATCCTCCTCTATGTTGCCTTTCCATGTCTTGGTCCACCCCTTGGTCTACTCATCACTGTTAGTACTTAAATTCTGTCTCTACTTTATGCTTACATGTAAGCAGTGCCGTCACTAATTAAATACTAGCCATGCTTACACTGGCGGCCTGGTGGGCTGAGTGGTTAGCGGCCTGGTTGGCTGAGTTGTTAGCGGCCTGGTTGGCTGAGTGGTTAGGCGCTCGATCAATTAATCCGGTGGTACCGCGTTCAAATGCCAGCGGTTGAGGGGGGGGGGGGTTGGTACCACCACACCAAAAGGGCCCCGGGGTCACTCAGTCTCTAAAAAATGGGTACCAGAGAAATCTGGGAGAGGTAAATGCGACCTGGCGTGACAATGACCACATCAGACTTTTCATGTTCCCAAGGTCTTGGATATGCGGGCCTAACACCGTATCCCTAATATGATGCCTTAACGGCATGGAGATGGGGATTTTATCTTTACCTTAGACTACTGTTTTGTTACTATTGGATTTGATCTTACGTTTCGGTGTTATATTTTACTGTTCCTCGTTACATTTTTTTTTCTGTCACTAATTAAATGTTACTGTAAACAAATTATATGTTATTTTTTTAAATAGTCAAATGGCCCTGGCATATCCACACAAAATTATATTATTAAAATTGATGACAATTTAAAGTGTCACTTCAAAGAGACAGGAAGCAACAGGAATGTGGTTTTGGAGAAAGATCCAACGTAAACTCTGGGACAGACAGTCAGGGGAAAAAAAAAAACGAAGAGGTCCTCAAATAAGCTTCGGAGCAATGAAAACTGGTTAAAATGATAAGATAAAAAAAGAGTTAAAATTTCTTGGAATATGTCATGAAAGGACAGAACTTAGGGAACCTGATAATGTCTGGAAAACTTCAAGGGGGAAGAAGAAAAGGGAAGAGAAGATGACCAAGAGAAAAATATCTCAGTGGCCTGACCAAGCAGCATGGAAGAAGAAAGGCATCTGAGTTGATCGGAAACACCAAGGGACCGCGCAAGATGGAGGAACACGTTCGCCTACCCATCCCAGCACGGCATAATAATAATAATACTATGCAGGAAACTCTCTGCTGTAGAGAGCGGAACAGCAACACAACTCCTTCAGATCATCAGAGGAAGTGCCCACCCTTACCCCCATTAGATAAGTGTTTCGGCCCTATCAAACTCCTGACACTCGGGGGTGGGGGTGGGGGGGCCCTCTGGGTCATGACTCCCAGAGGTCTTATGAGTTGTTGCTTTTTTTTTTCTTCTCTTTCGTCCCGGAATTGAACCCGTGATCTTCCAGTTGGCACTAGCACTTCGAAGTGCATCTTAGCGATTTAGCTACAGAGAACCGGTATTGGTTGTACTTCATAATAATAATAATAATAATAAATGTGTATCTTGTTTTTCCTTTCCCCTTGAATACGACTTCTCAGAGCACAAGGAAAGAACGAAAGCACCGCCATCTACCACACCTACAGCAACATCCTCCACGCCGTCGCTGTCACAGCACTACATAGCCAGAACGGCTCAGCCCGGATCCTACCAGGACGCTCTGGTCAGTTCTAGTTTTGTAAATGTCAAAGGTTCCCAAAACGGGCGAGTAGCGCCCTCCTTTCCTGTTGCGGGGGGGGGGGTGTAAGAAGATGCAAGGGGAGGGAGGTAGGGCAAAAGTGAGTGATGGAGATCGTTGGGGGGGGGGGGGGGGGCATCTAAATCAACGAAGCAAAAAAAAAGGTTTTTTTGGAGGAAGAGGGGGGGGGGTATGTATGTTGACTGAGAGGCAAAGGGGCGCCAACTTGAAAAAGTTTGGGGATCACTGGTATGGAAGGTTCAGACTGTGGTAGTGGTAGTTAATACTGCGGCATAATTAGGGAAAACAGATAAAATACTTCTTCTTCTTCTTTTTCTTCTTCTTCTTTTTCTTCTTCTTATTCCGCTGATTACTTTCTATATAATTCCTTTCTCTCCTCCACATTCCAGATCTTTTTCTTTCTTTCTTTCTTTCTTTCTTCTTTCTGGTTCACTTTCAATCTCTGTGTTCTTTCTTTCTTTCTTTCTTCTCTCTGGTTCACTTTCATTCTCTGTGTTCTTTCTTTCTTTCTTTCTTCTCTTTGGTTCACTTTCATTCTCTATGTTCTTCTTTCTTTTTCCTTTCTTCTCTGTGGTTCACTTTCATTCTCTGTGTTCTTTCTTTCTTTCTTTCTTCACCTTGTCACACTTCTTCTTTCACTATTTTTTCCCTGTCACATTTTCTTTCTTTCTTTCGTTCTTTATGTCTTCACATTGTCACATGTTCTTTCTTTCTTTCTTTTTCCCTGTCACATTTTCTTTCTTTATTCTCCCATTCACTCTCTTTCTTTCTTTCTTTTTCCCTGTCACATTTTCTTTCTTTATTCTCCCATTCACTCTCTTTCTTTCTTTCCTTTTTCCACTGTCACAGTTTCTTTCCCTGTGTTTCTTTCTTTCTTTCTTTATTCCACCTGTCACATTTTCTTTCTTTTTTTCTTTCTTTCTCTTTTTTCTCCTAACTAATGGGCAAGGAAATGAAAAAGAGGACAACTATCACACTTCACAAAGCAAAACAACTAAAGAAACTGTGGAGTGGAGCAGACAGAACTGTAAAAAATAAGATAATTAAGGGCATGCATCTTTCCCATTCCAACATGTACTTGTGACTTGTACATTTAACAAAACAGCTGAGAAACACATAAATGCCTTTGAATGTAAATGCTACAGAAGAGTTATTCAAATATCATGGACACAAAAAAAGAGCGAATATATCCATACTACAAGAACTTAACATTGAAGAAGGTTCGCTAGTAAAGAGGATTAAACGGAGAAAACTTAAATATTTTGGACATATTAAACATCATGATTATTTAGAGAGGACCATCTTGGAAGGACACATAAGAGGAAAAAAGAAAGAGAGGAAAACCAAGGCGAAGATGGCATACTGCAAATGGATGAATCAACAGCAGGTCATCTTGTTTACAACCGAGAGGCCTACAGGAGAACTGTTAGGGAGGCAAAGTTCCACAAGGGACATGCAAATAAATGAATGAATGAATGAATTTGATTACATTGTTTAAATGATGATGATAATGGAGTATTACAGGAAGACATTTCGTTGTTTATAAATTTTCAGAATTTCTTTGTGCACTGAACTGGTGATGAGTGTGCTGTAGAGTGAAAAGTTGTGTCATAAAGGATAGTGTATGAGAAGGGTTTGAATCCCAGCTCTTTTATCCTTTGAGAAATTAAAACAGTATCAACAATAACAACAACAAGATTCAACAAGAGCCACACCAGTCATATCCTTCATGTAACATTCATTCGTTCATTTGCATGTCCCTTGCGGAACTTTGCGGAACTTTTCATATAACACACTTCATAAACTCCCAACTTTTGTGTGTTATAAAATATCAGCATCCATTTAGTATGGCAGTCTGTGTCACAGTTTCTTTTAGCTTGAGAGGAGTCTATGCCATTACCCATTTAACTTGACATACACTCTATTTCATCATTCTTTTAACTTGACATACACTCTATTTCATCATTCTTTTAACTTGACATACACTCTATTTCATCATTCTTTTAACTTGACATACACTCTATTTCATCATTCTTTTAACTTGACATACACTCTATTTCATTATTCTTTTAACTTGACATACACTCTATTTCATCATCCATTTAACTTGACATATACTCTATTTCATCATTCTTTTAACTTGACATACACTCTATTTCATCATCCATTTAACTTGACACACACTCTATTTCGTCATCCATTTAACTTGATAGACAGTCTATCTCATCATCCATTTAACTTGATAGACAGTCTATCTCATCATCTATTTAACTTCATAGACACTCTCTCTCTCATCATCTATTTAACTTGATAGACAGTCTATCTCGTCATCCATTTAACTTGATAGACAGTCTATCTCATCATCTATTTAACTTCATAGACAGTCTATCTCGTCATCCATTTTACTTGATAGACAGTCTATCTCATCATCTATTTAACTTCATAGACACTCTCTTTCATCATCTATTTAACTTGATAGACAGTCTATCTCGTCATCCATTTAACTTGATAGACAGTCTATCTCATCATCTATTTAACTTGATAGACAGTCTATCTCGTCATCTATTTAACTTGATAGACAGTCTATCTCATCATCTATTTAACTTGATAGACAGTCTATTTCATCATATATTTAACTTCGTAGACAGTCTATCTCATCATCTATTTAAATTGACACATATTCTATCTCGTCATACATTTAGCTTGTGCAGACAGTATGTAGTCCAGATATTTAAGTACAGACTCTCGGTATGTCGTGTTTTTTTTATGTCTAGAATACAGCCCTTGTGCCAAAAGGAAGAGAAGGAGTGGTGCTGGAGAAGCACGAAGTTATCAACACAGAGCATCGTGAAAGCAAGCGTAGACCACAGCAGTCTAAGTCAGGTTAGCTGTGACTTTGTTAATCATCAAAAGTGTGTATCTCTGGCATAGGTAGAATAGTCCTGAGCTATAGCGCTGAAACGTATAGGAGGCAAGATGTTAGAGTGCTCATTGTGGCACGATGTTAGAGTACTCCATGTGGCAAGATGTTAGAGTGCTCATTGTGGCAAGATGTTAGAGTGTTCTATATGGCAAGATGTTAGAGTACTCCATGTGGCAAGATGTTAGAGTACTCCATGTGGCAAAATGTTAGAGTGTTCATTGTGGCAAGATGTTAGAGTGCTCATTGTGGCAAGATGTTAGAGTGTTCTATATGGCAAGATGTTAGAGTACTCCATGTGGCAAGATGTTAGAGTACTCCATGTGGCAAGATGTTAAAGTGCTCCATATGACATGATGCTAGAGTGCTGCGTGTGGCATGATGTTAGAGTGTTCTATATGGCATGATGTTAGAGTGCTGCATGTGGCAAGATGTCAAAGTGCTCCATATGACATGATGTTAGAATGCTGCATGTGGCAAGATGTTAGAGTGTTTTATATGGCAAGATGTTAGAGTACTCCATGTGGCAAGATGTTAGAGTACTCCATGTGGCAAGATGTTAGAGTGCTCATTGTGGCAAGATGTTAGAGTGCTGCAAGTGTCAAGATGTTAGAGTGCTTATTGTGGCAAGATGTTAGAGTGCTCATTGTGGCAAGATGTTAGAGTACTCCATGTGGCAAGATGTTAGAGTACTCCATGTGGCAAGATGTTAGAGTGCTCATTGTGGCAAGATGTTAGAGTACTCCATGTGGTAAGATGTTAGAGTACTCCATGTGGCAAGATGTTAGAGTATTCCATGTGGCAAGATGTTAGAGTACTCCATGTGGCAAGGTGTTAAAGTGCTCCATATGACATGATGCTAGAGTGCTGCGTGTGGCATGATGTTAGAGTGTTCTATATGGCATGATGTTAGAGTGCTGCATGTGGCAAGATGTCAAAGTGCTCCATATGACATGATGGTAGAGTGCTGCATGTGGCAAGATGTCAAAGTGCTCCATATGACATGATGTTAGAGTGCTTGCGTATGGCATTATGTTAGAATTAACGAAGTTTACTCGAGGGATTCTATCTTCCACTCATCTGCTTATGTATAGAATGTAAACTGTAGATGTAAGCTTGTAGTAATGTTCTTTCTTACATTACTATTAGCTTTTATCTCATTTTAATCCACGACTGTTCTTTGTTGTTATGCGTCTGTTTTGTTATTCACTTCGCAGACTTACTTGCTCCCAGATTCGTTCATCCTCTCTCAGTGGCAATAGTAATACAGAAACAGCGACTTTATAATTTGAAGTGACTTTAATGATGAAACGGGGTGACGATGAGTCGATGAGCGGTATGACGAGGACGACAAGGCATCAACAAACTCCGTGAACACAAGACCGGACGTGATTTACAATTCCAAGACATAACATATGTTTCCCTGCAGACGTTTGTCGCCATCAGAACATCCTACCACACACTATTCTATAACTCTTTCCTTAACGACTACATTTCTAACAACCTAAATCTACGTCTTGTCCAGACGATACACAGAACACAACTGTCCCTCAGTCATATAATTTCTCTCTCACCTGACCTTTTACCTGTCATACCTTATCCGTGACCCATGAATCGCACGTGAAAATTGAGACAACGCGAGTGGGCTCTACTCACAAACAGCTGATTGCTTTAGAAGATAACTCTTTTTATATTAATTTTTCCAATTCTCAGATTGTTTATCTATCTAACATTCTAACAGTTCCATATGGCATGCTGCTAGAGTGCTCCATATGGCATGTTGTTAGAGTGCTCAATATGGCATGCTGCTAGAGTGCTCCATGTGGCATGATGTTAGAGTGCTTCATATGGCATGATGTTAGAGTGCTCAATATGGCATGCTGCTAGAGTGCTCCATGTGGCATGATGTTAGAGTGCTTCATATGGCATGATGTTAGAATGCTTCATATGGCATGATGTTAGAGTGATTTTCCTTGATCTGATCAAAACCATTGAAATATATAGCAGACAAGATGTTAGATTGCTCGATATAACATGCTGTTAGCGTGCGCCATATTTTCTTTGACTTGTCCACAAACGGGCTAACCCAGCTCCACTGAGAAGATGGGTTGTACTCACGTGCTAGGTGTCAGATCAAACCATCATGAGAGGCGAGTTAACTAATCACTTCGCTACTCATTACAGCCCTACCCCTGATGGAAAATGGCTTCATTGAAATAGACAATATAATCTCACTTGCAACCAGCTTGGTTGACTCCAGCATCTTCAGGATAACAAGAGATTGAGAAGGCTTGACTCCAACATCTTCAGGATAACGAGAGATTGAGAAGGCTTGACTCTAACATCTTCAAGATAACAAGAGACTGAGAAGCCTTGACTCTAACATCTTCAAGATAACAAGAGACTGAGAAGCCTTGACTCTAACATCTTCAGGATAACAAGAGACTGAGAAGCTTGACTCTAACATCTTCAGGATAACAAGAGACTGAGAAGCCTGACTCTAACATCTTCAAGATAACAAGAGACTGAGAAGCCTTGACTCTAACATCTTCAGGATAACAAGAGACTGAGAAGTCTTGACTCTAACATCTTCAAGATAACAAGAGACTGAGAAGCCTTGACTCTAACATCTTCAAGATAACAAGAGACTGAGAAGCCTTGACTCTAACATCTTCAAGATAACAAGAGACTGAGAAGCCTTGACTCTAACATCTTCAGGATAACAAGAGACTGAGAAGCCTTGACTCTAACATCTTCAAGATAACAAGAGACTGAGAAGCCTTGACTCTAACATCTTCAAGATAACAAGAGACTGAGAAGCCTTGACTCTAACATCGTCAGGATAACAGAAGATTGAAAAGCCTTGACTCTAACATCGTCAGGATAACAAGAGACGGAGAAGCCTTGACTCTAACATCTTCAAGATAACAAGAGACGGAGAAGCCTTGACTCTAACATCGTCAGGATAACAAGAGATTGAGAAGCCTTGACTCCAACATCTTCAAGATAACAAGAGACTGAGACGTCTTGACTCCAACATCTTCAAGATAACAAGAGATTGAGAAGTATTGACTCTAATATCGTCAGGAATAGAAGAGATTGAGAAGTTTTGACTCTAACATCTTCAAGATAACAAGAGACTGAGAAACCTTGACTCTAACATCTTCAAGATAACAAGAGACTGAGAAGCCTTGACTCTAACATCTTCGAGATAACAAGAGACTGAGAAGCCTTGACTCTAACATCTTCAGGATAACAAGAGACTGAGAAGCCTTGACTCTAACATCTTCAGGAATAGAAGAGATTGAGAAGTTTTGACTCTAACATCTTCAAGATAACAAGAGACTGAGAAACCTTGACTCTAACATCTTCAAGATAACAAGAGACTGAGAAGCCTTGACTCTAACATCTTCGAGATAACAAGAGACTGAGAAGCCTTGACTCTAACATCTTCAGGATAACAAGAGACTGAGAAGCCTTGACTCTAACATCTTCAAGATAACAAGAGACTGAGAAGCCTTGACTCTAACATCTTCAAGATAACAAGAGACTGAGAAGCCTTGACTCTAACATCGTCAGGATAACAGAAGATTTAAAAGCCTTGACTCTAACATCGTCAGGATAACAAGAGACGGAGAAGCCTTGACTCTAACATCTTCAAGATAACAAGAGACGGAGAAGCCTTGACTCTAACATCGTCAGGATAACAAGAGATTGAGAAGCCTTGACTCCAATATCTTCAAGATAACAAGAGACTGAGACGTCTTGACTCCAACATCTTCAAGATAACAAGAGATTGAGAAGTATTGACTCTAATATCGTCAGGAATAGAAGAGATTGAGAAGTTTTGACTCTAACATCTTCAAGATAACAAGAGACTGAGAAACCTTGACTCTAACATCTTCAAGATAACAAGAGATTGAGAAGTTTTGACTCTAATATCGTCAGGATAACAAGAGACTGAGAAGCCTTGACTCTAACATCTTCAAGATAATAAGAGATTGAGAAGCATCATCATCATCATATGCAAAGTCTACTGTAAAAAAAAAAGTGATATAAGTAATCAAATGTTATGTTTATTTTTGCAGGAGAAGAACACGGAAATAAATGAAATGGAAACTGAAAGCAAAATAATCAGAGGCGCCTCTCAATCATTCTGCTAGTTAGGAAAAAAAGAGTACTGTCAAACATCCGAAATGGTCGAAAAGCGGAATCCAGTCGTATTCTAGCTTGCAATTACATCTAGGCCGCTAAAAACTGTAAATATACTCGTACGTCACTTGCAAATATGTGAAAAAGATAATCATAAAATAATCTGTCACTTCTTCCCCCGGGAGAGCAGGAGACAAGCTTTAAAAGCCCCTGCTGATGATTGAATTCATAGAGGCAACCCATCTTTTTATTTAAAATTCTGAGCATATGAAACTGGACGAAGAAGAAGAAGAAGAAGAAGAAGAAAAAGGAGGAGGAGGAGGAGAAGAAGAAGAAGGAAGAGGAGGAGACGAATAAGAAGAAGAAGAAAAATAATAATAATAATAAGAAGAAGAAGAAGGAGGAGGAGGAGGATGAGGAGGAGAAGAAGAAGTAGACTGAAAAGACAGTTTACATGTTTCCTTGTCTTTTTCTTCCCTCCCAGAAGCACCATTCCAGACTGACGGCCGCAGCCGGGCAACCACAAAAATCATCAGCCCAGGACATGTGGTACTTCTGACAGCTGCGATGGTCCACACTTTACAACAACTGGTTGTGCTATGAGAAGCCTCGGTTTCACTTCAGAGACAGACTTTAATTTAAAAACTTGTGACCCTGTCAGTGTAGAAGCTGTTATATGTGTGTGTATATGTGTATAGACGCGTATGACATGTCTTAGATATCGTAATATGTGAGGACGTGTATTATGTGTGTATGTGCGTCTGGATTTGGGCTGTGTGCTTGCGATGTTACACTTTTGTATAGCAAACAAATGAAGAAGAAAAGAAAATGTGATTGTAAAGTCTGCATTAGTAATGTCTTGTAAAGAGTTCAAATGTCTGTGCAGACGGTACAGAACATGCCATATATATATATATATATATATATAATATTACCATTCCTTTTCGGTTTTACTGTTGTTTCCAGGGACAGTATTATCTTTTCGCTTTCATTCTACGTGTGTAGTTTAATGAGGAAATACACGGGTGCTTCAATATAAAAACAAACAAAAAAGAAACACATTTTTTGTTTAAATGCAGCCGCCATTCAATATGGCTGCCGTTAAAACTTATCACTGAATGTTCTTTTTTAAACATTGCAAGGGAGACAATCATATTAGAAGTAGAGCTAATAACAATAATTTTTTAAAAACTGTGATTATATTTTGTTATCAAAGCTTTTAATTTTATGAAAGAAAATAGAGGGAAGAGTATAGATAGAAAAGAAAAAAAAAAGTAGTGAAGTTTGAATAGAAAAAAATTTTACTTACCCCTTTTCTTTGAACACTGTGATAAGTACAGATGCTCCTCTAACTACGATAGTTCGAATTACGATATTTCGACTTTTATGATGATGCGATAGCAAATCAAATTCCGTACTGTACATTTACGGGAGGGGCAAACTTGTGTTCACTTATTTACTTTCTAACAGCTAAGGTTTTTAGTTAGTTACAACAATTATGTGTTTAAATGACTGTTCAATGACAGTAGTTGTGTATTTATTTATCATATCATATTCATGTTTCTTTACCAAATGATATTTTCAGCTTATGATTGGCTTCTTCGGGGGCTATCCCCATTGTAACTGGAGGAGCATCTGTACAAATCCCCATATTCATGGAGCTGCATGTCGTATGTCGTGTTCTGTTTTCACCTTTATTCATTGAGAACCGTGTGTGCAGTTTAATCCAGTACACCTCGCTGTACACGCAAGCATTCTCCACATTTTTTTTTTCTGAGACAGTTTTCCCCTCATCGCGTCTTGCTGACTGCCCATTTTTTCTTTCTTTTTACGAGTGGGTTGACTGGAGGGTGACGGCCAGCTGCCTGTAGACTTAGACACTGCCTCGTTAAAGATTCGGATGCTTTCGTCTTACGATGACTAAAGATTCTATACTTAACATAGCAATGTTTGTGTACATGGCCTAACATATAACTATTTTAAATACATAACATACATTCCGGCTTACAGAATATAATGTGTCGTCATTAACCATTTTCTGTCGGGTTGATAAAGACTTCTGAGACAAATTTATTTTGACTTTCAACATTCGGGATTGGCTTTTGCAGAAAAGGAGTCTCTTTTCTTAAAGAAAAAAAATTTTTAATTATATATATATATATAATTAACAGTGTGGGGGGAGGGAACAAAAGAATCGCTCTGATTGGTTATCTCCATTCACATGGCCTCTTCCCCCCCCCCCCCCCCCCAATCACAGAAAGTTTACTCTCTCTATAACAGGTCCGATAATCTTTCTTCAGCTAGCCAAAACGACTGCTTCAGTGAATGCAGTGTTTAGTGTTTCAGTGATTTCCTGGGTCCATGTCTCTTGGGGTGCCGACTTTCCTCTTTTTTTCTAGCCATCAGAGTTTCCATTCTTGTTCTTTTTAGCGTCCAGTGGTTTTTGTTTGGTTTTTTTTTCCCAACGGCATGCCTTGTGCTCAAGAGAGAGAGAGAGAGAGAGAGATTGATTGATTGATTGATTGATCTTTATTTCATAAGGGTTAAGAATTGGGCACGCATACCCGTCCGACATACTGCCCTTTAACATACAACTTTCACTTTGTTCCAGACATTCTACAAATATGCTGCTCATATAACAAACATAATTAACAATAAAGTAATTACATACACATAAAAATGACTAACTATATACACATATAAATAAAGAGACAGACAGACAGTGAAAGGAGGGAGAAGTATGCCGTTAAATTCTGATAGAAAAAGAAAAAATATTGTCAGTTACATCGGATCTTTCTGTATATATACAGTTATATTTATATAATACAATGGCCAGATTACAACTTCTGTAAAATTGTTGTATTTGCTGCAAATTGCAGCTTAAAGCGCGGCGTATCGACCAGAATTTATTGGACGTGACAAGAAGAGACAGACTAAGAGAACTTGGTAATGTCAGGAAGATTCAGCGGAAAAAAAATGAGGAGATGGAGATCAGGAGAAAAGTATCTCAGCAGAGGCCAGGAGAAAATAATCTCGGCGGAGGCCAAGATAAAAGTATCTCGGCGGAGGCCAAGATAAAAGTATATCGGCGGAGGCTAAGATAAAAGTATCTCAGCGGAGGCTAAGATAAAAGTATATCGGCGGAGGCCAAGATAAAAGTATCTCGGCGGAGGGCAAGATAAAAGTATCTCGGCGGACTGACCAAATGGCATGGAAAAACAGAAAAGCATTGTTAGGAAACACTAAGGATAACACACGATGGAGAAACATGGTTGCTAACGCTGTCCAACACGGCATGGCGCTTTATGAATGAATGAATGAATCGACCAGCCGTAATGCACAAATGATTGTATCACCAGCTGCCGCAGGTTGTTCAGGTTGTAATGACCAGTGGGCCGTGACATAAATTTGCATTGCTAAATATGCCACAGTGTCGAAATGTTTGAGAACCGCTGTTCTATGGGCACTGTGCCGTTTAATATGACAAAAGAAGGATAAATTCCTATTGTTTTGATAGAGTTTGGGAGCCAGTTTTCATCCAGAAGTAATTATGTTGTTCCTATAATCCTTGTAAGGTTTTCTGAAGGTCCTTCTGTACTTTTGATCTTTAGTTCAGTAGAGTAATTATGTTCTTTTTTTACAACTGACCAACCCCTATCTGTACTTACTTGTCTTGTCTTATCTTGTCTCCTTCCTCATATAACTTTCGGTGTTGAGGGGACAAATAGACGTCTTGATAGGTCTCGATTATTTGCTTCATATAATGGGATATTTAATGCTGCTGTAATATCCTCCCTCCATCTCCTGCATGGGCGGCCTCTTCCTCTGTTACCTACAAATCTTAATGTGAATGTTTTCTGCGATAAACTGTCTGGTGGTAACCGTGTAACATGGCCAAACCATTTGACTTGCTGTTTCTGGATATAGTGTTAATACTGGTGCTACTCCAACATTTGCCCTGATGCTGTCATTTCTTATTTGGTCTCTTCTTGTCACATTTAGTGTTCTCCTTTAATATCTCATTTCTGTTGTGATGATTTCTCTTTCGTTCATGGCTGTTAGTGTCCATGTTTGTCATTGATAGAATAGAGTTGGGAGGACAACTGTGTTGTACAGTGCCCTTTTGCTTCAGTAGTGATGTATTTGTTTTTCAGTAAAGGAGTCATTTGTCCAATGACCTGATTTGCTTTTATATTAGAAATTATATTTCTTGCACTTGAATGCCATTAATGTTTGTGAAGCATGATTTGACAAAGGACTGACGGTACGGCAGTGGTCTCCCTTATGTCTCCCTCTCGGTTTGTATTCTCCCCTGGGCTTTACCTAAAGAGACTAACCACGCAAGGCAGCAGAGTGCCTGTTTTGATTTGCCGCTGTTCAGATATTCAGAGCTGACCTCTGTACCTTGAGGCTGTTCCACCAAAACCCACCAGGTGGACGCACGTGATGGAAAGGCAGGCTTCCTCCCCACAACCCCACACCCCCACTTGCAGCAGTATTTGTCTGAAAGAATGATTTCTTTCGTTACGTTTCGTGTCGCTTTAGCTATTTCTACTCATTTGTTGATCTGTGCTTCGTATTTCTTTATCTCCGCGTCTTCGCCTGTCCTACATATGTTTGTATACAGGCACATCCTGGCTAACGGGGCGGGGATCGCCACAGTGCCCATGGTGGTGGAGTCTGCTAAAGAAGCATTGCACACCCCACTTGTTTTTTAGCTGTACTTCGGGACTGAAAAAGCAACTGCCATAATCCGCTCTCTTGCCAAAATAGCTGTGGCTCAACATCTTCACAACATCGGCCACGAAGAACACTAGCTCGCAGTTCCAAGAAGAGGCAAGACAAGGCAAGGCAGGATAAGACAAGACAAGACAAGCAAGACAAGACAAGGCAAGGCACGACAAGACAAGACAAGGCAAGGAAGGCAAGGCAAGATAATGTAAGACAAGACAAGACAAGACAAGACAAGGCAAGGCAAGACAAGACAAGACAAGGCACGACAAGACAAGACAAGACAAGACAAGGCAAAGCAAGACAAGACAAGACAAGGCAAGACAAGCAAGACAAGAGAAGGCAAGGCACGACAAGACAAGACAAGGCAAGGAAGGCGAGGCAAGACAATGTAAGACAAGACAAAACAAGACAAGACAAGGCAAGACAAGACAAGACAAAACAAGGCGAGGCAAGACAAGGCAAGACATGACAAAACAAGACAAGACAAGGCAAGACAAGACAAGACAAAACAAGACAAGACAAGGCAAGGCAAGGCAAGACATGACAAAACAAGGCAAGGCAAGACAAAACAAGGCCAGACAAGACAAGGCAAGACAAGACAAAACAAGGCAAGGCCAGACAAAACAAGACAAGACAAGGCAAGGCAAGGCACGACAAGACAAGACAAGGCAAGGAAGGCAAGGCAAGACAATGTAAGACAAGACAAAACAAGACAAGACAAGGCAATGCAAGACAAGACAAAACAAGACAAGACAAGACAAAGCAAGGCAAGGCAAGACAAGATCCAGCTTTATGGGTGTGTGTGGGGGGGGGGGGCAGAGTTTGTTTTTGTTCGCAGCTTTTTTCACCTCCTCCCCCTCCGAGACTCTCTCTGTCTCTCTCTCTATCTCCCTGTGTCTCTATGTGTCTCTCTGTGTCTCTCTGTGTCTGTCTCTCTCTCCACATACACACAACTTTCCCTTGCCGTTTATTTCCTTAACTTTTAACTTTTCCATTACGAGTTCTCGCTCAGTCTCCCCGTGCTCTAGGTAGTGAAATATACAGGTCTTGGTGGAGCATATGGATGATAGGTGGAAAGTTTGACGATTTCAGGGTCTTTCGAACATCCCTCACTGCATGAGCCGGTCCAGCAGGTGGCTCTCTACAGTTTTCTCTTCTTGTATATTGGAGTGAGTGGGGTATGTAGTATGGCCAGCAGTATTTCTGCTAAATGGTTCTTGACGTGCGCTGTGTGGAAGCTGATGGTTGTGCTGCTGGTCTCAGCGGCTTTAAGCTGCTGAAGTTTATTTCTCTGTGTGACAGTTTTGTTGCAGATTTCTCAGAGTTGTCATTTGTCAGCCAAGTATTATCTAGATATCTCAGGTTATTAGACTGTTCTTTCATGAATGCTTTTGTCCAAACACAACTTTTGTCCACATACAACTTTTGTCCACATAAAACTTTTGTTCACATACAACTTTCGTCCACGTAGAACTTTTTTTCCACACAAAAGTTTTGTCCATACACATACTTTCGTCCACATAGAACTTTTGTCCACACACAAGTTTTGTCCATGCACAACTTTTGTCCATGTAGAACCCTGTGCTACAGCGTTTTAATCCGTAAAGAGGACTAATCTCAAAATTAATTCGTAATACATCCATGCTCTTCCAGTGTCAACAAAATTAGCCGCGTCTTCTCTTCATATTTCCACTTTGTATAACAGATGCTGCGCTGCCTACGATATAATAAACAACGTAAAAATCCCCGTTTCCGTGCCACTTTAGGCGAACTGGGGGTACGCTGTTAGTCCCGTCTGTCCAAGATCTTCCGGACATGAAACTATGCTGTGGTCAGTACCCACCATGCCCGGCCGTGTTTACCTTCCCAGATTTCTCTGGTACCAATGTTTGGAAGCTTGTGTTAGACTCCAGGGACTTCTTGGTGTGAGACTTGCTGTAACTTGAACCCGGTACCACAGGATTGGTATACTGAATGGCGCTTAAGCACTCAGCCACCTATGCCATACTATATTATAACAATACTTTGGAGAGGAACCGTGTAGTTATTCACTCTCTGTTACTTATTATTATTATTATCTACTTTACTGTGATTGATAATTTCCAAGGAAATTAAAGTTCCGAAGGTCAGTTTGTTTCGGCCTCTCTCTCTCTCTCCTCTCTCTCTCTCTCTCTCTCTCTCTCTCTCTCTAGGACGTTGACGAACGTAGATACAGATTTTTACGTTGAAACGCTGTAGTTTCCTATCCTTCTCTGTCAGTCTTTTATGTGTAGTTTCCCATCCTTCTCTGTCAGTCTTTTATGTGTAGTTTTCCATCCTGCTCTGTCAGTCTTTTATGTGTAGTTTTCCATCCTGCTCTGTCAGTCTTTTATGTGCAGTTTTCCATCCTGCTCTGTCAGTCTTTTATGTGTACGATAGTTTTCCATCCTGCTCTGACAGTCTTTTATGTGTAGTTTTCCTTCCTGCTCTGTCAGTCTTTTATGTGTACGATAGTTTTCCATCCTGCTCTGACAGTCTTTTATGTGTAGTTTTCCATCCTGCTCTGTCAGTCTTTTATGTGTACGATAGTTTTCCATCCTGCTCTGACAGTCTTTTATGTGTAGTTTTCCATCCTGCTCTGACAGTCTTTTATGTGTAGTTTTCCATCCTGCTCTGACAGTCTTTTATGTGTACGATAGTTTTCCATCCTTCTCTGTCAGTCTTTTATGTGTAGTTTTCCATCCTGCTCTGTCAGTCTTTTATGTGTAGTTTTCCATCCTACTCTGTCAGTTTTTTATGTGTACGATAGTTTTCCACCCTGCTCTGTCAGTCTTTTATGTGTAGTTTTCCATCCTTCTCTGTCAGTCTTTTATGTGTACGATAGTTTTCCATCCTTCTCTGTCAGTCTTTTATGTGTACGATAGTTTTCCATCCTGCTCTGTCAGTCTTTTATGTGTAGTTTTCCATCCTGCTCTGTCAGTGTTTTGTTGTGTAAGATGAGATTCACTTTACTACAGGCATATATTATTCCTCTTCTTCGATCATTATGAGACGTCGTGGGCTGATACACTTTAGACGTATTCGATGGCCAGTTGGAGTTGGTGTACATTCCTTATAAAGCTTCTCTTGAGCTGATATAGGTGTTGGCCACATCTGTTTTCTCTGCACTTATAGATCGGGCATCATCCTGCTGAATGTGTTCTCTTATCACCCTGTCAGTGCCACATACGTACTTGTCGGTCTGGCTGATCTTGAGCTTGTCGAGAGAGAGAGAGGTCCTTTTTTTGGTGTGACTTGGTCATCATCTCATCCATCCATGTCCTTGGTCAGCGATGGTCTAAGCAATCACCGCCCGAGAGGCGCTGTGGCGTCTTGTAGGGGCAGCAACACACTACGACTACCGGCGGAGCTGAAAAAAACAAAAGGTGATCAGTTGTTCCCCTTTGCCGAGCTAGTAGCGAGCGTCATTTTTTTTCTGATAGCTAGCGTCTTCTTTTGCCCGTTTGATCTTCAATGTTATTTCTATCACAGATTTAGTCTCCTCGCGTGTCTTATTTTTTTCCGATTTTAAGAATTAATTCGTTCCCCCACCACCAACACCAACAAACCTCACACCCCTCCTCCACCTCCACTCCCACATCGCGCACCCATTTCATATAGTATAGTAAGTGAGGATAGAAAGAGGTATAAACATATTTCAAATAGTATAGTCAGGCACTCTCATGGAATCCTCAAGGAAACAGAAAACGAGGAAGACCTAGACTTACTTGGAGAAGAGAAATTATGACAGTGCTAAGAGACAAAGGATACACATGGAAGGAAGCAGAGAATAATTCCAAGAACAGGGATAACTGGAGAGCCTTTATCCGTGGCCTATGCTCTCAAGGGAGTGAAAGATGATGATGATGATGATGATGATGATAGTAAATGAGGGTAGAGAGAGCTATAAACATATTTTAAGTAGTATAGTAAGTGAGAGTAGAGAGAGCTATAAACATATTTCAAATAGTATAGTAAGTGAGAGTAGAGAGAGCTATAAACATATTTCAAATAGTACAGTAAGTGAGAGTAGAAAGAGCTATAAACATATTTCAAATAGTATAGTAAGTGAGAGTAGAGAGAGCTATAAACATATTTTAAATATTACAGTAAGTGAGGGTAGAGAGAGCTATAAACATATTTCAAATAGTACAGTAAGTGAGGGTAGAGAGAGCTATAAACATATTTCAAATAGTACAGTAAGTGAGTGTAGAGAGAGCTATAAACATATTTCAAATAGTATAGTAAGTGAGTGTAGAGAGAGCTATAAACATATTTCAAATAGTACAGTAAGTGAGGGTAGAGAGAGCTATAAACATATTTTAAATAGTATAGTAAGTGAAGGTAGAGAGAGCTATAAACATATTTCAAATAGTACAGTAAGTGAGGGTAGAGAGAGCTATAAACATATTTCAAATAGTATAGTAAGTGAGGGTAGAGAGAGCTATAAACATAGTTCCAGCCCACTTCTCCGTGTTCGGGAAATAGAATTATAGTTTATAAAACTGCAGATTTCTCTCCCCTCCCCTCTTCGTTTCCGGAACCCTACCGCTTTCTCCGCCTCCTCCTCCTTCCCCCTCCCCCTTTCCCCGCCTTCAACAAGACACGCCACTGTAAGAAATAGCTTTACTGAAAACGCATAATCAATCAATGTTGTTATAGACTTCCAGGTTAAATACTAGTGAGTGAGTGAGTGAGTGAGTGAGTGAGTGAGTGAGTGAGTGAGTGAGTGAGTGAGTGAGTGAGTGAGTGAGTGAGTGAGTGAGTGAGTGAGTGAGTGAGTGAGTGAGTGAGTGATTATTATCACTCGGTTCTTAAATTCTTCTGAATTGTTTGCTAATTTATGTAGAATGTTTGTAGATCAAACATTCTATGTTTGTAGATCAAACATTCTGCCATGTTCTCTTTAAAACAGACCAACTGTCATTTCATTCATCATTATCGTCATATATATACATATAGTTTATCGATATATCAATCATCAATTTCCAGATTTATTACCAATTTAATCTTTTGTCATCCAATGTTCAATATAATCAACACTTAACATCGTTTTTTTTTTCATTTATCAATAGTCATGAATCTCTCGTTTCTCATACGTAATTTTGTTGTCATCAATATCAAATTTATCATCAGTTTCATCTTTATCATCAGTGCCACGTGTATCATCATCTTCATACCCTATTGTCGATCTAATAATTACTATTAGCTTTAACGCCAGAACGATAAGGTTGAAAATGGCTTACATCATGGCGTCTCTTCTCATCACGTGTAACTATTACGACATCATTTTGTGTGCTGGTTTTTTTTCCGCCCCATATTAAGTGTTGTTGTAATATTTTTTCAACGCTGCTTTGTTTTTTGAAAATTAGTTACGAAATTTATGGCTATTATATGCAGACATAATGTCGTAATCTTCGAAACTCCATGCACACGAAGGTTTCCTTCTAGTTGTAGTCTTGTTTACCAAGAAACTAATCTGAGATATGTCTTAGAAATGTGAACATAAAATTGTTTCGTTATATTTTTTTCCGTATTCTCAATGAACATATGAAGGATTTTAAAGAATGTGCAAGTTAAAAGTTATGTGAACGAGACACCACGGAACTGGACGCAGATGAAAGGAAACAACAAAAAAAATCCTTAAAGGTTTTCATTCTGGGAGGGGTGGGGGTGGGGGTTGAAGTTCATTCCGGGTAGAAAATGAGAGACGAGAAAGAGAAATTCAACTACATAAGGAAAAAAAGAAAGAAAGAAAGAAGTGCTACATCAGAACAAGGAAGACAATACAGCTGCATCAGAACAAAGAAAGAAAACGCAGTTACACCAGAACAAGAAAGAAAACACAGTTACATCAGAACAAAAACACAAGTACATCAGAACAAAAAATAAAACACAGTTACATCAGAACAAAAAAGAACAACACTACATCAGAATAAGAGAGAGAACACTGCTACCTCGGAGCAAGACAACAACAACAAAAAAACCACCACAAATCAGAAAAAAAGAGAGAAAACACAGCTACGTCATACCAAGAATCATATATCGCTACACGAGAACAAGGGAGAAAACACAGCTACACCATAACAAGAAGAAGATATCGCTACACGAAAACAAGGGAGAAAACACCGCTAGTTTTCAATTTTAAAAAAACATGAGAAAAAGACACTGCTGCATCAGATCCAGAAAGAATGAAAACACTGCTACGTCAGGCAGAAAAAAGAAGAGCACAAATCAAAGCGGACAGTACACCTGGGTCTTTTCACAGGGACTAATTATCCTGTGATCAGAAACGAATAATGGTGGCTGTACAGCATTTGTCTGCTGTGTTATTGTTTGTAGTTACTACTTTTTTATTTTTTTGTTGTTTTTGTTAAATAAAGTTATACGTAATACTTCTCCAAACTCAGCTTTGTTAATGATAATTGTATTGTGGATAGATATATCGTCGTGCTTGCCATCTTCATTTCTTTGGAATGAAGGATTTGCTTCCTCTGTGCACGTTTGCCTCCCTCATACCTGTACGGGGGGTGATTTAGTGGTGGATGAGTGTATATGTGTTGTAAGTACTAGTAGTAAGTAAGTTGTAGTAGTAGTAAGTAGTACTTAACCCAACACTCAACAACATCCAAGCAAACGAAAACTTCACGTTGACTCTGGCCGCCAACTAGGAACATTCAAGAACAGGTCCAAGCAAAAGTCCAGCTCCAAGGTCTCATGTATATACTTCATGTTTAACCCTTTGTCTCAGCACTCATGCACACAGATGGAGACTCGCATGCTTCCATGGGTCCTTATCTCCAGCTGCCACATGCTGTTCTCCCTCCAAAAACTCCCGCCGAACCCCCCCCCCAACCACCCCACTCTTCCTTTCCTGACCAAGTTCAATAACAACTCGGTCACATGACCAAATGATAGACGTTCACATCGTCACTTGCTTAAACGAGTGTTACAGTAAGCCGTGATCAGCTGGGACACATAGTGACCCATATTCTGTTGTACCTCTGTCCCTTAGTCATTGTAATGATGGTGTGTGATTTTATTGGCATTATTCTTTCACCGTGGACGGGGAGGAAGGGTAACACAAGAAGATAGAATGATTTTCTACTGAACTGGTGCCATGTTAACAATATTATGAGAGACAAGACATGTTACAGGACAACAATATTATGGGAGAAAAGACATATTACAGGACAATAATATTATGAGAGAAAAGACAGGCTACAGGACAACAATATTATAGGAGACAAGACATGTTACAGGACAATAATATTATGAGAGAAAAGACATGTTACAGGACAATAATATTATGAGAGAAAAGACAGGCTACAGGACAACAATATTATAGGAGACAAGACATGTTACAGGACAATAATATTATGGGAGGAAAGACATGTTACAGGACAATAATATTATGAGAGAAAAGACATGTTACAGGACAACAATATTATGGGAGAAAAGACATATTACAGGACAATAATATTATGAGAGAAAAGACAGGTTACAGGAGAACATTATCATGAGAGAGGAGACGTGTTATAAGACAGTGTGTAATACAATAATATTATGAGATAAAAGACAGATTACAGGAGAATGATATCATGAGAGAAAAGACATGTTACAGTACAATAATATTATGAGAGGAAAGACATGTTACAGGAGAATAATATTATGAGAGAAAAGACGTGTTGTAATACAGTAATATTATGAGAGAAAAGACAGATTTGTTTGACAATAACATTATTAGAGAAAAGACATGTTGTAATATAATAATATTATGAGAGAAAAGACAGATGTGTTTGACAATAATATTATGAGAGAAAAGACATATTGTAATACAGTAATATTATGAGAGAAAAGACATGTTACAGGACAATAATATTATGAAAGAAAAGACATGTTGTAATACAGCAATATTATGAGAGAAAAGACATGTTGTAATACAGTAATATTATGAGAGAAAAGACAGATTTGTTTGACAATAACATTATTAGAGAAAAGACATGTTGTAATATAATAATATTATGAGAGAAAAGACAGGTATGTTTGATAATAATATTATGAGAGGAAAGACATGTTGTAATACAATAATATTATGAGAAAAAAGATATGTTGTAATACAATAATATTATGAGAAAAAAAGACATGCTACAGGACAATAATATTATGAGAGAAAAGACATGTTGTAATACAATAATATTATGAGAGAAAAGACATGTTGTAATACAATAATATTATGAGAGAAAAGACATGTTGTAATACAATAATATTATGAGAGAAAAGACATGTTGTAATACAATAATATTATGAGAAAAAAGATATGTTGTAATACAATAATATTATGAGAGAAAAGACATGTTGTAATACAATAATATTATGAGAAAAAAGATATGTTGTAATACAATAATATTATGAGAAAAAAGATATGTTGTAATACAATAATATTATGAGAGAAAAGACATGTTACAAGAGAACAATATCAGAGAGAGGAGACGTGTTATAAAGCAGTAATATCATGAGAGAGGAGACATGTTATAAGACAGTAATATCATGTTAGGACAAATCGTCGTGTCTGAAACTTGAACCTAGACTTTGGGTTTTTTATTCTAAGTTCTCTCGCTATTGTTGTCTAGGTCTGCCTCTTGGTCTATTCCCTTTCATTACTTCTGTATAGATCTTCTTTGTTTGTCTATCCTCCTCCACGCTCTATAAATGCCCCAGCCACCTCTGTCTGTTGTTTTTCGTAGCGACTGTTTTAAGCGGAGAGTTAAACAGTGTATAGATCTCTTTGTTACTTCTTATCTTCCACTGTTGTGTTATAGTGTACAATGTATAGATCTCTTTGTTACTTCTTATCTTCCACTGTTGTGTTATAGTGTACAATGTATAGATCTCTTTGTTACTTCTTATCTTCCACTGTTGTGTTGTAGTGTACAATGAATAGATCTCTTTGTTACTTCTTATCTTCCACTGTTGTGTTATAGGGTACAATGTATATATCTCTTTGTTACTTCTTATCTTCCAGCGTTGTGTTATAGGGTACAATGTATAGATCTCTTTGTTACTTTTTATCTTCCACTGTTGTGTTATAGGGTACAATGTATAGATCTCTTTGTTACTCCTTATCTTCCTATGTTGTGTTATTTACTCCTTATCTTCCTATGTTGTGTTATAGGATCTCCTACCGGTCCGTAAATTCTCCTCAGGATTCTGTTTTCAAATGTTTGTACTTGTTTTTCATCTCGTTTAGTTGTTCTCCATGAACATACTATGACTGTATGTGAGCGCTGAATGTGTTTTTTTTTAAAAGAGTAGTCGAGAGAATTGTAAACTAGGAGAATGCAGCACCATCACACCCTACTTTTCCTCACAATGTCTACAACATCAGCAAACGGAGAGATGTAATCGTACTCCCAAAAGCTCCTCTGGTTTTGATATCCACAGGCATACACCGAGAACCGGTTCCAGTTTCAGTTCAAATAATCCGAGAACTGTTTGCTTTCCTGAACAGCTGAATACCTGGTAATGATTATGTGATACCATTACCACTTGGGTGACCTCCGTTTTTTATATCGATTCTCATTATAAGAGAGTTCATAAAACGAAAACAAAAGATGAATACGTTTGTACTGCAAATTTTTTTTAAGTACAAAGAAACCGAAAATGTACCAAAATATCATCCACGTGTCCTCTCTCAGTCTCTTGACACGCATGTGTCAGCTATTGTTTAAAACGACCTTTTTCTGTCGATATATTTAAAAAAAAACATACATTACGCAGTCAGTTTTAAACGAAACAAATCTAAGAGAAGAGATCAGATCATTAACACTGCTACGAGAGAAGTGTTAACATTACATTCTGTTGGGACTTCACACGTGTTAGCCTATCATGTGTAAATCATTGAAGCCATACATTAGCGTGCAACACGTGTTGGTCTGCGAACATATGGCTACTGTCCCCCTGTGCTTTGTTCGCTTGATCTCCGCCGGATTTTCTCTCTTTCTCTCTGTGCGTGCAAATCTATACAAAATTCACAGCTAATGATGTTACACAAAGCTACATTAAAAATATTAATGTCTGCCGTTAATGGAGGCAGATTCAATCATGTGATATCCCCTTTGCAGAATGCTATCCCTTTCACAGGCTACCTCAATGCAGTACGGTCTTGCCCAAAGTTGGCCACCGTCTGCCAATGACAGATTCAGATTTTCCGTGATGTCCTGAGTCCAGCTGCGGCGAAGTCATCCCTTTTCTCTTCTGCCGGGCATTATGCCTTCTACTGTCAAACTCTCCAAGCTGTTGTGTCTCTTGATGTGGCCGAAGTATCTCAGCTTTATGGTGTCTAACGAGTCATTTTTCTGAGACACCTAATGCCATTCGTATCTCTTTATTTGATTTTCTTTCTATCCATGATATTCTAAGTGCCCTTCTGTAACATTACATTTGAAATCAGCTAGAAAAGACAAAAGAGAATATATAAACAATATGGCAAAAGGAGCAGAAAATGCAGCAAAAACAGGAGACAGCAAAACTCTATATAACATACAGAAGAAGCTAACAGGTGCTATTATCTCCAGAGAAAGACCAGTCTTTAGCAAAACAAGCAACCTATTAACATCAAGTAAAGACCAAAAGCAAAAATGGGCCAAACACTTCCAAAAAATACTTGATCGACCACACTCAAATGAATGAATACATCTTGAAACCGATTTACCAGTCCCACAACTAAATGTCAACTTAGATGAGGTTACACTGAATGAAACTGAAACAGCAGTGAATCTAATGGCTAACAACAAAGCTGCAGGTGAAGATGAAGTAACAGTTGAAATGTTAAAAGCTATTAACAGTGACAACATGAGCCAACTACAGAGAATATTTAATAAAATTTGGAAAGAAGAAAAGGGCCCTTCTAAATGGAAAAAATGAATCATTGTTAAAATATCCAAAAAAAAAGCAACCTCAGTGACTGCACTAACTGGAGGGGTGTAACCTTACTATCAGTTGTGTCAAAGGTGTTTTGTAAAGTGATTCTGAATAGAATTAAGGATGTAGTGGATACTGCAATGACAGAAGAACAAGCAGGATTTCGAACCAGATCTCGACCAGATCTTTACTCTAAGAATAATACTTGAAGAACATATTGAAAATAGAAACCATTAATCCTGAACTTTATAAACTTTAAAAAGGCATTTGATAGAATACACAGAGATTCATTGTGGAGAATTTTAAGATTATAAGGAATACCATCTAAAATTGTCAACATCATTAGAGATCTCTACAACGTATATGTTTGTGCAGTCAAGATAGAAGAAGGAATGAGCAAATGGTTCCAGATTGAAACAGGCGTGAAACAAGGATGTATATTATCTCCATTGCTTTTCGGAATTGTCATATAGATTTTATAATGAAAAGATGCTGTACAAGTAAAACTGGCATTGATTGGGTACATGGGACCCAAATAGAAAAACTTGATTTTGCAGATGACATAACTGTTATCAGTGACAATGTGAAATCTATGCAGGAAAAATAGATTCTCTATCTTCCTTGGCTAGCAAAATAGGTCTTGAAATCAACAAAGACAAAACAAAAATAATGAAACTCCTTATTAATCAAGAAGGAAAAATATACGTGGAAGGATCAGCTGTTGATGAAGTAAACCAATCTGCATACTTTGGCAGCTACATAGACCAGGATGATGACACCAAAAAGTAAGTTAGAATTAGATCTGCAAAAGCAGCATTGTCCTTTAAAAATCTTTAGAACATATGGAATTCAAAAGTTATAAGCACAAAAACCAAGTTAAGATTATTCAATTCAAATGTGATATCCACCCTCATTTATGCATGCGAAAGCTGGAAATGAACTAAAGTAATAAACAAGAAATTAGACTCTTTTGAAAACAAATGCCTAAGGAAAATACTTGGCATAAAGTGGAACGAATTTAAGAACAACACAGACATAAGACAGATGAGCAAACAACAACCTGTCTCATGGGTGATTCAGAAAAAGAAAATGGACATATGTAGGCCATGTGATGAGATGAAACAATCAGAGAATACCAAAACAAGCTATCAACTGGAGCACAACAGGCCGAATAAAAATAGATCGACCACGTGAAACTCTAAAGAGGACATTTGTTAAGAGAAGCCAGTTTAGTGAGCCTAACATCCCTTGATGAGGTTGAAAAGCTCGCCGAAAAGAGGAAAACTTGGCAAACTACCATGAGAGCCCTATGTGACACTTAACGGCACGGGAAGGATGTAAGATGTAAGATTAATTCACTGCTCTTTTTTCATAAAAATGATTGACATGTATTCATTTCTTTTTAAAATTTATATTGTTTAATTCAAAACCTGCTAGTGTATGAAAATAAGAGGTACTACCAGTCGCCGCCAAGCCCACTGCCTGTGATCGGCTCGGAGGAGTCAAAAGCTAGTTGGACATAAACCCCAGAAGAAAAAAAAAATCAGGTAGGAGGGATCCTGCAGCAGTTGATGGCGAGGTTCTTTAGCCCACCCAAAATACCCTGCAACATCGCTGTTAGATTTTCGGACACACGCGTCTTCTCCTTCCTCTGGAAGCTACTGGAAGTGCCCAAAGGGTGGAAGAGTGGGGTGGGAACACAACATGGGCAAGAAACTAGAACCATATCAATCACCCAGGCAAAGCAGTGCGGGTATTTCCATAAGTGCAGCTCAGATGCAAGAGGGGAAGTGGCTCGGCCAAAATCTACATTAGCAAATATGTACCTGCCTCAAAACCTACAATAGTAAATATCTACCAGCCTCAAAACCACAACATTAAATATCTACCTGCCTCAAAACCTACAATAGTAAATATCTACCTGCCTCAAAAACATACATTAGCAAATATCTACCTGCCTCAAAATCTACAATAGTAAGTATCTACCTGCCTCAAAACCTACAAAAGTAAATATCTACCTGCCTCAAAAACATACATTAGCAAATATCTACCAACCTCAAAACAGTCTTGAAAAAAAATTATTGCAGTTTCTTCTTCTTCTTCTTCTTCTTCTTCTTCTTCTTCTTCTTCTTTGAGCACCTGCTGAATTCAGTATCTTTCCGAGCCAGTGAGACATTGACAAATTGCGTCTCCATTCTTCTCTGTTCTTGATCTTTTCTTGCTAAACGTCGATTCCAAGAGCGCTTATATCTTCTTCTAAGTTCTCCCGCCATTGTTGTCAAGGTCTGCCTCTTGGTCTATTCCCTTTCATTACTTCTGTATAGATCTTCTTTGTATCTCTATCCTCCTCCATTCTCTATAAATGCCCGAGCCATTTATGTCTGTTGTTTTTCGTCACGGTTGTTTTAAGCGGAGAGTTAAACAGTGTATAGATCTCTTTGTTACTTCTTATCTTCCAGTGTTGTATTATAGGGTCTCTTAACGGTCCATAAATTCTTCTCAGGATTCTGTCCTCAGATGTTTGTACTTGGTTTTCATCTCGTTTAGTTGTACTCCATGAACAAAAGGGCGATTACTGTTTAACGATAATCAGTATGGCTCTTTACATAATGAGCTAATAAATGGTTCAGTACTGAACTGGCAAAGCTAGTGCAAATCGTTCAGCCCGCAAAGTCATGGATGAGAAAAGTCATGGATGAGAAAAGTCATGGGATAAATACTGGAGTATATGCCACGCCGGCGGACATATTAAAACCTACTCAACAATGCCTCAATATTTAAATAATCTGTGTGCTAGGTTACTGAATGCGATGTAACGACATTTACTTCAGAGAAAAGCGCAAGAAAAGGACTGAAGATGTGGTCCATCTCTATGAAAAGAGAGTTCCCTAAATGCAAAATAGCAGTAAATGGCACAATGTTAAAGCAGGTAGATAAGTTCAAGTATCTGTGAACATTCCTGACCTGAGATAAAAGATGCCGGAGATAAACAGTCAAACTAAGATAATGTTTCAAAAGATTAAAAGTATTTTCTACAACAAATCACTGTCACTGAATGTAAGAAAAAGGGCACTCCAAAGCTAAACTGAGCCAGTTCTAAACTTAAATATGAAACCTGGATAGTTACTAAAGAGTTACGGCAACTTCTGGAAACCAAGGAAGAATTTGGTTTCTTTGAAGAAGATGTGAAGGACGCCATGGACAGCAAGAAAATCAAATAAAGAAATTTAGAGAGAGAGGAGAGAGAGAGAGACCGATTCGAGAAAACAAAGAATTACAGCAGTCACGAAAAGAATGTCCATATTTATAGAACATGTCATGAGAAAAGGCAGACTAGAACACATCGTAACAACAAGAAAGTTAGAGAGGAAAAGAACGAACGAACATATTTTATTTTCAAAGGATTAAAAATTGGGGACGTAGGCCCGTCTAACATTCTGTCCTTCATCATACAGCTTTCACTCGGTCACAGTCATTCAGCATTTCTTAATGAGCATGATAAGCACGAAGACGCAATTAAATGGTTACATAAATAAATAATAAAATTATCTGTTGTCCACACACTCTCGTGGCGAAGGTCGGGGGTTCGAATCCGGCTGAAGGCACCCCACTCACCCTGCTGTAGAAATGGGTACCCGACTTCTTCTGGAGTTGGAGAAAGAAAGGCAGCCAGGTGTGATACTGACCATATCACCCTCTAGTGTGCTGACAGGTCAAGGAAAATATGGGCACTAACACCATATCCCTATGTGCCTCCAAGGCACGACAGGATTACCTTTACCCTTACCATACACTCTACACTCTGATTTATGCAACAGCATGAAATAAATTTGCATTCTTACATTCATTCAAAACTAACAAATTTATAGAAAAGCAGTAAAAAAAAAAAATTACAACACTCAAGCCATACTTTAAACTACTTTATACTATGCTTATGGATCCATATAGTTCATATCAAACAGATGTTGACAAGGTTTGAACTTATAAGAACGAATATTACTTATGTTTTACATGAGTTGGTTGGGCACTCCAAAGGTTGGCAGCTGAGTAAGAGAAGCTTTTTTTCAAACTTGTCAAGCGTTGGTTTTTTTTGGGGGAGAATAGAATTGCTTAAGCGTTGACTATGTAAGACCGAGAAAGACCAAGACAGAAAATAAATCCTGGATGGACTGACAAGATGGGCAATGAAAGAGGACACCAGAACAACTCATAGAGGCAACATAAAACTGAGAGTTGTAGACAATCTTAAGCGCCAAAGCCACTAGGCTTTGCACTTAATAGACAGACACCAGGATCTATGACAGTGTTGCTGTAGACTTTCAGAATCGATTCTTTGCATACATAAAAACTGTGGAGTTATTGATGCTCAGCTATTGGGAAATATTTTTTTTTGGTTGAAATTTGAATAAATTATTACACTAAAATATGTCAAAGGATTGTTTTTTTTTTCTTCTGAAATAGAACAGAAATTATTAATGTTTATAACACCACGAGGACTTTATAACGACACAGTATAGTGTAAAAAGGCAGCAACAAACCAAAGTAAAAAAAAATGTTCGTGCAACTAAGTATTACAGCTGTGTTTCCCAACCTATTTTGGATCATGCCCAACCTCTATGCCTCAAAGATTTTGAACCCCCCCCCCCCCCACACACACACAAAAAAACAATAATAGTCAAGCAAGTTATGGAAAAGTAATATAAATATGTTTGAATTGTCCCTCCCCAAGAACTTTATTCACATTGCTCCCTCCCCCACCCCCAAACTTGGGTGTACGCCCCACACTGGAAAACACTATGCTACAGATGAGAGAGAGAGAGAGAGAGACCGCCCAGACCGGAGAAGACAACGCACGGACGTATATACGGCCTACGTAGAAAATGTAAACGTGAAAGCTCGAACTCACAAGACGCAAGCGTAAGGAAACTGGTCCATGCAACACAAACGCTGCTTGCTATTAATGTGATCGGCTATGCAAATCCAACATCGGTAGGGGCCAGCCATGAGAGGAACTCCTCAGCAAAATGACGTTTGACAAAACCCACAACACCTGATATCTACTTCACAAGTATCTTCTTAGACGAAAAGAGCCGATTTTTAAAAAATGCTAGCGTAAAATACTAGGCACAGCACTGGTCTCTCAAGGCGAAGATCCACGATTTGGATCCAGTCTCCCCGCTGTAAAAATGAATATCTGGCTTCTTCTGAAACTGGGGAAGGGAATGCGGACAGGTATGATGCTAGCCACGTCAACTTCCAGCGCGTCGACAGATGAAGGAAATATGGACGCTAACATTATATCCCCTGTGTGCCTCTATGTAACCACAGGAATAACCCTACCTTCACTAGAAATAAGTGAAGGTTTTTAAACTAATACCAAGTTTTAAATCTCCATTATTAGTTAGTAATGATCCAAGATATTCAAAACTCTACCTCTTCCAATTTTTCCTCATTGATTAATATTTCAGCTGCCTTATTTTGGGGATTATAATGAAGCCGCGGCGAGACATTATCATTGGGTTCAGGGGTCCGACACATGACAAAGTTGGTAACCACCGGTCAAGGTAACTCAGCAGGATGTTTGCGCATGGCTGTGTAAAAACACCAACCCAAAACACAACTGTCATAAAATTCTGGTTTCTGATAAGACTTGTACCATGCGCAGAAAAGCAACCAGTCGTTACAGGGTGGTTTTTTTTTGTTGTTGTTGTCTCCCTCCGCAATCAGCGCGATCTAGGACAGCGGAATGGCACTTTAACTCCTTCATTTCATAACCAACACTGGTAGTGCTGAGAGATCTCGCATGCCTATGTAAGTCTATGTTTAGAGTGGTATTTAGGGAAAAGCACAAATAAAACGAAAAGTAGCACATTGTTAACCCAACCCACATGAAAACTAGCATATTTTTAACCCACCCCGCATGAAAAGTAGCGCATTTTTAACCTAACCCACATGAAAAGTAGCATGTTTCTAACCCAACCCACATTTTTAACTTATAGAGTAATTTCCTTCCAGTTTCTTTCCGATACATTAAAAAAAAAAGAGGCCCAGGGGTCGACCCAGCCTATAAAAGTGGGTACCAAAGAAATCTAGGAAGGTAGAGAACCCAGGCGTGATACTGAGCACATCACACTTTTACGTGCCGAAGATCGTGGAAATACCGTATCTCTCATTATGCCTTAATGGTACGGAAACGGCCATTTTACCTTACCATTTTACCCCTTTTTTTCCCCCCTTTCTAGAAAAATGTCTGGTCAAAATATATTCTGGCAGAGGATGTAAATTAATTCTGGAGTGAAAAGGTTAATGCGCCACATACAGCAGCGCCGCTGACGATAAAGGGTTATCTCGGTTCGGTCACATCTTCAGCCATCGACACGTTTAAGGAACCTCTTCAGATTTGATTCCCAAGTGTAATTTTCACAGAAGAGCATAATGACAAAGGCGGTAAAGCTGATACTAGCTTGATATAACTAGACGAGGACTCATAACTAGACGAGGATTCATAACTAGACGAGGATTCATAACTAGACGACGACTCTGACATAGTTTTAAACGGAGATTTTTTTTTTTTTTTAGTGTAGGAAAAGAGAGAAATGGTAAAACCAGGACAGAACGTAGTTGAGAGGTCTGCTTTGATTCAAGACGGATTCCGAAAAAGAACACTTTGTTGTGTTGTTTATCCAGTGTTTTGTTTTCTGTGATAAAGACCTTCTGCTGAAATATTGGTTTGATCTTCTTGGCATTTTTTTTTCTTTACGACCCATAGCTGATATGCCAGCGTCAAGGTTAGCGAACCATTAGCTGACCAAGACCCTGTCCCACCTCTCCGTGGTACCCCCAATAACAGGCCTAGCCTGATTAACGGGGCAGGGATCGCCACAGTCCCCATGGTGGTGGAATCTGCTAAAGAAGCATTGCACACCCCCCTGCATTTTAGCTGTACTCCGGGACTGAAAAAATAGCCGCCATTGACCTGCTCCCACGCCGATACGATGCTGTGCCTCAATACCTCTACAGCATCGGCTGCAAAGAACAACAACTCACAGTTACAGTGGATAGCACGGCCAACCGACCAGCCTTTACCTTGTGTCTTTAATTGTCATTTCTATCTTTTTTCTACATTCGTGTAAAACTGTACTGCGCAAAGCCCACTGATTTTAGCCAATATTCAAAGCTGAACCTGATTACAGTAGACCCTTAGAAGTTGAACACAGTTCCGTTCTAGATGGCAGTTCGGCTTTCTAGTTGTTCGACTTTCGAGTTTAAATTCCCCATAAGAAATAATATAAACTGAATTAATTCATTCCAGACCGTTCCCTCCAAAAAAAAAAAAACCAACATTTTAAGTACTAATACTGGTTATCAAAACATGTATAATAATGATGATACGCCATTATGAAACATTTTAAGTACTAATACTGGTTATCAAAACATGTATAATAATGATGATACGCAGTAGAAATAAACAAAATTAAAATATTAATATTAACAAGTGCAGTGCCAACTGGAAGATTATGGGTTCAATCCCGGGACAAAAAAGCAACAACTCACAAGACCTCTGGGAGTCATGATCAAGACGGGCCCACCCCCACCCCCGTTTTAGAGTGTCAGGAGTTTAATAAGGCCGAAAAACTTGTCTGATTGAGGGGTTACTTCCTCTGATGATCTGAAGGAGCTGTGTTGTTGTTCCGCTCTCTACAGTAGAGAGTCTCCTGCATATTGTACAACTATTATTAATAATAATTACCTTTATGGAAACCATCAAGTTTTTTTTTCTATTCTTCCACTGGTGGGGATCTTTTTACTAGTGAAGGATTTTTACCCGTTTAGCCACATTAGCCTCATTACTGGCTTCCTAGTTCTTTAGTATGGTCGATATGGTCGACTTAGCCATCTCATACTAAACAGACAGCTCAGATAAACGTGCATCACTTTCCCAGTTTGTGATGTTTGTCAGTTCTATCGTGGTCATTGCATTCTTCCTCTTAGGCTATTCAGCGCTGGCAACTTTCTTTGGTGTTATCATGAATGTGGTAAATTACCAATTAACGATAAAAAAAATAAAATTCTAAAAAACCGCAATGAAAAAAATACACCTGAAAAACACATGCTGTTGGTAGATGCTTACTGAACCGAAATCACATGAGATATGATCACGTGATTCTTTGTTTTCGTTGGGTGGGTGTATATGTTTTGTTCGACTTTAGAATTTTTTTTCACGTTTCAAACCGGATTTTCTTCCATTTTTTTTTTTTTTTTGGTTCGATTTTCAAGCTGTTTTAGTTTCAACCCATTCTCCGTTCGAAGGTCCACTGTATTACGATTTTGATTTGTATGGACCTCACTGCATATGTTCTGGACAGCTGCAATAGATAACCAAGTGTCACGGCTTTTCTCAATGTCCTGGGCCTCCACGTGCGAAACTCTAAGCTTCCTAGTAAGCTCCACCACGACTGAGGGAACGCACTGATCGTTAACAGTTTGTAACAGTTGCTAGGAGCAGCTGTTCGGCATCTTCGGTGCTAGATCAGACACTTCACTTAATGTAATTTTTCACTTCATTTTATGTAGCTTTTTTATGTAGTAGTAGTAGTAGTAGTAGTAGTAGTAGCGTACTATAACATCAGTTGAAAATTGACCACTACTCAAGCCCATTGGCTAAGCTTAATAAGAGCCCCGCCCCATCCAATCATTACAGTTCATCACCTAATACAAAATTTATGAAAAACCAACTCCCTATTTGCAGTTTTCCCCCCTGATATCATACCCCCAGATCTTTCAAGCCTGTGTAGCTTAATAGCTAAATAGTCCGCCACTGTATAACGTATCGTACATACAATGTCAATGTGGGTCATCTACTAATGAATGACAACGAACCAGTAGTTGCCAAATCCACTGATGTGAGTGTAATTAAGGATTATTAGATGCTATATGAGTAAACATGGACAAAGAGAAGAATTTTAGACACATTTATTAGCAAGAATTCATTTATGGTTTAGAAGCCTGGACTTAGAATATGTCAACAGAAAAGAAAATAGAGGCCCTCGAAAATGTGGATATACAGAAGAATAAGGCGTATCAAGTGAACAGAGAAGAAAACAGACATAAAAGTACTAGAAACAGAGAAATGTTGAAAATCATTAAGAACAAGACAACTTAGATACTATGTGCATGTCAAGATGCATAATACTGTTTTGAAGACTGTTTGAAAGCTAGATCGAAGGGACGAGAACAAGAGAGTGACAGCGACATAGATGGGCGGGCTACATCAAGAGATGGGCAGGAACCAGCTTAGCTGAATGCACTACGAAGACAAGAACCAGAACAGATTGGAAACACAATGCAGCCAACTTTCCTACAGGGGAACGGCACGAGATGATGATGATGATGGTGATGAATAGCGAGATTAGTTCCCGTTCATCAGATTAGTTCCATTCATCCTCTGGCATCCTTTACAAATCTTTCTTCTAGAGTTTGTCCTTAGGAGCTGACTGGTAGAGGGAAGGTGCGAAATTAATGCAACATAGGCAATAATTTTTCTCATATCAGCTGCTCTTGTTAAAAAAGAAAATATCTACATTTCTTTAAAACCATACTCATTGAAGATGAGTGTCACAGAAAGGCAACGTAAGAACTCCTTTACGCGTTTTTGCAGGTGTATCAACAACAGGAGTAAACATATTAATAAAAACATAAACAAAGTTTGTTTCAGAAAAGAAAGTATCTCGAGAATCTGTAAGTGAGCAACTGTTTTAAAGTTTATTTTGTCAGAAAAAAAAAAACAGAAATCAATTCTCTTAAAGAACTCGTGTCGAAAAAAAAAGAACCACCATAATCATAGCTTGTTTTTAAAAAAAAACAGTACAGCATATTTTTATATGTATTAAAATATATTTTACAAATTTTTCTCACTTATCCTCCAACCCTTCTTTATTTGCACAACAACAACTTCAACGTTTTGAAAGAAACACGAGAAAAATCTTTGACCCAGAAAGACTTTATCGGTTTTCATTGACGAGCTGTCAAAGTTGACAGGTCTTGTCAATCACCCATCAAACATCTTACAGGTCTTCCTACCAGTGGCTCACTTCTCGTTTTCCGGTTTCTACAGACGAGGTTACGGGGTCAGCCGACGTCTGCGCATGTCACTTGCGCATGTAAGTTCATATTCCCGCATTTGATTGGCTGCGCCAACTTGTGAAGGCTCATTATGTATGCAGATCGCCATTTGCTTTTGAGTGGCTTAACAGAATGCTCCCACCCAGTTGGCCTTCTGAAATAGATTGTTTATGTATGTGTTCAGGAACATATGTTCCAGAATTATAACCGCGTTGGCGTACGTGTCATCATCGTGCTAATGAATAGGAAGAAGTTTTTGTAAAAGTGTAGCTGTAGAAATAAAAAAAAATTTTTCCTCCAAGCCAATTCAAGATGGACGAGCAACAAAGACTGACGCATCCATCGCAAGGACAGGTGAATATGTCGAGCGTGATGGCCCAGCAAGGCTATGACGGTTCTTATGGACAAGGCGACCCGGGCGATCAGAGGAAGCAGGAGATTGGGGATGTGTTGCAACAGATAATGACAATCACGGATCAGAGCTTAGACGAGGCGCAGGCCCGGTAAGTTGGGTGTGATGATGTGTATTGTGCTTTTGTAGTTTACTGATCCCCTGCTTTGTAAAACGATGTCTCCATTTGTTACCCGTTACTCTCCTCATAACTTTTTTTTCATAACTTGTACCTTAATTTAAATTAACTAAATTTAACTTCAGTTTAGTTTTCTTTGTAAAGGTTTTGCTCTTTGCTGTTCTTACAGACTGACATAATTAGTTTTTCCATTCCTTTTTGTGTTGTGGACAGTAATACTGTGTCATCAGCATATCTAATCTCTGGTATTTCCAAACCTCTAGTTTTTATAGTATCATAATATTCTTTGTCTACATCTTCTCTAACATTCCTCATTATATTTTCAGTATACAAGTTAAATAAGTAGGGTGACAATATGCACCCCTGATGGACCCCTTGATTTATGTCAAACCAAGTTGTTGTTTCACCATTTATTCTTACTGTTGCCTGTTGGTCTAGATACAGCAGTGATGTTAATTGTATCAGATGTGTTGGAAATCCCATTTTGTCCATTATTTCCCAAAGTTTCTGGTGTTGTACACAGTCACATGCCTTTGAGTAGTCTATAAAGGATAAATATAGATTGACATTAAACTCTCTGCATTTCTCTATTATTAATCTTATATTGAATATATGATCTCTTGATCCTCTTCCTTGCCGAAAACCAGCTTGGACCATATTGATGACAACTGACAAAACAAATAAGGCAGCTGAAATATGTATCAAGCAGGATAAATTAGAAGTGGAGAGATTTGAATATCTTGGATCACTACTAGCTAATAATGGAGATACAATGAGGGAAATTAAAAGGAGGACATCTATTGCTCTTCAAAAAGTAAAACAACTAAAGAACCTGTGGAGAGGAGCAGACAGAACTACAAAAATAAGATTTTTAAGGGCATGCATCTTTCCCATCACACAGAAGAGTTCTTCAGATATCATGAACACGCAGAAAAAAAAAAGCAAATATATCCATACTACAAGAACTAAATATTGAAGAAGGCTGGCTAGTAAAGAGGATTAAACAAAGAAAACTTAAATATTTTGGACACATTAAACATCATGATAATGTAGAGAAGACCATCTTGGAAGGATACATAATGGGGAAAAGAAAGAGAGGAAGACCAAGGCGAAGATAGTTGTAGAACATCATTGATTATCTGCAAATAGATGCATAGCAGCAGGTCATCTTGCTCACAACCGAGAGGCCTACAGGAGTGCTGTTAAGGAGGCAAAGTTCGCAAGGGACATGCAGATAACTGACTGAAATTTAACTTAACCTTAAATTCAATGCAAAATTAGTTGTAATGTTATAACTGTATAATTGTCTTGGGGGGGGGGGGGTAACATAGATAAAGCACTTTAGACATGAGAGGATGAAAACCCAGGACTATAGTAGAACAGTAACCACCTAGGCAAGAGAGAAGACCACCCTATCGGTCCAGCCACTAAACATCCATACTATATTTAAACACTTTCGCTGCGCGCAAGCTTCTTTGATTGTACCCGTACCTGATTTTTAAAAGACAGCAGCTTCTTCAGACAGACATGTTGTGGTAGATATCCATGGATACTTTAAAAAAAAATGAAACGAATCACCAATTCAGAAATGCAAGAGGATGAGAGTAGAGATTGATAGACAGCTGAAAAGGAGATAGGAGACTGTATGTCCAGGTGTGTATAGATGGAGAGACAAACTAGGCAGAGATCCATTGCAGTCACACTCAGTGTGTAGATCTCACATTGTGATGTTTGTGTAGATGGACTTCCATATGTTTAGAGATTATAAAAGGTGAAGAAAGCATCTCACTGCCTGAGGTGCTGCTGTCTGGTGGTGATTTTGTGACAATGATCCTCACCACACTACATTTTTTGGTCTTGTGACAATGATCCTTACCACACTGCATTTTTTGGTCTTGTGACAATGATCCTTACCACACTGCATTTTTTGGTCTTGTGACAATGATCCTTACCACACTGCATTTTTTGGT